>CM028135.1:765360000-765960000 GCA_016271365.2 Neoceratodus forsteri
CCCCCAAGGGATGCTGTGCCCTCTGTTGCCCATAAATTATAGCCCTGTGGGGTTGTCCACTCATGTGAACTTGGACTTTTCTCTCATGGGGGTCAGTGGCTTGACGGAAGAGTGGGAGGCTTGGTCCGTGGCACCTTGGACCCCCAGGGGACCACAGCCTCTCCCTGCCATTTAAATTCTGGGATTGGAAATAAAGAAAAGTAAAGAACTTGCTATGTGTGTTCCCTAAAGGCAGAAAAATAAAGTTAAGTTAAATAAATCCCTAGGGTGTAACACCTAGCCCCTGAGGTTGATAAGCAGTAATGTGGGGAATAATTGAACTGTCCCCCTGAGGGATTATAACTGATGACAACCATGTGATCTGTCCTGGCCAGTTGATATGTAACATCTGCATCCATAGTAAACTGTTTTTAAATAAAAGGATCCTGTTTTGGATGAATTAACCTTTACTATTCAGTTTGGACATTGAGTTATTGAAATATTTATTGCATCATTTCAGGTTATGCCAAACCAGTTTAAATCTGCTGCCTTGCCAGCTCACCTGTGCCATGGGATGCCCAGAGGTCACCTGATTCGAAGGAGGTCAACTAAGTGCATTCCATATTTGTGCTTTCCCCTCTGAAATTGTTGGCCCCCTCTTAGTTTCCAGGGGATTGAGGGGTTACAAAAACTATTTAATAGATCAGAATAGCAAACAAAAGAGATGTGCTTTTGAAAGAAATAAATTCAATAAACAAATTTCAATGTTTCGTGAACAGTGGATGGTGCTTGTGTTTACTTAACTTTGGCCTTTCTCTGTTCAAACCTTCAGTAAAGGAGCCAGGTGGCAACAAGGAATAGAAGGCCCAGCACTAAGGGTGTGCAGAGGAGGAGAAATTGGGGAGGATGGTGGGAGCTCAAAAACTCTGAGCATGGATTGCTGGGTGAGGCTGGCTTTTATTGGAGTAGTGGGAGGAGTTTATTTCCCCCACATTGACTCATGGGCAAAGCCCTCCCATTCAGTGTTTGGTGAATAGTGTATGGTGCTTGTGCATACTTAACTTTGGCCTTTCTCTATTCCCACCCTCCGTGGAGGAGCTGGGCAGTGACAGAGAACAGAAGGCCCAAAAGAGAGACAGATTACCTGCTCCAATTCATGGAGAATATGATTAGTAGCACGCAGGTGAGGAAAAAAACCCTGTGGAGTAAACCTCTGAGGACCCATGGCTACTGAACTGCCTGTCCTCTGGGCAAAGGAAGAGGAGATGATCCTAAATGCTTGTCTATTTTCTTTTTTACAGATTAGAAATGCATGTTTTTAGCAAGATGATTCATCCTCCGGAATTCTTGATAATGGAGCTGGAATGTTGATATGGATGTTAATGCTGTCTCAATCTGAAGAAGTGTCCTGAAAAAGCATAAGAATTCAGTCCAAGCTGTAGTAGGTGAGTTCTCAGATAGTCAGTGAACAATTTGATGAACCTTGCTGATGACTGACAAAGTCAGAAAAGGATGAAGAAGACTCAAAGCAAAAGTGGAACAGCAGAAGTCAATCAGAAAGCTACTAGGCACCAATTGTGATGAATCAGATAATAATACGAGTTTCCATAAGATGATCAAGGATCTCTGGTGGAAGGAGCTTGATGTAGAATCTCCTTGATATCTTGAACTGTCCTCTGTGAGGATTTAGGTAGAAGAAGTTGGTGACATGAGCAACTCTTCTCAGAAAGAAAGCTAGACAATTGACAGATAAGACCAAAATGTTCAGTGTACTGTAGTATCCAGTATGTCTGAGTTTCAGAATAGAATCCATTGATATAGGGCTGATTAGGAGCGTGTGGATGATGTGATAAGAACTGTAAAAAAGCATGAGATAACTTGAAGACTGGATGAAGTTGATGAAGGAGCATAGGATTCTGGATGAACATAGGTTTATAGTTCTATGATGCTTTCAAGACAGCAGTTAAGAATGTGAGGAAATGATTAATGAGTTGATTAAAGTACAAACAATGAATGCTTCTTCTAAGAGGAATAAGAGTTTCTTGGGTAGCGAGCTAGGTGGGCCTGAATTTTTAGGCTTGCTTATGATCGTATGCTATGTCTTGAAAAGATCTGCAAATTAAAGAGGTGAAGTAGTGATAGTATCCCGGAATTAATGGCAATAAGGGATATCTGCTTCTTTCATATATCATGTCATATATAACCTCTCAGCCTCTACATGAATAACTTGATTGGATAAGATGATGACTTGCCTTTATTGCTATAACTACTGTTAGCTGATTGCCTGGAAAGATTAAGATGGTCTGCAAGACCAGAGATGTCCCTACGCAAATGCAATAGCTCTGAGAGGAGATGTTGTTACCAGTCCTGGAGGGGAGATGATTCAGGAAGTCAGGTAAATAATTTGGCGAGGCTTGAAGTTAGAAGCATAGCCATAATAGTATTCTGAAATGCAGGATACAATGCTTTTGGAAAACAGTGTTCCAGTAGACCAGAAAACAGACTAAAAGTTGGTAGATTTAGAATGGGACATGTTATGGCAACACCACAAAACTGCAGATGAAATGAAACTGACTGCCAGAGCTTGAATAGCTTTTCAATAGTACAATTTATGCAAATCGATTGCCTCTTGAATTGTTACTGTATTTGGGATGTCAATCCAAGGAAGGTGAAGGAGGTGAGTAATCTTGAGAAACAGCATTGAGAGGAGAAGGAAGCAGGAGTTGCACTAGCTGATCTGTCAATCTGGTTGAAATTGTAGATGGTGATATATCAGACATTATTAAAGGACATGGTTAGGCAACCGGGCAGGGAGTCACATAAGGGGCAGGAATATACTTAGTGCTCAGAGGTGGAAACAAACAGCTTGTCAGTCGGGGTAGCTCAGTTCATTTTGAAGTAAATAAGCTAATGCAGCAGCAGCAGCCTTTGTGGAGAAAGACAGATGATACTCATAGAGATGCTTCCTCCATATCAATGCCTGGATGCTAAGAGATAAATGAGATTGGTTGCTTACTTTTGGATGAAATGCAAAACAAAGTACATCATGACTTCAGCTGGTGGTGAGAATGTCTTGAAGGTTTTTCACACAGCTGGGATCTTTTGATTTCAATATGACAGAACATCTCAGCAAGATGCTAATCTGAAGTAAATGGTATGGGACGAACTGTAAATAGATATCAGATTTACTGCCTGTCCATCTATGAAATCCCCGCTGAAGACCTGGATAAGATGAAAGGAGGCTGAACTTAAGAAGAGGATGAGAAGGAATTGGTACTTGAATGATTTCGGGTGCTTCTGGAGGTCTGCTGCATAATGCTGTGGTCCACTAGATGGTGCTGAAGTGCTAGGGAAGTATCCTGCAGGGAAGCTTGCGATGGCATTCGTTGCAGCCAATCTGTGTGCAATGCTGAGCAGGGCAGTGACATCAGCCACATCACGAACCCAGAAGTGGAGCAGGCTCCGAATGAGCTGAGACTGGAGGAAAAGATACAAATGGAAAAAAATGGAGACCCCCAAAAGAAGTGTGGCCAGCACAAACTCCCGGGGTCATGAACACGGGAAAGCAGGGAAGGAATGGGGGGGGGGCACCGACAAAGCCACAACAAGAACAGCCAACAACTGCAGTAAGGGGTACAGAGTAACAGAGTGGAGGGATAAAGATGGAAGAGGGAGAGGGGAAGGGAAAGAGATGGAATGACAGGGGAGTGGGAGAGCAGGGGCACAGTGAAAAGCTGTGGAGCGGCAGACAAAGGAGAAAAGTAGAGAGGGGGAGGCAAACACAGGAGACGGGAGCAAACAGAGGAGAAATACAGCCACTCAGACCACACAGCTGCTTGGAGCTCTAAAACCCTGAGAGTGGATTGTTGGGAGAGGCTGGCTTTTATTGGAGTAGTGGGAAAAGTTTATTCCCCCACATTGACTCATGGGCAAAGCCTTCCCCAAATTAATTGTTTTAGTAAAGAAGATATAAGAAACACTTACGTGAAATAAAGCAGGGGATGCTTTATCAATGCTATAATGGTATGTGTGTATGGGGGGATTGTGTTTTCTCTGAGTCTGAGGAGAGGAATCTTCTATTTTGGGATATAGGGTTGATGATGTCACCAATAAACAGCATGATGTGGTCAGATTTGCAGCATTAAAACTTCTCATGACATTAAATGAAACCGTGTCTGCAATGAGAAACTGGAACAAGCAGCAGCAACAGCAATGGAGTTTTAAGAAAAGCGTCTGTGACAGGAGAACAGTTGTCAGCTCGGGGGGGGGTGTCAGAGCAGCAAGACACGTTGCTCATGCCACAACTGCTACAGACACCCACTTTTAATTGGTCACCGGCCTTTTCCCTCTCAGATTGGCATGGGACCCAGCAGTGCGCAGGAAAAGAACCTTTGACTGAAGAACAGTTATCAGCTGGTGGATTGGTGGGGGGGGCAGGCAGATAGTATATTGCTCATACCAGTTAGATAATTTTTTTTTCTAAAACATCAAAATTAGCATATTGTAACTGAACAGGAGCTAATGATGGGCATTAGCCTTTTCAGCTCCTTACCATTAGGGACCATCAGTGATCACCATTGCTGTATTTTTAAGTGGTTGCTGATCTTTTCCCCTCTCAGACCAGCATGAGATCCGCTGTGGGCAGGAAACATAATGGATTGAACAGCCATTTTTTAAATAAGCAGCTGCTTGTTACATGTGTTTCTTCTGGGATGGGGAGGGGCCTTTGCTGCACTTCACTGGCTCCCGAAAACAATAATTCAGATTCATGTTAAACACTGTATCTCAGGTCTGTCTTATGAAACTGCATGGTTACGGTGAGGTGAAATGAAAGTAGTCCTCACAGTGTAACTGCACTAGTACTTGGGTAAAATGCCCCATCTGGTTCTGGTAGACTCCATGTACTCACCTCAAGAAGCCTGTCCTGACTATATCCGGCAGCCTTATAATATATGAGATATGCAGTGGGCTGGCTCAAAATGGTGGTGGATGCCAGGCCTACAATGCATCCTGTGAGTAATGGGGAAGGGAACAGGGGAAGTGTACAGAAGAAGGTGTTTTCTGAATACATAGAGTGTGACCCAGCATTTGTTTTACAATTTTCCTAGACAAAAAAATAGATTGGATAGCCCAACTGAGATGCAGCATCTCAGTTTCGGTGAAATCCTTTTACCCTTTTTTTTTTCTTTTTTTACAGTTACTATAGGTAGACTGAGCCAAAAAGAGGTTAAGATACTTTCTTGGGGTCACACAACAAGTAAGTGACTTTAGGATCATGGTTGTAGCAGTTCATGGTAAAAACAATGATTTCCTTAATTCTGCATCTTCAACCCTCCTTCCCCACCACCAGTGTTGGATGCCTACAGAATACTTTTGGTCCCAAATTTATATTGTGCCAAATTTCACGTTATTTAAACCAAGCCAGAGTTATTTGTGTGACCTGGAGTCGGCCCTGATATCTGCAGTATCCCACAGAACCAAGAAGCAGCATCCTGGTGAGTTACGAGACCCAAGTGTGAGGGGCTTGAGCCCCAGATATTTTCATATGGACTCTGAACCTCTCCCCACTGGAACTGCTAAAATGAACCCTTTTATAAGAAATACCTATGGCCTTCCCCCAGCCTTTAAGGGCTTGTGCCTCGGATCTTTTGTTACCCTAACAAACATCTCAGTTGATGAATGTCACAAAGTGACGCTGGTGTTCAATTGATATACTGTACAATTGAAAATATTGCTGAAAACCTGAGGGTAACCATATTTAGTAGAGCACATTTAATTATTTCAGTGTTTCAAACATGCTAAAGCAGAAACCGAATGCAGTTGTGTAAAGGGCATCTTACAAGACAGTAGATAAAAGGTAATCAAAAATGGAGTGAAGAGGTCTATGTACACAACCTTTTCTCTAAAGTCTGAAAGACTGCTTTAAGCCTTTTATTTGCCCTAATGAGTGTCATAAGCTGTCACTGGATCTTGCATGAGTCAGGTGAGTGTGTGTGACTATAACTGAATGGGAGCTCAGCTGGTTAATATTTCAGGAGCCCTGCCAGACTGAATTACATTATAGGGTGTGATTACTAATTTGGCCCATCTTGGTGCTTATCAGGTGTGTCATTTTCTTTCTCTACAACAACAAACAATTGAGGTGTGCTGTGATAGTCCACACAAACACACACACACACACAGGAGAAAAACAAAAAGTTGCATTAGCCTAATAAAGCCAAATAAAGATATAACACTGTATGCTTTTATTTTTCTCTTGTTTTCTCTACAGGAAAAGATAAAAAAAAAAGAAATGCAAAATGCAAGCCCAAAAAGTTTTGCAATACCAGGCAGTAACAGTTTAAAGCTCTAGTTCTGGGTTTCATGGTTAAATGTTGCTTTAGGATTTTATTTTCTACAGAGTTTTTTCTTCTTCGCACCATGATGAGTCTGTCTTTAGCCTTTTCTGGAGACCTCACTGCCATAGCACCACCAGCCAATGATGTTGTGTGGAGTGGGGCCTGCAAGTACCATTGGCTGTTGTTATGGCAGGCCATGGTGGTGTTTACCAATTAGTTTTCTTTTCCACCTCTTCTCCCTTCCCAATTCTGCCACACTGGAACATTTTTGGACTTGCTCAGCACACAGCTTTCTCTGCAGTGGAAGGTGACCCTTACTTGGCTAACCAGATTAATTTAGGGGGCACCCCAGAGTAGTCCGATGATCATTGGATTACTTCATAAATCATTCCAGTGTTATCAATCGTCATCAAGACAAGAATTCATCATAAAATGTTGGTACAAATAACTTGATGACTGTATGATGATCCCAGGATGATTTAGATAATATCCATGCAATTATTGTAAGCCTACCCTAGAATCATCTGTCCTGATGATTTCTTATGACAAAAATTTAAATAAGGCTGCTTCCTGTTTTCTGTTTAACTGGCAAAATAACTCTTTAAAAAAATCAGTTGGAGCAGAGACGTCTGGAGCAGCATGAAAGTTTCAGGCAAGGTTGTTAGAGGTACCGAACAGCTAGTATATAAGAAGATAGAGTAACTTAATCAATCAATCAGTCAACTTTATTTAACCATGCATTAGCACCATTGAGCAAACTCATTTTCAAAGTGGTCCTGGACATTAATACAATACATATAGTGAAATACATTACAGTTCTTGTACAGCTACAAAGGACAACAGTGTAAAGCAAAATGAAAAATACAAATACATACAAATAGAATCTTTTGAGGGTGGCAACATTATACATCCCGGACAGCGTAATTAATGAGCAACGGTACATTAAATTTAAAACTTATAGGAGTGAGGATTAGTGAAAATCCCAGACAGCCTTTGGTAGGTGGAAGTTCATACCTTGCTAATAATAAGTGAGGAAGTATTAAGAGAATAGGATAGTAGTGGGGGTGAAGGAATGGGGAGCCAAAAAAAGGGAGGTCAGAAGGGCTAGTGGTGAGAGAATACCGGTGTGACTAGAATTAGAGCTTGTCTAATGGGTGTCTGATTTCCGTAGCTTGTGAAACAAGGTGGGCTTAGGAAGTATGGAGCGGTGCCATGTCTTAGGAATCGTAGGCGTCTAAAACAGTTGTATGATTCCTTCAGATACTCCGTAGTTAGAGCTTTGAATTTGGACAAGCTTGGAAGTGAAGTTAGTTTTAATGAGCTTTGCATGGTGTTCCAAAGTGAGGGGAGTGCAGAGATGATTGCTGCAGAGCCATAGTTTGTTTTCACTCTGGGAACCTTGAAGCAAATTATGGAGAAGCGCCTCAGGCCATAGGAACCCTTTGCCCATTTGAAAAGGTGTGAGATGTAAGCAGGGAGATTATCAGATAGTGCTCTATGGAACCACAGGAGAGCATTTCTTTTTCTCCTAGATGACAGCGAGGTCCTTCCCGACATCTGATATAGGAGACAGTGATGTGTACCACGGGTAGATTATGGATAAATCGGAGGGCCCGGTGATAAAGGGTGTCAAGTTTGTTAAGCATAGTTAGGGGGCTGTGACTGTAGAGAAAGTCAGCGTAGTCCAGTACCGGGAGGAATGTGGATTGTACTACACGCCTTTTAGCTTCTGATGTAAATAGATGTTTTATGCGATAGAATAAACCTAAATGCTGTCTTAGTTTCTTTGTTATCTCATTTACGTGGCACTGAAAGTTGAGTTTATTGTCCATCCAGAACCCTAGGTATTTAAAGGTATCTACTACTTCTAGAGGTTCGTCTAAAAGTGTTCGGATCTGTGGGATATGTGTATAACTGAGAGTGGACTTTGGCGAGACAATCATAGCTTTTGTCTTTTTAGCATTGAGAAGGAATTTATGAGTGATGAGGTTATATTGGAGGGTGGTGAAGTCTTGCTGTAAGTACGCCTGGGCCAATTCCAAGAATGAATTTGTGGTATAAAGTACAGTATCATCTGCAAATAAGTGCACCTTGGCTGAGCACAGCTGAGAGTCCAGATTATTTATATATATTGCAAAGAGGATAGGACCAAGGATGGAACCTTGGGGAACTCCTCTTAAAAGGGGTTTTTGTGGTGACAAGTCTCCTAATGCTTTGACTTGTTGTAGTCTATTGGTTAGGTAGCTAGTGAACCATTTTATGGCAAAACTATCAATGCCGATATTAGTCAGTGCAGAAAGCATGGAGGTATGATCCACCGAGTCGAAGGCCTTACTCAGATCAAAGAAGAGGACAAATACATGTTCCTTAGAATCCAAGGCCATTTGCCAGTCAGTGGTCACTTTTGCAAGAGCCGGTACTGTGCTGTGTTTGGCTTTGAAGCTGGATTGAGCTGGATTTAGCAACTTTTGCGAGTCCAGATGTTCCCCTAGTCGGACGTTGACAATTTTTTCCAGTAATTTAGAGAGGACGGATAGTATAGAGATAGGTTAGTAATTGTTCAGATCACTCGGATCCCCAGACTTGAACAAGGGTAGGATGTGGGCAGTTTTCCACGATACAGGTAAGTTGCCCTGAGCTAAGGAAGTATTGAATAAATGGGAAATAGGGGTGGTCAGGTAGGTATGGCCAAGTTTTAGGAAATAAGGTTCAATATTATCAGCACCGGCACTCTTTTTAGTATCCAGGGAAAGGAGGAGGTCCTCATCTTGCTTGAACGTAATTGTGTGGAAGCTGAAAGGGGAGGGATGCAGTCAGCTATGGTTGTGGTTATCAGTAGGATCAACAGTGGAGTCTCCTGCCAGGTTAAGTTTGCTGATAGGCGAGGTGTCAAAGGCAAGCCCTGCAGTGGGAAAGTGATCATTAAATTTCTCTCTAGTACATCAGCTTTGTCTGTGTAGGTGGTTCCTGCAGATACTATTTTGTTTGGGAGAGGTGTGATAGTAGGGTGTCCTTCAACCTCTTTGAGGATGTTCCAAAATTTGGTTGAATTGTTTTCATTGTCTTCTAGTTCCTTTTGGAAGTATCTAGCTTTTTCTGATCTAATTAGCTTGGTACAAGCATTCCTAGAAATGCGGAATGCTAGCCAGTCGGCCTCCAAGTGGGATTTCCTCGCTTTTTTCCACCAATAGTCCCTGTCCCTGAGTGCTTTCTTTAGGGTGGGAGAGAACCATCCGGGGGATTTATTTTTTGATTGGATCAGTCTCAGTGGGGCATGTTTGTTCATTAGCCCCAAGAAGAGGTTGTGAAAGGTGTTAAATGCCTCATTGAAGGTAGGTGCCAGATAGAATTCCTGCCATCGAATACTGCTTAGGTCTTTCAGGAAAGTGTTACGGTAGAACTATTTCATGCATCTTATCAGTTTAAATTTGGAGGCCAGTTTTGTTTGGGGAGAATGTCTGATACAGGCAGTAGCGCAGTGGTTGCTTAAGTCGTTGAAGAATACTCCAGTATGCGAGATGTTGTGAGGTTTGCTCACTAGCATGAGGTCCAGAAGGGTGCTGCGCTCTATTTTTTTTCTGTTCAGTCTGGTGATTGTAGCCATCATTTGCAACAGGCCATTAGCATTACATAGCTCCTTTAGTTTCTTAGAACTGTCATCATTCCAGTTTTGATTGCAATCCCCCATTATAATGCACTCAGCATTAGCTGTGTCAAACAGGCATTGAAGGTGTGGCAAGAGTGCTGTGCCGCCAGATGGCGGTCGGTAACATGCTGCCATAAGGAGTGATTTCTCGCTGGAGAGTAATAATTTTAGGGCTAGACATTCAAATTCTTTAGCCTTTGAGGTACAATTAAAGACTGTGATTTTGAATTTGCTTTTAACATATATTACGACTCCTCCTCCTCTAGTAGGTCTGTCACAGTGGTAGATTATATATCCGGGTATGTTGATAGATTTGTCCAGGGTTGAGGGTGTGAGCCAGGATTCTGTTATCATGAAGAAGTCGGGTGATGTGTGTAATGCCCAGGTCTGTATCGAGTCAATCTTTTTCAGTAAGCTACAGACGTTAATATGGAGAAAGCTAATCCCGTTATATTGAGGGAGGGCCGCAGGGGTGTCCAGAGCAATTGGTGGGCCTGGGTTTGTTTCGACGTTTCCCGAGCAAAGTAGAAGTAGTAGTAGTTTTTTCAGGTAATAGCTTAGTCTGCTAAATAGTCTTTTTTTATTCCTTCTGATGTATGTTGACTTAGTGGCGGCTGCATTATGGGCAGGGTTGTAATTTGCTAGTGATAGAACATAGAGAACTGAGATGGCAGACAATGTCTGTGGCATTCGCTCATGTTCTTTAGTTAAGGCCTGGTAGAGTGGGGGGCATGAACATAGTGGAGATGTCCCTGATGTAAGGTGCCATGAACTAGGGAAGGGGGTTATGTCTTGGTAGGTGATGGAGGGGTTCTGGCCCTTGTTCAAAATGCGGACCGGTATTTTGGGTGGAACATAACTTAGTAGTATGAGGCAGCAGTGGAGGAGGATGGGAGCAAAATGCATTTTTTGCTTGTGGTATTTCCTTTAACTGGTAGCGAGTGCAAGAATTCCAAAAGTTACTAGAAGGAGGCAGAACTTGTAAGGTGTATAGGCAGATAAAAATCAGCTACTTAGGGTTGGGTTGTTTAAGGGAGGTGAGTAGGCAATGGGTGTGCCTGGAGTGTTAGGACCAATAAGCTGGAAGGGGGTTGGCCTGGCTCTCAGGGTGAGAACATTTAATAGAGGCCACGGTCGGGGCCGGTGGTGTGGGAAGAAAATCCTTGCCCAGCTAAGAGAGAGCGAGCAGGGCCGTAGGTGCCCAAAGCAAAAGGCAGAATTTGAAAAACGGCAGCAGAGTCAGAGGCAGCCAATCAAGGGCATAGCTGTCGGTCTCAGCAGCCAATCACAGGAAAGCCGTGAAGTTGTGGTCCAATAGAGGCTCCGGGAGAGGTACCGAGCCTGAGCACTGTCTTACCCGAGGAAAGGGAGCTCCGTGGTGGCAGGCGATGGGCACTCGGCCGGCTGGCTTCTCAGCCATGGTGCCTCAGGGGCAGGTGAAGGCAGTCTGTTCAGGGGCACAGAAAGCTGGAAGAGAGAGATGGGTTAGGCTTTAGATAGTCAGTGGGAACAAAAGGAGCTTGAGTGGCACAATGCTTAAATCGGGGCGGGAAGTAGTAGTAAGCTAGAGGAGGACAAAGGCGGAGGGAGGGGGGGGGGCAGACAGCCACGCAATTAATGCGGTGGCCAGACAGCCCAGGGCTGTAAAAGGAGAGGAAAGATAGCTTTTAAGAATTAGAGGGGGATAGAGGGCAAAGTTAATGGTAGCAGGATATTTAGAGAAACAGAAGGGAGAAGGTTAACATCAGCTGTTTGTCTCTATCGTTGTAACAGACTTAAAACAATGGGAAATGCACTAGAATACCAACATGTAGGGCAGGGGTCACTACTGTATAAAAGGGCATTTAAATGTAGTTAGACTGCCCTGTTTGATTACCATTTTTTTTGAATGGCCGTGTGGTTCACAATATGTCAGTCTCCTAACAGTAGAGCAGAAAGGGAAACTACCTTTACAGTTTCCTGGTTTCGCTGTCTTTGTTTTCCAGCTAGCTGATTTTTCTTAAAAATATATGGCCTCATTTAAATTATAATATTTCAATTTATTTACTGTGGACTATATTGATAAAGTATGTCAGAAGAAGGGGCATTTTTATGTTTGCTTGCGCGCATGCGCAAGAAACATTATGTGGCAGCTTAGGAGAGAGGCGAGTTGTGAAGGTGCGGCACTGTGGCAGCCAATGCCGGTACTGCATTTGTGGGCTTGGCACTGTTCACCCAATGCAGTCCCAGTGTCCTGATGACACTGGTTCTGCAGAAGTGCCACCAACTTGAAATGATTTGGCTGATGCAATGAGGGGCTGCCTCGTCATTGCAGCATCAGCCATTCCATTGCAAAGAGGGAGCAACCTGTCATTGCAGGGTGGTACCTTGCCTGGTGTAACATTTCCCTATATAGTTTTTCTTTTTTTTTTTTTGCTGGACCTCTCTCTCATCCCCAGGCATCCCACTCTTTTGGTGACAATAAGCCCCGCTATGACAGGACCCACTTGCCACTTATGGTTTCCATGTCCCCGGGATCCTGGTTCTCTTCCAGTTTTGGAGTAGCCAGTCATTGGGGGGGGGGGTGTTCTGCTGCAGCCAGGGGAGGAAATACCTTAGTTGGCTGGGGACTTCAATGCTGCACTGAGGGGACTTGTGGTAGGGGGGCATGGGAAGGTTATACTGCATGCCCAGTCAGAGACCATCTTCCCTTTTCTGGTCCTTCCATCTCCTGCCACCATGAAAGCAAATGTGCTGGTGTCCTTAGGAGAGTTGGACAGTGTCACATGGACACCCACACCATTCACGGTAACATCACCATGCCACCACCATGAGCTGCTCTCCCGGAGATGAAGCAGGGTTGGAAAATTGTATCAGTCCACTAACCAAATGCTAGCAAATTTTGTGTTGGTCTTGTAAAATGTTCCATGGACTCATACCTCACAACCCCCTGCCTTAAAAATGAGGGACACATGACCAACATCAGAGACACATCTTTAAAAAAGCATTTGTCAATGCCGAATGTTGGCTTGCTGGCAGTGGCATTGGTAGTGCAGGAGTTAGAGAGATGCATAATAGCAATGGCAGTGAAGTATTGAACTGATGCCACCACCCCCACCCTGCAGAGACTGACAGGCATTGGGGTGTCCCTTTGGGTGTTTGGTAGTGCAGTGCAGGAAAACATTTTGGGCAGGATGTGAAAAATGACAGTTGTACAGTTCATAAGGAGGTGTAAAAAAATGCCAGTGTTGAATATGTGGCATGTAAATATAGCAAATTTGCGAAGTTACAAGGGTGCGTGGGAAATATGCAATGCACGCATGCAACACTGCCATTTTGTGGGCATTCGGTACCAAATTTTCAACATAGGCATTTTAGCACCTCTGCTCACGCACAGTGTCACTGTTATTTCCTCAAAGTGTCCCAAGAAGTGA
Organism: Neoceratodus forsteri; assembly: GCA_016271365.2. Taxonomy (NCBI): domain Eukaryota; kingdom Metazoa; phylum Chordata; order Ceratodontiformes; family Ceratodontidae; genus Neoceratodus; species Neoceratodus forsteri. Next base: position 765,373,377 of record CM028135.1, read on the forward strand.
TTTCACACAGCAACCACGCTATTCTGCGCCGGAAGTGCGAAAACACATTTTGGGCAGGATATGTGAAATGACGGCTGTACTGTTCATCAAGAGGTGTGGAAAAATGGCAATGGTGAAAATCCAAAGTGAAATATCACAAATGCACGACGGCACGAAAGGCAGCTAATCTGCCAACGCATGCTGTAGAATACAGTCATTTTATTGAGATCATCACCAAATTTTCAACATAGGCATTTAGGACCTCTGCTCATGAACTGTGTCACTGTCACTGTCATTTTCACAATCTGGCCCAAACACTGATTTCCTACAGCGACTGTGCTATTGTGCGCTGGAAGTGCGGAAACACATTTCAGGCAGGATGTGGAAAATGACAGCTGCACTGTTCACAAGGAGGTGTACAAAAATGACAATGCTGAAAATCTGCTTAAAAATTGCGAATGCGAAGTTACGAGCCTGCGAGCAACTGCACAACGCACGCTTGTAAACAGGCATTTGTTGGATTTTTTCCACAAATTTGGAACATAGGCTTTTTGAGAGGCCACCCCATAACATTGGCACTGTCATTTCATTAATGGGTCCCGAAAGGTGATTTTGCGCCGTGACTGCGAATCACCTTTGAGGCCATTAACGCCATGACAGTGATAGAATTCAAGAGGAGGGGCCCAAAAACCCCATGTTGAAAATTTGGTGCCAAAATTCCAAGAAATGCCCGAGATATGCAGCAGTTGAAAACCCTATTCATTCCATTATACAGCTTACCGGCATTTCCTCAGTTCGCGGTCGGCTTTGAAGAGTGCAGACGTGTTCCCGGTCCACCGAAGATCATCGCGCCAGACTCCGGAGGTAAATATGGGGTGAGGGGGTGTGGGGAGGCAGGGTGTGCAGTGGTGGGTGCGGTGGGGGCAGGAGACTACGAGGAAGTAAAAAAAATAAATTACATCAAGGACAGTTTTGTTTTCAGGGAACTTGGCACGCTGGGGTGGGCTCCCAGTGTGCCACCTAACTGTTTTGGGGAGTGCTGCAGCCGACGGGGTTGGGCACTCGCGGCAGACAATGGGGGTGAATGTATGCTGACAGGATTGGGCACCCCGCCAGCACACAATGACAGTGGGGGTAGGCAAGAGCCGAGGGATTGGGCACCCTCGGCATATAAAGAAGTAAGGAGGTTAATTTACGCCGACGGGAGTGGGCTCTGTCAAGGTCACAATGAAAGCTGGGAGAAGAAACGAGGGGATTGGGCGCCTTTCAGCATATATAGGAAATGGGGTGTTCTATGCTGACAGGGAGGGCTCCCCATCAGCAAATTTGTGCGCCACAGAAAGCCGGCTGGGGATTGGGCACCTCGAAGTCGGCAGTTGCTGGTCACCACCATGCTGCTAATGTGGCAGCATGCAGGAAGGGTCCGCTGTGTCTGGACGAGCTTTGCTTGGATTGCAGCGGACCTTTCCTTAGATGTGCTCACCACATTAGTAGCATGGTGTGGGCGCATGCAGGCTGATTGAGGGAATGAGGGGCGCACCTACCCATGACGTGCCCCTGCATTCGCCAACAATGGTCAGCGCCTCCCAAATCTGCACTCTCCCAAGATGTTGACCTGCGCGCAAGCGCAGCAAGCCAACATAAAAAGGCACTATCAGTTCATGAAGGTGTTAATAAGTGGTTTATTGAATAAGCATTTTCCTATGGGGAACTAGACTGTAAAGCTAATGTCTGGTACGGTGGCAAAGGTGCCAAGTTTAGGAGGGCAGAGGAAATATGTAATGCAAAATCAGGAACAATGGATAGGTATGCTTGGACTAGCCTTGCTGCCTTAAATCGGAAGAGGTAAAATTACAGTAAGTATACAAGCTGGCCCAGTGGAAAGTCACTGGAATCTGTGTATCTTTCCAGCAACTAGTCCTACCAACTTGTGACTGCAAAACTTCATTTCAGCTTCTGTGAAGTCCACCACCCATCCCGGGAAGGAGAGTCCCTCTGATGCTTTGTTTCCTTCTCCATTTGGCCTTTGTTCCTGTCATTCTGGACTCGGGGCATGAACCAAGGTCAAAAGCGATTGTCGTAATTTTTTGTTTGTACAGTATGTGAGCTAGCCAATAAGGCTATACGGAATGATTTTTATTTCACAAATACCAGCAATATAAAGAATAATGGATGGGCTATAATCCACAACAAGCCTGTGTTTCCCTCGAGGGATGTTGATGACATCATAGAGACAAGGTGGGACTAGGCTTAAAAGTTGTTGTACTATCGATGTGACATCAGAATGATAGTACAACAACTTTTCTGACCTTTGAACTGTCCTACAACAAGATTTGACGAAAAACATCCCAAGAGGGAAACACAGCCTTAGTTGTGGATAGGCGAACATCCACTGTTTTATATAGTATATGGTTAGGATTTATTGTTTTTTGAAAACTGTTGGTTACCTCATGTATTTTAATTTGGTGTTCCTGCTCCCGCTCTACGTCACCACTGCCACTCGTTTCAGGTTCACTGCGCTCCCGCTGGCTGGGGCTTCTCATCATTCCCGCTCGCTCTCTCTCACAGCGGCAGTTTTCATTTTTAGAAATGAAACTACAAAAAAAAAAATGTTCCATGACACAAAGCCGTCTGAGGCTATTTGTGTCAGGAGGAATAGGATCCACTGTTCTGCCGCCATTTTTTTCTTTTTTTCTATGATGCTGCAGTTTGAGTAAGCCAGTCAGGAGGTAGGACAAGGCTGAACAGTTGTTGTACTATCAATGTGACGTCAGAACAATAGTACAACAACTTTTCTGACCTTTGAACTGTCCTACAACAAGATATGAAAAGCCACTGATTTCTATCTATGATAAGGCCTACACTATAATATGGTATTCATTATTTAGAATGGAATAAAATATACTTTCCACCATACAGTAGGATTGTGCAAGTACCAGATATTAATTTCTGAATACCACAAATAACAGGGTATCACTTGACTCCAAGTACTGAATATTTTTTCTATTCATTGTTATTCAAAGAAAAGATATTCAGGATGCTTAAAAAAAAAAAATTATATCCACTCATCCAATGGTGCCCAGAGCTAGCCCCATGGTCTCCAACTCCCAAATCCAGATTTCCCACCCTCAACTCCATTTCTCTATCCTAGAGAGAGAGAGAGAGAGAGAGAGGTGGGGAAAAGTTAAAAAAAAAACAGTTGTCATTAGAAGGCCTTCCCAGACTCTGGCCCAACCCTCCAGATCCCCCAAATGTTATGATTTTTTTTCTGGGTCTTCTCCTGACCTCCAGTTCTTCATATGAGTGTCCAATAATGAAAATCCCTGTTTACTCAGTCACCCCTGCCCCGCTGCATGCCACCCCTTTACACTGTATCAGTCACTGATACAGCACAATGGTATGTGCAGCCTGGAAGGGTAGCAGTGCTGTTTACATCATCAGTACTGCACACCACTCATCCCTTCCATCCTAAACCGCCCATACTAATGCTGTATCATTGACAGAGACTGAAAAGATTGTGTACTACCTGAGAAGGGATAACTGGGCAAGCCAGGTTTTCTTACTTTTGCGCCCCACCCAGTCATGTATTGGGGGAAGGAAGGGGGCTTAGTACCATATTATAATATTTTAAATGACAGTGTTGGATCTTGGCAGAGTGCTGGAGCTGGCATTTTTTTTAAAGTTCATTCATTATTTCATTTCACTTTGTGTTATAGACAGGGAACTCGCTCACCTCCATACACACCTACTTACTCCCCACATCCATCACCCAATAAATTGCTCCCCCTTTTTCCAAAGAGGCCCTGACACTCAGCCTGCATGCTATTGAGTACCAAAGAGCAGCCAAAATCTCTCAGGATAAGAAGGCCTCCACGGTATTCCGTGGCATCTGGAAGGGTAGGGCCTCCCACATCATTATTTTTTCAGCTAGTTATTTTATCCCTGGTTTTCTTGCTCAGCCTCCACCACTGGTTTAGCCAATGGCACCCTGCAGTACCACCCATCTGGTGGATGCTGGCTGATGTGGTGTGATCAAAGTCTTCAGTACTTCCCACAAGAGGGAGTGCTAATTGAGCAGGACACTCACCACCTATGTCCCCAGAGTTGGCACACAATGCCATCACATTGCATCACAGACCACACAAGCCAGAGGTGCGGGAGTTGGGCTTGGGTCTTGAACCCAGGTCTACCATATGGTGGTGGTGGTGGTTCAGTGCAACACCAGCTTAGCCAACAGGCTTAGTGGAACTGGCATTTTTTTAGTGAATCTATTTGCCACTCTGATGAGGCTCCCCCCCCCCAATATGGTCTGACCCCCTCAACCTTGTCATCTGACTTCCCATGGACTTACTGAGCACCCCTGTGTTTTACCCACAGTCTTCCCCTGTGGTTGGGTCAGTAGGTCCCCCAGCTACTGGTACAGGATCTGGTTGTTTGGGTGTGGACCATGTTGCTGGTGCTGGGTTTGGGAGGAGCCAGACTATCATATGTGCCTCTTGTTTTTTCCTCCAGGATTTTCCCTCCATGTGGGAAGCTGACGTGAGCATGTGCACAAGCTCAGTGCATGCCAAGTGTGCCAGATGCATCACTATTGGCATCCTCCCCTCCCAGAAAGATGCTGTAGGCACACTGACACCTGTGGTCACCCAAGTGTTAGTATAGCACTCCTCAGAGCAGGAGAGTGTCCTCTGGGGTGCTCAGTCCCCCCCCCCACCCAGGCTTGCTCCCAACAATCCAGGCTACCTTCTAAACCCAGGTCACCCATGTCATGAGAAGTAGCATTACTGCTTTGACAATGTACTGGCTGTACCTGGGAGGGTAGATCAAGGGGCACCTGCTGCATCATGACATACAGCCCAAGACTGGCCCAGTTCAATGACTGGGACTTAACATAGTGGTAGGGTGATGCGACATGTTGAGGGGGTGTTCATTTGGTGTATCTTCAGAGGTAGAAACACACCCTGAAATGTGGGTGCCACCTGGCATGCCAGTAGTAAACCCTCTACTGAAAGTCTAGTGGTGAAAGGCACTAATGAATTTCATGCAATTACCAAATCAGTGGCTAATAAAGGTGGGGATAGGGAGTGCCCAGATATGGTAATGCCCCCCAGGTGAAGGGCAGGGAAATCCCAGGAACTATGTTGAAGTACAAGACACATGGAGTGAGAGTGGACATTTACTGCCATGGCAGTGTTGCTCAAGATAAGATATTTGAAGTTATGTAATGTAATGTACTGTACAGAAGTTGAATGACTGTGGTCCTTGAGCCAGGAAACAGTGTATTGTACTCATGAATCTGAGCAACAACCTTTTAAAGAGTGTCACATGTTTGAAATTCAGTTTGTTCTTGTGTTTGACTATGTCCAGCATCTCCTTCAGGAGAATAAAAGAATCCATAAAAATTGAGTGCAAGGGACTCCCGGTAACCATACCAACCAAAGGGGAGGGTAGAGAACTGGGATGCCCACACTCCTGTGGGGGCTAATGCAATTTGATGGAGAAACTCCAATGGCAACAGTCCAAAACATTAAGTTGGCTACCTGATTGCCAGTGCTCCAGGTCCACTTTCAAATCCAGGTTGCCATTACGGAAGCACAACCCCATTAGGCGGCTCTGACCTCTTTGGTTTTTGGTAGTTTTGTTCTTGTCTGTGTCATCAGGAGGTACATCTTTATCTATTATGGGATTAAAAAAAACACCATAGAACTCTGTAGGTTCTACAGTTGAGAGCCAGTTATTATCTCCACTTAAAAACAATAAATCAATGGTGCAACAGGTTCAGTAAGGAGAAAACAAAATGTTTGAAGCTTGAAATTTGTACTAAACGGGACACCTGGTGGCCAACCATGCTGGCTGCCTGGGTTCAGGAGTGGGCAAGCATTACTGGCAATCGAGCACCTGTCTCAAACCAGTACTGCCCATAGATAAGGCACATTTATATGTTTAGGTGCTCATCCCAACAGGATCTGGGTGCCATAGAGCAAGCAAATTGTTACTGGAAAGTCAGGTCTTTGAAAAAAAGAAGATTATAAGTAAATGTCTATAACACCATAATTATACCAAACCACTGGTTGGGAAAAAAACCTCAGTCAGGCCCAAAAGTTAAGTTATAAAACTGAAAAACATTCACCTATGGGGCTCCTTGGCTATAAGGTGGAAGAGAGTCCCATATCGATGGGGCAGCCATCCAAAAGTCCAGTCCCCTGCAGATTTTAGTCAGGATTGTAGAACTATAAGAAGGCCCTTATCAGTAGAACGAAGGGGGCAGACTGAAGTGTATTCTAACAGAAGGTCTTCCAGACAGTCCAGTCCCAAAACATGGAGGGCTTTGAAGATCAACAAACATATCTTGAAGCTGATACGCCACTGCATTGGCAGCCAGTGTAGCTCATACAGAATCAGCCTACTGTGCTTGGACTGACAGGTCCCAGCAATCGGCCAGGCTGCCACATTTTGCTCTAGCTGCAAGCGACATACTAACCCCACTGATAGCCCTAGATACAGAGCATTGCAATATTCGAATCTTGAGGTGACAAATGCATGGACACAAGTCAGCAGGTTGGATGGCTCCAGAAAGGTTTTAATCCAGGCAATATTATGCAGATGGGAAAAAATCACTTTGAACAGCTGCTGACACCTGATGTTCCAGCATCAGCCTGCTGTCCGCAGGGATGCCCAGATTTCTTACCCTATCCACAGCTCATGGTACAGTCCCATTTAACAGCAGGTCCCAGCTGGGGGAGGGCTGGTGGCACATTCTGCCACCACAGCAATCCCCAACAGTGGTCTGGGCAGCTCACTCTCACATCGGGGATGTGGTGCATATGGGGAGGAGGGAAACTCAAGGGTCAAACAGAGGAAAAAACCTCAGTAGTGTCTCAATAACAGTCACTGGCTATCTCGGGCCCTGTATCATAGATACAGTGCAGTCATCATAGCCGGGAGACCGAACGAGGTTTGACATGAGAAATGGGAGGCTGACAATGGTAGATCAAAATTTATTTGGAAAAAAAATAACTCCATTCAGAAATGGAATTTTAGAAAAGCTGTCAAACAGTGCCTTTTTCTGCATAACATAATCATGCTAATACTATTGCAGTTTTCTGGGAGATGGAGCTGCAGATGAAAATGGGGGGATAATGTTTGTTATACATCCAGGCTCTCTTAACAGCAGCACTACTTAGTCAATAGCCTTCACTAGTACAGAAAGTGCTCCTCTCCTCCCCAGAACCAGTGGGCAGGCTGTTTAGCACCCACCAGCAGCTGCATTCAGCTGCTACACTGGAGACCTGCATGGCATCTGCAGAACAAAAAGCAGCGTTTGGGGTAAGTGAGCCCCTACAGTTCTTAATCTTCACTTTCTACAGGTACCTGCCAGCTTCAGTAATATTAGGAGTAATCTAAATGGGGTGGGGGATGAGGTATATATGTGGGAGCATTGAATTAAACAGCTGTTGCAATCGTTACTTTGGTAACAATTAGATGACCACAGTTGCTGTAACTTGAGAAATAAACAGAGTGCAATGATTGTCACTTGCTGGTGTTACAGAACACCAGGCTTTCATGTATGAATTTCCTGCTGTAAACAAAGCAATTTGTTCAATCTAGAACACTGAGCCTATGCAATTCTTATATCAAAGGGCACTCAGAATACAGTATATGCAGTTACATGTTTACTGGAATATGTACTGGAAATAACAATTAGGTTTAATTAAGAAATTGTTGTTCTGATTTACCGAATGGTCACAGCAGAGTCTGCATTTTCTCCTGCTAGAAACAGCAACACAGTATTGTTGCAAAGTTAGGCACTTACAGTAGGGTCCTTCTTGTCCATCAATCCTATTTCACAACAGTGACTATATGTGCAGTTTGGAAATGGACAAACAGCTAAGCTATTCTCCTTCAGGAATTTGTCTAGTCCTGCTCTGAAAGCCTGAACAGTGGTATTGTCAACAACTGGGGAATTTCCCCGGTGTCCTGGCGATATTTCCCCCATTCACTAAAAATGCCACCAACAGCTTAAAATCTGGTTTAATTTCGGTTGGCATCCCCCCCTTCCCGGCTGAAAATAGGCAAAAATGTGTCTAGTCATCCTTCCCAGTCAACACAAACTAAAAAAAAAAAATCAACATGTAGGCTATTCTACATTATGAAATGGGCAGAAAGAATACTGGCTCCTGATTGGGCAAAATGTACTTTAAGCTGGGTTGTTATCCCAGCACAATGGCCCAGCTGGAAGTAGCTGAACAAAAGTATGTTTAAAAAATACATCCAATTTACTAAAAAGGAACCACTTCATAATCACAATAAGACACTCCAGGGAGTGCATTATGGTGGGCAAACGGCCCTTCTTGTGTGGTGGAAACACTTGACTTTGCCTCGTGCTTCAACCCACTTGAGGTGGGCTGTGATCCCACATTAACACACCCCGTCATGTTTTATTGCTTAATTTTAACTGCAATGTTTGAAGTAATGTTTTGTAATGTTTCTGCTATTTCTGATTCCTTTCAGTTTGAGTGCATTTCCCCAAGCTCTGTTTGTACTCACTAGCTCAAACATCAGTGTATATTTCCCATTCTGTCTATCTCCTTTGGTATTCGAAACACTGTAGTCATGTCCCCAAACATTCTCTCCTCTAGGCAAAATAATTTGAGTTTGTCCACTCTCCCCTTCACAATTCTCAAACTCTAAGCTGCCAGTCAGCTTGGTGGCCCTTTGCCAGACTCTCTTGATCCCAACAATGTCCCTTCTATACTGTCATGACCAGAATTGGTACGGTAATCCAGGCATGGCCCAGCAAAGGTATCACCTTATCAGGGAACAATTATCTCTCCCGACCCCACCCCACCCACCCAATGCATCCCAACTTTGCTTTTGCTCTCTAGAAAGAAGCAGTGCACTGCTTGTTTGGCTTCAGTTTCCTATCCAGAATTACCTCAAGATCATTTTCCTCAGTTGCATACCACTCAACTGGTGTCAGCGTGGCTCAGTTGGTAGCACATCTGCCTCTGGACCAGAAGGTCGTGGGTTCTCATCCCACACCGGGATTGGACTTGCACCTAAAAATCGCTGGCATCCGAGTGCAGTATTGGGGGGTGCTGTACTGCTTGGGTGTGCTGTCCTTCGGATGAGACGTTAAACTGAGGTCCCTTCTGCCCATCCTGGTGGGTGTCCAGGTGGAAGTAAAAGAACCCAGGGCACTCTTCGCAAAGAGTAGGGAACATTCCTGGTGTCCTGGCCAACATTCCCCTTCCCATAAACCGGTTCATGCAATTATCCAGGCTGTGTGTGGGTGATGATGTGCGATATGGCTGCCACCACACATTCAGTCACTTCACTACCAGCCTAGCATTGCTTGTAAAGCGCTTTGGATGTATGAAAAGCGCTATATAAATGCTGATTCTTCTTTTTCTTCTTCAACTGTCCCTCCTTACGAGGCATCCCTCATTTTCCCTCTCAAACGTACTCTGCCCCACATCTATCCCACATGGGTAAGATGCTTCCCAGACAGATAAGGTGCAGTAAATTTAGACCTTTAAAGCAGAAATTCATAATAATCTCATTTTCTAAATTAAAATTAAACTTTGCAGACATCTGGGCTTAAGTTGGACAGGAGCCCACAGGACCTCAGTTCCACTACCTCTTACAAAATTATATGACAGTTTCTGCACATCTGTCATCTTTCTCCACTGAATAATACAGGAGAGTTGCACCACCTATAAATGACAATCCCCCCACTTATTAATCTAGATGTGAGGGTTTCCCCTTCTAAACTTTTCCAGTTTAACCAGTAGCAAACACAAAGGTATTGGTTTCCCTACTGTTTTCAGCTTGTAGTTCCATATCTGATGATGTGTCTCACATTATGAGGGCCAGTGTCCCACATTGTCTTACATTTCGAGTGCTAGTGTCCCACATTGCAGTGACAAAAGGTTGAGAGGCATGCTCAGCTGTACTGCTTACTTTTATACTACACAGGATATAAGTGCAACCCAGATTCCCAACCCTGGTGCAGTACTTTACAATTCCCTGCATTTAATGTAAGGCCCCATTTCTTAACCCATGCCACTAGTGTGTGCAGACGCATCTGCCATGTACCCCCTTACTGTGCCTACTCTTTGTGCCAGTTTAGTGTCATCACCAGACCTCAGCAGTCTGCTGCTGCTGACTCGTGGACATGACACTGACCCATGGGATTCTCTACTCAGCACATCCCTTGATGGAGTGGTGATACTCCACAAACAAAGTCTGCTTTGTACCTGTCAGCCAATTTGCTATCCAGTTTCAGTGCAGTCCACTGCTGCTGCATTGCTGTCCTCTCAGGCCCACAATTGTTCAGATAATATTTGAATCATTAAATATTTAATTTTGCCTACCTGGAACCTTTATGGAAAATATTTTTAATAGTACTATACTGATTTTAGTCACATCATTAATTTTCTAAATTAAAAGATTCTATGTCCTTACTTTATCAGAAGGAAAATGATACTGTGACTAAAATGACATCATGCTGTTTCCCACTGAATGTTGTCACTGAAAGCTTAGTGCAGATGCAGCAGAGACAAAAATGCAGTTTAGTTGTAAACCTCAATATGACTTTTTAAAATGAAGGGTGTTTTATTATAAATACACCTCAGCAAAGAAAATAATAGAAGGTACATTTGTTTTTTAATTTTCAATTGGTGACTGGGAAGAGCACACTGAGATGTGTCCTAGCAGAAGAGGGAGGTTAAGTGACTTACTCGGTGTCAGATAGAATTAAAATGGATGTTGTATGAATCAAATCCAAATTTGCTGCAGGTACCAAGCTCATTCACAGCTTGTTACTCTAACCTCTGGCTATACTGTCAGCCCAATTCCACTGATTGCTGTTTTTATGTTTGCTTGCATGTGCATGCATGATGCAAACATCTTATTACAATAAGGGCTTTTAGAGGTCTGTCACTGTCGAACCCAATGCAGCTCAGACTGTGGGTTTGACAGTGACAGGCCAGTGGTCAGCAGGGCTGATCATGAGACTCTTCTTGGCTTGCTGAGAGGAAACTTTACGCAGTTGAAAGGAAGAGGCCACTCCAATCCTGAGTGGCTGTGTCATTTCATCTGCATGATGCTGCCCAGCAGCCAGCTGAGTGGCATCACAATCAGCCAACTGGTCATTCTCCTTTTCTAACTGTAAAAACAATCTCACCCTCAGCCATGTATGCCTCCCATCTAACCATCACTTTCTGTGCCCCAGGCAATGATCTCACTTTCTGTCAAGTATTCCTCCCACCTCCCATTGCTTCCCATGCCCCGTGTCCCCTTCAAACAGATCTCACCCTCTGCCAAGTGTCCCTCCCACCTCACCGTCACTTCCCATGCCCTGTGTCCCCTTCAAACAGATCCCACCCTCTTCCAAGTGTCCCTCCCGCCTCACCATCACTTCCCATGCCCTGTGTCCCCTTCAAACAGATCCCACCTCTGCCAAGTGTCCCTCCTGCCTCACCATCACTTCCCATGCCCTGTGTCCCCTTCAAACAGATCCCACCCTCTGCCAAGTGTCCCTCCCGCCTCACCATCACTTCCCATGCCCTGTGTCCCCTTCAAACAGATCCCACCCTCTGCCAAGTGTCCCTCCTGCCTCACCATCACTTCCCATGCCCTGTGTCCCCTTCAAACAGATCCCACCCTCTGCCAAGGCCCTCCCACCCTCACCATCGCCTCCCCATGCCCTGTGTCCCCTTCAAACAGATCCCCACCCTCTGCCAAGTGTCCTCCCACCTCACCATCACTTCCCATGCCGTGTCCCTTCAAACAGATCCCACCCTCTGCCAAGTGTCCCTCCCACCTCACCATCACTTCCCATGCCCTGTGTCCCCTTCAAACAGATCCCACCCTCTCCAAGTGTCCCTCCCACCTCACCATCACTTCCCATGCCGTGTCCCCTTCAAACAGATCCCACCCTCTGCCAAGTGTCCCTCCCGCCTCACCATCACTTCCCATGCCCTGTGTCCCCTTCAAACAGATTCCACCCTCTGCCAAGTGTCCCTCCCGCCTCACCATCACTTCCCATGCCCTGTGTCCCCTTCAAACAGATCCCACCCTCTGCCAAGTGTCACTCCCACCTCCTCGCAACTTCCCATGTCCCGTAAGTATTCAGCCAACACAATGGTGCCCAATCCCCTGTGTCAATACCTGAAATAAAGAAAATTGTCCCTTGTAGACTTGGTCCATCAATGTCTGCTGCCGCTGCTGTCCCCCACTTCTGTTACCATCTCACAATCCAACCACCCACTCAGCAGCCATCACTCCATCCCACTGTTACTTCATGTTGCAAATGCTGTCACCACTCAAACTTAATTTGTCCCACTCCCTCACCCTCCTCTTCCTTTCCTCACGCTTCCACCTACTCCTGATGTTTCCCAACCCCTATCCTCTCTCCCCCTCTCCTATTTTCCCAGGAGTTTGCTACTCCTGAACTAGTAGCACATTTGTGCACTGTTAATACTTACTCCCTTTTGACCTAGCATCTTATTTGTAAATGTATATTTATTGTACTATTGCGAAACACTGTGTAATCCACTGTTTTATTATTTTATTGTGTATTCTATTTTATTTGATGTACTTCTCCCTCCTCCCCTCCCCCCTGGACGCATCTGGAAGCAAGCTATTTTAAAGCTCAGTATGTCCTGGTAAAACTCTATAAAATAAATAAATACATTTTAATGGTGACGACTTAAATTATATTAAGTGATGAAGGTTAAATAAAGGATCCTCAAAGCATCCCCTTGGCCTTTGAGTGCTATGTCTTTTCTGCCTAGCTACGCCACCCCCACCACTTACCCACCAGGAGTCCAACACCATAATCCTCTGGGGACTGAAGGCACGTCTTCACTCTTCAACACCAGACCGGGGAACTGAGAAAATCAGGTATTATGCAGTCAATGTATTTTAATGCATTCTGAACTTGTAGTCATAACTTGGTCAATTTGTAATATTTTCCCCCCAAAATGTTCAGCCTGGCCTTTTTGGGACCCCTCCTTATGTACAGGGTAGGTGAAACCGTTCAAGTCAGGCCTAAAAGGTGATTTCACAGTCACTCCACAAAATCCCCTTTCAGGCGAAATTTGAAAATTTTAATCAATTGAGTTCATTAAGAGGGATCATAAGAAGACTACCATATTTACCGTTTTATAGCCGCCCTCAAATAGAACCTGCCCCCGATTTGAAGCCGCATGCCAATAATTGTTTAAGCAATAGAAGCTGCCCCCGTTTATAAGCCTTGCGAAATTTCATAAAATATAACTTGCAACCACATTCAAACTTCATTAGAGAACATTAAGAAACTAGACAATAGTGTTCTGTTTTGTCCTTCTTACTGCTGCCACGATTGTTGTTCCATCGCACAGAATCGGACACCGCATATTTAGCAATATATCCACAGTAATATCCACAATACAGTACAACGCTACGTACCTGTGACGTACGACACAAGTGAGCAAGCTTTCTGTGTCTTGGGTTGCTACCACGTGGCCTTTGGTTGCTACCGCGTCATCACGCAAGTCCTAGCCGACGTGGTAACCATGGGCATGGAGAGAAATAAGGCAAATGACTGCTGACAAGTTTTACAAGCAATACTGCATTTTTATTGCTTTCTGTTTTCTTTTTTTACTTTTTGTTAATGCGAGTAAAAGGTATTCTGACATTAGTAAATCCTGTCATAGCATGGATTTTAATCGATTTCATCATCGTCAGCTTCAGCTTCGGGAGCCACTAACTTCAGGATCCTCTACACAGAACTCTGAATCATGCGAGTCCTAGGAACAGCTACTGGCAGCATCTAAAGAGAAACATGACAAATGTTTAGTGCCTAACAAAACTTTATTTCACAATGCAATGGTCTTCACACGTACCTGTGTACAGTGATGTCAGACTCTCATTTATGGGCTGCCGAGCGTCAAAAGCCACCCTGTCTTTTCTTGTGCAGATGATGGTATCCAAATCAGTGGATGTGATGCCACAAACATTAAAGGAGTTTATGATATTGTCTTTGCTGACAGCTCGCCAGGCATCTTTAACCCACTCTAACATTTGTAGCTTAGATGGTGCTTTGGGGTTTCCACTGGCCATAAGCTGTCTTTCTTCCGTGGTGAGCCACACATCGTAGCACTCACGATACTGTGCTTTGAATGGGGCTTTCCATGACACATCAGCTGGCTGCAGAAGTTTTTTACAGCTCCCAGGTATTGCAGCCATCACAGTATTTTTTTTCTTAAGTCTATTCTTAACAGCGGGTGAAATATGGCAGCGAAAAGTGTCCCACACCAGCATTCTTTTGTTGAACAATATTCCACCCCACACAGTGTCTACCCACTGAAGAGTAAGCCCTTCGTTCATCCACCCATTTTCTGACATTCCCACAATAACTCCGTTAACTCTTGCAATCTCCTTTGCCATTCTTTTCCCCTTAAGAACAATGAAAAGAGGGAGTATTCTACCATCTGCCATAGCAGCAAGACAGACGTTAATTATTTGTTTTTCATGGCCAGTTGTCAGGAGCGGGACAGATTTGGCTGTGATGGCATCCACAGTTTTTTCGCCAGACATGTCCGCCCCCACTGCTGTCTCATCCATATTGCCTACAAATTTAAATGATATGTTACTTTTTAATATCTGCTTGGCACAGAAAAACACAAATTCTGTTACTTTTGGGATGTAGTCTTTAGGCAGATGCTGTCCCACTGTGGTGCACTGGCAGATAGTAAATCCCCACCATTACAGAAAGTGGTCCACCCAGCCCCTGCTAGCTTTGAATTCAGGGTTGTGAGTCATAGCTGCGGCTTTCAATGATATTGCGTTATGGGTGACCCTTAGGTGGTGCTCTCTCTGGATAGAAATCCAATTCGCTAAATTCTCCTCCTCAGTGGGGTATGAGGGCTTAAAACCAGCACTAACAAGCCTCCGTCTCTTTTGGTTGGACTCTAAATAGCCAGCTTCAGACACCATCGTCTGAAGCCTTTCTTTGCTTTTACGCCACTAGCGTATCTGCTTCTTGTCCAACTTTAGAGACTCAGCAACCGGGCAATTGCACTCCTGTTCTGCTCTGTTAACAACAGAAAGTTTGAAGTCAAGATCGTAACATTTACGCTTTGCCATTTTCAGTTACTGGTAAAGTAAAGCAAAACAGCAATGCACAATGCAGGTAATACAGAGCTGGACTGCAGCACACCTGATATACCGGTACTTTCAGTAAATGTCACAGTAATTACCAGGAGCAACTAACAGAAAATTGAACGGACTTCATACCGTAGTGTTACTGATAGAAGCTGCCCCGAAATAGTATCCGCCCCCGAATATAAGCCCCATGTCAAAATAAATTGAATTAATATGAGCCGCGGCTTCAAAATGGTGAAATATGGTATGTTGGAAATCTCGTCAAAATATTGAAAGACAACAAAGTTGCTAAGGTACATTGAAATGTTCTGCCGCTCTTTCCTAACTTTAGTAAATTTCAATATTTTGACTACAAATTTTCAACATAGCCATTTTCCACACCACCTCATGAATGTGACAAGTGTTGCTTTTCAAATCCTGACCAAGATGTTTTCATACATGTGACTTGGAATTATGTTTTCAGAGCATTTTATAAATGGCACCTGTCATGTTTAGAAGAAGCGGGTCATAAAATAACTGCGTTGACATTTTGAGGTCACTATGTTACAAAACAATGACATTAGGAAGAAATGTTGAATTTTTTTTTCAACATTTACTTATAACATTATGAGGTGGGCAGATTTTGGCCCCCAGTTTTCAACGTAGTCCTTTTTTTTACACCCCCTCGCATGAACATGACAGGTGTCACTTTTTTGCTCAGTGAAGTCACCTCTCAAACAGGACTTTAAAACTTCTACCTGTGGTGACCATGAGGTGGGTTCATAAAAAGACAATGTTGAAAATGTGGGGTCACAAAATAAAGTTGTGAGGAAATGTTGATTTTTTTCAATGTTTACTCTTCGTGATTTTTGCAGATTTTGGCCCCAGATGTGCAATATAGCCCTTTTGTTACTGCCCTGATGAACATGACAGGTGCCATTTTTCTGAAGCATGTTTTCCCAGTCCCTCAGTGAAACCATCTTTCAGACAGGATTTAGAAAAATCCACTGTCTTGATCATAACATGAGGTCATAAAAAGACTATGTTGAAAATTTGGGTCCAAATATGAAAATACAACTAAGTTATTAAGAAATGTTGAATTGTTCCAATGTTTACTTTTATTAACTTTATTTTTACAGATTTTGGTCCTTAATGTTCACTGTATTCCTTGTGTTACCTCACCTCACGATCATGACAGGTGTTATTTTTTAAATCCACTCCGAAACATATTTTCGCAGTTGCACAACAAAATCACCTTTCAGGTGGGATTTAAAAAATTCCACTTGTCTTGATCATAAAGTTATGTCATAAAAATACAATGTTGAAAATTTGACGTCAAAATGTGGGAGCCCACTGAAAATTAAATATTCCCTCGCAGCTGGCCTATCCTGGGCAAATACAGTCTAAAATGGTGTAAAGCTGGACACCACCGAAAATGAAAACTTGCATCTCATGTGGTCTATCCTGGGTAAATATATAGTGAAAATATGTAAAAGCAGGAGTCCAGTACAGCAAAGCCCCCACTGAACTGTGCACCTATGCTGCTCTGTAATGGGAAAAATGCATTGTAAAAACTGGACCTCACTGAAAATGTAACTTACCTTTCAGCTAGGCTATGCTGGTAAATACATCACAAAAATGGAAGCAGGACCCCATTGAAAAAAGGTATTGTATCTTGGCTCTGCTATCCTGCATAAATACAGCATACAAATTGGGGACAGAATTCCACTGAAAACAAAACAACATCTGAGTTGTACTACCCTGGTTAAACACAGTACAAAAATGTGACGAAGAAGGACCCCATTGAAAATTGAGATATTGCATCTCTGCTGGGCTATCCTGGGTAAATATATTGCAAAACTGTGTCAAAACAGGACCTTACTGCACACCCCACTGAAAAGGAGATGTTGCATCAGAGTTGCACTGTCTTGGAAAAATACATTATAAAAGCAGGACCACACTAAAAATGAGATATCTCATCTCCCTTCTACTATCCTGGGTAATTGCAGTATAAAACTGTGTAAAATCAGGGCCCCATTACAAATGACATATTACATCTCATTTGGTCTGTCTTGAGTAAATATATAGTAAAAATGTGTATAAGCAGGACCCAGTACAACAGCATGCAAGCAAACATTCGGCACTGACAAATACTTGTTTCATATTCTTTTTGCCCCATCACTAACGCTGCCTACCTCTGCTAGGCTACCTCCCATCCCTATCTACCACCCTCTGTGTCACTTACTCATCCTCCTAAAGGGGTTCAGAGAAGGCATTTCATCTATGGTGTGTTCCTTTGGGAGGATAGTCAGTCATGACCTCCCTTGGGCTCATCTTCTTTATTTGGGGGGGAGGAGTGGGGTTCAAGAGTGCTGTCTTCATACTGCCTCATGTTGTGGTTTTCCATCTTGTGTTTCTTTCTACCATTTTGATGCACAGCTAGGGCTCCATGCATTGGAGCCAGACTGTAGCCCCCCCCACTTCCATTAGACTCTTCAGTTGCAGGGCCACCCTTTGTTCCCCGTAGTGGAGAGTGCTGCTCTCCTCCTAGGAGGAGGAAAGTGTCCCAGGGGAAGCTCACTCCTCCTCCCTCAAGCCAGCCCCCAACATCAAGGGCTCCTTCCAAAACCCAGGTCGTTGGCTTTGTGAGTGGTACATGCCAACAAGTCAGTCTAGCTCCATTGATTTTTAAGTCAGATTCTGTATACTTCAAATGATGACAAGGATGGGATATTAGGATGGCATTTTAGCTTGTGCCCTAAAGGGGCCCAAGTTTCTTTTGATCCCATCCAAAAGAGAGCGCCATAAGGAAAAGGGCAGAAGCAGTTGAACAAGGAAAACAAATAAATGTAGCATTACATTTCAAAGCAGGACTGTACCGACACTGCAAGTAACTAATGCAGTACTTCTCGATGGCAAGTGGACAATA
The DNA here is from genome assembly GCA_016271365.2 of Neoceratodus forsteri. Taxonomy (NCBI): domain Eukaryota; kingdom Metazoa; phylum Chordata; order Ceratodontiformes; family Ceratodontidae; genus Neoceratodus; species Neoceratodus forsteri. Next base: position 765,391,417 of record CM028135.1, read on the forward strand.
TGAAACAAGGGAGATGACACCAAACTGGAAGAATGCACACCAATTAATATATTTTCAATCCTATAAACTTTATTCCATTCATTCAGTCACAATTATATTAAAAACCATTGTGGTAATCCTTAAAGCAAAAAAGAGTGGCTATATTAGTGTAATTAATCAATCAAAGTAGTAAATTAAGAGTCTCAATAAAAAATTGTTCAATGGCCTACACAGCCAGTATAGTGTTATGCTTGTGCAACTGTGTTACTTAGGTTTTGGCCATTCACACTTTTTATTCCAGAGGAATTATCACCCTGTAGGGGTACCAAAGGCAAGGAACCTTCTAGAGGGTTCCACCCCTAGAGGTGCTGCAGGACGATTCCCTTGGCAAAAGGTACCTTAGGAAGGATCTCAAGGAGAGGCGCTGCCACTGGAGGAGGAGGAGAGGAGGATGGTGGAGCAAAGAAAAAGTGCTCCAGAAGGAGGCTGAGGGGAACTGCTTATATAGCTCAGGAAGTGGGAGTGGATGGCTGCTTGTTCATCGAACCATAGGCGGAGCCTTCCAATTCAATGGCCTACGCAGCCAGTATAGTATTATGCTTGTGCAACTCTGTTACTTATGTTTTGGCCGTTCTCACTCTCTATTCCAGAGGAATTACCACCCTGTAGGGGTACCACAGGCAAGGAACCCTCTAGAGGGTTCCACCCCTAGAGGTGCCGTGGGATGATTCCCTTGGCTAAAGGTACCTTAGGAAGGATCCCCAAAAAGAAAGTAGTAGTATGAGGCATATAAGCAATCAGTAGCTTTGAGACATAATACTAGATAATGCATCAGGCAGCTTGATAACTTAATGGGATGCACAGGTGGCAATGGCATGGGTTTGATGGGTTGCAAGAAAGAATGAGGAGACGAGAGAGGGAACAGCAATAGGGACACCATCCCCCTCCATCCAACAGAGGATCCTACCTACAGAACTAGGGAACACTACGCTAACTAACAGTTAAGACCTGAGACATGGAGGAGAGGAAAAAAAAACCCTTGAGGAGGGAATCTGTGGGGATCCAAGGCCTAGGTCACCTTCCCTCCAGGCTTGGGATATTTTATTTAGTGACGGCTCTGCTGCTGCGATTTGGAAACCCAATTAAAGGGAGGTGGAAATTATTCCAATTTGGAGGGAAACTCTTACTCTATCCTTCTAACAGGAATGCCATGGAGGGCTGCGAGATGGTAGCTCTGCAACAGCCGCCCAAGGTGGGAGGAGGAAAGTGACAACCACCGAGGCACTCACCCAGCCTACCGATCTAAAAAAAACAAACTAGGTGAATCAGAAGTGGTCGCAGGGAGAATGCGGTGAAGATGCCTTGCTAGGGAACCACTAAAGCCAATGGACAACCGTTACAGTGGAAACCACTAGAGCTAAAGGAAGTCACTGTAACCTCCCTTCACAGCTTAGTCATAAATTCTAGAACTTGAGGTGCCATTGGTATGGATGACAACTGAAGGTCCACCTGGAGTGAGGACATTCCCAGCTATGGGCCAGGTGAGAAGGACCCTACCCGAAGCTTCGCATGCTCAAGCTGTGGACTCTGGTGCAGAGCGAGACTGTCGGCTGCAGGGGAACACTGCACCAGAATGGTATGGCTGGCATGCCCCAGGGACTGATGAGGTGCTGAATGAGTGCTGAGTGCGAGACCTTGCAGAGGGCAGAGGGCAGATGGCAGGGAGCATTGAGCAATGATGACATGAGCAGGAGTGGATCTGGATGTAGTTCAGTAAGGCAGGGTAGTTCAGTAGGGCAGGGTAACAATAGTCGGACCTGCACGTAGGTCAGTAAGCAGTAGGAATAGTCAGACCTGCACGCAGAGTCTGCAAAACAGTAGCAATGGTGGGGCATGAACGTAAGTGGGAGAGGCAGCACTATGATAGTGGGGCAAGCCAGCCAGGCATTCAAAAAAGCCATGAGTGTGACAAATACTCTGAGGATTTTCAGCGGTGGAGGGGGGATTTAGAACATCAGATAATTAGCCACATGGGGCCACAACTCCCCAAACACTTCCAAGTCCCCACCGTAGGAAAAACAAGAAAGTGATGGAAGGGGTCGAGAACCACATGCAGATATTAAAGTTAGTTTATAGCATCAGCAGTAGCTTAGCTGACCTCATGTGTATAACAGCAGCGTACAAAGTAAGTAATAATACCCGACAGGGTGGGCGGTATTGGGCTATACCGGACCGCCCAGGGGCGTGATGAGGACCGATGCCGCAGGCAGAGGGCCTTATAGCCCCTGGAAGGTCCAGTATAGCCCAATACCGCCCACCCTGGAGGGTATTATTATTACACTTAGAAAATGGAAAGAAACTCTCAAACACATTTTTTTAAAGTTTTAAACATGTAAATAATTTATTTAACTTTTTAGTACATATTTTGTCAGCTTTGAGATAAAACAGTCCATTTTTTTAAGAGTGGGTGGGTAAAACAATAAAATGCAAAGCTAACCACGCAGTTGCACTGTGCTAAATAACTGCCAATAAAACTAAAAAAACAGAGACCACTACTTGTTTGCGGAGAAGAAATTAATTGGAGCATTGAAGGTGCAATTGACTGGGTTGACATTAGTGGTTGTGGAGCTGGATATTGCCGATTCCTGCACCTGTAGTTCATTGCTAGTTCCTGCAGATGGCATACTTGGTGCTTGCTGCTGCTGCGCCTGCTGGATGGATCTTCCTAGGATTGTACTCCAGTTTCTTCGGTTGTCCATGGATGCTGACCAGTAATGTTGCAGACTGGCTTCACATCTGTGGCCAGTAATGCTGGTGATTTCTCGAGCTGAGAGCCCTGCTTGAGTTAGCCGTTGCACAGCTGTTGAATGGATGCTGTGGTTGACGTATCTTGTGGATAACTCTGCTTCTTTACTCAGTATTGCCATCATGTTTCCAAGGAAATTTTTGCCCATTGGTTCCTTCGTATACCAGCATGCCTGGGTGTCAAGGTAAGTCTGAGGAATCTTCCTGGGATGAGGGTAGAATGCAGGGGCATCCTCTGGTAACTTTGAAAGATATTTGCAGAAAGAGAGTACAGGGCAGAGAGGGTTCCCATGGTCCTGAAACATAAAACCACGACTGTTTTCTTTGTTTGCTTCTAACGGATTCTTGTGTTTTTTTGAGGTAGGATTATGGGACAGTGTTACAAACTTTTGCCCACGTTCATCACTCTTGACTATAAATGAATCTGACCGCAGGTCGCGCAATCCTTCTGTTCCTCGGTGGGCCATGTGTAGTGGGAGATCAAACCACATCTTACGGAACAGTCCATGTGCTGTGTATGGTGACATGGCTGACGAACCTCTTAGTTTGTCAAGGTCCGTTTCTGTGATGGATGGGTGGTGGGCAGCTACATCCTTCTGCTCTTTCTGAAGTTTCTTTAGTATTGAAGTTATTATGTTGTTGCTGGAGTGAAATGCAGGGTCTGAGGTAATGCTGGTGTGGCGCCCTATCTCTGGGGAATTTAGATGACGATTGATACCAGAACGCAGAGCGCAGTACCCAGAAACTGAATACTGCTCACCTGATGCAGTTCTGGCCTCAGCATAGAATTTTCGAAGGTAGCTATTTAGTACATCTAAACTGTCGTTTTTCCAATCTACTGCTATGTTTTCTTTTCTGGACCAGTCTACGAACACTGCTAGTGCCCACTGTGGGTTTTTTTTGTATTTATTTCTTCCCTCTGGCTCTCTATTACATTGAGCTCTGATGTACTCACTGTGCCAAAATGGGTGGTTGCTTTAAACTTCTTGTTTATATGCTCAGCACCTATGTTGTCAGCTTCAAACACTGGATCAGCAGCTATATTGTTAACTTCAGGGACTGACGCAGCATCTTTGCTGGCAGTTTCAAGGGGCACCTCAGGAATTATGTTAACAACTTCAGAAAACAGCTGAGCAGCTGTGTTGTCAGCTTCAGGGTTCAGCTCAGTATCTGTGCTGTGAGCTGCAGGATTCGGGTCAGCAACTGTGTTGTCTCTTTCTGGAAACAACAGAGTAACTGTTTCTTCTGCTGACATGTCGAAGTATGTCATTACTAAGTGGGACATGTCAAGATATTTTGTGATCTCTGTGTAATCAGTGGCGGTTTAAGTTTGTTTTGAATCGTGCTTCTCTGGGGACGTGCGTGACTCGTCTGCTCAAGCTGCGCTCGGGCCTGCCTGCTGCAGCTGATACTGCTTTGTGAATGAGCCGAGAAAGCAGCTTTGCAACATACATTTTGTTTCCATTTGTGCTATTTTTTAAATTGTGGGGACTTATGTGATGTGCTGCTGTGTTGCTGTTCATTGTTTAGCATTTTAAAATCAACTTCAGATGATGATAATTAATCTGCATAAGGGATGAGACGCAGATGGACATTCACATACGCTTTGATAGAGCTGGAGGATGGCGCTGCTATCATGTTCAGGGAACGAAGAACTGGCTGCATACTGTCTCTCTGGATGTTTTACACCGGTGATTTTGCAGGTATTAGTTGTCCCGCTGTGGTGAATTTTTCGTTGTCCCATGTTCTTTTTCTACTCCGTGGGTTTGCAGCGGCTGTCATGCCGCAGATGGACGTTCATCTGCGGTATGCTATTCTAGCAAAATAATGGTGCTCTGATCTACACTCGTGGTGGTGCACATCTATTTATGTGTTTACATTAATTACTGCCCAATTTTGCAACCGGAAAACTTTTAATGCTGCTATGTTTTAACTTCATCCCAGTCTGTTGCTGTTTGCTTTGTATTTGGACTGTGGGAAGATTACGGCCTGACCACCAGTTTTATAACAGTTGCTTTATGAGTGCTGTAGTATGGTGGCTGTTTATGGTGAACATTCTGGGTGCCCACTAGTTAGATGTGTGATGGGGCACCCCAGATTCATTCTTGTTTTTCTGCAGGCTGTATCGGGAAATAAATGAATCTCTTGTTTAACGTTTCAGCCAATGGGATTCATTTATTTCCCGATACCATTTTCTAACAGGGAATAGCATCAGCTATGAGCGGTAGTATTCTATAAGCATGGAATGGAGGGAAGGACAATGCTCTGAAAGCAGCTATGAGCATGTGGGAGGTAGATTAAGCAGAGAAATCATGATTGAGCTGCATAGCAAGGGTTCAGAGGGAGCCTGAATCAGGTGAAAACAATTAGGCGTGTAGCATGCGGAGCAGCTTTAGTTTGAGTAGAACACACATACTGATTGCAATAGCAATGTGAATAACTGAAAGCAAGTAGCTTGAGCTCTAAATGAGCAAAATGGTAGGAGCTTAGAAACCAAGTTCCCCCCAAAACAAAACAAAACTAAGACACACAAACACAGAAAAAACAAGCATTTGTAAATGCTGAATGTTGTCTTGCTGACATTGGCATCGGTAGTGTAGAAGTTGAACAGATGCATAACAGGAATGGCAGTGAAGTATGAAAGTGATGTCAAACCCCACATCACCCTACATAGACTGACAGGCACTGAGGTGTGCCTTTGGGCATTGGCCATAATATTCATGGCAGTTCAGCTCATCCTACCCTGCAGTGCGACAAATATCGCATTGTGCCTTGGGGTCCTCGGGCCTTACACTCACCACATTCGGCCGTAACGCTCATGGCATTTTACCTCACCCTATCCTACACACGCCGACAAGTGCCGAGGTGTACCTGAGGGGTGTTCGGCTTTACAGTCACCCCATTTCATAAGGACATATGCTGAAATGGGTGCAGTATAGGAGAATGGAGTGAACTGTTGGGCCAAAGAGTCCAAGGCACACCTTGATCCCTGTCAGTGGCTTAAGGGTGGAGGGATGGCATTGTGTGAGCATGACAGCCAGCAATGCAAAGATACGCCCCTGACGCCTGTCAGTCTGCACAGGGTGGGACGTTATAGTTAGAAACCCTAATGCCCTGGACATTTGTTGATATTTGCACTACAAATTTGCAACACAGCATTTTTGTGACCCCACCTCATGAAAGTGATTGGGACCTCTGCTCATGAATAGTGGCACTGTGATTTTGTTACTCTGTCCCGAATGTTGATTTCTCACAGTGACCGTGCCATTCTGCGCCAGATGTGGGAAAACACCATTCAGGCAGGATGTGAAAAATGACAGCTGTACCATTCATAGGTATGTGTGAAGAGATGGCAGTGTTGAAAATCTTCAGTGAAAATATTCAAAATACTTGAATTTACAAGCATACTAGAAACTGTGCAATGCACACTTGTAACACAGTCATTTAGTGGAATTATTTCACCAAAATTTCAACATAGGCATTTTGGGACCTCTACTCATGAACACTATCACTATGATTTTCTTCATCTGTCCTGATTGTTGGTTTCCCACACTGACCGCGCCATAGTGCGCCACTTGTGTGAAAACACATTTTGGGCAAGATCTGCAAAATGACAGCTGTACTGTTCATAAGGACATGCGCAAAATGGACAATGTTGAAAATGTTGAGTGAAAATATATTTTATGGACTTTTGTCACAAAAATTTCAACATAGGCATTTTAGGACCTCTGCTCATGAACAGTGCTGCTGTGATTTTTGTAATCTGTCCTGAACTCTGATTTCCCATAGCAACCGGACTATTCTGCGCCGGTACTGCGAAAACACATTTTGGCTAGGATGTGAAAAATGACAGCTGCACTGTTCATAAGGAGGTGTGAAAAAATGCCATTGTTGAAAATCTGGAGTGAAAATATTACAAATTGGTGAAGTTACGAGTGTGTGTGGAAAACTGTGCAATGCACTTTCGTAACACAGTCAATTTTTGGAATTCTTTCACCAAATTTGTAAATTAGGCTTTTTGGGAGGCCACTTCATGAACAGTGATACTGTCATTTTGTTACTCGGTCCCTAAAGGTGATTCTGTGCATTGACTGCAAAATCACCTTTTGGGACTGAATAACGCCATGACAGTGACTGAACTCATGAGGAGGGGTCCCAAAAACCCCATGTTGAAAATTTGGTGGCAAAATTCCCAAACATGCCTGAGATATGCACCAAAGTTGAAAAAACCCTATTTATGCCATTATACAGCTTACTGGCATTTCTTCACTTCGCGGTCGGCTTTGAAGCGTGCAGATGTGTTCCCGGTCCACCGAAGAATGTCACGCTGGGCTCCGGAGGCAAGTATGGGGTGAGGGGTGTGGGGAGGCAGGGTACGCAGAGGGTGGGTGCGGGTTGGGGGAGGGGCCATCGGACTCAACGAGGGACCGTTTTCTGGTTTACAGGTTAAAAAAAAAATTGCGGGATGGTTCTTTTCTTTACAGGGACATTTGACATGCTGGAGTGGGCTCCCAGTGTGCCACCTGAGTGTTTTATTTGGGGGAGCTGTAGCCGACAGGGGATTGGGTACCCCCCGCCGGCCATACAGAGTTGGGGGAGGTTGCATGAGCCGAGGGGGATTGGGCATCCCCTCGGCACACAAGAAATGGGGGGGTACATTATGCCGATGGGGACTGGGCACCCCTGTCTGCAAATTAACTTAGGAGGGGGCATGCTGACAGGGGGATTGGGCACCCCTGTTGGCTTTCAGAGAGACTGTGGAAGGTGACGGCTATCCTTCAGCTTCTGTGGGGACTATGAGAAGCTGATGAGAAGCCGCCGCCATGTTGCTTGAGGGGACACCAGATGAGGCAAGCAGTAATTGGCTGCTGCAATCAGGGACCACCCCGGTTGCACTCCCTTATTGCAGTGGCTAGTTTCTTTCAAGGTGGCGGCACATTTTCTGAACTGCTGTCATAGACAGCATGCTATGTCATTGGCGCCACAGAGCCCAGCCCCAAAAATCAGTGGCACCATTGGCTGCAGCAGGACCGCACCTCCGAAACCCGCTTCTCCACTGAAGCAACCACAATATGTTGTCTGCCCTCTGCGCGCAAGACAACATAAAAAGGGAAGGGACAAAAGGAAGCACACAACCGGAGGCAAAATACAAACCAGAAGCAGAAGGACAAAACACAAAAGTCCAGTAGAGCAGAAGAACAAAACACAGAAGTCCAGCAGAAAGAAGCAACAAGGCGGGGAGGGCAGGCCCCAGCCAGCTGCAGAGGACAAATGGACAGACTCCGGCTGGCTAAGAAAAAGTACTTCAGAAGGAGGCTGAGGGGAACTGCTTATATAGCTCAGGAAGTGGGAGTGGTTGGCTACTTGTCCACTGAACCATAGGTGGAGCTTTCCAATTATGAGAAGCCTCTATCTTTTGGCACATGTGAAAGGCAATGTGACCCTGTTTGGCTAGGCTATTTGGGAATATTTGCAATGATAGGTCAGACAGATTTCAAAGTTCAAACAGCTAAAGTAGTTCTTTTACGATGGTGTGAACAGTACACAATTATTTTTTTTCTTTTCCAGTTTTCAAAAAGTATCTCTCCAGCAGTTTCTTTTCTTTATACAACAACAGTTTATTACCTGTCCCTCATCTTCTCTGGCAACTAACTCTAGGGCCCTCAATTCAGCCTACACTGAATTGTGTTCTCTCTGTCTCTCTTTTTTCCTTTTTTCTGTCTTCTGGCCACTAACTCTAGAGCCCTACTGTAATTTAGCCTATGTAAGCATTAAGACAAAATTGGGTACAGTACACAGTGATAACCGTACTCCCAGGGGCATAGTTTTTATTTATTTATTTAAAAATTGATAACCAGGAAAGGCACCACTGAACTGAGACTCGTTTCCAGGTGCAACCCAAGGACAGGGTTACATAGGGATATACAAAAATAAAACAATTGTAAAACAAGAGTCATGGTTACAAGACCCAATTGCAGGAAGAACAGCCAAGTACAGTAAAAGAGTGACATATAAACACATGTGGAGATATAGCATCAAAAAGAATTATACAGCTTCATAAACCAGCTTAGGAGCATCCTGACAATAACAGTAGAACAATGTACACAACTCAGCGGTGGGGGCATTTGGGAGAAAGGGGCAAGGAGTACTATGAAGTACAGACAGCTATGGAGGAGTAGGCCGCTTGGTTTGTATGTGTGGAGGGGTACTGGGAGCACTGTGAGCATTGAGGAGGGGGTAGAATTCTGAGGAGCCTTTTAAGGGGGAAAAAGGAGGAGGATAGGTGAAGTTCAGAGAGTAGCTTATTCCAGAGAAGTAGGAAGCAAAAGAAGAAGTCGGACCGGCCTGCTGCAGAATGGGGGTGAGGGATAGAAAATGTGTGAAGGTCTCTGTGGCGAAGGGAATAGAGCGAGGTGGCTGCTTGAGAAAGACGTGAGGAGAGGTAGATGAGGAGGGTTCCAAACCCAAACTTAGCAACAAAGGAGGTGCAGTGAACCATCCTCCTGTGTGATAAAGGTGCTAGAGAGAGAGTGTAATAAAGGATACAATGGTGTGTAAGGGGAAGGGAGGCGGTAGTGAAACAGAAGAAAGAATTCAGAAGTGTGTCCAGTCTAGAGAGGTGGGTGACTGGAGCAGTGCCATAGCCTATGTCAGTGTAATCAATGGCAGGTAAAATCATTTTGGGTACCAACTCTCAGTGTGTGGGGAGAGGCAGACTGTCTTTATGGCAGTAGAGGACTGACAGATTGATGATCATGATGATAATGATAAAAATAAAAATTTTATACAGGTATGTACATTTAGATACAAATCCCTGTTTTCAAAGAATGCCCTGTACAAGGTACAAACAAGACTTAACAATTAAGACAGTAATTTGAAGAAATACAGCATATGCTGTATGTTACGACTTACACTGGAAACAATATAAAATTACATTTTTTGTAGCAGGGTGTTTGCAGGGACTTCCTAAGTGCATTTTGGAACTCGTTTATAGAGTTTTTGGCTTTTATTTCACATTTTATTCCATTCCATGACTTGGCCAGGGATGTTTGTATCATAGCTTCCCCTAGCCTATTACAGACTCTAGGTTGCACCAAACTAATATCATGTGTTCTCAAATTATACTTATTTCTACTGGGTGACACAAGTCTCACTAGGCTTCTCAAAGGATGTACAGTTTCAGTGTTTAATAATCTAAAGCCCAATAACAACCAATTAAATGTTCTTTTTTCATCTAGACCAAGCCAATCCAGTTTTTGATAAACTAAACAATGGTGTGTACCAAAGGGGCTGCAGCTTGCAAACCTGGCAAGTCTGTAATAGACCTGATCTACTTTGCATAATAAATTTTTACTGGCATTTTTATATACCTTACATCCATATTCTAAAATTGGGAGGCATAACTGTATTATAATTTTCTTTCTAGTTTTATCTGTGAGATATTTTGAAATTCCCCTTAATGCTCTCGGCCTTTGATTTATTTTCTTTGTCATTTGATCAATATGCTCCTTATAAGTTAGTTTGTTGTCCACCTGGATTCCTAGGTATTTATAATAAGTTGTGTTCTCAATCTTCTACCCATTATTAAACTTTATATCGAAATGTTGCATTTTTTGTTTACCTCTGTTAGACAAAAATACCATACTTTGCGTCTTCTTTCTATTCATCAAGAGACCCAAGGTCACAAACCATGATTCCATTCTTGTAAGATCTTCTTGTAATATTTGGTTCAGTGAGGCCAGGCTGTTGGCCGATGCCACCAACACTGTGCTGGCAGCGTACAGCCTGACCTCACTGTGCCTGATCATTTCTGGTATTTTATTAACATAAATGTTAAAAAGCAAGGGACCCAGTATCAGTCCCTGGGGGATGCCTCTTGATACTATTTTTAGGATTGATGAGCTATTCCCTTGTGATACGCTTTGTTTCCTGTTTGACAAATAAGACCTAAACCATTCAAGAGGTTCAATGTGTACTCCTATTTCATACAGTCTCTGTAGCAAGGTCCCATCACTTACTAGGTCAAAGGCCTTTCTAAGGCCCATGAACACAGACCCAGTGTCTCTCCCCTCATTCATGGATGTAGCCATTAGATTAGTGATGTCCACAAGGGCTGTGTCCATGGACCATCCCACCCTGAATCCATGCTGACTATTGGTCAGCAAGTTGTGTTGTTCCAAATATTGATTTAGCTGCCTATGTACTAACTTCTCTAAGACTTTTGATCACGATGGAAGAAGGGTTATAGATCAATAATCTGTGGATATGATGGCGTCTCCTCCCTTGAAGATTGTGATGATTTTCCCCTGCTTCCAAACTTCAGGAAACATAGAGGAACAGAGACTCCAATTAAACAGATATGTCACAATTGGTGCGAATATGTCTGCTCCTAATTTCAGGAATCTCACATCTACCCAATCCAAGCCACCCGCTTTGCTCATTTGCAAGCATCTCAGTTCTTTTTCCACCTCTTGTTTTGCAATAGTTCTAAAGTGGAAGCATGGTCTTGTACCCACTATTTGCATGCCCCTGGAATCTCCTGAAGTGATATACTTACATTTAAGGATTCGTTGTTAGTTTTATCCAAGTCTGGCAAGTCTGTAAAATAATCGTTTAAAATATTAACCAGTTTTTGTTGTTCAGTCATTATAACATTGTCTTTAACCAAGTTTATTGGAGCCCTAGAGACTCCAGGATTCTGGAGCTTGTTTATCTGTTGCCAGAATTGTCTGGGGTCCTTGATTTGTTCAATGTTTGTTCTATAGTATCTGCTTTTTGCCTCCTTTATTATTTTAGTGCATTTATTTCTCCACATCTTAAATGTGTTCCAATCACAGTTTGGTGCAGATGGTGTCAGCATGTGTAGAAGTCAAGTTGGCTATCCAGCCAGACCCTAGATACTTAAAATCTGAAACATTCTCTGGGGGGACCATCCACAGTAGTGAAGGTAGGGGGAGACTGGATGTTGGTCAGTTTTCACCTGGAGCCAAAAGTCCTAGCCACTACTTTTTTTTGTGTTAAGTTTCAGCTGGTTAGCCTGAAACCAAAACTGAACTCTGTTGAAGTCTTGCTGGAGGGAGGATTGCACACTGATGGTGGAGGGCCCGGAGATGAAGATAATACAGTAGTATGGTCTGTGCAATATGCATATTGGAAGATTTACTGAAAACAAGACTCAGCACTCAATGAATGGCATAGAAAGCAGGCATATTTAATAAAACAGATGCCAAACAAAGCCTTACAGGCTACAGGATACACAGCAAGGCAAACTCCTGACCGGTTTCGTGCTGACTGCACGTCATTAGGGGGTGGTGTCTTGTGAGTAAGAAACACACATTTATAGGGAGAATTACTTAAAGGTACATTTCCTTAAAGGTGCATATCAAAGAGACTCACATTATATACAAATCATATTCATTTTGCTTCAAATGCTAAAATGCTATTATGCTATTCGCATACTTTTACATACCATAAACATACACTGAATTTTTTATGGAAAAGAGGAAACGCTGCAAAATTCATAGGTATTGTATACTAAAATATACAAAATCAGCTAAAAGAGCTGAGACCTCCCTATCTAAATCTAAATGTACATACTCAATTAAAATAAAATGCAGCAAAACTAAAGGTGAAAAATTCTCTATTTAGGACTCAAAGCTGTAGAAAACTACATAAAAGAGATTATACAATACTAGACAGTAAATCAGCTCCCAGTCATCGGGACACACCAATATGTTCCATGTCCAGGCATTTGTAATCATCGACTTTTATCTCTAAAAAATCAATAAACATAATATTAACATGAATCTCTACACATAAAATACTATTAATTCATTAACACTGAAAAGAAAGAAAGGCAGAAGTAAGGGAAGAGGGGGTGGGAGGGAGGAAAAGGGGAAGGGAAAAGGGAAAAAAGAAAGATAAGGAAAGAGAGAAAGAAGTAAGAGGGGAGGAGGGGAAAGGGAAAGAAAGAAAGAAAGAAAGAAAGAAAGAAAGAAAGAAAGAAAGAAAGAAAGAAAGAAAGAAAGAAAGAAAGAAAGAAAGAAAATAAAACATAATTATCTAGACTTGAGACAAGTTAGCAATTCAATCTTGTCATTCAATCCTGGGGCCGTAAGGGCCCCTAATGTGCAGATCCAGAAAGATTCTCTATATTTCAGTTTAGCATCCAAATCTCCTCCTCGAGGACCTAATTTCACAATTTCTATACCACAAAATCTGAAAATATGCTCCAAATGTGTATTTCTACTTTTGTCACAATGGACAGCAAATGCACGTCTAGCATCATTATTAGTAATAGATCTTAAATGTTCACCTATCCGTACCGTCAATGGTCATGTGGTTTTACCTACATAAAAAGCACCACATTGACATGTAGCTAAATAAACTACATTCACAGTACTACAGGTGATAAAATCCCTGATTTCATCAGTTTTAACACAATTACAACTAGTAAAGGTGTTACACTTAGGTATAGATCTACAGAATTTACAGTTGCCACAACTATACATACCAAAAGGCAAAGGAGAGCAACTTCTGTCACCACCTACACTAGAAGGTCCAGTGTAGCTATGTACTAATCTGTCAAGCAAATTGTGACCTCTCCTATAGACCATTCTAGGTCTATTTCGAGTAACTTCCATCAACCGAGGGTCCCCTAGCAGCACATTCCAATTGTTCTGAATAATATTCTCAATCGCTTTGGAATGTCTAGTACAGGTGGTGACAAAGTTAGCTCTCTGTTCTTTAGGTTTTTTTGTCTTTTGTTTTAGAAGGTCTAATCTCTCCACACAGGCCACTTCCTTAAAGGCATCTCGTACTGTATCATATGCATACCCTCTTTCTAGGAATCTGTCACACAAATCTGAACCATAGGTAATAAAATCCACATCTTTACTACAGTTACGTCCGACCCTTAACATTTGGGCCTTGGGTATACTGGACACTAAATGGTGTGGGTGGCAACTGGATGCATGTAAAAGAGAATTCCTATCGGTCTCCTTGCGATATAATCTCGTTGCTAAGGCTACCATCCCGTTCCTTAGAAATACTCACCTCCAGGAAAGAAACAGACGAGAGATCCTGTTGCAGTGTAAATCTCAGATTCTCATTGCTAGTCTCTAAATAAATAACAAACTGCTTAAGCTCCTCCAGAGTGCCACGCCACACCATAAAGATGTCATCAATATAACGGCGCCAAATGTCAATATTATCATAGAAAGGATTAGTATTTCTGTCATAAATAGTGTTCTTCTCCCACAAACCCAAATACAAATTAGGATAGTTGGGTGCAAATGTTGCACCCATAGCTGTTCCTTTAATTTGTAAGCAAAAATTATCCTGAAAAAGAAAGTAATTCTTGGTCAGAACATGTTCAGCACATTCCAAGAGAAAATTCTTTTTACCATGGGTAACCTGTGAATCCTGGGACCAAAAATAGTCTAATGCACTAAGACTCCTCTCATGAGGTATATTGGTATACTGGGAAGCAATATCCATGGACACCAAAAACCATTCTGGTTCTATCTGCATGTCATTTAAGATGTCCAGAAATTGGCCTGTATCCCTAATAAAAGATGGTAGAGAGGTAACATAGTTTTTTATATGAAAGTCCACATATTGAGATAAAGGCTCTAAAAGAGAGCCAATGCCTGTCACTATGGGACACCCTGGTGGATCCCACAAATTTTTATGGACCTTAGGCAAAATATAAAAACTCGCTACCACAGGATTCACCACGTCTAGAAACAACAACTCACTGTGCTCAATAAACCCTTCGCATTCAGCTGAGAAAAGAAAACTGTCAATTTGTTGTTTAAAGACCATAGTTGGGTCAGTGTTCAGTGGTTGGTAAAAAATCACATCCTCCAGTTGTCTCTGTGCTTCTAAGATGTAATTGGATGTATTCATCACCACCACTGACCCACCTTTGTCTGCAGGTTTGATAGTCAAATTTACTTTTTTCTCCAGGCTCTTAAGTGCCTCAGATTCCACTTTTGAGATATCAATAAAGGTGGAAGGAGAGTCTTGGTCAAGAAGGGCTCTAAATTGTCTTTCACAGATGTTTTCGAATACTTGAACTGCATCACTATAGGGTGGCATAAAGGTTGATGTGGGTTTATATTGGCTTACATCCACTGTAGTCGATGGTGTATCCTGTACATTCCCAAATGTATCATTTAGTCCTAAACCCATAATGCTTTTGTTATAGAATGCCCGTAAATTCAAATTCCTAGTGAACCAATGTAGGTCCAAATATAATTCAAAGTGCTTGGCGTCTTGCGTTGGTACAAACGAAAGTCCCTTCTGTAGAACTGCAAGTTGATCCGTATTCAAGATGACATCAGAGATGTTAATAACATTATTCTGTGAAATGATCTGCCCTTTCTGCCCCTTGCTATGATTCCTATGCTTCCTCCCTCCTCTTCCGGTGGATTTCCTTCGGCAGCGATGGTCACTTGTGCAGAGTTTTTTGTCCTCGAATTCCTCAAATTCTTCAGTTCCAAAGCTGGCTCCCGAAATTGAACCAACTGTCGTTTGTCCAAAGTTGAGCTGAGTCTTGTTTTCAGTGGATATTTGTGTGGGCTCGAGCACCTTTACTCACGGAGGAGCTGTTTTTGCTGTTACTGATACTGGAAGATTTACATACTGATGGGAGGTCATCAATAAAGAGGGAGAAAAGGATAGGGCCAAGGATTGAGCCTTGAGAGACACTGGTATGTGTAAGGAGAGGGGAGGACAGAGCTTCACCAGTTTTTACAGATTGTTGCCTATCATGTACATAAGAGCAGAACCAATTAACAGCGAGTTCAGTGAAGCCAACAGACTTAAGTTTATGTAGCAGGAGGGGATGGGAGACAGAGTCGAAAGCCTTTGCCAGGTCTATGAAAATGGCTGCAGTGAAATGACTCAAGTCCATTACTGAGATAATGGAATCAGTGACCCACAACAGGGAGGAGATGGTTGAATGTTATTTCCTAAAACCTGACTGCAGAGGTGAGAGAGTATTTTTCATGGCAAGGTATTCAGACAGCCTGGAGTTTATGAGAAATTCCTGGAGTTTGGTGAGAGAGGGGAGGAGAGAGATGGGTCAGTAGTTCCTGGGAGTAGAAGGGTCACCACCCTTGTGAAGGGGTAATACCTTAGCAGATTTCCAGGCCTTGGGGATAGTGGAGGTGGAGAGAAGGTGGTTGAAAATGTGGGTAAGAGGAGTGGCAATAGCTGGGGCAGAGATGTGTAGAAGCCTGGGGTGGAGACTGTCACTGTTGGTTCTGGTAGGCTTAAGGGCAATGAGGGCATTGAAAACTTCCAAGGGGGAGAAAGTTCAAGTTTATTGCAGGAATAACTCCGTTGAGCAAGCTCATTCACAAGGAGGTCTTGAGGAACATATATCAGGAACATATACAGAGAGACAACACAAGGATGCAAACAGTCCTGGTACAAATAATAACATATGATTCAAATATATACAAAAATTTACACAACATGCAATTATATACAAGTTTAGGGAGAGATTTTACAAAGTGCCCCTCCTGTATGTAGCAGGTGTGCCAAGATAATCAGGCCTAACTAAATTCATATCTTAAACATGATAGGGCTGGAGTTTACAAGGCAAGCCTTCTGCAAACCTACTGGGTCATAAGGTTGCATGCTTAATAGCCTATGATATTATGGCTAACCTGATACTGCGTAGTCTGTAAGCACTACTGGTGCAATGCTGCGTATACTGCTGTATGCGGTATTGCACCAGTAGCGCTTTCCCAGGCAGAGGATAAGACCACTCCTGGGAGCAGGTTCCATTGAGCAGCTGCTGTGGCTCACAGGACTGAGCCATAACACTAGGAACCCAGGCGCTGCATCTGGGACCGAGTTTGAGTCCCAGAAACTTTTAATTTTTTTCATCTTGTGTACTCCCCGAGTTGAACCTCTGCCTCCCAGAGTTGAGAATCTTTAGTGGGGGCGTTCGGGGGCACAGCCCCCCATAACAGGTGGTGTAGGGGGCACAGCCCCCCACAGAAAAAGACTTATGCCTCATGGCAGAAATCGCGCTGTACTGGCAGCATGATTTTGCCATGTGGCATAATGTCTTGCGACATTATGACCCCGTGCCTTCTGCAACTGAGCAGGCAGTTGGCAGCTGGATCAGATTCATGATGAAAGCTTGAACGCTATCAAACATGGGGGGTGGTTGGGGATCTAGACAGAAGAGAGAGGGTGAAAGAGAAAAAGAGGGTGCAAGAGGGGGGACTCGCAGCAAGGACCAAGGGGAGGGAATGTGGGAGCCAAGGCTAGGAGCTGGGGAGGGGCTGCAAAAGCCAAGGCTAGGCCCTAGGACAGGTACATAGGGCTTTCACTTTGCTTGCAGCTAAGGCTTTGAAGATGTTGATAGATATGAGGCTAGTTAGTTTAAGGACTGATTGGAGGCTGTTCCAGGCTGTAGGAAGGGTCTAGGAGATGGCACGCTTGCCAAAGGAGGTACGATTCCATGGAACATCCAAGTAGATAAAGTTAGATATCCTGATGAAGTATAGACAATGGGAGATCTGGATAAGGAAATATATATAGTCTGGGAGTTTGTTCAGCAGAATTTTGAGCATCCAACTTCCACAGTGTACAAGGCGTATTGCGAAGAGAGACATCCACCCAACAGCTGCATAAAAATCACAATGATGACTTCTGAAAGGAGCGTCGGTGATAAATCATAGGACACAATGATAAAGGACATCCAGTTTGTTTAGACTGGGGACAGAAGCGGGATTATAGATTAAGTCACCATAATCAAGTAGAGGTAGAAAAGTGGCCTGCACGAGCCTTAGTCTAATATTGGGCGGGAAGAGGGACCTGTTATGGAAAAAGAAGCCTAACCTTGTTTTAAGTTTGTTGGTGAGAGTGTCAATATGGATGTTAAAGGAGAGTTTGCTATCAAGCCAGATGCCTAGATATTTGAATTTAGAGACCACCTCAGGGGGTTCCCCTATGGTTGTAGTAATGGATGCAATGAACTGGGATGGGGTGGAGATTGTGATGTTGTTGAGACTGAAGAACATGGCCTTGTTTTTTTTTGCATTGAGTAGGAGCTTCAAGTTAATGAGGTTCATTTCAAGCTGAGAAAAGTCGACTTGAAGGTCATCTCAGACTTCGGACAGCTATAGGTGCCGACTACAGGGGGGCTGGGGGCTGAAGCCCCCCCCAGGAAAGTTCAAGTGAGGGCTCTGCCCCCCTGACCTTTTTTTTTTTTTTTTGTTTAGGCCATCAGTGTCTGTCTGCAACTGCAATCTGCAGTCAGTCAGGCGCAGCAGTGATGGCTGGCGGTATCTTGTTTAAATTAAAAGTTAGGGAGGGAGTTCTTGGTGTGCTCAGGCAGGGTGGCTGGCAATATGCCATGATTGCATTGCTGTGTGTTAGGGCGAAGGCGGGTGGTGAGGGGGCATGTTCTTCCTCCCGAATCCCATCACGTGGCATGCGCCACACGACACAGCACATCTTTGGCACCAGTTTGCTACCCTGAGACAGAGAAAAGCCACCATTTTGTGACTGCCAGCTCAGCCGCCCTGCCAGTGCCATGCAATTGCTTCAGCCGCTCCGGGCTGCTTGCCTCCATCCTTCACTCTCCCTCCACACCACAGCAGCAAGAGGGACCTGCATCAACAACAACAGCCGCACCCCACCCGGTCGTAGGGAGAAGGGAAGACAGACAGCAGCACAGTCTCATGCCTGGCCCAGCCAGACAGAGCATCAGCAGCCTCCAGTCCCCGGGGCTCTGCTTCCGCCTCCCTCCCCTGCCATGGAGAGAAAGATAAAGGTTGCTGCAGAATACAGTTCGCTCGGTGATTTTGTTAGAGCTGGCAAGCTGCACTTGTTTGTCCACTATTAGCTACACAGAATGCAGCACTTTTCTATACCAGTGACCCAAATGGCACTCTGGAGGGGCAGGGGTGGGTGACAGTTACTGTACAGTTCTATGTCCACACAAAATAAGTGTCCAATGATGGTGAAGAGAGATGGGGGTAAATTGAAAATGTGGAAATCCTGCTTTGTGTAGCGTGGAGCACTGGGACACTAGGGCTATTAAAATAAGTCTCACTGCATGCGTGGAACAGAGATGGCAGGGGCCCTGGTGTTCAGCTGAATAATCTGCAGGCTACTGAGAAGCAGTTGAGAGGAACCGTGTGTCCCACTGTGGTGGTCAAAGAGAGTGCTGTTGGGGAACATGAAGTGAAACAGCTAAACTGCTGGATTATTGGATATCTGACTGTTTTTGTGTGGTAGTTCTACTAGGGGTGCTGTGGTGTTTCTCCCTGTGTTATCAATTCCTGTAGCAGTGTCCTCTCCCAAAAAAGATGGCAATTTAAATACTTCCACCTCAGCTTTAATGTACCTGGAAATGAAATTTGGAGCTTGAGAGGGGACGCTGCCCGGGGATCAAATGACAATCCAGTAGTGGTTACACCTTAGGAACAAATGACAACAATTGATGGTGAGGAGTGAGTCCAGATGGAACCAGGGGCTATATGTGGGGCCCAAAGGAGTGGGTACTGAGGGGCAGGGGAATGAGAAAAAAAAAGATTAAACAATGAGCTGATATTTATATTTTAAAACAGCTTTTACAGAAATTTTTTTTTTTTTTAAAAGTTTCACCAGGAAAGGCATATTGAGCAGTAAATGCCCATTCCCAGTCCCAGATGCATCCTGGGGGAGAGGGGATGGGGATTACAGGCAGGAAAAGGACCAAACAGTATAAGAATGACAAATATAGCATAATAATGGATTAGATGAAAGCACAAGGGATGACCCAGCCAGTGTTCAGAAGTGGGAAAGATGAGTGGGGGCATTTGGGATCTACTGTACATATCCCATCATGCATTATGGGTAATAGGAACTTTGGAGTATAAAAGGGGAATTTTTTTTTTTTTTTGCTGTCATTTTATGCTCCTGTTGCTGCAGCCCTGCAACTGTGAGGGAAACCCCTGTCCTGTCCCCCAGTGTCCACCAGCTGGTGATGACTATTACCCCCAGGGCCCCCCCCAGCTCCCCAAGCCCTGCTGAAGACCAGATCCAGTTTGGCCAGCGCCATGGCTAGCCAGGAGTGGACCTGCGAGGCACCATCCATCAACCGCCACAGCAACTTTTTCTCCTCCATTTTCTCCCCTTCGGAGATGAAGCATGCAATGACTGCAGTGTCTGCAGTGTGCATGCTCCCATGTGCGTTCCTCCAGGCGTCTACCCCATCTCCGCCCACATCAACAGTGTTGGCGCACTGCCTCTCGGCCTCTGCTAGGGACCAGTCATATACCAACCACTGGCATACCCCCCTTCCCTAGAGGAGAGCAGTCCCTGGGATACTCAATCTTTCTCCTCCCTTGTCGACCTCCGGCAGCCGATGCTCGTTCTCGAACACAGATCACTGGTGTGGTGCGAGGTGTAGTGTCCAGAGCCACCGGGCCAGCTGAAAAAGGGAATGTTTTGACTGGTGTAAGGCTTTTGGTACATACAGAATGTATCCTTTCGTGCACCGTGATTGCATGGGAACTTTGGGGTTAAAAAGAGGAACATATCTAGTGTGTGGCAGTTGGAATGCACAGTACATATCCCATCTTGCATTTTGGATGAGTGGGAGCTGAGGGGTTAAAAAGCAGAACATTCTACCCGGTGTGGGATAGTCGGAATGCACTGAACTTTTTCCATCATACATTGTGGTTAACTAGGAACTGTGGCGTTAAAAAGAGGAACTGTCCATTTGGTATGGGGCAGTTGGGATGTGCAGTACATATACAGTATCATCCTGAATTGTGGGTAACTTGGAACTTTGGGGTTTAAAAGTGGAATGTTCTGTGTGGTGTGGGTGCTGTTGGGATGTACAATACATATCCCAGAAGGTGAGTGAGGGGGAACTTGGAGAGGCTTAGTAAGGAGAGGCCACCTTGCCACTCCTCTGTGTGGACGCACGTGTTGTTGAATCGTGTGGGGCCGACGCAGTGACTTAGTGTGTGGTCTGGATGGTCGGCCATCGGTGGGACTCAGACCGGACTGCGCCACATTAAATCTGGGAGTGGGGCCAGGGAGCCTGGCTGGGGTGGGACATGGGGAGCAGGAGCATGACTCGGTCAGCTTGGGGTGGGACTCTGAGCAAGAAGCAAGCAAAGCAACCGGTCCATGTAGCCAGTGTGGCTGGCTGCTGATGTGGAGCGAGTGACAAGTTACAAGTTCCGAGGCAGCAGACAGAACAGAAGTAAGCTGAACCACAGTAATACAGGCAAGTTTTGGTACCATTCTGTAATTTCAGTGGTGCTGTTTATACTGTGCAATCTTTAAGTATAACCCTCAAAATGCACCACAGAACACCAAAAACCCCAGAGCTTCTGGGGGCCTTGGTGGCTCCCAGACCCCCGGCCATTAGTTAAGCCTCCCCGGAAAAACAAAAGTCAGCTCCTATGCGGACAGCGTTGGCTTGGATGTATACAGTACTGTGTCATCTGCAAAGAAATGCAGTTTGGATTTGTTGATGTTGGAGTCGTGATTGTTAATATAAATGGTGAAGAGAATGGATCCTAGGATGGACCCTTATGGGATGCCCCTAGTGATGGGGAGGGAAGCTGAGAAAAGGCCATCAGCCTTGATTTTCTGGAATCTACTTGGAAGGTAGCTTGTGAACCCTTGGATGACTAGGTTGTGGTCAACAGTGTCGAACACCTTGCTGAGGTCTAGACAAATGGCACCTGTGACCATTTTGGAGTCATGCACTATAATCCAATCATTGGTAACTTTAGCAAAGGCCGAGATGGTACTGTGGTTTGGTCTGAAGACAGATAGTACAGAGTTGAGGAGGGAGTAACTTTTGATATGATGTTTTAATTGTTTGTAGATTACCTTTTCTAAGATTTTGGATAGAGTGGGCAAAATAGAGATAGACCTGTAGTTATTTAGGTCACATGGGTCACCAGATTTGAACAAAGGAAGAATGTGTGCAGATTTCCAGCAGGAAGGTACTGAGGCAGTTTCGATGGAAAGATTAAATATGTGAAGTATAGGGACCGTAAGGTAGTGATGGCCTAGTTTAAGAAAATAGGGTTCTAACTCATCCTCACCACCACACTTCCTAGTGTCTGATTTGATGAGGAGGTCTTCTACTTCCTTGTAGGAGATAGGCAGTAGTTGGAATGGATGCAGTGAAGGAAGACCTTGAGGAGGATGACTGGCCAGGGTTGGATTGACTAGACTGGCATAAGGTGATGTGTCCAAAGCCAGTCCGGTGATGGCAAAGTGCGAGTTAAGTTCTTCGAAGATGAGGCCACGGTCTTCAATAGTAGTAGTACCCTTAATGTGGATCTTGGAAGGGATGGATGGAGCAGCCGGACGACCTTCGACAGATTTTAGAGTCCTCCAGATTTTGGCAGAGTTCCCATTGGCCTGTCCAAGGGTAGTGATACAAAAATTTGACTTGGCAGCATGTATGTGTTTAACACAAGTGTTTCTTGCAGCTGTGAAGGCCTGCCAGTCAGATGGGCATTTAGTATGCCTTGTCATGGTCAGAGAGAGCAGCTTTGAGGTCAGGTGTAAACCAGGGCTGGGAGAATGTGTGAGCTCTGGTTTTGATGAAGGGGGCATGCTTGTTGGCTAGGTGGGTAAGTTTGTCATTCAGGATACTGACTGCTTCATCTGACATACTGCCTAGATATACATTTTGCCAATTTGAGTTTATTTGGTTAGTCAGGTAGCTATTGGGGTTGAACTTGCGAAAAGGCCATTTCATGATGAGCTTGGGCCAAAAGGTGCCCCTAGAAAGGGCCTTGGTGCAGACTACGATCCCTTGATCGCTCATGTCATTGTGGAAGACGGCAGATTGCAGGATTTTATGGGGGTGTTTAGTTATTATAACATCAAGGAGAGCTGTTCACATTGTTAACATTGTTAATCCTGGTGGGTTCAGTGATGACCTGGGAAAGGCCAGTACTGGGACATAATGTTGCACGCTTAATAGCGTACGACATTGTGGCTAACCTGGTACAGCACTGCACCAGTGAGCGAATGGTGCAATACCACGTATACTGCTGTATGCGGTATTGCACCATTCTCACTCTCCCAGGCAGAGGATAAGACCTCTGCTGGGAGTGGGTTCCACTGATCAGCTGCTGTGGCTCAACGGACTGAGCCACAGCAGTAGTTAATCCAGGCAGTGCTTCTGTGACTGGGTTTGATTCTTGGTCCCAGAAACTTTTATTTTATTTTTTTTAACTTTGTGCGCTCCCCAACTTGAACCCCCCCGGAATTGAGAATCTGTATTGGGGGAGTTAGGGAACTGCAGCTCCCAGTAATGAGTGTGTGTGCAGGGCGGAGCCCCCTACAGAAAACAGAGATATGCCACATGGCAAAATCGTGTTGTATTGGCAGCACTGTTTTGCCATGTGGCATAATGTTGTGCGACATTATGACCCTGTGCCGGAAAGGCCGAGATCTTCACAAAGACCTTTGAAATCATTGGATCTGTAAGTAAGCCAGTCCATGTTTAGATCCCCAAGAATAATAATTTCATTATTGTTAGAGGTGATGATAAACTTTAAAGTTGTGAATATTAGCTGAGCCACCAGCAGGGGGCCTGTAACAGCCGACAATGGTAAGGATTTCTGAGTAAGGTAGATGGAGTTTCAGGGACACAGATTTCAATTCTTTCGGCTTGGACATGCACCAAATGTCTGTAATGTTGCATTTTTCTTTAGAGTAAATGTCCCCACCACCCCCTCTAGATGCTCCATCAGCTCTGGAAAGTTTATAACCTGGTAGGGATATTTGCTGATCTGGGATGGTGCTTTTAAGCCATGACTCTGTGATGATAATAAGGTCTGGGTCAGTGTGGGTGGCTCAGGCTTGTAGTTGAGCAAATTTCTTTATTAGGCTTCGGATATTTACTAGCATCATTTTTAGGCCTAGTGCAGATGCAATGTCTGAGGGGGAGGTGGGGGTCCTGGAGGACCAGGGTTTACCTCCAAGTTGCCCAAGCACAGCAAAAGCAGCAAGATTAGCACTTTTAAAAAGCCCTTAATTGAGATAAGTGCTTTTCTACTTTGATAACACTTGCAACAAGGAAAGGAGGACGCGGGTTTTGGGGAGGGGATAGAGATGCAAAGGCTACAATTAGTAGACAGAAGGGTGAGCACTCTAATGGCCATGGGGGAGGTAAGGGTTGAAGGTAGGGCAACTGAGGTGGGTAGGGAAGGCCAGGGGGAGTGTTTGTTGATAGGAGGTAGAGAGGAACAGTGCCTCAGGGCATAGTGAGGGTAGGGTATGATTTATAGGGCTATGACAGACAAGGGAGGAACGTCCGAGATTAAGTTGGTAGATAGGCAAGGCAGGAAGACTACAGGAAGTAGTGTTTGTATCATTGTGGAAAGGTTGTAAGAGCGATAATGAGGGGGGATGATGTCAGCTCGTCACAGCAGTAATAAGACAGTTGCCAAAAATTACCACAGTAGATCTGTGCTTGAACACAGGGATTAAAGAGTTTGGTGGAATTAAGAGTTGTCACAAGAGTAAAGGTGTTCGGGAAAGCTATGATGACAGATTGGCAACCTTAGGCTGTGTTTGCTGTACTTTTGTAGTAATTGTGTATTACAGCAACAGAGGACTCCCTTATGCTAACTTCGGTGATGTTGCCCTTTAAATGGCTTCAAGGGCATTGCCCCTTTAAGAGGTTAGAGTGAACTTCATTGGAGAAGGGGCATGGCAAAGGTGTATTTAATAGAGATCAGGACTGGTGAGGGAGGGAGGATGGGACAAAATACAAACAATACTGTGTGCAGCTCTAAGGGAGCTGGCTAAGCTCTAAATGAGCAGGCTAGCAAGGATCTGCAGCAAGCAGGGGTCTGTGCACCAGTCAGAGTAGCGCTGAAAAAAGGCACCAAATTTTAAATAGCACAGTTCCTGTCCATACCTAGGGAATGTTGAAAGGCAGGCCAGTGGCTTGGGACTGGGGGTCGAACCTCAGGCGCGGTCCGAATTCGAGGAGTTTAGGGCTGTCTGTCCCCTGGAGAAAAAAGGGACAAAAACACAAATATTAGCAGAAGGAAAAGGGGGATGGGTAGTGGTGAACAAAACGGGACAAAGAGCAGGGAGGTTCTGGAGTAATCTGGGAGTGGGTAAGAGGGGGCCAGATCAGTGGGGGCTGCTACCGGAATGGTAGAGAACAGCAGGGATTTAGCAGGGGCTGTGCACCAGTTACTAGCAATTAATTACAATTAAGCAATCTCCAGAGAATCCTGCCAGCTACAAACAATTACTTTCAAATAATTAAACTCTGGAGAATCCTGCCTAGGCTAAGCTTACTAAATCTAGACACATAAAATGCATCTGGTGCAGAGATTAACATAAACATTAAGTCAGTAAGAGAAAAAAAAAGTTACAATCAAGAAATTCATTCTTACAGTACAGACAATAATGTGCGCAGCTCTAAGGGAGCTGGCTAAGTTCTAAATGATCAGACTAGCAAGGATCTGCAGCAAGCAGAGGTCCGTGCACCAGTTAGAGTAGAGCTGAAAAAAGGTGCCAAGATTAAATAGCACAGGTCCTGTCCATACCTAGGGATCGATGAAAGGCAGGCTGGTGGCTTCGGACTTCGGGGGGGGGTTTGAACCTCAGGTGCTGTCTGAATTCAAGGATCTCCCTGCCCAATTAGGGCCATCTGTCCACTAGGGATTGTTGAAAGGCAGTCTGGTGGCTTGGGACTTCGGGGGGGGGGTTTGAACATCAGGCACAGTCCGAATTCAAGGAGCTTCATGCCCAATTAGGGCCGTCTGTTCCTAGGCATTTTTGAAAGGCAGGCTGGCAGCTTGGGACTATGGGGGAGATTCAAACCTCAGGCATAGTCCGAATTTGAGGAGCTTCCTGCCTGATTATGGGCGTCTGTCCCCTAGGGATCGTTGAAAGGCAGGCTGGTGGCTTGGGACTTCAGGAGAGGTTTCGAACCTCAGGCGCAGTCCAAATTTGAGGCGCTTCCTGCCCAATTAGGGCTGTCTGTCCCTAATCAGGCAGAGGAAATTGGTGGGGGGGTCGAGTGCATCTGTAGGAATTGAAGGAGAGTCAGGGAGGATGGGAGGAGGGTTATTTGGGAGTGCACAAGTGGTAAAGAATTTATTGAAGATCTCAGCTACTGTGGCAGGGTCAGAGACTGGAGAGCCAGTCAATTTTGAGGACAGGGGAGGCCTGTTGGCTAAGAAGGTCTAGTAGAGAGTGAAGAACCTTCCAGAAAGAAGAGGAAGTGTTTTGACCTTCCTGGAGGTGGTTCCTGAAATATCCTTGGAGAGGCTATTAGCCTCAGTGCAGTTATTTCTTAGGGTTTTGTAAGCTTGAGATCTGCCTGGGTTGGGGACTCTTTATAGTGGTACCAAGCTTTGTCTCTGGCTCTGCATTTGGCCAGCAGGTCTGCAGTTATCCAAGGGTGATGGTAGCATTTAACTCTGGCTTTTTTACAGGGGCATGCAGATTCCAAATGGGAAAAAAAAGGCTGAAGAAGATAGATAGGGCAGAGTCAACATTGTGGGATGAAAATATGGGTTGCCAGTCAACCTCAGTGAGATCTTGTTGCAGGGCAGCCATGTCTAAGGTGTTGAGGGGGCAGGAACATATATATTTAGGGACAGCCCTGGGAAAGTGAATCTTACATACACGATAAGTGATGCAGCGATCACTGCGGGCATCTGGTAGAATGCCTGCAGCTACGCCTGAGGTGTTGAGGAGGTGGGACCATATATATTTAGGGACAGCCTGGGGGAAGTGAATCTTACATATGCAATAAGTGATGCAGTGATCACTGAGGGCATCTGGTAGAATGCCTGCTGAAGTGATATGTTGGGGATGGGAGGATAACACCCAATCTAACAGGGAGTGGTTTTTGGAACGGGTAGTTAGGCAAGAGGCAGCAGCCAGAGTGCCTGCAGCCCCTAGGAGTGAAGTTATCAGAGCATAATGCACACCCCTAGAGTGTCTTATTGCACTTTTAAAATGAGTACTCAGCAAAATTTATAAAAATTTGGAAAATTAAACAAACAATTTGAAGATGGGGGGGCGGCTCAGGGGTAATGTGAGGAAGTATTGTTTCACTGAGAGGGTTGTGGATGCATGGAACAGCCTCCCTGAGGAAGTCATGGAGTCAAGAACAGTGGGGGACTTCAAGAATGCATGGGACAGGCATAAGGCAGTCCTAGTGGCGGGTAAGAGGAAGTAAGCTGTTGGTTAACAAGGATCTGCAGCTTATCTGTTAGGTAGAAAAATGGGCAGACTAGGTGGGCCAAGCGGTCCTTATCTGCAATCAAATTCTGTGTTTCTATGTTTCTATATTTAATGCAAACTTTGGCAAGAAAATGTAAAATAGTTCCTCCCCCAATAGTGGCACTACCTTATGATGCCTTGATTTATAGCACTGCCTTGATTTACAGTGTTTGATTTTTCTCTCACTCACCACCCCTTCTGATTTTGTCATAACAATTCACTCTGGCTAAAGAAAAAAAATTCTGGTTCTGTCATAAAAAATTAACCCTGGCTAAAGAAAAAAAAAACTACAGCAGCCAATGTTACAGCAACACATTTCAGGGATCAGTGTTTCTCACTTGATCGCTTAAGCATTCTGCTCCATCTCTGTCAGATTTGTGTTGTGAGTCATTTCTGACTACTGGTGCAATGAAAAAAAATCACCATGGCTAATGAAATAGTAAAAGTGTAGTAGCCCATGTTACAGCAAATTTGCTGGTAAAAATAAATTACATTGCAAAGTGTTTCACTAACATGCTTCCTCTGGCATTCTGTTCTCTGTTTCTCCTGGCCAACTCAGTGCTCACCTTGGCGAAAGGAAGGAAGGAAGGAAGGAAGGAAGGAAGGAAGGAAGGAAGGAACCCAGTCACTTCAGCCCTACAGTACTGATTACTGGAGAGTATTTGGTTTAGTCATCCAGCAAGACAACAATTGCATGGTGGTCTTACCGGCAGCCCACTACATTCTGCAGTAGAGAGGTTCAGAAATATGCCACTGCTCTGTGTGTGGCCAGTGGAAATGACTATGTGGAGTGGGGGGCAGGTCAGCAGATTTGAGTGTAGGTACATTTTTAGTTAAAATATAAAAAGTTGAGGTGTGCTATGGACAGTGAGTGTAAGAATATTATAATGAAATAAGTACAGGATTGGGTTTAGTCACACTGTGGTTAGTTGAACTGTGCCTAAAAAAGATGTCTGTTTCAATTTTTTTTTTCATTCTAAAGGCTGGCATATTGATCTTATTAATGTTCTGTTTCCTGTTTGGCAGGACTTATTTTTCACAGTGCATTATGTAAGCAATAATATCTGACAGGGTGGGTATTATTGGGAAATACCAAATTGCCCAGGGGCATAATGAGGCCCGACGCCACAGACGGAGGGCCTTATAGCCCCTGGAAGGTCCAGTATTTCCCAATAATGCCCACCCTCGAGGTTATTATTGTGCTTAGAAAATGGCCCATCAGAGAATGTTACTCTGTGAAGAGGCACTTGGACTGGTTCTTATTTTTAGCTGGGCATCTATTGAAAAGTAAATGCCCAGCTTGGAGCCTGTCTCAGCCAATCAGGTTTAAGAATTGATTGTTGCCATTTTCTAAGCTCTTTTATAAAATGGGCGTAAAATTTCCTGAACCCTGATTGGCTGAAAGGGGTTTCCAGCCATGTCCTTATCAGGACGTAACCTTAAGACTGGCACAACTTGAGTCAGCCTGAGCACCACAACATCAAGTATCAATGTGCCACCATCAGGAAAAAGACGTGACAGTCTAAAATCACCAGTCAGTGTCACCCATCACAAACCTATCCCAGTCAGCACTGTCACAGTACAACACGACCGCGGTATTGAAAGTCTTCCACTTCCCACCTCCCCACACACAAATAAACTGTCTGTCTTAGGATGGTGATAAAACATTAAATAAATAAAAGTCTAACCTGTACTGTGCATACCTTTACATAAAGAATACCAGAAAGCACATTTTGATGAATGGACCATAGTGGGTGTCGCCGCCACAAAAGGTGAAGAATGACGCTAGAGACCGGCTCCTCCATTATATGATTTAAACGCAATGTAACTTTTTTTTAAATCAGCAGAGATCCATCGTTATTCCAGACGGTTGCACATCCTTTTCCCTTTGAAAGACGCACTGTAAGGGAAAGACACTTTGAAAGATGCTCTACAGTACGGTTGCTCAAGAGGGACATGCTCGCTCCCTAGAACACCACCACTGTCAGTAAGCAACACAGAATTTCAAGCTGTGCAGAAAACAGAAACCCAGTCTGTGTGTGGCTTAAGGACTGCAGAGTGAAGTCCTAACCTGAGCAGTATGTGGGGTGGGTGGGGGGAGGCAGTACTGGCCACCAAGCTAAATACAGTCTACTACTCAGGACAGTACATAGAAGAACTATCTTTACCATTGCAACTAAAAAACTCTCTTTTTCCTAACTTTTTCCATTTTGACAACTTTTTTTTTTTATTTCTGCTTGGGGCCCATTTTATAAGCACAATAAAACACTCCAAGGTGTGGGTTATGGACTGATAAGAGCACTTCCCAGGTGCTAAAGGCACTTGATGGAAAAGCCTTATGCCTCATAATGCACATGGGGTATGCTCTTATCAGGCCATAACCCTCACTTCATTGTGTCTTATTGCTTGCATAATGCACAAGTACTAGACAATCAGGATGCCAAATTATCCCTACCCATTTTGTAAACTGAATGATTCTCTCTCTCAAAGCTTTCATCAGCTCTCCCACCTTTCAAGCAGGCCTCCAGGCAGACTGCCCTACTCTGTCTGTTTCTGGCATACAGGGTTAATCTCCTCCTTCACCTTCAGCCACAGTGGGCTGGGTTTTCAAAGCCATTGAAAACCCTGCAGGAAAAACTCAGCGCAAGTGTGTTGCCACTTGTGAAGCCACAGTTGCAGTTTTCCCACAGCTATGGTATTGTCAAAAGTGAAGTTAGTGTACCACCGGCTCCACGATTTATGGCAGTGTAACCCTCTGTTGGGGGCTTACCTGTCAGCCCCCAAAGTTGCTCCCATTTTCCCCATAGTTTTCCCAGTTCCTGGCTGGTCCCTTGTAGTGCCTGGGATCCTCCACTGGAACCCGCATAATATTTTTTGAAGAACTGGGCCAAAGGAGCTAGTTCGTGGAGCTGCCATCCGTTCCTTTCACTCCAGTGCCAGACAACGCTCCACGCATGTGCAGAAGATGCATTTTCTTTTGGCTATTCTGGCAGCCACTTTGGATGCTTCTTCAGTGGTCTAGGTCCCGGTAGAAAGCAAAAGTGGGACTGGAGACCTTAACTGGGCCAGAGAAGCAACAGGGACAAGGAAAAGGGCGTCCCAACGCACTCAAGGATCGGGAGCTGCCACATGAATATTAATGAGGCAACTCATAAACAGTAATAAGCTGAGCCTGTCTAGTGCTAGAAAAAGGGTATAAGCGTTAGTGACAGACAAGAGAAATAAATAATATGTTTAATGGCCCCAGGGTATGAAATGGGTAAGGAGCTGAAAAAGAACTATGGGAGAATGAATAAATAAAACTGTTTGCTGTGCTGTGGCAGCGTAGGGAAGTTGAGGCATATGTGGAATGTGATAGGGCTACATGTGTGCTGCCTAGGGGCAATGCATAATGGTAGCAGTGATTGGGAAAGGGAAAATTAAATTTGTTAAACAGTGCAGTCGCTTAGCAGGGCACAGGGATGGCTACAAATCTGGGGGGAAATAAATAAATGAAAGATTACTGTTTAGCTACAGGTGTGACTTGGACTTAGGGCACTGCATAAACTGTGCTGGGACTGTTTATCCAGCGGCCATGATTCCAACCATGTGATGCCAGCCAACCAACCAAGGGGCCAGGATTTCACCAAAGAATTCTGGGGCTTCTGTAAAGACTCTTGGGGAAAAATACTGGGAAATATTCTGTTTTGAGCAGCCAATGAAGTGTTGAGGGAGCCTCATTCATATTAATATTCTTTACGGACAGTGGTACCAGCCAATAGGGAGCTGCCAAAAAGCTCCCAAAAGAAGAGATCTTTTGGACTCTGGGTTAATTCATCAGGAGCCCTTCCACAGCGAGGGGGGCTACAGTTCCTATGCAGAGAATGGGGCTGCAAGGCTGGGAGAGGGCCTGCCTGGGGGCTGCCAGCAATCTGTCCCCCAAGGCTGGATGTTTGTCTTCCCTATCTGAGGAGAGTTGGAGGAGAATGTGCAGGCAACTTTGCAGAGGAGGGCTGCAGGATTCTGATGCTGTGGTAGGAAGCTGCACCACAGCAGTGAAAGTATTAAGGAAAATATATTTAAAAAGGAAAAATGGATTAGGAAAATGGACTGATCATGAGGAGGAGCGATACTCCTAGTATTCGTCTGCAACTCCACGGTGAAACATGGGAGAGCTGAGATGTGAATGAAAAGTTGTGTGAGCATACGGAACAGTAACATGGAACTGTCTGATCCTGGCATAGACAAAGCATCTAGGGAGATGAGGTGAAGACACAGATCTAAGGACTGGTTGTAGCCTGGAAGAGTGGCTACTGGAAATTGGATGGGAATCAGGATTCTGAAAAGCTGAAGAGAGCCTCTTCTATGATTGTTATGTACCTGTATAGTGAGAAAAGAGGCTTTCTTGATGTTTTGCTGAGAAAGAGTTCTGGAATTGTGTGTGAGCCAGAGTGAGAGTGATCGCTGTATTAAAGTTGAGAGACTATGAAAGCAGGATAAGCAGGTGCTATCTAGGTGGATACCTGCTGTCTGCTCCTAGATGCAGCTGAGAAAAGAGACAATTGTGATGAACCTGTAGTCTAGATTTTGCACTCCTCGGAGTCTGGGGAGACAGGGAAGAACCAGAGAATCCTTTGGCTACACACCATAGCTGGCTTTGAGTAAAGAAAGAATGATGACTTAAAGCTTCATTTCTGAATTCAGAGCCAGATGGGGAATGTGCTAAACCCCATCAAGTGGGGCTTGCTGGCTGTGGAGATCACGGGTTTTATACCCGAGTGCTAGTGCACTCTAACCTATGAAGGAGCCGGGTCGTGGGGCCATTCCTAGGTCTGGGTCCCTTGTGACTAGCAGGCCTTGATATGTGCTCTGCAACGGGGCCTCAATAGGCTGAAAGGTACAAGCTGTGAGATCTCCAATAAAGCTGAAGATCCAAGCTGCAGCTTTCTTGCCCCTTCAAGTTCAAGCAACATGCTCACTTCTGCATCTGCTGTTAGTACCAGCCCCAGGACTTCAGTCATGTGCGTCACCCGAGGACTGATGCAGCAGAACCGTGAGTAACAGCAGAATTTGCCCTGTGCCTGGGGAAATGTATATAGTTCAAATATGCCCCCTAGTATTGGAAGCCAGTAGAGAAATTAAAGAAAGCTGTATAAAGTTAATTTTAATTCAGCAAGCGCGCCAGTGCTGGCTGACCAGCTGCACCTCAGGCCTACAACTTAACATCTGGGTACCCAGGACAGAATTTGGGCATTGTTCTGGACTGGTATCAGTGGGTCTGGGTTTGGGAATATCTGCAGCAGTTAGACAGTCAGGTAGTTTGGTGGCTGCACTAACTAATACATGGGTTGGAATATAAAAGAGGATTGATTGTTTGGGGAAATGCAAATCTTTAAATGCAGCTTTATAAATGTGTGATTAACCTCTTTTCCAATTTTAGCCCTTCCTAACCCTCCCCATGTAAATAAATTATGATGTTACTGTTTCAGAAAGAACTGACTCAAGAGCCTGAGTTTGGTGAGCATATTATTACCTGACATTAATTATGCAACTGCTTAAATGTGGAGAGGTTTGAGTCTGTTAAGTCCATGTCTGGGGTAACTGGGGAAGTGGGTTGGTATGACATCCCACAGGGTTGTACTGGAAGAGATCAGACCCACTAATTGTACTCTGGGTGGTGGCACTGCCATTTTATTTGTATTCTTGGGAAAGGACCCCCAGTATTATCAGCTAAGGAACCCAGGTCCCTTAACCGTGATCAGGCCTGCACGGCAGGGATAGTGGCCCTCTCTAGGACAGTGCCAAAGAGGGGCTACAGCAGCTTGTGGCTGTTTGTTGAAGTCCAAAGAGCAGGTTGCTGCACTCAAGACAAGGAGGGGGTCGCATGCATGGGGTGACAAACCCTTAACGTAAATAATTCACAATTCCAAAACTGCATGCGCTCTTAAAGGAGAAAGGCTGAAACTGCAAATGTCAACCAAAAAGTTGATTTATTAAGCACCACTGTGGAAGCCCCTAGCGCCTCAGTGCTGTGCATTCAAAGGGGGCTTGTTACAATCTGGCATGAGCATTTCATTATTTAAATAACACTCAGAAAGTGACATCATACATCAGTGCACCAATCACTGTAACATTGAAAGGTTTAAACTTAAATAGATAACCCACTTCAATCGGGGTTCAAAAACAATTAAACAATCTAATCACTTTAAGAAAAAATTACTGAAGTACCTATTTACATAGTTCACATTACAGTTTTAGATTAGATAAGGATCTATGAGCATAACACTGTTAATAAACCAGGACTCTGACTCTAAGTATTAGGTAGGTAAGTGCACAACTGTAACGTTTCATTTGGTAAATTTTGATAAAGGATTCACCTAATGATATAGGGATATACCAATAAATGCTTTTTATCCAAGTAACATCAGTACTGCATCTTTAACCACCACCTAATTAACTTTTAAGTAACTCATTATCTTACATGGTCCTTAATAGTGCTGGATAGAAAAGGAGAAGCACACCAAAGAGTTGCTTTATGGCCCATCTCTACTGGAAACAGTATGTCCATAGGAGGTCCTATACAATCCAGCAAAGGAAAGGAAAAGAAAAAAACATATAAATTATCTTTCAGTTATATATACAAGACAATTTTACATCATTATATAATCGCTATAGCCAGTAATGAACCACACGAAAATGAAGGGTGGGGGGTGGAAAGGAGGGAATGTAAATAGCAAAACCAAAAATCCTAGGAAATAGGCATAACCTTATGTACTTAAGAGTTTGGGGGAGTTTTTTAGATTCTGTAAATCTGTGTAGACACACAGATGGATTGTGGGGATTCATTGCTTCTTTTGGGATTCTTTCTAGGGAAAATTCCCTTAATCTCAGTTATACATGTTATTTATCTCTCAAAAAAGGTTTGAGTTCCCACCATGCCCAGGACCACCTTGAAAATGAGCTTGCTCAATGGTGTTTATGCCTGGTTAAATAAAGTGATTGATTGATTGATTGATTTAGGCCTTTGAGAGTAACCATGTCAGCTTTGAAAATCCATGTGCTTTCTCTCTGTAACAGTTTATTGGGTCTGACACCACCCCTTAGCTCACATTTAACATGTTCGATCCCCATAAATTTAAAATTTGATACGTCCTCGTCATGTATACAAGTAAAGTGTCTCCCTACTGGTGCGTCCATGTTTCGGTTAATTATGGATCTCAGATGTTCTTGAATTCTTTCTTTCAGTGGCCTCACGGTCTTCCCTATATAATACAGGTTCCAGGTACACCATAAACTATACATCACAAAAGAAGTTGTGCAAGTAATGAATTCTCTTACATCAATTTGTGTGCCATTAGATAGGTTGCAATTCAATCCCAGGTTCATGTATATCCATACACTGCACCTTCCACATTTATGGTTGCCCCTAGGCCTAGGAGGCAACCACATTCTATTTGGTTCTTCTTTTTGAGAAAAATTACTTCTTACTAATTTTTCCTGTAAATTAGCCATACATCGGAATGTGATTCTAGGTGTTTCAGGCAATACAGTTTCTATTGCTACATCACTCTTTAATATATCCTAACTCTCTTCAGATTATGCTACCTACTTGGCCAGCTGCTGCATTATATTCTAAGGAACAAGTTACAGTATTTTTTTCCTTTTCTTTGTGCTTGTCTTTATCTCTAATAAGTTCCATTTGTGTTTTGTTCCTTACTTTTGCCAGTGCCCCTTCCAGGACTGCATCTTGGTAGCCTCTCTCTCTAATTCTTTCTAAAAGTTCTACTGCCTTTCTTTCAAATTCCAAATCAGAGGAGCAGTGCCTTCTGATCCTAACCAATTGGCCATATGGCATGGAGTTTTAAGTTTTACTGGATGGAAACTGTCATTTCTGAGTAGAGAATTAGTGCTGGTCTTCTTTCTAAAACTTTTAGTTAGCACCCGTTGAGAGTCTGTGTTGCCCTCTAGTGTTATATCTAGAAAGTTAATACTTTTCTCACTCATCTGGAACATAAATCTCAAATTAATCTTGTTCTGATTTAGCCAGTGAACGAAATCTTCTGCCATTTGCATACTACCATTCCAAATGCATAGACAATCATCTATGTATCTCCCCCATTGTACTATGTTACAAGCATATGGATTTACCTCGTTGTCATATAGTGTTTCCATTTCCCACATTCCCCAAAATAGGTTAGCATAGGATACGGCCATTGAGGCACCCATTGCTACCTGGTGGGTCTGTTAAGCTTTTGTGAATTTTTGGGAGACAGTAAAGGGTCGGAATTACAGGAAATTCACAGTACAGGTACTTGAATTCTTTGTCATTTATGTCCCCCCTCTGAACTTCTCTATCCAACAGTTCACATAAATGTTTCCTATATTGTTGTGTAGGATTGGTGGGCATTTTTTTTTACAATTATTTACATTGAATAAAAGCTTCTCAACCATGGTTTTATAATTCTCTTTGTCCATGATAACTGTGTTCCCACCCTTATCAACTTTTTTAATAATCAGTTTCAAATTATCAGTTGATCTGCAGAATGAGACACTTGATGGATGAACTGGACCAGAGAGAGGACACTGGGGGAACCGAGATGAGCACAACCTATGAAGCTCTTCTTGAAGCTGCAGAAACTAACTTAGAGGAAGTGGTTAACATGTTAGAAGAAAATGATAGTCATCATACACGGAATGAAGCTACACCTCAAGACTTTAAAGAACTTAGAGGTGCAATGTTCAAATGCAAATCAGATTTCTGCCCATTAGTATTGAATAACCAGGTGTCTGTACTGGAAAGTACAGTGCTTTTTAAGGTAAGACAAGTACTGGTTAATTAGAGAAAACAAACAAACTTAAATTTGTCAAATGCTGAGAAATTGGCTCTAAATGAACTAACTGATAATTTGAGTTGGATTATTAAAAAAGCCAACAAGGGTGAGAACACAGTTATCATGGACAGGGGATGGCTGACTACATTCAAGAAAGGTGGGGTTTAAACTTGTGAGGGGGGGAAGGGATAAGGGAGGGGCTGACCATAAGCCCTCTCCTCCAGATGAGGGGAGTAGCCTTCAAACCCAAGGGGAGGAGAGGGGAAACAGACTGGGGGTGGAGGTTTCAGGAGGAGCAGAGGGAGGATGGAAGTATAAGGAACTTGGGTGGGGTCTGACAAAGGGGATCAGGGATAAGGGGTTGGGGTTGGTGTTAGTAAATGCCAGGAGCTTGGGAAACAAGTTGCCAGAGTTCCAGGCCATGCTGTTTGGGGGGGGGGGGGGTGGATGTGGCGGTGGCGGTGGTCACGGAGACGTGGGCCAACAAAAACCATGACTGGGACCTAAACATGCGGGGGTACACTACGCTTAGGAAGGATAGAAAGGAGGGCAGAGGGGGTGGAGTGGCTATGTTCATTAGAGATGGCAAAGAAATTGCTAGGGTAGAAGAAGCAGAGGGGAACATGGAGGCCTTATGGGTCACCTTACGATCCCCAGCAGGAGATAAGGTCAAGCTGGGTGTAGTATATAGGCCCCCTTGGATGAGTGATGTTCTAGAGGATGGTTTGCTGGACAACATCATTGCCCAGTGTGGACCAAAGGAAAGTGATGTGTTGATGAGGGACCTTAATATGCCAGGTACAAACTGGGGAACCATGTCCTCTAAGGTGGCCAAGGAGCAGAGGCTGCTGGACGGCTTCCAGGATGTGTTCTTAACACAGCATGTGATGGAGCCCACAAGGGAGGGCATGTCCTGGACGTGGTTCTGGCAGATGGGGATCTGGTAAGGGACCTGGTTGTAGAGGATCCCCTGACTGGGAGTGACCACAATACTGTCTGGTTTCAAATAAGCATGGGGGAGGGGGGGTGAGATCTAAGACACTGGCAGTGGACTTCAGGGGGGCAGACTTTGTGGGGATGGGAAATATTCTCAAGGATCACTTGAAGGGGATTACATCAATGACAAGTGTGGAAAGGAGATGGGAGGTCATAAAATGGGGACTTCATGAAGCAGTCAGGATCTGCGCTAAGTTGAAACATAAGGGAGCAAGGTCACATAAACCATGCTGGTGGTCCAGTGAGGTACAGGTAGTGGTCAGAGAAAAGAAGGTGGCCTACAAAAAATATAAAACAACAAGAGGGGATAGGGATAAGGAAATGTACCATCTTGCATCTAGAAAAGTCACCCGGATGGTGAGGGGAGCAAAGTCCAATAAAGAGCAGTGGCTGACACAGGGGATACATGGAGGGGAAAAGGGATTCTTCCGGTACATTGGGGAGCAGAGAAAAACTAAGGGCCATCTCAGCAGATTGAGATCAGAAGGAGGGTGGGTGGAAGAGGCGAGGGACCAGGCAGAGGTATTTAATGAGTACTTTGCCTCTGTGTTCACTAGGGAGGGGGATGGGATATCTACAAAGCAAGGCACGATGGGGATAGAAGCGGCAGTGAGTGGGATCAGGGGAGCAACAGAAATGGAGCAAGAGGGAGGGAGAGGTACCCCAGGGGTGTCACATCTGGATAAGGATAAAAAGCCAGTAAGGTGGAGGGGATGGATGATGCTATCTCCACCAAAAGGGTGTGGTTAGCCCTCAAGGTCCTAAAGAAAGACAGATCTCCTGGGCCAGATGGCATTCATCTGAGAGTACTATGGGAATTGGTGGACATACTGGCTGCACCCCTGGCGGAGCTCTTCAACAGGTCACTTGAGACAGGGAGGGTACCTAGGGATGTGGTGCCAATCCATAAAGGGGGGTCGAGGGAAGTACCAGGTAACTATAGACCAGTTTGACCTCGGTGGTGGGAAAATTAATGGAGAGTATACTAAAGGAATGATTGGGGGTGTACTTGGAGGAGGTGGGAGGTCTGGATAGTCGGCAACATGGGTTTGTGCCAGGTAGATCATGTCAAACCAATCTTGTGGAGTTCTACGAATGGGTAACATCAGAACTGGACAGGGGAAAGCCTGTGGATGTATTATTCTTGGACTTCAGCAAGGCATTTGACTCTGTCCCCCACAATGGTCTGGTGGAGAAAATGATGGGATTAGGAGTAGGCCCTTTGATGGTCAGATGGATTGAAAACTGGCTAGCTGGATGCACCCAAAGAGTAGTGGTCTTTGGGGAGCTCTCAAACCCTAGAGAGGTTGGTAGTGGGGTACCGCAGGGCTCGGTGCTGGGTCCGATCCTGTTTAATGTATACATATCGGACATCAGGGAGCGATAGGTGTGAAATGAGTCTCTTCGCTGATGACTCCAAGATGGGAGCAGAAGTTGAGGGAGAAGAGGGGAGGTTGGCCCTGCAAGGGGACCTGGACACCCTGGAAAGCTGGGCTCACACATGGAAATTAAATTTCAATATCACCAAGTGCAAGGTGTTGCATCTTGGGCGGGGAAACCCTAAACACAGGTACACCCTGGGAGGGGAGGCACTGGAGGCCTCAATAGGGGAAAAAGACCTAGGGGTCATGGTGGATGCATGTATGAATAACTCTGAGCAGTGCAGGAGAGTGGCTAGCAGGGCAAACAGGATGTTGGGATGCATTGTAAAGGGGATCACCTCTAGGAGCAAGGAAGTGATTCTGCTGCTGTACAATGGACTGGTTAGACCACACCTTGAGTACTGTGTACAGTACTGGAGACCACACTTGAAGAGGGACATACAGCTCCTGGAGAGGGTACAGAGGAGGGCAACTAAGATGATACGAGGGCTAGGGGATTTGACGTATGAGGACAGACTTGAGGAGCTCTGCCTGTTTTCATTGGAGGAGAGGAGAGACAGGGGGACATGATTGAGGTCTTCAAGTATCTCAAGGGAATAAATAGGGTAAACATGGAGGGGATCTTTAGACTAAAGCAGGGAGGTATCACCAGAGGGCATGGTTTGAAGTTGGAAGGTGGAAGGGTGAGGGGGGAAAAGAGGAGGAGGTTTTTCACTGAGAGGGTGGTGGACCCTTGGAATGCACTGCCTGGCGAGCTGGTTCAGAGATCCACAGTGGAGGGCTTCAAGAGAGGGTGGGACAGGCACAGAAAGTGGATTTATCAGATGATGGCCTGTCCCAGGGGGGTGGGGATGGATGATAGGGGTTTCTGGAACACAAGGGAGGGGAGGGCCTTGGCACCCAACTAGGGATCTGAAGTTCAAGCAGACTCGATAGACCGTAAGGCCTAATCTGCTGGCAAATAGTATGTTAGTATGCTAATTATAAAGCCATGGTTGAGAAGCTTTTATTCTATGTGAATAATTATAAAAAATTGTCCGCCAATCCTACACAACAATATAGGAACAGTCTATGTGAACTGTTGGATAGGGTAGTTCGGGGATATAAATGACAAAGAAGTCAAGTACCTGTACTGTGAATTTCCTGTAATTCCAACTCTTTACCATCTCCCAAAAAATCACAAAAGCTTAACAGACCCACTAGGTAGACCTATTGTGTCCAACATAGGCTCTATTTCTGAGCATCTTTGTGAATGTTTGGATTTATTTTTACAACACAGTATGCAAAGTCTTCCTTCTTACTTAACAGACAAAGGGGCACAATAAAGAAATTCAGTAGCTTAAAATGGGAAGAGGGATTCATATGGATTACTATGTTGAAGCACTTTATACATCTATTAGACACAACGATGGATTAAGAGCAGCCACATATTTCCTTTTGAAAGACCAGAACATCACTGGGGCACCAGTGGAATTCCTGACAGAATCTCTAAATATTGTGTTGTAACATGGTTACTTTGAATTCGATAATGAGTTCTTTTACAGACTTGTGGTACAGCAATGGGTGCCTCAATGGCCGCATCCTATGCTAACCTTTTTGGGGAATGTGGGAAATGGAAACACTATATGACAACGAGGTAAATCCATATGCTTATAACAGAGTACAATGGCGGAGATACATAGATGATTGTCTATGCATTTGGAATGGTAGTATGCAAATGGCAGAAGATTTCGTTCACTGGCTAAATCAGAACAAGATTAATTTGAGATTTACGGTCCAGATGAGTGAGAAAAGTATTAACTTTCTAGATATAACACTAGAGGGCAACAGAGACTCACAACGGGTGCTAACTAAAAGTTTTAGAAAGAAGACCAGCACTAATTCTCTACTCAGAAGTGACAGTTTCCATCCAGTAAAACTTAAAACTCCATGCCATATGGCCAATTGGTTAGGATCAGAAGGCACTGCTCCTCTGATTTGGAATTTGAAAGAAAGGCAGTAGAACTTTTAGAAAGAATTAGAGAGAGAGGCTACCAAGATGCAGTCCTGGAAGGGGCACTGGCAAAAGTAAGGAACAAAACACAAATGGAACTTATTAGAGATAAAGACAAGCACAAAGAAAAGGAAAAAAATACTGTAACTTGTTTCTTAGAATATAATGCAGCGGCTGGCCAAGTGGGTAGCATAATCTGGAAGAGTTGGGATATATTAAAGAGTGATATAGCAATAGAAACTATTGCCTGAAACACCTAGAATCACATTCCGATGTATGGCTAATTTACAGGAAAAATGAGTAAGAAGTCATTTTTTCAAAAAGAAGAACCAAATAGAATGTGGTTGCCTCCTAGGCCTAGGGGCAACCATAAATGTGGAAGGTGCAGTGTATGCAAATACATGAACCCGGTATTGATTTGCAACCTATCTAATGGCACACAGATTGATGTAAGAGAATTCGATACTTGCACAACTTCTTTTGTGGTGTATATTTAATGGTGCACCTGGAACCTGTGACTGGTT
Organism: Neoceratodus forsteri; assembly: GCA_016271365.2. Lineage (NCBI taxonomy): Eukaryota > Metazoa > Chordata > Ceratodontiformes > Ceratodontidae > Neoceratodus > Neoceratodus forsteri. The sequence continues at coordinate 765,432,164 of CM028135.1, forward strand.
CATATTTTTGATGATTAGACTCTTAATGCACTGTTGTGAATGATTACTTTACACTAATACAGCCACTCTTTTTGGTTTGAGGATTAGCACAGTGCTTTTTGCTATGAGTGTAACTATAAATTAAAATGTAAAGGATTGGGAATATATTAATTGGTATGCAGTCTCTTAGTTTGGAGTTATCTCCCTTGTTTCATGTTGTAGCCTTAAATTGCTGAAAATAAAATCTGATTTTAACACAACAGCACTGTTCTGGCCATTATCATAAAATTCCTTAATATCTCTTTTGGGGAATTAGTGCGGTGGCATAAAGAATGGTGGATAAAACTGTAGTGAGCAGTTTCAACATTGTCTTCTGAAAGGGCAGCATCAGTGATGCTCATATGCTGATTATAAAATAAAAAAGAAGACTGTATTAACCCCCCCCCTCCACACACACACACACATCCACCCTTATGGTTCACTTGGTTAGATCCAGCTGAGGACATTATGCATCTGGACAACTCCCTTAAAGATCAAATGCACATACTTCATAAAAAAACTTGAATTCACTTGAATTCATATCACTCTGTTATGAGTAGTTGTTTCCTGAAAACATTATGCTGTTTTGTTTTGTGTTTTCTTTAAGTCAGCATCTGTAAATGTGCTCTGCAGTAACTAGAAACAGTGAAGATGTTTCTGTCCTTGTCAGTGAGCAGTGACATCATATTTGTCCAACCTGCTGCTTCAGCAATTAAGTCCCTGTCTCCTGCCTCTCATTTGAGGCTGCTACACCCTGCTTACCTCTGTCCCTCACCCCCACATTCAGGGCCAATGCACTCTGTTGCCCCTTTTTCCTGTTTCCACAGACAGGGCTGCTGTGCTCTGCTAAGCCCTAGAGTCCCAGGGCCTCTGCCTCCACAGTTTGGGCTGCTACACCATGCTACCCCAGGCCACCAAAGGTGGGGTTTTTGCTGCACCCTGTTACCCACTTCTATCAACCTAAATGGGCAGGGCTGCTGCACCACATGCACCCCATCACACAGTCAGGGTTGCTGTACCATGATGCCCCACTGTGTCCTGCACCACAGTCAAGGCTTCTGCACCATGCTGTCCTCTGTCCCCTGACACCACTGTACCCTGCTGCACCATACAGCCTCTTGCCTCCACAGTTAGGGTTGTTGCACCATACTGCTCCCTGCTACTAGAGTCAGATCCTTTGGTAAACTGCCCAAACTACTAGAAAGAAAAAACACAAAATACTTTCATCTTGTGTTATGGTATGGGGGACAGAGGCTAGCAGGGTGCAGCAGCCTCAACTGTTTGTATAGGAGGAGCAGGGTGCAGCAGCCTTGACTGTGTAGAGAAGACATTGGGCAGTAGGTTGCAGCAGCCTCAAATGGGGGCAGGAGACAGGGGGCTTTTGGAGCAGGGGAAAGGGGGGAAGCAGAGAGCTGCTCCCTCAACTGTCGGACAGGAGTTAGGGGCATCAGGATGCCATATAGTATTTCTAGTTATACACATACTGACATACATGATGTATTTTCACACAGAAACCCTCAAATAACTGAATTTTATGAGTTCATACAGTACATGTTCCTGAAATAGCAGAGGGTGGCAGACACACGTTTGTCAATCTGATAGGAAAATAAAGTTATTACATGAACATATTTATTGAGGCTACATCAATGACACACTGCTTCTATGAATTAATGGAATATAGATTTATTTTATATTTATTAAACTACCCTCTGTTATGTAGCCAGAATAGAATGAAGAGTTTTGATGACAGAGAACTGACAACTGTGATACAGACAAGGTAATTTCTCACAGACATTCATTCATACCACTTCAGTTCAGCACTGAACCCGAAATGATCAACATTTTATGGGAACAGAAAGATAGATTTTAAGTTAATCTCTCTAAACACAAACCAGATGGGTTAGTAACAAACTTTGAGTGAAAACAATTAGCTGTACATACTGCTCTAACTAGGAACTGCAACAGTTTATTCCGTCAATCAGGGACTTAATTGCTGAAGCAGCAGGCCGGACAAGTATGATGTCATTACTCACTGAGAGGGACAGAAAAATCTTCACTGTTTCTTCACTGTTTTCAGTTATTGTAGAGCACATTAACAGATGCTGAGTTAAAGAAAATCACAAAATCAAACAACGTGATATTTTCCAGAAACACTTCTCATGACACAGTGACGGATTCAAGTGAATTCAAGCTTTTTATGAAATATGTGCATCTGATCTTTAAGTATTAGATTAGAAGGTCTCTCTTGCAGTCCCTACCAGCCTTCTGATTGGACAGGAGGAGCTCAGCAATTTCTAATTATTACATTAGCACTACTGGATTGCTACAATCATAAAAGTAGCATTCTAGCCTGGACCACTTGTTTTTGCAGAGTGCTCTGCACTCCATGTGGGCAACACAGGTTTCCCTGCAGTTGGCCAGCAGAGGATTACAGGGATGGGTGTTTCCATGCTGCACTAGGACTTGCCCTGGATGACATCTAGTCCCCACACCACCCAGCTCAGGTATGGCATCAAGACAAACACTTGGATGCACACAGCACCTCAGGATGGTGCTACCAAGTAAGACAGCCAACACTAGGAGAAACAAATTCGTTGCAGCCTTCAAACTAAGCCAGACACTTGGAAGTCAGTTGATGCAGAAATTAATTTATTACATGTTGACTCTAGAAAGCCTAGCAACTGTGATGCTTTGTGGCATGCTGCCACTTTATCAGGGGGCCCTGACAAAGTGTTCCAGGGGTGGCACCAAACAGCTTTAGTGAGCTGGAGGAGGGCAAGACTTATTTATGGGACTGTGCCCTAGTTGATGAATGATGTCATAGGATCCATCCATGCCACATAACTCCACAGTGTTTATCTCTGGTTCCTATCTGACACATCCCCAAGCAGGTGGTCGAGCCTGGGAACACTTCTGGGTTGTGAGTTGCTTCCGTGGACTCTCACACAGGCAGTGGTGTGACGCCCCTCTCAAGAAAGAAAATTTTAGACCTAGAGATCAAATCATATTACAGACCTAACTCCATCCTTACATTTTTCAGAAACATAGTGGTAGTGTAGCTGCTGAGTCACTAGAATCATTTCAGTATGTATGAGCCATTTCAGAATGTTTTGTAATTGGGTAGCCTCCATGTTAGCTATTGCCCAAAGAAGGCAAGGTTAAAGTGTTGGCAAATGAGTTCCAGATCCTCTCATGTGCTTAGGATGTTAAGATTTTCGTGGAGAACATCATTATGTCCCCCACCTTGTCAAATAAGCAAGCTTTCATGGCCTCCTCGTTTCAGGAACCAGGCTTTCTATTTCAGAGTCTATAGATTAGATTCAGGCACAGATATGAGACCTTGCTCCAGCAGGTCATTGTGTGGAAGAACCAGAATGATTCCTGAGTTGATAAGCTTATCAGTTCCATGAACCAAGGCCTTCTAGAGCACTCTGGAGATATCAGGAGGAAGTTTTCTCTTGAAGTCTGAACTTCTTTAGAGTAACTGGAAACAATGTTAGTGAAGAGAAACAGGTAGGTAGAGCTTGGCAAAATGTATGTTCGGCTGGCAGAATTCTGATGAAATGACAATTTTTCATCTTTAAAAGTTCCATGAAAATGTGACAAAACTTCACCAACATTGTTATTTCCATTGAATTGAAAAAGTATTTGTCCACATTATACCAAATTTGGTATGGTGCCTTTACCCATTCCCATGGAAAAGTGTACCAAGTTTCAGATAGCTTTCCTAAAGCCGATTGCATTATAAGCCACTAGACTTCTGGACATTTTAAAATTACACTTCCCAAGTATGCAAAGTGCAAAAAATTTTAAGTCCTATAACTTTAAAACTTGAAAATAGAATGTCACCAATTTTATTAAGTTTATTGACCCTAAAAATTGTGTGTGTGTGTGTGTACTCTCTTTTTAACTGTATTTTTTATTCACAGAGACAAATGGATTTCATTTACATAAAAATGAGCACAATATTTGCAAAGTATTCATTCTGAAAATCTTTTTACATGCATTCCAATCCTAACTTAACTAAGGAGTAAAAAGAGATTGTTTTAATTGGGGGGATTAAAAGTATGGTAAACTGACTGTTTTTACTAGAGCAGACAACAGAATACAAATATCCTAATTAGTGAAGTTTGTGCTCAAGGCATTTTTCCTCCCTGCCAATTTCTACAGAAAAATAAAAGAGAACACTTATATTCAGTATTCAAATATTTGGCTATGTTGACAGAAATACCTGTATGATTAATGTTTCAGTCTGTTTAGGAAGTTTAGGAGGCAGTTGGCTGAACCAGGTGATAATCAATTGTTTGTACGTCATCTTCTTCAAACTCAGAACCTAGTTCTTTGGGAAGCTATACATTGCTCTCAGAAAATCTCTTGGCAGTACTGGATCTTAAAAACATTCCACCTTCTCCAGAAAAGTCACTTTCAGGTGAGCTGGGGCAAGCAAACCCACTAGAAACCCATCTTCTTTAAACCTTTCTAAACTGAGGAGGCAGTAGAGTGCTGTGGTTTAAGGCTCTGAGCTGCAAACCTGGAGACCTGGGATTGAATCCCACAACCCCTACTTGCATACTGTGTGACCCTGAGCAAGTCACTTAACTTCTTTGTGCTCCCAGGTCGCACCTAGAAACAAGCTTCGGCTTAGTGTGCCTTTCCTGGTTAAACAATTTCCCCTTCCCTTTCAGTACTGGCAGACTGGAAACAGACTTCTACAAAAACTTCAAGAGATCTTACAAGCTCAAATGGGCAGACTGGGTGGGCCATAGGTCCTTATCTGCCAACAGTATCTATGTAAATAGTTTTTTTCTGTACTGGATCATAAGACAGAAATTAGGGTAAAGATGCTGTCTGGTTTCCAAATACATGACCTTGCTCTTTTTTTGTCTGGCCTGTTCTAAGATTTTGTTCATTTTGTCCACAGACAAAATGTTAAAATGGTATATCTGGCACTTGATGTTTGAGCAGCCACAGTACTGGTTACATCTAAGGCACCATTTAATTTAATATTTGAAGAAGTATGAAAGACTGAGTCCAAAATCAGTGTGGGGCTCTAAGGTGAAAATATCTGTTAGAGTAGTTGAATCTCACCTTTAAAGGAGAATTGTGCTGAATCTATAAGTCATTTTCCCAGTAGAAGCTGTTTTTAAATACTGGTTCAAATTCTGTTATTGCTGTAGCTATCCAGGCTTTTAAATTATACCAGTGAGTGTTTCTGATTTAAATACTGCTGGCAAGAACTATTTTAGAACTGTATGATGTTTATGTCCCTGTTCTGCTTTTCTATTGTTGGCACAATGCTTCCATGTTCTAATACAGAACTTTGTGGTTGTTAGGGACATAAACTACATCATACAGTTCTAAAATGGTACTTACTCTTGACTGTAAAGCAAAAAACACTAACTGAGATTACTAAAAGGCATGTATAGATGGAACAAATACTGAATTTGAACCAGCATTTAAAAAGCAGCTTCTCTTGTGAAAAATGACTTAAAGGTGAACTGCACTGAACCCGTAATTTCATTTTCTAGGGCAGTAGCATGAAAGCCTATGAGACTTAAGTTCTTTAAAATAATATTGTTCTCCAGGCACTGCAGACGAGAGGAAAGCAAGAACTAGTCATGAAGACCAGCATTCACTGCTCCTTCTACAGTGAGTGTTCTAGCTGAGAGGGCCTTAATTTCTTTAACATTGGTCTCTACAGCTTTCTCAGTTCCTTCCACTGGAACCTCTATAGCAGCACAACAGTTAGAGAGTTCTGAGAGTAACTGTTCCATCTGCTAAGCCAAAAATTGTGCTTCAGCTTGAAATTCTGTGAGCAAATGAGAAAAAGGTGCCAAGGGTTGGGTTAACAGGTGTTTTTTTGTTTCATATTCATGTTGAATCAAGAAAGCACTGGGAGATCCTGTTCCAGTCACTCTGAGATAGCTGGCTGGCTGTCTGTCTGCACTGGTACTCCTCTCCCTGCTGCTTTTGAGGATAAAAACGTATTCATGTTTGCAGCTGAATGAACCATCCAAGTACAAAGCACAGCTAGCTTGAAGTAAACAAATTCCAACAGTTTGAAGGTAGTAACTGTGTTTTGAACAGATTTCAGCAGGCACTAGATTTGAACAGTGCAAACTATAACAGCACTGTCAATAACAACACCATATAAACAGCACCATGATAAACAGCGGCAAGTACAAACACTGCACCACAAAACAGCGCCAATGGTAGCAGTCAGAAACCACGGCAATGACTGCTACCATTAGAAAACAATATGCTGTACACTATATTTTTGAGGGGCTCCGCCCCCACAACCCCAACATAGGTATCTCTGCACCCCACACCCCCCATTTTTAAATAACCAACTCTGAGGGGAGCAGAGTAAAGGCAAAACTTGGGGATGGGAGGAATTTCAGATCGCAAACAGAAAAAAACCCACTAAGTACGAGCAGGGGAAAAAAATTACTATTACACATGCCGGGAGACCAGGAACAGAACCCTGCTCTCTCAGGCTGCATGTGCTGGCCGAGCTGCTTGTGCCTTAGACCTCTGCAATATGAAGCAGCTTAGCTAGTCTCAGTATTTTTCTCTACTTCTCTGCTATGTCTCCTACCTTCTCTTCACAGCCACAGGGGTAGCGGTTAGTATCATTTTGCTATTCTACCCCTGTTGCTGTTGAAAGTAAATGCACTTTACACCGCACTCTTCTAGCTGCGCAGTTCTAGCTGCATGCTTCTGACCTGGTAAAATTTCAGCATCTGCAACTGTGGGGCTGAAAAAACAGATGTGCAACCATGTTGTGTGAACGCGAGTGCCCCCCATCTCTTTAATCTCTTGTTCAAAGACTGGTCAAGTTATAAGTAGACAAAGACTCAAAAAGAACATCAGTAACTGAAGTTGAATTTTATGAGCTTGTATGAAAATTGTGGAGTTCTGTGACACTTTTTTCAATACATTTTGCCCAGACATACAATTGAGCTGACTTTGTTGAGGAAAGAAAAGGCTGGGTAGAGTAGCAATAAGGTAGCATTCACAGTAGGCTCCATAGAAAAAGTATAGTGGTGCCAAGTATCAGGTCAGTATGTTGAGTGACGAACTATGAGGGGGGAAAGAGGAGGAGGTTTTTCACTGAGAGGGCGGTGGACCCTTGGAATGCACTGCCTGGTGAGCTGGTTCAGAGATCCACAGTGGAGGGCTTCAAGAGAGGGTGGGACAGACACAGAAAGTGGATGTATCAGATGATGGCCTGTCCCAGGGGGCTGGGGATGGATGATAGGGGTTTCTGGAGCACAAGAGATGGGAGGGCCTCGGCACCCAACTAAGGATCTAAGGTTCGAGCAGACTTGATAGACCGTAAGGCCTAATCTGCTGGCAAATAGTATGTTAGTATGTAACAGTCATGGACATCACTGTGCAGTAGCCTGTCTTTTTGCAATATACCAGTTAACCACTAGAATTCCCTGACTAAATGACTTGTGGAAGTGCATGAATATGCAGTATTGTTTATGTACAATGCCACTTGACGACTCTTTAACAACACTGTAGATAACAATGAATATTTTTACCACTTTGAAAACAGTGACACTAAGCATTAAAACTGGTTGCGACTGAGGCCATTGTGATAAATGTATCTAGATATATTTTGCCATGATGGAGCATAATGCTGAGCATCACTGTTGCAGGAGTGTTGGAGAAGCATTGTGGGGCCATGATGCTAGTACAGGTAAGGGGAATCATGATGGAGCATGATGCTGAGCATCACTGTTGCGGGAGTGTTGGAGGAGCATTGCGGGGCCATGATGCTAGTGCAGGTAAGGGGAATCATGATGGAGCATGATGCTGAGCATCACTGTTGTGGGAGTGTTGGAGGAGCATTGTGGGGCCATGATGCTAGTGCAGGTAAGGGGAAACATGATGGAGCATGATGCTGAGCATCACTGTTGCAGGAGTGTTGGAGGAGCATTGTGGGGCCATGATGCTAGTGCAGGTAAGGGGAATCATGATGGAGCATGATACTGAGCATCACTGTTGCAGGAATGTTTAAGGAGCATTGTGGGGCCATGATGCTAGTGCAGGTAAGGGGAAACATGATGGAGCATGATGCTGAGCATCACTGTTGCAGGAGTGTTGGAGGAGCATTGCAGGGCCATGATGCTAGTACAGGTAAGGGGAATCATGATGAAGCATGATGCTGAGCATCACTGTTGCAGGAGTGTTGGAGGAGCATGGCGGGGCCATGATGCTAGTGCAGATAAGGTGATTTACCTGCCTGTAGTACAAGTCAAATGAATGTGATCCATAGCCAATCCAAAAAGGACTGAAGTTCTGCAAAGAAAGAGAGGTTATGATCACGTATATGGAAATGGAAGTCACGGGGATTTGAACTATAGATAGGATAGGGGAGGTGGTAGTGCATGGGTCACCAGCGACAAGAGTTAGATGCATGGATTCACCAAGGAAAGGGCAGTTGAGCTAAGTAGCAAAAGTATTGTAGAATGCCAGTGGGAGCAAGAAAGCATACAGAGATAATTCTCACCTGAAATCACGACATATGAGAATTACATTCCACAAAATTGACTGATCTGAGCACCAAATACACTTGGAAGTCAAGAACTTTGAGGAACTCACAGAGTTGTGGTGGTGGTGGTGGTGGTGGTGGTTGGGGGGGATTACTGGGTAACACAAAGAAGAAATTCTGGCTATTCCAAATGTATAAGTCCTACAAGAAAAGGAGAATGTGGCTCTCTTTTGAAGTGATTCTGTCTGGGAAAAACAGAGAAAATCAGTGTGATGAGCAAGTTCACAGAGTCCATCTGATCAACAGGACTGCAAATAGCTCAGCACAACTCAATGAATTCAATGGTGATAAGTGCTCTGTAAAAGTTAAATTCCGTGTGGAATTCTAGTGACGTTACCTATTATGTGTCCATAAATTTTGGAGCAAATCTTGCGAATAAGTAATTTCTGAAATTTCTGTGATAAAATGTAACCTGTTATTTATTTATTTATTTATTTGTTAACCGAGTGGGTGCACTGGTCCCAGGGACCATTTTTAGGCATGACCCGGACCATGAAGATGCATATATACACAGATACAGAAGTTGCAGATACAGCATGTGAAAGTTACAAGGATTTCACAGTAAAAGATAAATACAAAGATGAACTAGGATTTAACATTTGTGGGTTACATTTTAAGAACACAATAACAGCATGAGAGTGCAATATGGTGGTGTAGCCACGATGGAGAGAAAGTGTGGGTGTCAAGATCCTATAGGGAGCAATTGCATGTAGATTTGGATAAGAGGGTCATTTGGATTTGAAGATCCGTGAATGGCCTAAGGGGAGGACAGAGGAGGGGAGGCTATTCCGAAGTATAGGAGCGGCTACTGAGAATGCTCTCTGGCCCATTTTCATGTTAGAGCGAGGTACACTTATAGTAGCAATGGTTGAGATGAGGACCTTGTCGTCCTAGTACATTGCTTATTGCAGAGGAATCTACTTAGAGGAGAGGTGGAGCCCACATTAAACCACATTTATCCAGCTTTATTACATTCCAGGACCTATTTACATTTGGTATGCATGCCAGCATTTGTGTGTCTACCTGCAATAGCAGTGGAGCTACAAACCAGATATTTAAAAAATATTCACACAATTTAACACATAATTAAATTGTGAAATTAGGAACTCCTATAATTTACAATTTACTTAACCAACTACCTCCTTATTTAACAGTTTCTAAGACTTTTCCAAGAAAGTATTACATGCACATACATTTTCAGTTATCTAGCTCCAAAGGTTGCTGACTTGTAAGCAGAGAAATATTTACAGAAATTTGAACAAAAATAATAAATTGCCAGACTTTGAGCCCATGTAAGATCCACATCCCTAATCCAAATGTCATGAAACAAGGGCATCCCTTTAGGACACTTTACAGAATTTAAGCATGTCAAACTTCAGGTTTCTAGCTGCAGGAATGACTGAGTAATGATCAGATAATGCATTTAATGATTTTTTTTTGCCAAGCACTACAGGTAGGCTATCCAATGTTCCCATGTCCAAGATCACGTGTGTACTACTTCTACCTGTGGACAAGTAAAGCAGCTGAAGAACTTGCAAACTTAAGCTTTCATACAGAAATGACGGCACAGGAGTTGAAACCCATCTGAGGTCAGAAACCACTGTCGAGGATGCACAACTCCCCCCCCCCCCATCATTTCTGTTGTGATCCTCTGGCAGATTGGGTGGTTATATCATCCCATCCCTTACAGTACCATGGCCAACCCGAGTCTTCTGACCCTAGGTCCTCTGAGCCTTGGGTGAGTCATCTGCACCAGCTCGGAGGGGGGCTTCATTAAGCCCCAACCCCGAATTTGTTTCCACCAATTCCCCCCTCTGTTTCCCAGAGCCTCAGACAAGATTGAGCATGTGCATGAAGGTGCACATGCACGCCTTGGCCCAAGACGACTCCATTTCTCCCACCCCTGGCCTAGTACCTGACCCCCCAACACCTGTACCACCACCACACTTCCACATGGTGGTGGTCAAAGGTCAGGAGAGTCAACCTTGTCAATCTGGGAGAGGAGAGCTGCCTAGTGGCTGTTCGATCCTCACCGAGCCCTCTGCCCAGCCAACCCCCAGAGACTCATGCTCATCGTCAAACATGGGTCCTCAGTGTGGCAGGACATAAGGTGCAATGCTTCAGTCCTCCGTGCCACTGGGTGGGCTTGGGGATACACAACTTAACAATTAAGCAGATCTATCTGGAAATTAAGCTCTCCCACTAGAAGAATGGCTAATGGCAATAGAAAATGTTCTTTGAGGTTATCTCCCTCCATTGGGCCACATCATAGAACTGTAAGCTGTCGGTGTCAGGACCACCTGGAAGTTTCTGCAGGCTGGGGCCACCCACATCAATGAGCCTTGTTTGCGCCAACATTATGTGTGCATCCCAGCATGTCTGATTTCTTTCTTCCGCAATCAACTGTTCATCGATCCACTGCTGCTGAACACTTTTACAATTATTTGCTACCGCTTCTACTTCTTTAAAGAGCTGGTAACACATTCAGGGCAACTTTAACAAAACCTAATATTTAGACACAGTCCAGCTTATATTTCTCATTAGTGCTGTATTCCTCCTCCCCATTATTTATTACTGAGGTCATCTGTATAAAAACAGGATCTTTGCTCCTGAAGAGTTTGTCTATTCCTGCTGCTTTCTCCCTACCTGAAGTCACAGAGCACTGCTTGTGACATCACAGTTACTCCCATGGCAACATATTGTTATGTCACAACAGAGGATTATGACTTGAAGTAGAGAGTATGCTATAGAGGCAGATGGACTGCAAAGAAACTCTAAGGGATAAAGATCATATATTCATGCAAATTTCATTAGTAATAAATAACGAGGAGGAGAAATATATAAAATATAAATGGAATGCAGGCAAGAACTGTACCTAATTATTATGCTTTTCTAAGTTTTCTTTGAGGTGTCAGTAGCTCTTTAAGTTTGTTATTTTAAAAGTCAACTTTTATGCCACCTCCGAAAGACAAGTAACAACTACTCCACTATTGCCATTGTGGCAATGTTAAGATTTATAAAGATGGTGACCACTCCGTTTGTATCCGTTGCACTGGTACAAACCACAGTGTTAAAGTCTGTTCAATTTGAAAGGGCTTTAACCAGGCAACCAGGTGTAAGGAAGTTAATTAACATCTGCAATTTGCATATGCCTTGCTAATGCGCATGCTAATATATATATATATATATATATATTAGAGGCAAAAAACTCCATTTAATGCATCAGTTAGGGTTGTTCCACAGCAACAAAAGTGAGGAAATTCAGTGTTAGGATTGAAAACCCCCCTTGGACCCCCCAGCCCACCCCCCAACCGGCATTGGGGTGTGCATTGGAGTCATCGACTAACTCTCACCCCATCACGTGTAAAGCAGCAGAAGTATAGGAGAATGGGGTGAGAGTTAGGACCAACACCCCAATTACACCCCAATGCCAGTTGGGGGTGGGCTGGGGTCCAAGTTTTCAACCCTAACACCAAATTTCTCACTTTGTCGCTGTGGAACAACCCTAACTGATGCATTAAACAGAGTTTTTGTCTCTAATTTCCTTCTTTGAGAATGATAACAAGAAATAGTGAATGTAATGCAGCGGCGGAGCGCAGGGGTTCTCGCCATGTGATGTCTTGTGACATAGTAACAGGAACAGCAAACACAAACAGAAGCACTAACAGTGGCGCACATGGTAATGCAAAGTCTGAATGAGAACAGAAAGATACTTACATAGTAGGCGTGAAGCGTGAGCAGTAAGTGAAACCGGTATGGAAACGCAAAGCGAAAGGGCAACAGTAACAGTAATGTAAGCGCACAGGCTGGTTTTCCCCAAAAGCTGCATAGAGAAAGACATTGAGTACAAAGAATGTATGCATAATAATGGGTCTCGGAGCAGAAAATGAGGAGATGGAATACTAAATAGCTTATATCTCAGGAACCTTACGACGTAGAGAAAAAATGTAAAAGTCATATGATTTATGACTTTCCTGGTTATTTTGCATTTAGCCCCACTAGGGGCTAAGCATTTTTCAACAAAAGTCCATATCTCGCACTGCTTCCAAGATACGGGTTTGGAAAGGCACGGCGAACGCTGTAATGTTATCCTAAGGAAAAAGTAGTTTGGAGTGCCATAACTTTGGCTCCCTGTAATATTTTTTCACCAAACCACTAAAAGGCACATCTATGGGATGTTGGCTGTCTTCCCCCCAAATTTCAGCCCAAAAGACCAAGCCGTTACATTGCAGCAGGGCGCCAAAGGATTGCTGCAATGCATCAGATGCCGTAATGTTATCCTATGGGAAAAAGCGTCAACTTTGGAGTGCCGTAACTTTGCCGCCGTGTAATATTTTTTCAACGCAACAGTGAAAGGCACATCTGTGAGATGTCGGCTGCGTTCCCTCCACATTGCAGGCCAAAGCACCAAACCGTTCTTTTGCAGCAGGGTGCCAAAAAATTGATGTCATTTTCCCACAGCCTAGAAAAGTACTGGCACAATTTGTGAAAGCTTTCGCAAAAATTTGCGACACTTTCGTGAGTGCAACACTACTTTGCGAAAGTACTTTTTCCAGAAATTTGAAAAACATATTTCTGGGGTGTTTTACCCCAAAATAAAGACATGGCTAGCATCCTCAGGGCCCGACTAGGTGAATACAAAAATAACTAGGTTGCTAGCGGGTCCCAATTTTAAATGCCAAGCATTTTTTTGATCACTAACTGAAAACAAAATGGCAGATTTGCGACAGTAAAAGGGCCATTTGAGACAGTAAAAAGTGCATTTGCGACACTGTCGAACTTTTTGTTAACTTTTCCCATTGACTTATAATGGGAAATTGTTTTTTGAATAACTTTTGAACCATTTAATAATTTTTCACGAAATCTTCAAAAGGCAGATTAGGGACCCGGCGCATGTTCCCTGAAGATTTAGGACCGATCGGCATAAGCAGTGGACCTATAAACATAACCGTAGAATTCCAGAAAAGCGTAGCGCATGCTTAGATCACACTTAATAACTCCACAGCCGTATATTCGACTGGCATGAAACTTGGCATATCCCAAGGCAAATGGATCTTGATCGTGTATTCCAAATTTCAGGCAAATTCGTCAAACGGTTGCAAAGTTATTAAGGGGCAAAATTTTGGGTTTAACATGTAAATGGCTCCTCAACCCTAACTATGGTAGCACTACCGTGGTACCATAATATATATATAAACCTTTATCTGGTGGGCAGCAGCCTGTGCTTTCTGCAGTTTGTTCTAAGGGTTATACAGTACAGTAAATCTCCTAGCTCACTCTACATTGGTGTCTGCATGATTATTACATGGTGTCAGAATGGACCGTCTGCAGCCTCCCACCACTCTCAGTCTAGATGGAAATATTGATGAAAACTGGAGAAGATTTAAGCAGTAATTTGAAATTTTCTCAGTTGCCAATGGACTCGCTGAAAAATCCCAGAAAATCCAGGCTATGACCCTCTTGCACGTGGCTGGCCCAGATGCATTGGAGGTATTCATTACTTTTGTTTGGAAAAAAGAGGAAGAGAAGGAGCAACTGAATAAAATTATGGGACAATTTGAGAGATGTTGTAACCCAAGAAAGCATATGACATATGAGAGACATTTGTTCAACACTAGGAGCCAGAATCTGGATGAGTCCATTGATTCATATGTAGCTGAACTGAGGCTAAAAGGCTAAATGTTGTGAATCTGAAGATTTAGCCGAATCGTTGATCAGAGATAGAATTGTATGTGGCATACAGAGTGAGCATATGAGACACATTGCTGTTGAGAAAAGCGGACTTAACATTAGAAGATGCCATAGATATTTGCAGGGCTGTTGAACTGAATGAAATGCAGATTAAATGCTTACTGTAAGTAGAAATGCTCAGGATGAAAGCTCAGTGCAAGAAGCAGTTGTGCAGGAAGAAAGAGTAAAAGCAAGTGCCAATGTGAGCAAAGGGAGTTATGTACTTCGAATGAATAAAGTCAAATGTGAAAAGTGTGGTCGTCAGCATGAGATAAACAAATGCCCAGTATATGGACAGCATTGTAGATTGTGCCACAGAAAAAAATCACTTTGCTAGAGTATGTCATGTGGGTAAATGCAATGAGATCCATGTTGTTAGAGAAGATGCCCAAGAAATTGAAAATACTTTTAGTATTGAGACTGTGACTACCCTATAAACCCGAGACTGATTGGAAAATAAATCTGAGCATAACTGGAAAATGGTGACGTTCGAATTAGACAGTGGAGCACAGTGTAATATGATGCCTTTTCAGATGTATAAGACATTGTCTGGAGATGCTGTTTAAAGGTCGTCAGCTGCAGTAGATTGGTTTCCTATTCTGGGCATAAACTTGATGTGAAAGGCAAAGTGATATTGCTAACATGTTTTAAGCATAAGTATTACCTGTTGCCATTTCAAGTGCTTAATGCAAACATGACCCCAGTGTTGAGCCTATCTACTTGTTTTGGAAATGAAGCTTGTAAAGAAGCTATTTTCAGTAGATGCTGTAAGTGGAGGTGCAAGGGAAACCACAGAAGGAATATTGGCTGAATATGCTGTTGTATTTGAGAAATTGGGATGCTTAGATGCTGAATACCACATTAAAATAGATAAGACAATCAGCCCTGTGATCCACCCACCTCCTAGGAATATACCTTTCACATTACAAGATAAAGTGAAAATTGAGCTAGATAATATGGAAAGGTTGGGAGTCATTGGGAAGGTGTAGAAACCCATGAGCTGGGTCAACTTGATGGTAGTTGTAGAAAAAACAAAGTACGAGTTTGCATAGATCCCAGCCATCTTAATAGAGCAATTACAAGGGAACATCACCCAATGAAAACTGTTGAAGTGGTTGCAGCCAAGCTAGCAAGGGCTAAAGTGTTCACAGTGTTAGATGCTGGGCATGCCTTCTGGCAGATTAAACTGGATGAGCCTAGCTTTGATCTAGTGACTTTTAATACACCTTTTGGGAGGTACAAGTTCAGTCATCTCCCCTTTGGGATTTACTCAGCACCAGAAGTCTTCCAAAAGAAAATTTCACACATTTTTTAAAAAGCTTGAGGGCACAGAGGTCATTATGGATGACATCCTAATATGGAGCACAATGATAGGTTACATAATGTTCTACAAAGAGCCAGAGATAAGCATTTGTCTTTAAACCTAAAAAAAATTGAAAATCAAAATGACAGAGGTCCAAAATATTGGACACAAGTTAAGTAATGACAGACTGTTGGCAGACCCCAAGAAGATAAAAGCAATTACCCAGATGCCTGTTTCCCAAAATATGACAGACTTGCAGAGATTTATGGCATGGTAAACTACCTGGAAAAGTTCATTCCAAACCTGTCAACTGTAAATAAGTAATTGAGAGAGTTACTAGAGAATGAAACAGCATGACTCTGGGAGGAGTCCAACAGGCCTTTCAAGAACTGAAAACAGTTGTCACAAACCCCCCGGTGCTGGCCTACTATGATCTAAGGAAACCTGTTGACTTATCTGTGGACACAAATTCAGAAGGGCTGGGTGCTGGTCTGCTGCAAGAAGGCAGGCCTATTGCTTTTGCTTCTAGATCACTTAATAAAGCTGAGAGAAATTATGCAAATTTTTTTTTTTTTTCAATTCTCTTTCTCGCTCCTCGTTCCGGAACTCTCTCGGGCTGTCCCCACTGGCCTAACTGCTCTACCGTCCGCCATGCCTCCAGTCATCTTCAAGGTCATTATGACTCCCTGAGGCCGCGGAGGGCTTTAACAGACCCGGAGAGATCGAAGAGGCAGTGACGGTAGTTGGACATGAGGCGGCGATGCTGGAGGAAGCCGTCGCCTATCCGGCCGAGGAGGGTATTTCTTCTTTACGCCCCTTAGTCCCCTCCCTCCCATGTGTGGTGCACATATCCCAACTTCTCAGTGCACAGCTACCCTGCCAGCATCGGGCCATGCTGATGTACGTGCTACCCAGCGCTCTGTGACGCCCCCGATCTCCACTGGGGGTCGCCGGAACACTAAGCCACCCAACACCCTCCCTCCCGGGACAGGAGAGCAGCTCAGCTGGCGCTCCATCCTATCCCTCCCCTGACGACCCCCAGCACTCGAGTTTGCTCTCCAAACCGGGTTGCCGGCATGGCACGAGGTGTGGCGTCCAGCGCCTCAACCCTCAACACCACCGGGCAGGCTGAAATTATGCAAATTGAAAAGAAAATATCAGGGATGGGAAATATAAAGCATGTGGAGGAATTATGGGCAGCTATTAAGGGAGGGGTGCTGAAAGCCACTGCAATTTGTGTCAAGAAGGTTAGGAAGAACAGAAGAAAGAGGAGACCTCTATGGTTTACAAGGGAGGTGGCAGGGGCAGTCAGGAAGAGGAAAAGGGCATTCAGGAGGTATAAGATGACACAAAGGGAGGAGGATAGGGAGGCATATAAAGAGAAGAGGAGGGAGGCAGGGCAGAAGATAAGGAGGGCTAAAGAGGTCACTAAGGAGAAAATAGCAAAGCAGGCCAAGAGGAGATAAAACCTTTTTTAGGTATGTGGGAGAAAGAAGGAAGGCACAGCATGGAATAGTGAGACTGAGTAGGGAGGGAGGAATAAAACTGGAGGGGGACTTCAAAAAAGCGGAGGTATTAAATAGCTACTTTTGTTCGATCTTCATGAAAGAGGGTGAGGGTGGAGGACCAGAGCTGGAGGGGAAGGGAGGGGAATGCAGGGGAATGGATTCTAGAATGTTCACAATTGATAGAGTAAGGGAGGAACTGGGCAGGTTAAAGGTGGATAAAGCAATGGGGCCAGACGGCTTGCGTCCAAGGGTACTAACAAGCTGAGGGAGGAGCTTTCAACACTTTTGGCAAGACTGCTTAACTTGTCCATGGATACAGGGTGGGTGCCTGGGGACTGGACTCCCTCTAGAGGGTGGAGGCGGTTGCACTACACAAAGAGGGAAGCAAGGAGGTGGCCGAAAACTACCGCCCTGTCAGTCTCACCTCAGTGGTGGGAAAGGTAATGGAGACGATAATGAAAGAAATGGTGGTAAACTACCTGGTGGCCAGTGGTATGCAGGACAAAAGGCAGCATGACTTCACGAATGGGAAGTCATGTCAGACCAACCTGATAGAGTTTTTCGATTGGGTGATGCAGGTAGTGGACCAGGGAGGGGCAGTGGTCATGGCCTATCTGGACTTCAGTACGGCCTTTGACACTGTCCTGCACAGAAGGCTAGTAAATAAGCTGGAGAGCTTAGGGGTGGGCCAGAAGGGGTGGAAAACAAGTTGATGGGAAGGAGCCAAACAGTGGTGGTAAATGGGGTACATTCCAGGGTAAAGGGGGTAATGAGTGGGGTGCCTCAGGGGTCAGTACTGGGACCCCTACTTTTTAACATTTATATCCGTGATCTAGTGGAAGGACTAGAGGGTAGGGTGTGCCTATTCATGGATGATATGAAGGTCTGCTTTAGGGTGAACACCCAAGGTGGAGTGGAGGCCATGAGACATGACCTGGAGAAGCTGGAGAGGTGGTCAGAAACCTGGCAACTAAAATTCAATGCAAAAAAGTGTGCGGTGATCCACCTGGGGCAGAAAAACATTCTAGCAGCTTATACCCTTGGGAAGGAGGAAATCAACAAAACAGAGCTGGAGAGGGGTCTGGGGATTATTATATCAAGCAATCTTAAGGTGGGGAACCAGTGCAGCAAGGCAGTGGGAAAGGCAAATGGTATGTTGGCCTGCATTGGAAGGGGCATAACTAGCAGAAGGAGGGAGGTGCTTATGCCGCTGTACAAAACAATGGTGAGGCCACACCTGGAGTACGGGGTATAGTTCTGGAGATCACACCTATATAGGGACATTGAGGGGATGGATAGGGTTCAGAGAAGAGCAATCAAGATGGCGCATGGTATGCGGGAAAAAACATATGAACAGAGGTGGAGGGAGCTGAATCTATACCCACTAGAGACTAGAAGGGAGAGGGGGGACATGATTGAAACTTTCAAGTATTTGAAGGAGATCAATAAGGTGAAGGAGGGGAGCTTGTTCAAAAGGAAAGAGGGAGCTAGAAGAAGGGGGCATATCCTCAGATTGGAAGGAGGGTAATACAGAGGCAATGTGAGAGGGTGGTGGAGGCCTGGAATAGGCTACCACAGGAGGTGGTGGGATCCAAAACGGTGGGGGGATTCAAGAGGGCATGGAACAGACATATGAGGTTGGGAGGAAGGGGTAAAGTTCTGAGCCAGTAGAAGGAGGAGGGGTGAAGGGGTAGATATAAGGGCAGACTAGATGGGCCGGTGTGGTCCTTTTCTGCTGTCAAATTTCTGTGAAAAATGCTAGCTGTTGTGTTTGGCTGTTCAAAATTCCACCAATATATCTATGGCAGACCAAGGATCCATGTTGAATCAGACCACAAGTCCCTAGAAAGCCTTTTCAAAAAAACCACTGGCCAAAGCCCCACCAAGAATTCAATGCATGACGCTAAAACTGTAAAAGTATGATTTACGAGTACAGTACAAAGTGTGTAAAGAACTTTATATAGCAGATGTCCTGAGTAGGACTGTGGGAGAAAATTCTGTGCCAGAAACTGAACTAGACAAATAGGAGGTTCACTTGGTGGCCTAAATGCCTATCAGTGATGAAAAACTGAAATTGTTTCAGCAAGAGACTGACAAAGATTCAACATTGGTCAAGTTGAGAGACACTCTTTTGAATGGGTGACCCCAGGAGAAAACATCAGTGCACCCCAAGATAAGGCAGAATTGGCAGTTTAGAGATGAAATCTCGACAGAAAATGGACTTTTGATGAAGGGGGAGAGAGACTGATAGTCCCTACATCACTGAGACCAGACATGTTAACCAGATTACACAGCAGTCACTTGGGCATTGAAGAATGCAAGCGCAGGGCCAGAGATCTTTTATTCTGGTTAGGGATGAACAGTCAGATTAGTGACATGGTGGCCCAGTGCAGCATTTGCAACCAATTCAGGGAAGCACAATCTAGAGAGCCACTGCAGCCACATGAGACACCAGAGAGACCTTGGCAAAAGGTTGGGGCTGACAGATTTGAATTTGAAAGGGAAAATTATCTGGCAATGGTTGATTACTACTCCAAATACATTGAGATATCCAAGTTGCAAAATACAACAAGAGAAATGGTGATTAACCATATTAAATCACAATGTGCAAGACAAGGTATCCCAGAAATGCTTGTAACAGATAATGGCCTGCAATTTGTCTACATTGAATTCAGAGACTTTCAACAAAAGTATGAGTTTAAACATGTAACGTCTTCACCAAGATAATCCCAGAGCAATGGCATCATAGAATGATCCATTCAAACAATAAAGAGACTGTTAAAGAAAACACAAGTGGACTGTTAAGACCCTTACTTAGCACTCATGGAATTGAGAAATACCCCACTGGAGGGGCTAGGATCACCAGCACAGCTGCTTATGGGCTGCAGAACCAGAACTTTAATGCCTACCAAATCTGAGCTACTTAAACCAAAAGTGCCAGAAGTTGATGTGCAAGCTACATAGTGAGGGACTTCAGAAAAACAAAAATCTTATTATAATTTTCATGCTCGATCACTCCCAGCCTTATAGTGGGGACAGCCTGTTTACTTGTGAACACCTGAGAACACCTGGACCCCTGTAATTGTGGAATGCCATGCTGAAAAGCCACACTCCTATGTGGTCCAAGCAAATGGGAAATAGTATCAAAGAAACAGGAGGGACCTTTTGTTAACCCCTGAGCTGTGCCATTCCTGTGGCTCACAAAACTCGCACATCTGAGGAGAAGACAAGAGAGCTGGATGACATGATGGAAGAAGATGGGATCTCAGAGGTGCCTGCAGTGGAGGTCCCTCCACAAGTGATGCTGGGGTAGTTACAAAGTGAGCCTGTGGAGTTGGCCCCGCCCATCAGCAGTAGGGATCAATTGACTGGCACCAGCTCCAGACCGAGAATTAACCATGTCAGTGGAAGGGAGATCTGAAGGCCTGCCTGGCATTGTGACTACATAGACTCACAAAAACTTTGAGCTACATAAAACTTTAAACATTTTATGTTGGGGGGGAGATTTTAATTGTGAAGAGAGATGTAAGGAAGTTAATTAGCAAATGCGTTTTGCATATGCCTTGCTAACGTGCATGTGCTAGCCTATATGTATATATAAACCCTTATCTGGCGGGCAGTTTGTTCTAAGTGTTATACACTAAACCTACCAGCTCACTCCACGGTGTCTGTGTGATTATTACACCAGGAAACATCACAAGAAAGCTTTAGAATACATTCTACTGCTACAAGAAATAGAGAAACACATTGCAACAAAGGCTGCTTCAGCATTGTCAACTGTTTCTGTTCTCGGTTCACTGTTGGCCTGTTGATCTCCATAGTCAACGGCGGCTGTCACTGAATCATCAAAGAAAAAAGATACATTTTCAAGATCAGGACAAAAACACCACTATTCTGAAAAGGACAAGCACAGATAGGAAAAGGACACTTGTCCAGACCACTCCCATTCGAGTATTAGATGGGGTAAGACTACGGATAAAGATGGGTCCCAGGCTTCAGCAGTGGGGTCTGTCACCCCCAGTTGTCTCTCAGACACCAAGGTTGATGTCCAGCTTTGGCTTGTCCTTCCTGTTCTGGGACTCATAGCCAGTTCCACTGTTGGGCACTGTCCCGTCAATGGCTTAGCCATTGATAACCTCCCTCTTTGGGCTCCGTCTATACATAAGCTTTGTATCAGACAATGTCAGAACTGTTTCAGTGACTGCTGCTGCCACCATTGGCACCTATTTTATCAGTGCCTCTGGCTGGCCCATTGTCGACATTTCAATTTTCTTTCCCTGCTACTGTGCCTGGTATAGAAAGTCTGCCATTGATGGGATCCCCATCTTTAGCTCCTCCTCATTTGTCTCCCTGTCCCGTTGACCTTCAGTCAATGGCTGTCGACATTGATGACAACCTGGAATATAATCCAGAATACATGGAAGAGAAGGAAGAGGCAATGGATGAGGAAGAAAAGGTTATAAATGTGGTTGGCTCAAGCTCCCCTTTATCCTCATGCTCAAAGGAGAGTGTAAAAAACACACCTAGATTCCCCCTCTCAAAGATGCCTCTTTTCAAGCCTTCCTCAAAAAGGGTCATGATAAACTGGGATTCCAAGCTGAAGAGGAGGGTTCTTCCAAGAAAAATCTCTATGAGTTTTTGGATGTTTCAGTCTTTTCTACTGGGACTATTCCTCCTGTGCATTCTGCACTTGAGGATGTTACTTTAGCAACCTGGCACAGACCTCTAGACCCTACTGTGAAAGCATTTTATTCCTCACAGCTTAAAACAGACTCTGTAGTAATTATGACTACTCATGACAGATTCAACACTCCCAAGCACATGAGCTGACTTCCTCCAGACAAGCAGTCAAGGAAGCTGGATGTGATGAGGAAGATATCTTTTCCTTCTGCTTCCCTGGGCCCAAGAATTGATAACTGTCAGGCATATACAATTAAATATCAGAATTGCCTTTGGAAAATGATGGCCACCCAGGTTGAAAAAATGCCAGAGGACCAGGACAAAATACTGGCTCAAGAGACTGTAGTTAATAGCCAGGAAGTTGATAAGCACCTGCTGAGATTGCCTATGATGCCTCTGATACTGCAGACAGGGCTGTTGCCTCTGGGATTGGCCTCCATCACCCTTCTTGGATTAGGGTGGCTGATTTTTCCTCTGATGTTCAAAAATCTGCAATGGATGCTCCTTTCAGGGAAAGCAATTGTTTGATAATGAGACTCAGAATACGTTAAGGGATTTGCAGTCTTATGAAATAACTCTTAAATCCCTGCATACTTTGAATCCCAAACCCCAAGGATGGGCTCATGGTTCTTTTCGCAGGCCCGATGCCCATCCCGGCTATGGTTATTCCAGAGGCCCAACTTGTGGTTCCCAGAGACCTCAGCCTTCAACTTCTCAGGCTACAAACTTGCCCCCTGGTGTCCATGCCAGACTTAAAATAGGTCAAACCATTGCCAACCCCCTTGCTGGTCCTGGTGCCTTCTGACTCCCCTCCTCTTTCTCCAGCCTCACTGCCTCAGGAAGTTCTGATGAGGGGCCACATCTCCCTCTCTCTGCCAAAGTGGAGGGAGACAACTACAGATGCTTGAGTACTGGAGGTGATTCAGTACAGATATGCCTTACAGTTCCTTACTGTTCCCCCAGTTACCACCTGTTTCCAAATCGATACCCTCTGGGACAGCTTGCTCTTTTGCGACCATATGGCAATATTTTGTGTGTTGAATTTTCAACACCAGAAACCTCCCCCTTGTTTGGTTCAATCTAGATCATTTAAGAAGATTACCCTTCCCTTATTGTATTGCCTTTTAGGTGCTATTGATTGGTCTTTTCTTGACTGTATCCCAGATGTTGATGCTGCATTGGATTTTTTTTCTGTAAACAGTTACTTCCAATTCAAGAAACACTTTTTCCTTTGCGTACTTTACGTTGTTGAGGCACTCCCACTGGGTGGTTTTCTCCGGTTATTAAGAAATTGATTAAGGACAGAAACTCAGCTTGGGCAAAATTTAAAAGGCTTCCTAGTATTGCATCAATGAATCTCTACCATAGGTTCAGGAACTTGGTGTTGTCAGAAGTAGGGAAAGCAAAAAAAGATTACTATAGGGAACATTTTGAAGCCAACTGGGCCAACCCTAAGAGATTTGGGGATAATGTCAATTCTTTGCTGTTCCCAAAACCTAAAGGTGATATTCAGAAAGTTATTGTTGACAATGCAGAAATTGTTGATTTGTCTGAAATTGTCATACTACTAAACAACAAATACTCAGATTTGTCTAGTTATAGGAACTCTTCCTTACAGTCTGATGATACTAAACCTAAGTCAGCTGAGTTTCTGGTAAACAAACCCAGGTTTCTATTTAATGAGGTTGGTCAACATGAAGTTCTGAAACTTTTGCAATCTATTCCAAATAGAGTCAGTGACTGTGGGGTTGAGTTAGATGGTTGTTTCTTAAAGCTGGCCATTCCATTTATTATCGACCCCTTATGTTATGTATTTAATCTGTCATTAGCTACTTGTGTATTTCCCACTGAATGGAAGAAAGCAAGAGTGGATCCTATCCCTAAAACAAGTTATGCAATCACTTTAGATGATTTCAGACCTATTTCAGTTTTGAATCCACTCTGTAAATTACTTGAAAAGCTAGTGGCTAAGCAGATAAATGATTACATAGGGAATTATGATTTGTTGGCTAGGCAACAGTACGGTTTCCGTAAACTTCACAGAATGGGGACTGCCTTGGTCGGGTTCACAGACACTGTCCTTCATGGGTTTGAAAAAGGTTGGATGATGGGGGCAGTGTTTGTGGACCTGACCAAGGCATTTGACCTGATTGACCATGCTCTTACTTGCTCTAAATTGTATAACCTTGGGTTCTCTGAAGCAGTTGTTTCTTGGGTTGGTAATTATCTGAGTAACAGATGCCAATATGTTCAAGTTGGCTCTGTTGCTTTGAATGTGTCCTCTATTCATTGTGGAGCACCTCTGGGGTCTATATTGGTCCCTTTATTGTTTTCTGTTGTTGTCACTCAATTACCTCAGGTCTGTAAACATAGCTGTACTTTATTGTATGCAGATTACCTTATATTCTTTGCCCAGTCCAAGTCAGTGTCTGATCTCTCCACTGTCTTGGATAAGGATTTTTGGGATATATGTTCTTGGCTGACTAGTAATGCTACGGTCTTAAATTCAAGTAAAACTTAAGTTATGCTTTTTGGTGTACCATCAATGTTAGAGGACCATCCGAGGTTAGCTGTTTTTGATAATCAGGGTCTTTTGTTAGAGCAAGTTTCTCAGTTTAGATACCTAGGTGTATCCTTGGACCCATGCTTAACATATTCTCTTCAGGTACAGGCTGTTATTAAAAAGATTAATCAGAGAATGAGGCTACTATATAAATTTAAATCCTACTTTACACTTGAGACTAGGAAAGCGAATGCTGTTGGATCACTTCTTCCCGTCTTTGACTATGTGTCTTGTATTTATTTTATATCGGGATAGAAAAAATGAATGCTTAGTCTGTTATGTATAATAACATCTGCAGATTTGTTCTTGGGGGCTTCTTGTCGCATGCATCACTGCAGTCTCTACTCACAACTGGGTTGGTTATCACATAGTTGTTGGATTGAGTATTCAGTGGGGTGTTTGATGTTCAAAAGCTTTTATTTTGAATCTTTATTTCCCCTTTCCAATTTAGTCTCTAGAAGAGAGTAGTTTGTCTTGTTTGAGGTCAGTGAATTGTCTCTTATTTAATATTCCCCAACATAGGCTAAAGACTTGCCTAAGAGCATTCTCAGTGGCTGCCCCTATCTACTGGAATGCTCTTCCAGTCAATGTCAGACATGCTACTTCTGTATCTAATTTTAAATTGAGACTAAAGCATTATTTATTGCTAAAATCAATCAGTAATTGTCATTTGTGATATGTATAATTGTTGTTGTTGGTTTGTCTTGTATTTTCTTGTTTTTTGTCCGAATTGGGCCTAAAAAAGGACCTTTGGTCCAGTGTCCTTACCCAGTTAACAAAGAATAAATGAAATGAAATGAAATGCTGGAGAAGGTTCAATCCCTGTTCCACAAATACGCTGTGGAATTAGTCCAGGTTTTCAGAAATAAATTAAGGCTATCACACCCAGTACTCTGCTTCCAAAATGAACCAGAGATTTAAGGCCAGTACTAGACCTTCAGGGACTAAACCGTTTCATGGAATATAAAAGTTCAGAATGGTCTCTGTGCAATCCCTCCTGCCTCTACTATTAATGGGGGATTGATGGTTGCACTGAACTGAAGGATCATACTTTTATGTCAAAATCTGCAAGTCTCACAGAAAATATCTGCATTTCATGCTTCAGGTCCCACATTCCAATTTTGTGTTTTGCCCTTTGGTTTGTGTTCTGCATGACATGTATTCACCAAAGTATTAGCCATGGTAGCAGCGGTTCTGCTCATGGAGGGCCTGTCTATCTTCCCTTACATAGACAATTGTCTGTTAAAGGCCCTGTCTCAGGAAGACATTGTATACACACTGTTTCTAACTTGCCAATTGTTTGACCAAGTGGGCATACTGGTTAATGAGCCAAAGTCAGTCTTTACACCCTGCCAGAGGCTCCAGTATATAGAAGCCATTCTTTACATGAGACTCGATGGGGCATTCCTGCCCTCGGACCATGCCATGGCACTGGTGGCACAAGCACAGCTGGTTAATTCCTCCGAGTGTGTGTCAGTCTGATATATGCTAAGCTTAATCGGCCTGATGGCAGCTGCAGTCCTGACTGTCCCACTGGCCTGCCTCTATATGAAAATTAAGCAACAGTTCCTCAGGGTGCAATGGACTCAGCACTCAGACAAGCTGGAGCATCTGAGACAGGTCACTCTTCCTCTCTGTTGCTCCTTGCTCTGCTGGTTGGACCTCTCCAACCTAGAGAAGGGATCCCTGTTCCTCAGGCCATTCCTCCTGCTGGTGATAACAATGAATGCCTCAGGTTCAGACTGGGTGTTCATTTGGGCTCCTTCAGAACCCAGGAAACATGTGGCCCTCTGGACATAATGCTTTATAACAACACTTTGGAGATGAGGGCTGTTCTGTGTGACCTGGGGATACATACATAATGTAGGCACTGATGAGGCGTGTTGATGTAGGTGGTCCCAGTCTGCAAACAACTTCCTAGTGGTCCTGATGCCAATGGGAATCAGCTGGTGATTCACACAGACAATATATCAGTGATGTACTACGTCAATTAACAAGGTTGGGTTCATTTCTACACTCTCTGTGGTGAGGCGATGAGAGCTTGGCACTGGGCAGTGGAACATGACATATTCCCATCAGTGGTGTTCCACCCTGCTACCCTGAATGCCCTGGTGGATCACCTCAGTCAATCCCATGCACTCTGCCATAAATGGGAGGTCTCAGATCCCATCATGGACAACCTCTTCGAAAAAATGGGGTTGTCTGGACATGGACCTATTTGTGTCTCCATACAATGTAAAATGGCCGCGTTTCTGTTAGCTCACTGTAGGGCCTGAAGTTTTTTGATGAGAAGTATTTCACCTCTCTTGGAAAGTAAGGTTTCTGTATACTATTACCCCATTCAATCTAGCACAAAGGGATCTGGTCAAGCTACTGGCCAGCCTGCCACCCTGATTCTGGTGGCTTCTCACTGGCCCAGACAAATCTGGTTTCTACTTCTCCAGTATTTAGCAGTGGAACCTCCTGTGCTGCTCCCCCTTAGAGCAGGAACTTCTGACACAGGAGCAGGGTGCTCTGGTGCACCCGGGTCTTCAATTCCTACACCTTCACACATGGTTCCTGATGACATTAAGCTCTCCTGCATTGGGGTTCCTCTGTGGTGTCTGATTTTCTCTTCGTGGCTAGGAAGCTGTCCACCCAATAAACACTTGTTTGCAAAAATGGAAACATTTTACTGTGTGGTGTACTCAGCATGCCCTGGATCCCTTTATATGTGCAGTTCCTAAAGTGTTAGACTACCTATTGTCCCTTAAGGACTCAGGACATGGATATTCCTCTATTTAGGTCCACATGGCCACTGTGTCGGCATTTCATGCCCTGAAAGAGTGCAAGACTGAGATCCAGCTGAAGGTTTCCAGTAGATTTCTAAGGAGTATCCGTCTTCTGCACCCCCCCAGGCTGAGATCAAGTTCTAATGTGGGACTTTAATTTGGTCCTCGAGACCCTCACTGCACCTCCCTTTGAGCCTGTGGCTACTTGTGAGCTGTGCTTCCTCTCTTGGAAGATAATGTTTCTAGTGGTGATTACATCTGCTAACCGCATCTTTGAGTCACAGGCTCTTGTTGCAGGTCCTCCATTTATTATTTTTCACATAGACAGGGCTACCTTATATTTCAATCCTAATTTTCTTCTGAAGGTTGTGTCTGAAAGAACACAAAAATCAGGCTATTGACTTTCCAGTTTCCTTTTCGTCTCCCACAGATGGTGGGGAGCATCATTTACATACACTGGACATCCATAGGACACTGCATTGATACATGGATTGTACAAAGGATTACAGAAAATCCTTTCAGATGTTTATTGCTTTTGTCCCCAGATAGAGGACTCACCAATTACCAAACAGAGCCTGTCTAAATGGCTGGCCACTTGTATTACACTTTGTTACCAGAGGTTACAGGTGCAGTATGTAGGTTCCTGTTCCTGTTTGTGCTCATTCCAGCCTTGGGGTGGCGACCTCAGTGGTTTATTTTCAAAATACGTCCGCTGCTGACACCTGTGCTGTTGCCATTTGGAGTGCTGTTCATACATTCACTAAACAGTACAATCTGTACATTGTCTCTCATAGACCTGCCGACTTTGGCCTCTTTGTTCTGCAAGGTTATCTTACTCAGGATCATTAGGTCCTGCTGTTCTCCCTCAGTTCTTGGTACTGTATGGGAATCATTCAGTGATTTTGGTTCAATGGGGAGAAACAGCCTCAAAAAAGATAGAACAGTTACCTACCATAACAGTAGATCTTCAAGAGAATCTCCTCCTTTGAGCCACAATTCTCCCTATCGCCTTCCCCTTTGTCAGTTGACTGGTGACTATACTACCTGCTCTCATAAGCTGTTTCTTCTCTGATGCCTCCTATGGCACAAATACTGAGGTTTCCATATCTTCTCCTGTGTGCCTGGTGTTGTCCCTGGTGGCTTCAGTCCCTGGTGGTCTGATGATCCTCCAAAGTTGTCTGCGGGGAGCAACTGAGGCATGCTGGGGACACCCATATTATATACAGTGGCTGCTGACAAGGCATGCCAGCGTGGGTCGCCCCAGTCTGAAAAAATTACCAAGTGGTCCTGATGCTGACGGCTTATGGTTCTATGATGTGGCTCAATAGAGGAGATTCTCTTACAGATCTACTGTTGCAGCAGGCAACCATTCTCTTCTTTTCTACAAATTGAAGCTACTGCTACTGACTGCAATTATTTGCTGCTTGTTTTTTCCTTAATTATTCAAGTATGTGACTGTTACTGTATTGTCTGAGTGTACTTTCATTACTTGGAACTTGATTTGTTCCTGGAAATGAAGAGGTCAGAAGAAAAATGTCTTCGTTGCTAGAATGTTTATTTGGTGAAACATCTCCAAGCTACAGACACCTGAACCAGTATCTGGTTCAATACTATACCCCAGCCAAGGAGGCTGACTTCTACTGTGAGAATCATCTCAAATGGAGAAAAAAAGAGTCCCTCTCCCTTTTCAGGAAAGAGCCAACATCAGGAACTGATACTGTTCTGAAGCTTGAAATCAATTAGCAAGAAGATGCTCTTGGACAGGCCTCAAACATAGGACCAAAAGACCAATAGTATTGGTGTCATCATCAGCCCCAATGTCTGAAGGCATCAATGAGCTAACCCTGTCATTTGGGATTTAACTGCTGGGTGTCTAATTAGGGATTTCTATCTTGGATGGGCAAAATAGGTGACTGATTTATTTTACTGAACCAACAAAAGATTCACAGAATGTTCTTAAGCTTTCAGACTACAGAGAATCTTTCCTTGGAAGGATTCTGTGTCGGTCGAAAGCTTAAGAACATTCAGCAGATGTTTTGTTGGTCCAATAAAAGGTAACAACTCACCTGTTTTGTGTATCTTTTTTGTACAAGGATACAAGGACCAACACAGCAATGAACATTTCTTTATATCCTTGATGGAGAGAGGGAACATGCTCCTAGGCATTCCAGGCTCTGGGATGGCTGAAGTGACCTCTTCAAACAACATTAAGTCTTGCTATATTATGACATATGCAGTGAGTCCCAACCTTCGAACTGCTCCAGAGGTGAAAGAGTTAACTTTCCATGCCAGGCATGGAACCTTGAGCGTGAGCTCGGTTGAAAACTCTGTCTGTTGTTGCTCAAACTCATACTGTCAGATTCTTTACTCCGCCTCACTGAACAGTCGCTCCGGAGATTTCTCCTTCTGCTCGGTTCGTTTGTCGGTTAAAAAGTCTTATTTTTTGGTTTCTTGACCGAAATTAAACCACAATCGGTCGGTTCAAGCTCTGTTTGTGGTACTGTAAGTAATAGATAGGCTTACATTTATTTTTTCTTCTGTGTGGAACTTGTAAACGTCTTTTTCAGTTCAGTTTGAACTGATCAGGTTGTTTTAAAAACTTTCTAGTCCTTTAGAGTGCGGTTCCCAGTTCTTATTGGTTCTAAAAAAAACGGATTTCATTACGTTTTTTTCCACGACCTGTGACACGGTTGGGAACCGATAAGAGAGTCTTGCTTGACGGATTGCCACTAACGGGCAAGTTTGGTTAGGCTGGCACTATGTCTGAGAAACCCAAAAGAAAAACCCGGCCCACTGGGTTTCAGCACTGTGGTCTCTGTGGGGAAGCCTTTGCTAAGGCTGACCCACACACCACCTGTGTATATTGTCTGGGGTTTGACCACCTCAATGCAGACTGCCAGATTTGTAAGAATTTTCCTGCTGCCACCGTGGAAAAGAGAGTTGGTAGGCTCAGGGAAAGGGAGGCCAAAAGTCCGCTGACCGGAGGCCAGCCTGGTTCTGTTCCAGCAGGGCAGGAGGGTGCCCTCTGACCAGGCGATACTTCCTCCGGCAAGCGAAAAACCAGCTCTGAGGAGCCAGTTCCAACTAAAAGGACTAGGAAGTCAGCTAGTGTGGAGCCAAAGTTATTTCTCCAACGCTGAGAAATAGCTAAAGCAATTCAAATTGTCAGTCTCTTTCCCGGTTCCGTCCGAACCGACGCCATCAGGGAAGCGCTCGGTTCGGCCGGTTCCACCGGTTCAAGATTATGATTTTGAGGATTTTTATGAACTGGAGGAAGGGGAGGAGGAGTATGAGGAAAGTGAATGTGATTTTGAAGATCTGGATGTGCCCATTGAACCAGACATCTCTCCAGACAGACCGTCTGGGGTTCCCCCCCCCAGGCTATCTGAGTCCCCCTCTCACTTTATGTTCTATAAGAAAGTTGCTGAAACTCTCCAACTCCCTGTTGAGGAAGCTGTTGATGACCAAGAAGAGCCTGATTATGTAGAAATGATGGATATTCAGAGTCTAGAGACTGTCTATTCCTTGCACAAATCCTTTAGGAAACAGACAGTAAAATTCTAAAACTCCTTACTCTATCCTTCCTGTTGATAAAAGCATGGACAAGAGGTATACATTATCAGGCTCTGATACGGAGTTCCTCTCTCAGCAATGCAGCCATGTGGGGGTAGTGCAGGCTGCAGCCTGTGACAAGGCAAATATTCCTCTAGCCTCTCACCCTCCTGAAAAGGATTCCAGAAGGATGGATGCCATGGCAAAGAAACAGTACATGGCAGCATCTTTAGGACTCAGACAGGCAAATTATATGGCTTATGTTGCTAGGTACCAGAAATCCAGATGGGATGCTGTGCTGGCCCTAGCAAAACAGGCCCCCTGACCAGCTTGCCAGGGAGCTGGAGCAGGCGGCTGTGGATGGTATTGAGGCATCCAAGGTGCAATTTCATGCTGCAGTAGACTCTAATGATGTATCATCAAGAGTCATGGC
Source organism: Neoceratodus forsteri (assembly GCA_016271365.2). Taxonomy (NCBI): domain Eukaryota; kingdom Metazoa; phylum Chordata; order Ceratodontiformes; family Ceratodontidae; genus Neoceratodus; species Neoceratodus forsteri. Next base: position 765,463,285 of record CM028135.1, read on the forward strand.
TACATCTGTGGCTCTTTGCAGAATGGCCTGGCTCAGATGTACTACCCTGTCACAGGATACCCAGTCTAAGGCTATGGATTTTCCTGTTGTGGGCAATTCTCTGTTTGGGGAGCAGACAGAATTATATGAAGAAAATGGATGAGTATAGGACCACCTATAGGAGTGCACAGGCCAAAGAAAGGCAAGCCACTCCTCAAAGGCAGCATGTCAGGGGCAGGGGCAGGCCTTTTCATAGGCCTCTTTACCAAGCCCAGGCCTCCTCTTCTGCTTATGCCCAGAGGGGGTTCTTTAGAGGAAGAGGCAGGCGGGGTTCAAGTAAGCCTGCTTCGACCCCTCAGCCCAAAGCCCCTGCCAAGCAGGCTCCCTGATGGGGTGGCCAGGGCCGATTCTCCACTACCGGTAGGGGGCAGACTGGCTTACTTTGTCCAGGACTGGAAGTCTTTAACATCAGACAAGTGGGTCCTGGAAGTAGTAAGCCAGGGACTGGTTCTCAGCTTCAAAAAATTTCCGAAGATAAGAGCCAGGTCCTTTCCACCTGCAAATCCATCAGAGGCACTTGCCCTAGAAACAGAAGTTTCTACTCTTCTGGCTCTCAGAGCTGTGGAAAGGGTTCCACCCCTACACCAGGGCAAAGGGTTGTACTCCAGGTACTTCCTTACCCCCAAAAAGACAGGAGAATGGCGGCCCATCCTGGATCTCAGACATCTAAACAAGCACCTTTTAAAACCAAAATTCAAAATGGTGACTCTGGGAATTATTTTACCCTCTCTAAGGCCAGGGGACTGGCTAGCCTCCCTGGACCTCAAGGATGCCTACTTCCATGTTCTTATCAGAAGCTCCCATCGAAAGTACCTCAGATTCGAACTGCCATCAGGCCATTACCAGTTCAGAGCAATGCCCTTGACCTCACTTTGGCCCCGAGGGTATTCACAAAATGCCTGGCAGTAGCAGTTGCCCATTTAAGAAGGCAAAAGATTGCCATCTTTCCTTATCTGGACGACTGGCTTATAGTAGGCCAGTCTCCAGACCAGGTCAGACTACACCTTCAGGTAACTCAGCAACTGCTCACATCCCTAGGTTTCCTTCTCAATCTTCCAAAGTCAGTTCTAGAGCTTGTCCAGCTTCTTAGCTTCATAGGCGCAGAACTGGACACAAAAGAGGCCAGAGCCTTCCTTCCTCTGGATAGAGCAAGGACCCTGGTCTCTCTGGCCTCCTCTTTCACCCTGCAGGTCTCTCAACCTGCAAGGCATTTTTAACAGCTCCTGGGGCACATGGCTGCTTTTACAGCAGTAGTGCAGGGAGCAAGATTTCAGATGAGGGACATCCAGTTCCATTTGAGAGCCTTTTGGTCTCAAAGGGGAGACCCTCTAACCAAATTGATCCCAGTGACTTGAACCCTGATCCAGGCCCTTCAGTGGTGGCAGAACCAGAGCAATCTGAGACAGGGGGTCCCCTTCACCCCCCAGTCTCACTCCTTAACCCTTACTACAGATGCATCCCTCTTGGGGTGGGGAGCTCACGTGGGCGACCTCACTACCCAGGGATTGTGGTCCCCACAGGAATCTCTGCTCCACATCAATCTGTTGGAACTCAGAGCAGTTTTTCTAGCACTTCAAGTTTTTTCCACATCTGTTCAGAACAAGGTTGTACAGGTCAGAACAGACAACACCACTACAATGTTGTACATCAACAAGCAAGGAGGCACTCGGTCTATGGCCTTGTGCACCGAAGCAATGAAGTTGTGGTCTCTGGCTTATTCCCTGAATGCCTCCCTTATGGCAGTTCACCTCCCAGGCAAGGACAATGTCCTGGCAGATGCTCTCAGCAGGATTTCCCAGGGCCATCACGAATGGGCACTGGATCCCCTAGTACTAGAGGTAGTATTTGCCAGATGGGGCACCCCGCAGATAGATCATTTTGCAGCCCCAGACAATCACCAACTTCCCCTTTTTTGCTGCAGGCCCCCAGTGTTGGGCTCAGTCCCTCTGGATGCCTTCCTTCTCAGTTGGGAAGGGAAGTTTCTCTATGCCTTTCCCCCCTTCCCTCTTCTGTTCAAAGTGCTAGTCAAAATCAGATCTCAACCCTGCAAGATGATCCTGATTGCTCCAGATTGGGCCAGACAGCCCTGGTACCCCTCCTCATGTCCTTAGCAGTCCACCTTCCCTGTGTCTTCCCAGGAATCACAATCTGTTAACCTGTGCCCGGGGAGAGTTTGGTATCGAACCTCAAATCTCTCAATCTCAAGACCTGGTTCTTGAAGAGTTAGATTTGCTGACCTACACCTCTCCCAAGGTGTATTGGATATCTTGAAGGCCTCTAGGAAGCCTTCCACCAGGGCTACTTATAATTCCAAATGGAAGAGATTTTCCATATGGTGCTCTGGCAAGCATATTCCCCCAGAGTCTGCTGACTTGCCCACAATCTTGGATTATTTCGTGCATTTGAATTCTTTGGGGCTGAGACCAGCTACCCTAAAAGTGCACCTGGCAGCCGTGTCTGCTTTCTTATCAGCAGGTAAACCTTCTTCTTTTTCAGTTTACCCTGTATTCTCCAAGTTTTTCAAGGGGTTGCTTCATACCAACCCTCCATTCAGGGACCCTGCCCCTGCTTGGGATCTTAATATTTGCATTGCCCAGCTTATGCAACCCCCTTTTGAGCCTTTGTCTTCAGCAGAGCTCAAGTACTTGACTTGGAAAACTGTGTTTTTGGTAGCCATCACTTCTGCCAGGCGCATAAGTGAATTGCAAGCATTGTCAGTGGAGCCTGATTTTATCTCCTTTCACAGAAATAAGGTGGTCCTCAGGACTAACAGAAAGTTTTTGCCTAAGGTGGTTTCAGACTTCCACCTTAATCAATCCATGTCCCTTCCTGTGTACTTCACTGACCATTCCTCCTCTGGCGAGAGGAGATTGCACAGTTTAGATGTCAAAAGAGCCCTTAGTTACTACATAGAACGTACCAAGGGTCATAGGTTTGACTCCCTCCAATTGTTTCTCACTTATGGTGAGGTTGGTAAAGGGAAACCTGCCACTAAAAGATCCATTGCCAGGTGGATTGTCTCTTGTATCCAATTTTGCTATGAAAAACTGGGTAAGGTTCCTCCCTCAGGCCTGAGGGCTCACTCTACCAGAGGTACAGCTGCGTCTCTGGCTGCTGCCAGGGACATCCCTATCTAGAGATATGTCAAGCAGCTACCTGGAAAACAGTTCACACTTTTACTAAGCATTACTCCTGGACATCCAGGCTAGGAGTGATGCTCGATTCTTTCACAGCTGTGCTTCAGAGCCTAATTCTAAGTAGGTTCTGTCCCTCCTCCATGGAGGTACTGCTGTGTAATCTGCATATGTCATAATATAGCAAGACTTCATGTTGTTTGAAGAAAAAATTACTCACTTTAGTAATGTTGTTTCTTCTAATGGAGTCTTGCTATATTATGACCTCCCCCCCAGCCTGCCCTTCTCAGAACTTTTACTTTTGGGAGGTGGGTGGGCAGTGCAATGGTGGCACTTCGTAGATGCCCACTTTAATTTCACCCTTTCTTATGGTGCTTGGGTGTTATGTTTTAATTTTTCTTTCTTGATTCCCCTGACTTGAGTCTTTGTTTTGGGATCAAGAACAAAAATGTGTTTTTTGAAGTTAGTAGCCAGTGGGCTAGTGTAGGTTTACGGCTTCCACACAGAATCTTAGTGAGTTTTGCTCGTAAAGATCTGACAGTTTGAGTTTGAGCAACAACAGACAGAGTTTTCAACTGAGCTCGTGCTCAAGGTTCCATGCCTGGCATGGAAAGTTAACTCTTTCACCTCCGCAGCAGTTCGAAGGTTGGGACTTACTGCATATGTCATAATATAGCAAGACTCCTTTAGAAGAAACAACATTACTAAGGTGAGTAATTTTTTCTTCTCTTTATTTACTACCCAGCCAGGTTGCTCCAGTACTTGAACTGCCAGAAAAATTATAGTTATAGCCAACTGTTCCAGTGGTGCTTTGATCAGGATATTGCCTAAAATTGAGTGCACCTGGTGACTGTTTGACTGCAAGAAGGTCACAGTCACTGTCAGCACTTTGGCCAAAATCTTTGGAATCCATGGTGAGCCAGAAGAAGAAAGTCTGATACTGAAAATGCTGATCTCAAGTAACCAGATCTGGAAAATTCTGAAGTCAGCAACTGATTGGAAATAGGAGTTAAGCAACAGACAGGGCAATGGAAGCCAGAAATAGGAGGAACTTACACTACAGAACAACACTAGGGCCAAAAGGATGGTTATAACCAAAAAAGCCACTACACACGGAAACATGGGGAAAAATGTGGAAAAGAACATTAAAAGCAAACCTGGAAAAAACCTCAACAGCAATCTAAAGCTACAAATTCACCGACCTTTTTTATTTTTGCACAGTTTTTAACATTTTGCACAGGTTACACAGCATACAACAAGAGCAAAGCACAATTACAGCATTATACCTGCAGAGTTGTTACACAGTCTCACAACATTTTGATGTGTGGAATGGAAGATCTCGTTGTGATAACATAATAAGTAAATGTTTCAGGATGTAAAACCAAACTACAAAGAATCAGAGATTGACTGTGGGAAACTCCCAGCACCATCCTACCATTAGCCAAAGTGGCCTGTGGGGAAGGGGAGTGAGAATACACAAGCTGGGGCCCTAATACATCCCATGTCTGGTGAACCCCGTAATTTAAATGCCGGGGGACTAAATGAATACTGCATTCAGGTGTGAAGAGTGTCAACCTGAATGAAATCTTGATAAGGGTCCCATATTCTGTCAAAAAGGACAGGCTTGTCTATAGAGCATACTGAGCCTTTTCAACAGTCATGCATGAAGTGGGATTATTAAGATAGTGACCTACAGATGTGGGGGTTGGGCACCATCCAGTACTGGGCTACTGTTTTATTAGCATTGGCTACAGCTAACTCTCAGAAGGGTCATACATCCTCATATAGCAGCCCACTTCTGCTGGGAACACATAGCAGCAACATGTGTGGCACAAAAGGCTTATGTATGTGTGTAGCATGAGCACCCTAAGTACCTGTCTCTCCAGATAGGTATCACCCAAGTGCATAGGAAAGTCAAGTGAAAGAATGTGCCCCCCTCTATGCCACATTGCAGACAAGTATCCCTCTCTGGCTACAAATATATGCTAATGTAAGCACCCTGCCCACTATGTGGGGCTTAAATGTTTGAGCTATGGCCTGTTTGTCCCTCACTGTGTCTGTCTTCTGCCTCTGGTCCCTTGGACTGCTGGATCAGGACCAGAGGGCTTTATTCAGAAGTCCTGGTGTGATTCAAACCAGGACTCCCTCCCCAATCTTCGTGGCAGCCACCACCAGATCTCCCTGTCCCTCAACCCCAGAAGGAAATCAGGGCTGAGGTCCTTTGTGTTTTTTTGCACCTCCGGGCATCAGGGGAAAAGTACTGTTACCCCTAGTTTGGGGGTTCTCTGGGCCAGCAGATTGCCGGTAAGCAATATGGCTGTGCATGCAGAAGCTGCACATGCGTGGCTGAATTCCTAAAATAGCTGTGTCTCCCAAGGACACTTTTGGCCATGCAGCTCCAATATAAAAGCATTCCCAGGCAGGCAGTGGAGCTGGGGAATAAGAAAGAAATCCCTCTGGGCACATTGTTGGTGATTTCCTAGCCCCCAAATGGGCAATGGGACTTGGACCTGTAGTAGAGAGGTGCCCATGTGCACCCTCAGTTTTGAAAGGTGTGAAATGGGCTTCTCTTGTTTCTGTAGCCTGGATAGGAAAATGAGGCTCCCTCAAGCATCATAAGGGTTTCCCTGACCCCCACATGGCAATCAGGGATAGGACATATAGTTAATAGCCCTTAAGTGGGCTTGTAAACAAATTTGTAGGCTGCAAAAGCCAGGCAAACAAATGTAAACAAAGATGGTGGCCCCAGTATTTCTCCCTGTCATGGGGGCTGCTAGTAAGGGTGAAAGTGCACCTTCAGTGAGCCCAGAAAAAGACTGACCAACAGGGTGGGAAGTTGGAGCCCACTGTAAAACATGCTGTGCTCTGAGATCTGGGAGGAGTCTAGCTGAGAACAGAGAGGTGGAGACTGTTTTAGGAGGGCTGCATGAGCCAGTGGGTTAGCCCTGTTGGTATGCCCCTCCAAGCCCAGAAAAAAGCTTTAAACAAAGTGCCTACCAGTCTTTTTTTCCCAGAAGGGAATTCATTCAAACTGCCTTCCTGTTTTCCCAGTGGGGATTTGCTTGAACTGCTGTTCTCCAATTGTCAAGCCTGTAACCTATTTTAACTGTTTTCCCATCTGGGGACTTGTTGGGACTGCTGAACTGTTTCCCATCCAGGAAGCCATTTAACCTGGTTGGGGTTTGAGACTGAAAAAAAGCCCTACTGTGCTTAGGTTCCAGTGGAATCTGTGTATCCAGCTAGATATCTTGGGTGACCACAAGATGGTCAGGTACCATGGACAGCTCAAAAGGCCTGAGGGGCTAAGATGATTAAAGGCCCAAGGGGTGAAGACAACAAAAGGGCCAAGGGATGAAGACGAGGAAATGCTCAAGGCGTGAAGATGATGAAATGCCTATCACGGGTGAAGGATACAGCACCTGCTTAAAGTCTCCAGCCTGCCACTGTTGTTCCTCAAGAGACAGTCTGATGAGTTCAGAGCAGTACCACCCAGCCTTTTGCTTTTCTCAGCACCCCCTGAAACCTACAGAACTGTGAGTACTTCTAGACTGCAGCCCCAAGGAGTTCTTTTCAAAAGTTAGTTTAGCTAGATGTATAGGGGGTGAAGTCCTGAACAGGACGTTGTAATCTGCAGATAAAGCCCAGGCAAAAGATTGGAAAATTACTCATCCACCCTGTTTAGAATCTCATTGGGGCCCCTTTTTACAAAGTTCTTTCTGTTCAAGTTAAAAATGTGGTTCCCTCTGCATCCCCAAAGTGCAGTGCCCTCATGCCATCTGGTTGGCCCCCTGGTGAGGTACCAACTGCAATGGACATTCACTATCCTTATGACCATAGGGGTGAGCCAGATGTACCCATGGGGTGGTATAGGGACTATGTGGGTGACAACTGTTGAAAAACTGCTTATTTTTATGCTTTTTGCTTCCCCTTAATCTCACCCCTATAATAAATTGGAGGTTATTTCACTTTATAATTCTTGCTGCTGGTTATGGTTCCATGTGACTTATTATTGTGTGGGAAAAAGAACTGCGTGTGGGAGGGAAAATAGTAATTGTTCCAGGGCGGGGTATTAGGGCCACATTGGGTAACCTTTATATACCCCTGCCCCAGAATCCCACCTGGTGAGGCCAGCCATGTACATACTGCCCAGGAAGGCCAACAGTGGCAGAGATTGGCTCTTTGACTGAGCCATTATCAGTGTCAGTGGCTCAGCAGGTAGCACATTCAATTCTGAGGCCGGGAGATCAGAAGGTTGTGGATTCTATCCTCATACCAGGCACCTGGGTTAAATCCCAATACTTATTTTTATTTATTTTAGATTAGTATTAATACCTTTAAGCTGTGGGCTCGTTTACAAAAGCTCCAAGTCGGCAGAAACTACATGACATAACAGGTCATAAACAGGTACATAAAAGTGAAAACACAAATTAACATCAAGGTTACAAGTGCAGTTACATCACATACAGGAATACAAGGTCAGCAAGTAATAGTACACATTTACACTTGCGGAATTATCATCAATAGCAACACCAGAAGAGTGTGGTCTATAACTTTGTAGAGATCAGAGAGCATCCAGAGACAAGAGAGCCCCAGGCTGCTGGGGGAGATAGGCAATTAGGTGCAGTCAGGCATGGCTTTATCAATTAAGAGGCGGGGAGGGTAGGCAGGGGCAGTGAGAGGGAGGAAGGGGAAATGGGGAAGGGAGGGAGCAGGAGAGGGAGGTTTAAGTGCAGGGTGAGAGGAGGAGGAGTAGGAGCAGAAACAAGGGGAGGAGTGGGGTACTAGAGGGAAGAGGGGGAGAGGGATATAGGAGGGAGAAGAAGGGGGGCATGAGATAGGGAAGATGGAACAAGATGATGGAGTTGGGTACAATGGGGGGCAGGGCCGTAGGACCAATACTGACACTGTAGTGCAGCATGAGGGGGGTGTTGCACTCCTGAGATGCCGTCATTCAGATGAGACGTTAAACTGAGGTCCAATCTGCCTGTTCTGGTGGTAGTTCAGGTGGATGTTAAAGATCCCATGGAATTTCTCGAAAAGAGTAGGGGGATTTTATTGTGTAATTGGACTTCATTGCATACAAAACAGTAATAAAATTATATACAATCATTCATACATTGGTATAAGCAGAAAAGAAAAGCAGATATGAATCAAGTAGTCCTCATATTACAGTTGAGCCAGAGATGCTATGTTTGATCATGTGAGCCTCTTTCAAAATCACATTTCATCAGACTCTCAATAGCTTTGCAAATATTATAAAATAATTCAACATAGGTCACATCTTTCTGTTGCAAAATCCACAGACACCTAGACTGCCAAATATAAAACCGTATTATACATAGGATCACATACTGTATATCATGTCACTGTTGTATTTAACAAAAGTATTATCTAATGGCCCAAACATTAAAGTGGGGGTAATCAATACTCCTAAACCCAGCCTCCTTCCAAGTGTTGGAAAAATAGGCCCACAATGGCTTGATATACCCACATTCCAAATATAAATGTTTTGGGGTTTCAATTATTTGATCACATCAAAGTCAAGGACAGCATCTCTCTGACAACTGCTTGTTTCTTACTGTTCCTTTTCACTCCCAGTCTCCCATAGTTGCTTAACCACAGTCAGTACCAGGCATATGAGGGAATCCTTTTATTCATTAATATCCACAATAAGGTAGACTTCCTGTCATCTGGACATTCAGGAAATATCTCTTCTACCTGAATTTGAACTGAAAGAATATATTTATACACCCTTTTTCTATCCAGGATCTAGGTGGTGAGGGGTAATGTCCCACTTAATATAGAGGATAATGCCTAGCACACAGGTGATAACTATGCTGTAATCACCTTGAGTGGTTGCTAGAGCAACAGTAAACATCAAGAGTGCAGCTCAAGAGGTTTATCTCAACCCTAGCAATCACAAGAGGTGATTTCACCTTGGTTGTCACCTGTGTGCTAGGCATTATCCTTTATAGTGTGTTTTGAGCTCCAGAAAACTTTTCCTGCAAGTTCAAAACACCAATCACCCCATCCACAATCTGGTTATTTACCCTACCTGTAGGAATGATCGTCACCGACACCAGAACAAATGTAATTTGAAGAAAATGTATTTATTAAACCACCGAGACAGAAAACAACTGTGAAATTTATTACTACTATAGAACTAATTAGCCCATTTGTCAGGAATAAGGAGGAAAAACAAAGATGATAAAAATATCCAGTTGACCCATCGAGATCACAGTGGTGTGCATGAAAGGAGAACTGTGGGAAGTAATGCTGAATTTGGCCTAGAATCCGGAGTAGGAAGATGATGAGTACCATTGAAGAAACAACTGTGGTATCAAACTGCAAGGTATCTGAACGGGGAACAGAACAGACATCAGGCGCGCTAGTTTCAGTAACAGTTAACTGCTGTGACTAGAATGCAGTTTGAATCACTTTACTTACTGAGACTAGCGATCACGTTAGAATGGTGGCTAATGGTGACATTCTTTTTTGTAAACCCGCTGACATGACGTAGATGAGATGGGTTTATAAGGTGTAGACATCATGCCAGTGGGTTTACAGGTTTGTAAACTGATCGATTTCAGATAATAAAAGACGTTCCAAATACATTATAACCTGTTTCATACACTCAATTACATAGAAAGGCAGATTAGGGATTCTAGCTAATAACCTAGGTCTCTTTTCTTGCTGACTGTTCATACATTGTTGTAACCACTGTTCTACTAAAGGTCTCCAAATCATGTCTCTGGTTTTGACACCAACCACAAATTATAGGTAAAAAAAATACTAAAAAGTAGGCAGTTGGGTTGAGCATATTTACCTCTCCTTCTGATATTGGCAGATATGTCAACTTTCTCTTTATAGGGTTCAACCTTGACCCCCAAAATGCCTGAAAGTATATACTAAGCAACGTAGTGCTAACAGCAAAGAGGGGTGGAAAGATATAACTAATGCACAAAAAAATAGGTGTGAGAATCATTATAACTAGCACAACCCATTTTTTTTCGAAATCTGTTGTCCCTTCCAGCTTCCTATCAACCGCTGCCCCCTATTAAGGGCTATTTCCCAGTTGTCCCCCACCATATCTCCAGGCCCAAACTGTACCCCTAAAACTTTAATCTGATCTCTGGAAAACTGAACCCCTGCTAACATATCAGAGGGAGGCAAGGGTGTAGACCCTATGACCACTCCCTTACTTTTACTGTAATTCACCTTGGAACCAGAAAATCTGGAAATTTTCTCTATAGTATCCATGAGTGCCTGAGTAGAGAATAGAGGAGATAAAATCAAAACCAAATCATCAGCATAAGCTAAAACTTTGTGTTGGGAAATAGTTGGAGATATCTCTACACCTTCTAAATCTTGATTGCCTTGTAACATTCTAATAAAAATAGCAGACATGAAGGAATACAGTGTGGGGTTTAGGGGGCATCCCTGACGTACCCCTTTGCCCACACAAATTTTCTGCCTATACCAACCATTCATATTTGGTATCATAATCACCCCTGATACATTGAAGCCAGCCACCCCACAAACTTATCTGGAATCCCAAAAGCTTTTAAGACTAAAAATAAAAACTTATGTGCCACCCTATCAAAAGCCTTTTCCTAATCCACCCCTATTACCACCCCTTGTATCCTGTCCCAGTTCCCCTTTAGAAAAGAGATCTCTCAACCATATTAAATTATCTTGCTGCTTTCTTCCTTTTATGGCACAGGTCTGTACAGAACTTATAGGCCTCTGGGTGACCCTAGAGAGTCTAGCTAACAAAATCTTGCTTAAAATCTTAGAAGTCTGTATTTAATAGACTAATTGGATGCCAGTTTCCTAGATTAGTTTTATCCCCTTTTTTGTATAGCAAAATTAAAATAGCTTCATTCATAGAAGGTACATATGCATCTGTTTGTAATATGTAATTCAACAAAATGACCAATACAGGGCTTATTTCAATAATGAAGGTTTTATAAAACCCTGCTCCAATGCCATCAGATCCTGGAGCTGACTGGGAAGATAAAGTACTACTAGCATGTTTAACTTCTCCTAAAGTAATTTCAGCTTCTAGAGCTACCCTATCGCTATATAAAAGGCTAGGTGAATCTAGTTTGTTCAGAAATTTATTTATTTCTGTGTCTTCTGTAGAAATGTCTGCCATCATCAAATGTGACATATAAACCTCCACTACTTCTAACAGCTGATCCGGGGGCACTTACCATTCGTCCCTCAGCTGTGATCAGTGTAATGATAAGCTGGGAGTCTACTCTGTCTTTACTCTCCTTAAAGGGATCCAAAGATTGTTTATTCATGTGTGTCCCAAATCTCAATTCTTGTTCTAAGGATGTACCCCTATCATATTACATGCTAAACATTTGTTTTTTTATCAGTTGCAATCAACTGACTATAATCTTTCTTTGAGATTAATGTTAGGGAAATCAGAAGCTGTAACTGATGCCTAAGTTTTAGGTAACCCAAATATTCCTTATTTGTTTAAAGTGGGCCTTGTGCTGGAAAAAGTGCTGCCACCCTGTTTTTGTGTCTTCCCACCAGTCTATAACAGTATCATAACAATCAGAAACCGAAAGTCTTGCCATCAAATCCGTTAACCACATTTTCTTAATCTTGGGGTCTTCCAACATTTTGTCATTTAATCTCCATTTATTCTTTTTACATCTTGGGGCTCCCTCCCATGTAAGTAAAGCTGTAATGACCCCCATGATCCAAAAATTCTATTGACCTAGTTGATACCTGTAATACTTTAATCATCTTAGACAAAAAATAAAATCTATCCGTGCTTTAAGTGTACCCCTAAAGTGTGTAAATCCCCTGTAGGATGAAGTGACCTGTAGGCATCAATCAGGTTTGCAGTAGAAACCAAATGTTGTAGAATCACAGAAAAGTTTCTGGGTTTGAAGGCCCCTGTCAGCCTTAGAAAGGACACAATTAAAGTCACTCAGCCAAACCACCAAATGAGAGGTATGGAGAAAAGGTTGAAATTCCTTAAACTAGGCTATTCTCTGTGCCTTCGTCTGGGGTGCGTAGATAGCAGTAATTCTAAACCTCTCAGAAAACAAGGAAATATCCAAACAAAGTGCCCTCCCTGGATGAACATCCACCAATCTAGAAACTTAGATGGCAGAGTTAGAAAAGAGGATTCCTATCCCATCACAGAGTTCAGTCCCTATAGACCAGAAGGATGGCCGTAAAGACCAGCTCTTTGAAGCATGCTGAAGTTCCAAATGAGATTTTAATCGGGTATCTGGCATGCAAATAATGTCCAAATTAAAGCATGTTGGAACAGAAAAAAACTCTATATGCTTTTTCTCACTTTTAATACCATTTATGTTTATGGTAGAAATGGCTAATGAATGCATGCTTTATAGCAGAAAACAGAATGCCAATCACAGTCAGGTCAACTAACTTAGGAGGTTTTGTCCACATGTTTCCACCTGGTCCTTTTAGCTATAGAATCATCACTCCTACACTCCGTGTCAGTAGTGATACGACAGAGGAGGTATCTGTACCTTCATCTTCAGAATCTGCCCCCATGTCCTCCTCCAGTGGAGTGTATTTATTCCCTAACTTCACTGTACCTCGAGGGGGTTCTGGTTTGGGGACAGTTTTAGTAGAAGACAGAGCTTTCCCATGCCTATTCCACTTTTTTGGAGGAATTAGCTTGAATGGTGCCTCTGTAGGGGCTGGGGAAGGGGGGGGCATGTTAATGTCAGTAACCTCTTTTGGTATGTTCCTATCTAGGGTTTCCAGTTCCACTCCTATACCTTCTTCCTGAATTATGGTGGCTGGCTTCTCAACAAGGTCATCCTGGCATGGAACTTCAGGAGTCGATGTCCTTTCTGACCCTAGATTTTTAGTCTGTGCCGAAGCTACCATTGCAGCTTGTTTGGCCAATGCATGTTGAGCCGGATTAATTAGCCCTTCATGTGAAGGGCATTCATCATGATTGTGGGATGACCATGGACAGCGACCATAAGCATGCCCCATTTGTTCACAGAGGTTGCACTTGAACAAATTGAGGCATGCCGAGGCCAAGTGACCATACTCCAGACAGTGACTGCATCTAGCTGTGTCGTAGGCTGAGCTAAGATGCAGCCAAGAGCCACATTTGAAGCAAGATCTGGGTTGTCCAATATAGAAAATTGACCCTCTATCTCTTCCTAAAAAGAAGATAATGGGTAAATGTACTGGGCCTAAGTCTGTGGAGAGGAGTTTCACCTTTACCTTCCATCCCACATCCCAGATTTGCTCACTATCCATAGTAGGCATGGGCTTGCTCAAAATCTCACACCTTTGACGTAGCCAAGACAAAGTGTCCTCAACATTGACACCCTCATTACAAAACATAATAGTAATGGTCTTGATCAAGGGCTTAGTAAGAGGGATTGCCTGAAAAGAAATCCAAAGAGGGTTATTTTAATGTGCTTGATATTGGGCCCAGAATCGATCCAGATTGGATACATTTTCAAAACTTATATCAAAGTTCCCATTACCCAGATTAATAAGAGTGAAAATTTCTGAGGAAAAGAACTTCATTGATGATTTTAACAAGTTTTTGGCAATAAATAACCTGTCTGGAGGATTTTCCAGCCCTCTCTTGTACAGTAACCTGACCGTGTTCCTCCTTGGGGTAGGTTCCCCCTCGGAGTGAAAGAGATCAGCCAGCCTAAACAAGGGAGCCATAGAGGGTCCCTCCTGATGTTCTCCCAGAGCCTCAGGACTAGGCCCTAGTTGAACCTCTGCAGATGTTTTTTCCCCAGTAATCTCTACAGTTTCAGTAAGACATTCTTCAATATTAACATTTTTATCTGAATCCTGAATTAAAATGTCATTACCCCGGGGTTCGTTGAAGCTCTCAGTAGAACCAGTGCTGGTGGCCACAGCAGAAGAATTTAAATCACACAGTTTCCTATAAGAGGGATCAGTGGGAATCCATTGTTCTGTTTGGCCCTGAATCCAACCAGCGTCTTCCAAATCAAGTTCTGGTGTTCAGGGGTCTGTGTTGGCCCTCTGCACAATCGTGGTGTTTATAGGAGGAAATTCATTAACCAGATCACCCCATTCCTTCTCCTTGTCTCAATCGTGAAATGAAAAATTATGTTCTGGTTCTGATGCCTGCTGTTTTGTGTTACAGAGTCCAGGTACAGCCCATCGGCCAACTCCAAGATGAGGCTTCTCTGTTCTGTCTGATAGCAGTCCTTTCTCTTTCTCTTTCTCCAAAACACCAATCGACTTTTGGCACACAGTGGTAATACCACTTTTATTGCCAGCCTCACAACAAACCTTGCATTTCAATATGTCAAGCGGTTGATCCTTGACAGGTGCGTTTGCCCTCTCGACTGTCTCATGCGACTGCACCAGCTGCTCGCATGACTCATCCGCAGCCATGGGAGAGACGGCTGTCAGATCTTGAATTTCACTTTCAAGTTCTTGTGCTTTTTGTAACCACTCCTGTTTATTTTGCCAAAGTACTTCACATTTCTGAGAAACATCACTCTGAACATCTTGTGAAGCTGCTACATTGTTACTTATAATGTCATCACTATCTTCAGGTAATTCAGTAAAACTGTGCATTATCTTCATTTCATCAGAGTCCTGGTCAGTATGCAAAAAATCTGTTGTAGCAAAGGTGAGATCTACAGCCTCTTGAGTGGACAGGACAGGAGCATAGGCCTGAACTCCCATCCCAGCAGCATTCTCCCTCTCTGCTTGCTCCGGAGAAGTGGCCGTCTTGGACAGATGGCCAGCAAATCCCCTAATGGTGAGTAGGAGAATTTCCACTGGTGTCCTGACCAAATTTCCCCCCATTCACTAAAAAAAAACAAAAAAACAACAGCTTAATCTGGTTCAAGGTCAGTCGGCATTCATCCATATCCCCCTCCCCCGGGTTGTGCCTGAAAATAGGCAGAATTTGTCTAGTGCACTTACCCGGTCAACAAAACCTAAATAAAATAAAATAAATAAAATTATCCCAATATGTGGATGCTCATATTAGACAGATAGTACCAAATCTACCGTCCTATTTAAAGGACACAACTCAATTCTTGGCCCTCCTGGGGGATCTGCAAATTGAGCCAGATTGGCTCCTCATTTCTATGGATGTAGAATCCCTCTACACCAACATTCCACATGAGGGGGTGCCTTGAGGCAGTGCATGCATGGTTGGACACTTGTACCAGTCTGAGTGAGGATCAGAAGACTTTCCTACTAACACTGTCTGAACTGGTATTGACTTCCAACATATTTATCTTCCAGGAGAAATAGTATCACCAGGTAAAGGGAACAGCAATGGGGGCCACTTTTGCCCCCAATTATGCAAACCTTAACCTGGGACATTGTGAGAAACAGAATATTTATGACAGGAAAGTTAATATGTTCTATGATGATATCAATCTGTGGAAACAATACATTGATGATGTGCTGATGGTGTGGCGGGGGACAGAAGAGAGATTGTGGGAATTTATCCAATATCTACATGGTAGTAATCCACACATTAGAGTTAATGTAGAAGTTAAAAAAACTAAGATTAACTTATTGGATCTTACAATCTACAAATTGTAGGATAGTATGATTAGAACAGATTTACATAGGAGAGTATAGATAAACATACCATCAGCAATATCCCCAAATCTCAGTTCATGCATCTGAAAAGAAACTGCAGCAATGAGAACGATTATCAGAGTAGGGCACAAGAGATGACCAATCAATTTAGAAAAAGAAGATATGGTCCTGATGTCATTAATATGGCATGGGATTATGTGGATCAGATGCCACGTGAGGACCTTCTTACATACAAGGAAAGATTCAATATAGATAATGACCCCATTCACTTTATCACCACATTTGGCACGCTGTCAGGAAAAATTAGAGGAATAATACATAAAAACTGGAATATCCTCAGGGAAGAATCATTATTGGACAAGAAAAGTCAAAATCTCCCCAGGATCGTATATAAGAGAGGGAAAAATTTGGGAGACCACCTTGTGCATTCCCTACAGCCGGATGTTCAAAAACAACCCTCTTGATTTCCAACACCCTGTAAAGCTTACCAACCCTGTGGCAGATGTAAATTCTGCAGTGTAATAGGAAGACAGACAACCTTTTCCACAGTTAATAGCAATAGGAATTTTGAGATTAGACAAACAATTGATTGCACTGCTGCTGGCGTTATCTATCTTGCTATATGTTCTTGCCAGGCATTTTATGTTGACAAGACTACACAGAAATTGAAAGAGAGGGTGGGCAGACACCTTAGTAACTTGAAGTGCGAGGTGGAAAAGAATGCACTTTTTAAGAATGTGAGAGATTCTGGTCCACAGCACAAGTTTAATGCTGTAGGGATTGAAAAAAGTTTCTGTTTGACGGGGATGGAGGATGATTTTGAAAACAAGCTCCTTAAAAAATAATCTTTTTTGATTTTTTTTTCATATTTACCTCACTTTTTGTCCTCCTGCCATCTGTCGGAGGTCATGATGCCCACGAGGCTTCCACCGCCTGTTGAAACCCTCGCTCTCCCAGTCACTCCTGGCTTGCCCCCCACGAGGCAGGGCACAGCACCGCACCAGGTATCAGTGTTGTGTGACCATAACTGGTTGGGAGAGCCCTCGGCCAGGTGGCTAATTGAAGCCCAGGGACAGGGTGTCATAGAGACATCCGGTGAGGAGGGATTTTCTGTCCCTATAGGCTGGGGCAGAGACGTGCAATGACACCTGCATCTGTCCAGCCCCAGCGCCCCTTGACCGTGCATCAGTACTCAGGGTAATGCACCTAGCTTCTGCTATGTGTCACTCCTGTACCAAGCACAGAGACACCCCACCCCCCTGGAGAAGGAGAGCAGTTCTAGAGATGCTCGATCCTTCTCCCCCCGGCCGGCCCTCCAATGACTCAGTCTCATTCCTGAACCCCATTCACCGGCATTGCAAATGGAAATCCAACCGCTGCACCAGTGGGCCGGCTATCTTTTTTTATTTTTTAATTAGGTGCCCTAAATCCGCCCTGGCCTGAATGACACCTGTGACCTTTCCCCTTTTCTTAAAAAATCTTACAAAATCTCGTAAAATCATAAAAGATACTGGGCTGGATTTTCAAACCTCCGACACAAGCTGCGGCAATGGCAGCTTGCACCATTTGCCAATGCATCCAGGACCCTGTGCCTGATTTTCCACCACACAGGGTCCTGGCACCTAAGTCCCACTGCTTGTGCCAACTGAATGGGTGCATCAAACAGATGGCACACCCAGAAGGAATGCTGCAAGCACTGTAGGATGGTGGGGTGAAGCTGCACCCTTGCTTGTGTACATGTTGGTGCCCCCCAACACCATGCTCTGATGTGCTCATGAGTGGCACTACCGCGAACCTGACACTCCCTGGTGGTCTAGTGGCCCCCCCACCCCGCTCCTCCCATCCAAACCCCAGGTTCAGCAACGGGCACAGCCCTCCACACACCACCACGGCCAGTCACCAAATAACCTGTCAAAGTGCATACTTACAGTACATGCTTAGACAGTTCATTCGGTGGCCAGCCTTGGTGGTGTGCAGAGGGCTGTACTGGTCACTGAATCTGGGGTTTGGATGGGGGGGCCGGGTGGTGGGCACTATTTGCCAGGCTGAGGGGCAACAAGACCACCAGGGAGACTACTCAGGAGGAATGACAGTGTTGGGGTACAACAAGCAGGGAGGGGGGCCACTAGATCATCAGGAAGATTACTTAGGACAGTGTCAGGGTAAAATGGGCAGGGAGAGGGGCCACTAGATCACCGGGGAGATTACTTAGGACAGTGTCAGGGTACAACAGGCAGAGAGCGGGGGGCACTATATCACCAGGGAGATTACTTAGGACAGTGTTGGGGTACAATGGGCAGGGAGGGGGGCCACTGAAACATCAGGGAGCATTAATTGGGTGGGGTCGGGGCAGGCCACACAGTGGCTCATACTGTACAACCCTCCCAGGAGATGTCCAAGGGCTAGTCTAATAGTACTTAGCACTTTGTTCCTGGGGAGGGCTTCGAAATTCACAGATTCAGGATTGTAGCGGTCAGAGTCTGCCGCAAGCCCCCTAGTGCCATGCTGCAGCCACTTTGGTGGTGCAAGGCTGGTGCTAGCACACTTTGGCGCAAGCAGCCTTCTGACTGATGCAGGCTGCTTTTTAAAATCGCTCTGGGTGCTACCCTTGGCGTTAGGTGCTTGTAGCATCCAACATGTTGGTCACAAGCACCTTGCTGTAGTCTAAGGTCTTTGAAAATCCTGCCCACTGATTTTTCTAAAAAAATACTGATTTTCCATAAAAAATCACTCTTTTATGCCCCTTGGCAGTTACATTTTGCTTATATGCACTTAATATTATGTAGTCATATATGCAGCTCTTAATGCATACAGTAAATCAAATATTCTTACCTTGTATCTTTTTTGTTCCAGGTTTCTGAATGGATAGAGAAATTATCCCTTCTCTTTAATCTCTTCACTCTTGGCAATTGATTAATAATTATTGTTAATTAATGCATTTTGTTTATTGCCAGTTAGTTGCAGGTGTAAAAGGATTGTGTTAGGGCATTTGTACCCTCAGTTTTGTCTAGCTATTAGGACTGAAGATAAAATAATATATGCATTAATCTATACTGTGAACTAATCTGTTAGTCCATTGCTGACTCTAGATTTAGAGTAATTTTAAACTTTTCTTCATTTCTCTACTTTGTGGCACCTATCTGAATTTGAGTGCAACACTGCATGGTAAACACAAAATTGCTGACTGATGGCACCATCTCCCCACATCGTAATAGGCAAGTTGGATGACTTACACATGTACAAGGTGCGGACTGAGAATGATTCAAAAGCTGTCAAGACCATGCACTGTAACCATTTATTGCCCAATGGTCAAGTCATGATTGAGGCTGAGCCCCCTGAGATTGTTCCCCCGGATGAGTGACTCGTGCTGCTGCCAAACAAAGACAGAGCCAACCTACCCCAGTGGTCACAGACTTAAGGTTTTCCCCACCACAAGCCCAGAATGATAATGACTGTCTGTCCACTTCGGATGAGAGTGAGTGCAACTATGCTTATTACCCCTCCTATGAACTGAGTCAGCTGTTTTGAGGTAACCCCACGGTCAATTGTGGGGAGGAAGCTGGGCCTTCTGGACTGCCTAACCCCCAAGCTTCATCCTTGGAGCCAGTGCTCCCTGAAAATGAAGTGCAAAGTGTCATGTCTGATGACACTGAGTCACTATGTATGGTGGAACTGTATGACTTGCCTGGGGAAGGGGCGGATGATGTGAGTCCCTCTGGTGATGTGCCCAAACCTGAAGAGTATTTTGAGTGTGATGACAATTCCTCTCCAGTGCCAGAGTGTTGCCAAAATGAGCAAAGTCTGACTGAAACAGAGCCTACTGAGCAAGGAGCTGACACTGCTCCAACTTTGGACATTTCTGCCCAGGCAGAGGCACCCCTCTCAAATGATGAAAGTCCCGAGGCTGTTGTTGAAAGTACAGAGACTGTGATTGTTCCCCCCAGGAGGACTGGCTGAGCTGTCAAACCAATAGTACACTTCAGTTATGATTCCCCTGGGAGGCCAGCAGACTTGCCCCTCAATGTGATCCACAAGGGGGTTTATGTTTCTCAAAGCTCACTGCCCAAACTAAGCCTAAGTAACAACTCTAGGTTGATTGTCCTGCCCTCTAGGTATGGTGCCCCTGCCCTGTCTAGCCTCAGGTTAGCTGATAGGGAAGGGCCCCCCTCACCTTGTTCAATGTACAGGAAATTATTACCAGAATTCAGTACAGTAATGTGTAAATTACTTGTGTGACATATGTGATTCAAAATGGATATTGTACTGTGAAATGCAAGGAGTGTGTACAGCAAAGGTAGACTATGTTGATCAATGCCTTATAAGTTATAGGCATAGTCTGAAAATGGTATACATGTATGGTATAAATTACTATTTAAATTACTGTGATAGTTCCTACTTGACGTGGATGCCAAGTTTTTACAGGCAAGGAAGTGCATAACCCCCTCATCAATGAGGGTTCCCAAAAGGTCTTCCATGAGCTTGCCTAATTGCTCGTTGCCCAGTTGGTGTTCAGCGTTATTACTGTTTAAATGTATTGCCAGTGAGTGCCTGCGTGGCATCCATGTAATGCCCCTTTAAAAGCTGCCTGATTGCAGATACAATTAATCTGAATGGGGGGGGGGGGGTCTGAGTGTTTTCCTGCTCGAGTTCTGCCTGGTCTGCTGAGTAATTGCTCCTTTTCTGCCGTCGCTAATTGTGCAAAAGGAGCCCTGTTGAAAGATGTAACTAATTGCAGGAAATTGCTTAGAGTAATAATGATAATGTAGTTTGTTCTAACCAGCCTTCTTTGCAGCAAGGACTGTTCAGTTAGCTCCACCATTTTGGTCCCGAACTGCCGAACTGGACCTATCCGGACTTGAGGACTCTAAAATGGAGCCTGTTGGAGTGGGACTGTGTGGATTACCAGTGTGGGATTTCTAGTTCTGGACAGTTGGCACCTTTTGCACAAAAAGGGGGAGCTCTTACTGTGATTGACAGCTGGACCAACCAACTGGACCTTCTGGATCCAAGGGAAACCCCTGAGCTGTCTGCTGGGAAGCCAGATCGAAGCTGAGAGCTGAGGAAGAGGGACTGCTCATGATAGCCGAGCAAGAGTGTCATAGTTCGAGCGGGAGAACTGTGCAAATGCCTAGTTTAGCAGCCTGATTTTTTGCTCATTGTGTGTAGAGAGAGAGAGAGGGGTAGAGAGAGGAAGAATACTTTTCGGACTGAATCCGAGTCTGGAGAAACTCAGAGAGCAATTGAAAAGGGGATCAGGCTTTATCTGAGGAGGACCGAAGATTGCGCTGAATGCAATTGGCCTGCCAGAAACCCTTTTCCCATTGATGCTGTTGGGGAGTGCGGAGAACCTAGTGATTGTGACCAGGGAGTGCTGTGCCTGGTGCAGTAAGTTCATCCTAACATATAAATGTGCTGTGAACTGGAGGGGGGTCACAATCTGGTTTTCCCCCAAGTTGAGCTGCGTACTGAGGGCTGGAAGCTGTACCCAGCTCGAAACGGACTGAATCTGTTGCTATCTAATGCAGCTAGGCCTGCCATGAGGACTCTGTCATCCTACCCTGCTGCACAGAGAAGATCCATCGACGAGAGACCTGCCACGGGATCAGCCCCCTGCTCCATGCCTGAACAGGAACGACGCTGGAGTGCATCGTGTGGGCCCTGCTTCTTCTGGCAATCCAGAACAGCCAAATACTGTCTCGAATATCATCCATCCTGTGTCCAGTCTTAGGTATCGTGAGTAACCACCAGAGTAGCTCCCTGCAACATATAGCTAAATCAAAAGTGTGCCATCTGATTGCTTGTTGTTTCTTTTCCGGTATACAAACTGAGCCCTCCAGCTCCGGATTACAATTAGGGTGTAGTGCAGGTTGTTTCCTTTCTTCACAGGGCCCCAACCAGCTGCAACACCGGCCTACCCCGAGCAATGGACCTGGCTAGCCCATTTTCCATCCCCGTGGGTACCCAGTGAGTATAACTGTCTTAGGGACTCTAAATGCCCCCACTGTAGAGTAAATGATAGAGTATTCAAACCAATTACCATGATTGTGCCCCCACTGTGTTACCACTACTTTTTCTGCAATTTACTTACACTGTGGTGTTAGTTTGTGCTCAAGGTATTGTACTGTTGCTTTGTGTTCTGCCTAATCTTGTTTTGCAGGGGGTCTCCAGAGCCAAGCTGAGAAAACCAGCCCTGGGGGTAAGTGCCAAATGTATGTGTCTTTGCATAGCCTATCAGGGGTATTGCGGAGGTAAATATTGTGTATTGCGTGGGCCACTAGTAGGAAACAAGGAGGGGGCCACAGTGTCCCAGAGGGCTGTGGCCTGGTTAGTCTGACCAGGACCAACCTGGACCTTTGGCTGGAGGTACCAGTCGCTGAACCTTGGCCCCTCAACTTGTTACTAGACAAGCAGGCAGTGGTAGTAGCCCTTGAGATAGCGCCACCTAGGGGTTAAATAAGGGCTCCTGCATTGTCATTCTTATGTTCTGGGTGATACTTTGGCTGAGGGTAGCAAAATCTGACGCATACGAATCGCTGTCAGATTTTGCTACCTTGGGGTATTCTGAGGGAATGGGGCACTCCTGTACGGAAAAATGAACAATAATTGAAAAAAAATTAAAAGAAAGTTTGGCCAGTTATATAAAGATTCCTACTTTGTTATTATGGTGTTCTGTGTGATACTTTGAATGAGGGTACAAAATCTGACAGATGCGAATAGATGTCAGATTTTGCTGCCTAGGGGTATTTTGAGGGAATGGAGTACCTCATGTACAGAAAACTGAAAAGTAATTAAATGAAAGTTGAAAAAAAGTTTGTCCAGTGATATAAGCACTCCTACATTGTCATTCTGGAGTCATGAGTGATTCTTAGACTGAAGGTAGCAAAATATGACAGATGACAATAGCTGTCAGGTTTTGCTACCTAGCTGTATTTTGAGGAGTTGGGGTGACCAATATTCAATAAAACTGAAATGTAATGAAAAGAAAGTTGGAAAAAAAGCTTGTCCAGTTATATAAAGGCTCCTGCTAAGTCATTCAGGGGTTCTGAGTGATACTTAGTCTGAGGGTAGCAAAATGTGACAAATGTGAATTGCTATCAGATTTTGCTACCTATGGGTTTTAGAGGGAATGGGGTACGTTGTGTGCAGAAAACTGAAAAGTAATGTCAGGAAACCTGAAATAAAGTTTGGGCAATGATATAAGGCTCCTGCTTTGTCATTCCTCTGTTCAGGGTAATACGTTGACTGACGGTAGCAAAATCTGACAGATGTGAATAGCAGTCAGAGGTTGCTGCCTAAGGATATTTTGAGGGAATGGGGTTCCCAATATGCAATAAAACTGAAAAGTAATTTAAAGAAAGTTGAAAAAAACGTGTCTAGTGATATAAGGGCATGTGCTTTCTCATTCTGGTGTTCTGGGTTATACTTAGACTGAGGGTACCAAAATATGACAGCTGCGAATATCTGACAGATTTTGCTACCGAGGGGTATTTTGTGGGAATGGAGTACCTCGTGTACAGAAAACTGAAAAGCAATGTCAAGAAAGCTTAAATAACATTGGGGCAATGATATAAGGGCTCCTGGGTTGTCATTCTTGTGTTCTGGGTGATACATTGACTGGCGGTAGCAAAATCTGACAGATGCGTATAGTTGTCAGATTTTGCTACCTAGAGATATTTTGAGCGAATGGGGTACCCTCTGCACAGAAAACTGAACAGTAATTGAAAGACAGTTGAAATAGAGTTTGGCCAGTGATTTAAGGGTTTGTGCTTTGTCATTGTGGTGTCCTGTGTGATACTTTGATTGAGGGTAGCAAAATCTGACAGATGTGAATAGCTGTCAGATTTTGCTGCCAAGGGGTATTTTGAGGGAATGGGATGCTTGTGTACAAAAACTAAAAAGTAATGTCAAGAAACTTGAAATAAGGTTTGGGCAATGAGGGCTCCTGCATTGTCATACTTGTGTTCTGGTGATACTTTGGCTGAGAGTAGCAAATCTAAGATCAAGATATTCAGATTTTGCTACCTTGGGGTATTTTGAGGGAATGGGGTGCCCAATATACAATAATTTCTACTTTGTTATTATGGTGTTCTGTGTAATACTTTGAATGAGGGTAAAGCCTGTGGATGTATTATTCTTGGACTTCAGCAAAGCGTTTGACTCTGTCCCCCACAATGGTCTGGTAGAGAAACTGATGGGGTTGGGAGTAGGCCCTTTGATGGTCAGAAGAATTGAAAACTGGCTAGCTGGAAGAGCTCAGAGAGTAGTGGTCGGTGGGGAGCTCCAGAACACTAGAGAGGTCAGTAGCGGGGTACCGCTGGACTTGGTCCTGGGTCCAATCCTGTTTCATGCATACATATCGGACATCAGGCAGGGTATAGGGTGTGAAATGAGTCTCTTCACTGATGGTTCCAAAATGGGAGCAGTAGTTGAGGGGAAGAGGGGAGGTTGGCCCTGCAAGGAGACCTGGACATGCTGGAAAGGTGGGCTCACACATGGAAATTAAATTTCAATATCACCAAGTGCAAGGTGTTACATCTTGGGGAGGGAAGCCCTAAACACAGGTACACCCTGGGAGGGCAGATGCTGGAGGCCTCAACAGGGGAAAAAGACCTAGGGGTTCTGGTGGATGCATGTATGAATAACTCTGAGCAGTGCAGGAGAGCGGCTAGCAAAGCAAACAGGATGTTGGGGTGCATCGTAAGGGGGATCACCTCTAGGAGCAGGGAAGTGATTCTGCCGCTGTACAATGGACTGGTTAGACTACACCTTGAGTACTGTGTACAGTACTGGAGACCACGCTTGAAGAGGGACATACAGCTCCTGGAGAGGGTACGGAGGAGGGCAACTAAGATGATACGAGGACTAGGGGATTTGACTTATGAGGACAGACTTGATGAGCTCTGCCTGTTTTCATTGAAGGAGAGGAGAGGAGAGACAGGGGAGACATGATTAAGGTCTTCAAGTACCTCAAGGGAATAAATAGGGTAAACACGGAGGGGATCTTTAGACTAAAGCAGGGAAGTATCACCAGAGGGCATGCTTTGAAGTTGGAATGTGGAAGGGTGAGGGGGGAAGAGGAGGAGGTTTTTCACTGAGAGGGTGGTGGATCCTTGGAAGGCACTGCCTGTCGAGCTGGTTCAGTGGTCCACAGTGGAGGGCTTCAAGAGAGGGTGGGACAGACACAGAAAGCGGATGTATCAGATGATGGCCTGGCCCACAGGGGGTGGGGATGGATGATAGGGGTTTCTGGAACACAAGGGACGCCTTGATACCCAACTCAGGATCTGAGGTTCGAGCAGACTTGATAGAATGTAAGGCCTAATCTGCTGGCAATTAGTATGTTAGTATGTTAGGGTAGCAAAATCTGACAGATGCGAATAGCTGTCAGATTTTGCTGCCTAGGGATATTTTGAAGGAATGGGGTACCTCATGTACAGAAAATAAAGTTTGTCCAGTGATATAAGCACTCCTATATTGTCATTCTGGTGTCATGAGTGATTCTTAGACTGATGGTAGCAAAACCTGACAGATGACAATAGCTCTCAGGTTTTGCTACCTAGTGTATTTTAAAGGATTGGGGTGGCCAATATTCAACAAAACTGAAAAGTAATTAAGAGAAAGTTAAAAAAAGCTTGTCCAGTTACATAAGGATTCCTTCGAAGTCATTCTGGGGTTCTGGGTGATCGTAGAGCTGAGGTAGTAAAATGTGACACATGTGAATAGCTGTCAGATTTTGCTACCTTTAGAAAGGAATAAGGTACGTTGTGTACAGAAAACTGAAAAGTAATGTCAGAAAACCTGAAATAAAGTTTGGGCAATGATATAAGGCTCCTCCTTTGTCATTCTTCTGTTCAGGGTGATACTTTGGCTGACGGTAGCAAAATCTGACAGATGCGAATAACTGTCATATTTTGCTACATAGGGGTATTTTGTGGCAATAGGTTACCCAATATACGGTAACACTGAAAACAATTAAAATTAGGTTGAAATAAAGTTTGTTCAGTTATATAAAGGCTCCTGCTTTGTCATTCTGGTATCCTGTGTGATACTTTGAATGAGGGTAGAAAAATATGACAGATGGAAATAGCTGTCAGATTTTGCTACCTGTTGGTATTTTGAAGGAATGGGGTACCCAATATATGCTAAAACTGAAAAGACATTAAGAGAAAGTTGAATTAAAGCTTGGCAGTGATGTAAGGGCTCCTGCCTTGTCATTTTGCATTTCTAAGTGATACTGTGACTGAGGGTAGGAAAATCTGACAGATACGAATAGCTGTTAGATGTTGCTTCCAAGGGGTATTTTGAGGGAATGAGGTACCCAATATACAGTAAAACTGAAAAGTAACTAAAATAAGGTTTAAAAATCTTGTCCAGTGATATAAGGGCTCCTGCTTTGTCATTCTAGTGTGCTGTGAGATTCTTTGACTGAAGGTAGCAAAATCTGACAGTTGTGAATAGCTGTCAGATTTTGCTGCTTCGGGGTATTTTGAGGGGCTGGGGTACCCCCTGAATGGAAAATTGAACAGTTATTGAAAGAAAGTGAAATAAAGCTTGGCCAATGATATAAGGGCTCCTACTTGCTCTTAGCATCCAAAATTCCCAAGGTGACCCCCTTGAACAAATACAGCACTTCAAGTACCGAGGGGTTACCCATGATAGACACCTCACCTATTCACTGCACATCAAAAATGTTGCCAGAGCCGTCAATACCAGGATTGGGCTCCTCCATTGACTGAGAAAGTCTCTTAACACCTGAAGCCCTAAATCTTGCTGTCCACAGCTCGGTGCTTTCCTTAATCGACTATGGCTGTGTCATTTACGGAACTGCTTCCATCACTGCACTCAAAAGGCTCACTGTGGTACTAAACAAGGCCTGTAGACTCCTAATTGGTGAACCATGCTTCACCCACACCTGCGATGTCCATATGCAGGCTGGGTGGCTCAACTTGCATGGGAGAATTAAATACCACACCTGCTTACTTGCCAAAAGATTCACCTTGGACTCATGCCTTCAGGATTAGGATGCTTACTTCACAAATCCCCCAAGATCCAACATACGCGCACCTCATCTTCCACACTCCTACTAGTCTCGATGTGCCAGACCACCCAATACCAATGCTCCTTTTGTATCAAAGTGCATACTGGTTGAATGGCCTCCACAATGGTTTGGCTAACCTTACTAGTCTCAGTGAATTCAAACTCAAACTTCATCAGCACATCCTAACTGAAAACTCCTGTGATTACACCACTTAACATCCTTGTCCCTCTTCCTGGGACCTCACCCCCCCACCACACCGTTCTTCCACTGTTCTCTCTACTAGTCTCTCTACTAGTCTTGCCCTCTCGCTCTCCTCTCCCTTCCTGCCCTCCCATCTCCCCCTCTTTTTCTCCCTCCCACTGTCTTCCTTGCTTTTTGTCCCTTACTATCCTAGCTGCTACTTGACAATGCCGCCTGGTTGCTCTCCCCTTCCTTGATCTGGCTCCCCTTCTAATTCCCTCCTCTCCTCACTCTCTGCCTTGAATCACGTGCTAAACTAATGTGTATGTATTTGCTGTTCTCTTATTCTGTGTTTTGTAATACAAATTGCTTAATTGTTTGTGAAACCAGCCTGTTTTCCATTATGGATCTGTACCCCACCCCCTCCATTGACATGGAACCTTTGTAAATGAGCTGCTTTGTGCTCAAAGATACTTGTAATCCTAGATTGAATAAACAAATAAAAATAAATAAAAAATACTTTGTCATTCTGGTGTCATGGGTGATTCTTAGACTGAAAGGTAACAAAAATCTGACAGATGTGAAAAGCTGTCAGATTTTTTGCAACTTTATAGAAACATTTTGATGGAATGGGGTACCTCATGTACAGAAAACTGAAAAGGAATTAAATGAAAGCTGAAATAACATTTGGCCAGTGACATAAGGGCTCCAACTTTGGCATTCTTGTGGCATGGGGAATTATTAGTCTGAAGGTAGCAAAATCTGACAGATGCAAATAGCAGTCAGATTTTGCTACCTAAGGGTATTTTGAGGGAATGGGGTGCCCAATATACAATAAAACTGAAAAGTAATTTAAAGAAAGTTGAAAAAACTTGTCCAGTGATATAAGGGCTGTGCTTTCTCATTCTGGTGTTCTGGGTGATACTTAAACTAAAGGCAGAAAATCTGACAGATCCAATAGCTGACCGATTTTGTTATTTGGGGTATTTTGAGGAGTGGGGTACCCTCTGCATGGAAAACTGAACAGTAATTGAAAGAAAATTGAAATGGCATTTGGTCAGTGATATAAGGGCTCCTACTTTGTCATTCTGTTGTTCTTGGTGATACTTTGACTGAGGGTACCAAAATATGACAGCTGCAAATATCTGACAGATTTTGCTACCAAGGGGTATTTTGAGGGAATGGACTACCTCGTGTATAGAAAACTGAAAAGTAATGTCAAGAAAGCTTAAATAACATTTGGGCAATTATATAAGGGCTCCTGGGTTGTCATTCTTGTGTTCTAGGTGATACTTTGACTGAGGGTATCAAAATCCGACAGATGCGTATAGTTGTCAGATTTTGCTACCTAGGGGTATTTTGAGGGAATGGGGTACACTCTGCACAGAAAACTGAATAGTAATTGAAAGAAAATTGAAACAGAGTTTGGACAGTGATTTAAGGTTTCGTGCTTTGTCATTGTGGTGTCCTTTGTGATACTTTGACTGAGGGTAGCAGCATCTGACAGATGCGAATAGCTGTCAGATTTTGCTGCTAAGGGGTATTTTCAGGGAATGGGGTACCTCGTGTACAAAAAACCTGAAAAGTAATGTCATGAAACCTGAAATAGGGTTTGGGCAATGATATAGGGCTCCTGCATTGTCATGCTTGTGTTCTGGGTGATACTTTGGCTGAGGTAACAAAATCTGACAGATTCGAATCACTGTCAGATTTTGCTACCTAGGTATTTCAAGGAATGGGGTGCCCAATATACAATAAAACTTATAAAAGTAATTAAAGAAAGTTGAAAAAACTTGTCCAGTGATATAAGGGCTCATTCTCTGTCTTTCTGTTGTTCTGGATGATACTTAGACTAAGGGTAGCAAAACTGACAATGCGAATAGCTGTCAGATTTGGTACCTAGGGGTTTTTGAGGAATGGGGCACCCCCGCGGAAAACTGAACAGTAATTGAAAAGAAATTGAAAAAAGTTAGGCCAGTTATATAAAGGTTTCTACTTTGCTATTATGGTGCTCTGTGTGATACTTTGAATGAGGGTAGCAAAATCTGACAGATGCGAATAGCTGTCAGATTTTGCTGCCTAGGGGTATTTTGAGGGAATGGAGTACCTCATGTACAGAAAACTGAAAAGTACTGAAAAAAAGTTGAAATAAAGTTTGTCCAGTGATATAAGCACTCCTACATTGTCATTCTGGTGTCATGAGTGATTCTTAGACTGATGGTAGCAAAACTTGACAGATGACAATAGCTGTCAGGTTTTGCTACCTAGCTGTATTTTGAGGGATTGGGGTGGCCAATATTCAATAAAACTGAAAAGTAATTAAAAGAAAGTTGAAAAAATGATTGTTCAGTTATATAATGGTTCCTACTAAGTCATTCTGGGGTTCTGTTGATACATAGGCTGAGGGTAGCAAAATGTGACACATGTGAATAGCTGTCAGATTTTGCTACCTATAGGTCCTTAGAGGAATGGGGCAAGAGCTAGAGAAAACTGAAAAGTAATGTCAGGAAACCTGAAATAAAGTTGAAATAAAGCTTGTTCAGTTATATAAAGGCTCCTGCTTTGTCATTCTGGTGTCTCATGTGCTACTTTGAATAAGGGTAGAAAAATTTGACAGATGGGAATAGCTGTCAGATTTTGCTACCAGGGGGTATTTTGAGGGAATGGGGTACCCAATATAAGCTAAAACTGAAAAGACATTAAGAGAAAGTTTCTAGGTGATACTGTGACTGATGGTAGCAAAATCTGACAGACACGAATAGCTGTCAGATGTTGTTTCCAAGGGGTATTTTGAGGGAATGGGGTACCCAATATACAGTAAAACTGAAAAGTAACTAAAATAAGGTTTTCAAATCTTGTCCAGTGATTTAAGGGCTCCTTCATTGTCATTCTGGTGTCTTGTGCGATACTTTGACTGACAGTAGGAAAATCTGACACATGAGTATAGCTGTCAGATTTTCCTACCTAGAGGTATTTTGAAGGAATGGGGTACCCCCTGTATGGAAACTGAACAGTAATTGAAAGAAACTTGAAATAAGGTTTGGCTAGTGATATAAAGGCTCTACTTTGTCATTCTTCTGTTCTGGGTGATACTTTGACTAGGTAGCAAAATCTGACACAGATGTGAATAGCTGTCAGATTTTGCTACCTAAGGGTATTATGAGGGAATGGGGTGCCCAATATACAATAAAACTGAAAAGTAATTAAAATAAGGTTTAAAAATCTTGTCCAGTGATATAAGGGCTTGTGCTTTGTCATTCTGGTGTCCCACTAATACTTTGACTAAGGGTAGCAAAATCTGATGGATGTAATTAGCTGTTATACTATGCTACCTAAGGGTATTTTGAGGGAATGGGATACCTCTTGTATGGAAAACTGAAAAGTAATGCCACAAATGCTATAAAGTTTGCCAATGATATAAAGAGCTACTGCATTGTCATTCTTGTCTTCTGGATGACACTTAGACTAAGGGTAGCAAAATCTGACAGGCGCAAATAGCTGCTGATGTTGCTGCCTAGTATTTTGAGGAATGGGCACCTCATGTAAAGAAAACTGAAAAGTAATTAAATGAAAGCTGAAATAAAGTTTGGCCAGTGATATAAGGGCTCCCAATTTGTCATTCTGGTGTTCTGGGTGATATTTAGACTGACGGAAGCAAAATCTGAGAGTTGCGAATAGCTGTCAGGTTTTGCTACCAAGGGGTATTATGAGGGAATAGGGTGCCCAATATGTAATAAAACTGATAAGTAATCAAAAGAAAGTTGAAAAAATCTTGTCTGTGGTATAAGGGCTTAAGCTTTATCACTCCATTGTCCTGTGCGATACTTTGACTGAGGGTAGCAAAATCTGACAGATGCAAATAGTTGTCAAGAGTTTATTACCTAAGGGTATTTTGTGGGAATGGGGTACCTTGTATATGGAAAACTGAAAAGTAATGTCAAGAAAGTGGAAATAAAGTTCAGGCAATGATATACGGGCTCCTGCTTTGTCATTCTTGTGTTCTGTGTGATAGTTTCACTGAGGGTAGCAAAGTCTGATATATGCGAATAGCTGTCATATTTTTCTGTCTAGGGGTATTTTGAAGGAATGGGGTACCTCATGCAGAGAAAACTGAAAAGTAATTAAATGAAAGTTGAAATAAAGTTTGTCCAGTGATAAAAGCACTCCTACTTTGTCATTCCGGTGTCATGAGTGGTTCTTAGAATGAAGGTAGCAAAATCTGACAGATGAGAATAGCTGTCAAACTTTGCTACCTTTCGGTATTTTGATGCAATGCGGTGTCCAATATTCAGTAAAACTGAAAAGTAATTAAAATAAGGTTTAAAAATCTTGTACAGTAATATAAGGGCTCCTGCTTTGTTGTTCCAGTTTCCTGTGCAATACTTTGACAGAGGGTAGCAAAATCTGACAGATGCGAACATCTGTCATATTTTGCTACTTAGAGGTATTTTGAGGGAATGGGGTACCCCTCTGCATGGAAAACTGAACAGTAACCGAAAGAAAGTTGAAATGAAGTTTGGCCAGTGATATAAGGGCTTCTACTTTGTCATTTTGGTGTTCTGGGTGATACATTGAATGAGGGTAGAAAAATCTGACAGATGGGAATCACTGTCAGATTTTGCTACCTGGGTGTATTTTGAGGGAATGGAGTACCCAATGTATGCTAGAACTGAAAAGATATTAAGAGAAACTTGAATTAAAGCTTGTGCAGTGATATAAGGGCTCCTGCCTTGTCATTTTGCATTCCTAGGTGATACTGTGACTGAGGGTAGCAAAATCTGACAAATACGAATAGCTGTCAGATGTGGCTTCCTGGGGGTATTTTGAGGGAATGGGGTACCCAATATACGGTAAAACTGGAAACTAACTAAAATAAGGTTTAAAAATCTTGTACTGTGATACAAGGTCTCCTGCTTTGTCATTCCGGTCTCCTGTGTGATACTTTGACAAAAGGTAGTAAAATCTGACAAATAGCTGTCAGATTTTGCTTCTTAGGGGTATTTTGAAAGTCTGGGGTTCCCCCTGAATGGAAAACTGAGCAATTATTGAAAGAAATTTGAAATAAAGCTTAGCCAGTGATATAAGGGCTCCTACTCTGTCATTCTGGTGTAAAGGGCAATTCTTAGACTGAAGGTAGCAATATCTGACAGATGTGAAAAGCTGTCAGATTTTGCAACCTAGTGGTATTTTGATGGAAGGGGGGTACCTCGTGTACAGAAAACTGAAAAGTAATTAAATGAAAATTGAGATAACATTTGCCCAGTGACCTAAGGGCTCCTACTTTGTCATTCTTGTGGCATGGGGGATTCTTAGTGTGAAGGCAGCAAAACCTGACAGATGCAAATAGCAGTCCGATTTTGCTACCTAAGGGTATTTTTAGGGAATGGGGCACCCAATATACAATAAAACTGAAAAGTAATTTAAGGAAAGTTGAAAAAAACTTGTCCTGTGATATAAGGGCTTGTGCTTTCTCGTTCTGGTGTTCTGGGTGACAATTAGAATAAGGGACGCAATATCTGACAGATGCGAATAGTTGTCAGATTTTGTTATTTGGGATATTTTGAGGGAATGGGGTACCCTCTGCATGGAAAACTGAAGAGTAATTGAAAGAAAGTTGAAATGAAGTTTTGCCAGTGATATAAGGGCTCCTTCTTTGTTACTCTGTTGTTCTGGGTGATACTTTGACTGAGGGTACCAAAATATGACAGCTGCGAGTATCTGACAGATTTTGCTACTTAGGGGTATTTTGAGGGAATGGAGTACCTAGTGTACAGAGAACTGAAAAGTAATGTCAAGAAAGCTTAAATAACATTTGGGCAATTATATAAGTGCTCCTGGGATGTCATCCCTTTGACTGAAGGTATCAAAATCTGACAGATGCGTATAGTTATCAGATTTTGCTGCCTAGAGGTATTTTGAGGGAATGGGGTACACTCTGCACAGAAAACTGAACAGTAATTGAAAGAAAGTTGAAACAGAGTTTGGACAGTGATTTAAGGTTTTGTGCTTTGTCATTGTGGTGTCCTTTGTGATACTTTGACTGAGGGTAGCAAAATCTGACAGATGTGAATAGCTATCAGATTTTGCTACCATGGGGTATTTTCAGGGAATGGGGTACCTTGTGTACAAAAACCTGAAAATAATGTCATGAAACCTGAAATAGGGTTTGGGCAATGATATAAGGCCCTACATTGTCATGCTTGTGTTCTAGGTGATACTTTGGCTCAGGTAACAAAATCTGACAGATTCGAATCACTGTCAGATTTTGCTACCTTGAAGTATTTTGAGGGAATGGGGTGCCCAATATACAATAACACTTATAAAAGTAATTAAAAGAAAGTTGAAAAAAACTTGTCCAGCGATATAAGGGCTCATTCTCTATCTTTCTGTTGTTCTGGATGATACCTAGACTAAGGGTAGCAAAATCTGACAGATGCAAATAGCTGTCAGATTTAGTACCTAGAGGTGTCTTGAGGGAATGTGGCACCCCCTGTACGAAAAACTGAACAGTAATTGAAAGAAAATTGAAAAAAAGTTAGGCCAGTTATATAAAGGTTTCTACTGTTATTATGGTGCTCTGTGTGATATTGTGAATAAGGGTAGCAAAATCTGACAGATGCGAATAGCTGTCAGATTTTGCTGCCTAGGGGTATTTTGAGGAATGGAGTACCTCATGTACAGAAAACTGAAAAGTACTGAAAAAAAGTTGAAATAAAGTTTGTCCACTGATATAATCACTCCTACATTGTCATTCTGGTGTCCAGAGTGATTCTTAGACTGATGGTAGCAAAACTTGACAGATGACTATAGCTATAAGGTTTTGCTACCTAGCTGTATTTTGAGGGATTGGGTGGCCAGTATTCAATAAAACTGAAAAGTAATTAAAAGAAAGTTGAAAAAATGCTTGTACAGTTACATAAGGGTTCCTACTAAGTCATTCTGGGGTTCTGGTTGATACGTAGGCTGAGGGTAGCAAAATGTGACCGATGTAAACAGCTCTCAGATTTTGCTACCTGGGGTTATTTTGAGGGAATGGGGTACTCAATATACACTAAAACTGAAAAGACATTAAGAAAAGTTGAATTAAAACTTGTGCAGTGATATAAGGGCTCCTGCCTTGTCATTTTGCATTCCTAGGTGATGCTGTGACTGAGGGTAGCAAAATCTGACAGATATGAATGGCTGTCAGATTTTGCTTCCAAGGGGTATTTTGAGGGAATGGGGTGCACAATATACAGTAAAACTGAAAAGTAACTAAAATAAAGTTTAAAAATATTGACCACTGATATAAGGGCTCCTGCTTTGTCATTCTGCTCTCCTGTGCGATAGTTTAACTGAGGGTTGCAAAATCTGACAGATGCAAATCGCTGTCAGATTCTTCTACCTAGGGGTATTTTTGAGGGAATGGGGTGCCCCCTGTACAGAAAACTGAACAGTAATTAAAAGAAACTTGAAATAAAGTTTGGCCAGTTATATAAGGGCTCCTTCTTTGTCATTCTAGTGTTCTGTGTGATACTTAGACTGAGGGTAGCAAAATCTGACAGATAGAAACACAGAGACATAGAAACCCATCTAGTCTGCCTGTTTCCCTACCTACAGGATAAGCTGCAGATCCTAGTTCACCAACAGCCTATTTCTTCCTACCCACCACAAAAATTTCCTTACGTCTGTCCCATGCATTCTTGAATTGTCCCACAGTTTTAGACCCCACAACCTCCTCAGGAAGGCTGTTCCATGCATCCACCACCCTCTCTGTGAAAAATACTTCCTCACATTGCCCCTGAACTGCCCCCTTCTATGTTCAAATTGTGTCTGTTTGTTTTTGCACATCTCTTTTTCTGAAAGATGTTACCCTCTTGGACTTTGTTGATTTCACTAAGGTACTTTAAAGTTCCTATCATGTCTCCTCTCTCCCTCCTTTCCTCAAGGATATCACATATTATGCTCCTTTAGTCTCTTCTCCATATGCTTCTCTTGCAGACCCTGCACCATTTTAGTTGCCCTCCTCTGGACTGCCTCTATCCTGTCTATGTGCTTGCGGAGATGGGGTCTCCAGAACTGGATGCAGTACTCCAGATGGGGTCTGACCAACTATCTGTACAGAGGGATAACAACTTCCTGTTTCCTGCTGGTGATACCTCTTCCTGTACATCCCAGTATCCCCCCAGCCCTTCCTACTGCCTTCTCACATTGCTTGCTAACCTTAAGGTCATCTGATATGATTACCCCCAGGTCCCTTTCCAATTTTGTTGTTGTTACTACCCCCCCCATTGTGTAATCTTCCCCTGGGTTTTTGTTTCCCAGGTGCATTATTTTGCACTTCTTTGCACTGAATCCAAGCTGCCATACTTCTGACCATTCCTCCAACCTTGCCAAGTCCCTTCTCATCCTTTCCACACCTCTTTGTCTATCAACCCTGTTGCGGATCTTTGTGTCATCTGCAAAGAGGCATTCTTTTCCTTCCAG
Source organism: Neoceratodus forsteri (assembly GCA_016271365.2). Taxonomy (NCBI): domain Eukaryota; kingdom Metazoa; phylum Chordata; order Ceratodontiformes; family Ceratodontidae; genus Neoceratodus; species Neoceratodus forsteri. Next base: position 765,498,718 of record CM028135.1, read on the forward strand.
TCCCTCTGCAATGTCACTTATAAAGACATTAAAAATGACTGGACCCAGTACTGAACCCTGCGGTACCCCACTAGTAACTCTTCTTTCTTCAGAGTGGACTCCATTTACAATTACCTTCTGTGTCCTGTTGTCCAGCTAATGTTTTACCCAGGCTACCACCCTGGGACCCACTCCCAGGCTGGTTAATTTGGTTATTAATCTTTTGTGTGGGACTGTGTCAAATGCCTTGCTAAAGTCTAGGTAGGCCATGTCCACAGCCCCTCCCTGGTCTACTACTCTGGTCACCCAGTCAAAGAAATCAATTAGATTTGTCTGACATGACCTTCCCGCTGTGAACCCATGCTGCCTTGGGTCCTGTGCCCACTGGCCTCTAGGTACTCAACAGTTCTTTCCTTCAGAAGTGATCCCATCACTTTCCCTACCACAGAGGTCAAACTGAGAGGCCTGTAGTTTCCTGCCTCCGTCTTGGTCCCACTTTTGTGAAGGGGAATCACATCTGCCTTCCTCCAGTCCTCAGGTATCACACCATCCTCCCATGATTTATTAAAAAGGGTAGTCAGTGGTTTCACTAGTTCTCCCCTTAATTATTTTAGAATTCTAGGATGAATTCCATCAGGTCCCATTGCTTTGTCCACCTTCAGTTTTAGGAGTTCTTTCAGAGCCCTTTCTTCTATGAAAGGACTGGGATCAACCCCTCTATCCATAGTGCTTCTATTAATTGGATTAGGCACCTCCCCATCTTCCTCTTTTGTGAATACTGAGCAGAAATATTTGTTCAGTATCCTTGCTTTTTCACTGTCCCTCTCTGCCCACCCACCATCCATTCTATTCAGCCTCACTATCCCTCACTTTGTCTTTCTACGCTCCATGATGTACCTATAAAAGGTTTTATCCCCCTTCTTAACCGAGTTGGCTGTCTTTTCCTCAGTTTGGGCCTTTGCTATTCTGACTTCCCTCCCTGACATAAGGGCTCCCACTTTGTCATTCTGGTGCTCTGTGTAATACTTAGACTGAGGGTAGCAAAATATGACAGATGCGAATAGCTGTCAGGTTTGACTACCAAGAGGTATTTTGAGGGAATGGGGTGCCTAATATGCAAGAAAACTGAAAAGTAATTAAAAGAAAGTTGAAAAAAACTTGTCCAGTAATATAAGGGCTTGTGCTTTGTCATTCTGCTGTTCTGGGTGATACTTTGACTGAGGATAGCAAAATCTGACAGATGCGAATAGCTGTCAGATTTTGCTACCTGGGAGTATTTTGAGGGAATGGGGTACCCCCTGTACGGAAAACTGAACAGTAATCGAAAGAAAGCTGAAATAAAGTTTGACCACTTTTTATAAGCGCTCCTACTTTGTCATTCTGGTGTTCTGGGTGATAATTTGACTGAGGGTAGTAAAATCTGAGATATCGCGAATAGCCGTCAGATTTTGCTACCTAGGATGTATTTTGAGGAATGGCGTAATATACAATAAAACTGAAGCGTAATTAAATAAGGTTTAAAAATCTTGTACAGTGATATAAGGGCTCCTGCTTTGTCGTTCTGGTGTCCTGTGCGATACTTTGCCAGACGGTAGCAAAATCTCACAGATGCGAATAGCTGTAAGATTTTGTTACTTGAGGGTATTTTGAGGGAATGGAGTACCCCTTATGAAAAACTGAACTGTAATTGAAAGAAAGTTGAAATAAAGCTTGGCCAGTGATATAAGGGCTCCTACTTTGTCATTCTGGTGTCATGGGTGATTTTTAGACTGAGGGTATAAAAATCTGACAGATGTGAATAGCTGTCAGACTTTGCTTCCTAGGGGAATTTTGATGGAATGGGGTACTTCACGTACGGAAAACTGAAAAGTAATTAAATGAAAGTTGAAATAACATTTGGCCAGTGACATAAGGGCTCCTACTTTGTCATTCTGGTGGCATGGGTAATTCTTAGATTGAAGGGAGTAAAGTCTGACAGTTGAGAATAGCTGTCAGGTTTTGCTACCAATCGAGGGGGGTTTGGCTATACTCATTGCCAAATCGATCCCTTTCCAGATGGTCCAAGAAATATGGGAACCAAAACACAGATATGTTTTACTGCATGGTACTCTACATTCCCAGTTGATTCTGATAGGGTCTGTGTATGGCCCTAATACAGATTCATCCCAGTTTTTTTCAAATCTCCTCAATTTGATCACTCCATTTTCACATGAGGCCATATTCCTGGGTGGGGATTGGAATTTAACACTACAACTCCGATTTGATCAGTCTGATTCCAAAAGACTTCAACTTTCTCCAGCCAAAAGGGCCCTCAGAGACCTAATGAATGGAACAGACTTGGTGGATATATGGAGAATAATGCATCCCACTGAAAAATCTTATACTTTTTTCTCCTCCCCCACCATACCTGTTCTAGGCTTGACTACTATTTGATTAGCTCCTTTCTTCTCCCGGGAATAACAGATAGCTAAATACATGCTAGAGTGATTTCAGATCATTCACCTGTCTCGCTTTCCTATCTGTTAGGTCCTGGTATACGAAGAGACTCCCTATGACGCCTAAATAACCAATTGCTTAAATCTCCAACCACCCTATTGCACATTAAAGATTTTGTTTCCCAATTCCTGAAATCCAATAAAGATCTGGTTACCAGGCTTGATATTGAATGGGCAGCCTTTAAGTGTGTGCTGCGTGGCAAATGTATTCGCCTTGCTTCTAAAAGGGCCTGACAGTTTAAAACTAAAGTTGAGGGTTTATTGTTAGACATTAAATCCATTGAAAGAAACATCAGTCACCACTCCCTTGACGAGGATTGGACAAAGTTACATGTCTTAAATGCTCAATATTATGACCTTATGTCTCAGAAAATGGAATTAGCACTGCGGAGAACTAAACTTAAACATTTAGAGTCAGGCGAAAGAGCAGGCAAATTGCTCACTATCAGAATTAAACAAGCGGAAATGAACCGTTGTATACCTAGCTTACAAACAACAGATATGGACCACATAACCACCCATCCCCAAAAAATTTCAGCTATTTTTAGATTATACTTTCAGGACTTATATTCTGTCCCTGGAGAGGACATTGCTACTCAGAATGACATAAATGATTATTTAGATCTAACTGATCTCCTGAAACCTCCTCTTGATATGACAATCCCCCTGGGCCTACCCATCCAAGTTATGGAAGTGGAAGCGTAATCATGGAGTTCCCATAGATAAGTCTCCAGGCCCTGATGGACTCACAAACAACCTGTTTAAATCTTGCACTTCAGACTTGGCCAAAGTATATAACTATTGGTTTCTTAATGGATTCTCTGAACAACAGTTTAAATAAACTATTATTACCCTTATACCTAAACCTGGTAGAGCTCCCCTCTGTCCAGAAAATTACCATCCCATTTCACTTTTAAATACCGATATTAAAATGCTCATAAAAGTCCTTGCTAACAGGCTAAGTCCCCTTATGTTATGAGTATATTAATTGGCCCTGAACAAGTCGGTTTTATGGCTGGGAGATGTTCCAGTGACCATATACTTCACTTATTACATTTACTCTCCCTCTTTAAGCATTCAGACATACATGCTACCTTGATTTCATTAGATGCCAAAAAGGCATTTGATCGAGTCTCCTGGGACTTTCTATTTATAGTCTTGGACAGACTCGGTTTTCCTAATAATTTTATTAACTGGGTGCAGTTTCTCTATAATGCACCTACAGCACGTGTCTGGTGCAATGGTCTCCTATATGATCACCTATCATTACAACATAGCACCAGACAAAGCTGTCCCCTCTCCCCTTTACTTTTTAACTTACATCTAGAACCCTTTATCTGGAAATTAATCTCTTCACCAGATCTCCAACATATACAGGTGAGTACCTCTCGTCATCTTATTTCTGCTTATGCAGATGACCTACTATTACACCTAGAAAATCTGGTTGAAGGAGTGCCTGCTTTACTTAGAAATCTGCCTTTTCCAAAGTTTCTTTTCATAACGTAACTTCTCGAAACAAAAGTTTTCCCAATGAATAGGAAATCCCTACCGTCTGATGTTGAGGGAACTGATCTGGTCTGGGAATCAAAGTCCTTAACATATTTAGGCCTAAAGATCTTTAGAGAAATCCCACCAATAATAAAAGAAAATGTATCTGCTCTAATGGTGACCCTTAAGACAGACTTAACAAGATGGGTCTCATTGCCAGTTTCCCTGTGGGGTAGAATTGCTACCATTAAAATGAATGTCTTGCCGTGCATTCTTTACCCTTTAACTATGCTGGGTATTTTCCTCCCAAAACATTGGTGTACTGATTTACAAACCCTAATTAATCAATACCTTTGGAAGGAAAGAAGGTTAGGTGAGCATACTTTAAGCTCACCGCACCTAATAACAAGGAGGCCTTTCTCTTCCTTCCTTTTTATATATTGTTGTTATACATCTAACCAAACTGGTCCACAGGATCGTAACACCTGACAAAAGGATTACTAGTTCCCTCAAACCCCTTTGGCTAGATATTGAGACAGTTCTGGCAGATATCCATCTCTGTGCTTTGTCTGCATTAATTTTTTCCCCTCCATGGATGTTGCCCAAGGCCCTTAGAAATACACCAGTTGGTTGGTCCCTTAAGGTGTTATTCCAGTTACAAAAACACTGGAATGTTAATTGGTATAAATCATTACAACAACCCCTAGATAACAACCTAAATCTCCAAATCACTCAAACTCCTATTTCCCCTCTCTTTTGGGCCCCCCTGCATAACTTGAAATTAAGCGATCTGGCTCCTGGGGGTAAAATCCTTTCCTTTTTACAATTTTGCCAAAACGTTAGCATACAGGACTTAAAACCTTTCAAATATTAGCAAATTTGACAAGTTATCTTGTCATTCCTTGGTCAGACTGCTCATGTTCCTGCCCCTACTTTTGAGTTATGTCTAGTACTACTGGTGGCCAGTCAGCCCCATTCAATATCTATGGTATATAAGGAACTGCAATCTCTTGACAGCTGTTTACCTAAAGGTTTTTGTTATTACTGGGTAAATAAGTTATCTTTATCTGCTAAAATTCCAGTCTGGTGTCGCATTTGGTGCAACATGTATAGATGCGTCAAACAAGATAGGCTCCAACTGGTGCAATACAATGTGAGGCATAATCTATATTTTTCTCCTGACAGACTGTATAAAATGGGAAGGCTTTCATCTCCCCTGTGCCAAAGATGCAATGGATCCCTGGGTGACCTTTACCATATGTTATGGTCCTGTCCCAAAGTCTCAACATTCTGGTATACTATTCAGAACACATTAGATCCATTACTTGGTTTACAACCTTTATTTACCCCTGAAATTTGTCTCCTCAATAACTTCCCTTCGGTAACTATTAAGAGCAGAAAAGCTCATATAGCTCTTATCTCAGCAGTGGCCAAACTAATTATTATGAGACACTGGAAAGATGATTCCTTGCCATCAGTGCTGGAATGGCACAGAGAAGTTCTATTAGCCCTACAACTTGAAAAACATATAGCCATGTTGCCCAACAGAAATCAGGCTTATTTAAATAAATGGGGCTCTTTGGAAGCTCTACTCTCACAGTCTGGAAACCATAGACCAACTCAGATTTAATTTATATACATATATAGCTTCTTGATGTACAGACATAATTATGTTTTTTTTTTTTTTTTATTAGGCACGGGGAATGATTGTGGGAGGGATAATTGATAGGGTGGGCTGTGGGGAATATTGTAGTAATCTTATCCAACTTAGGTTTGACTGAGGACTGGTGTCTATAATATTGTTCTGCTCATGAGTACTGTCTCCCCAGTCCTAACCAGATATCCATGGATGTATTGTGTTGTTGTTAAACCTGAGTAAAGTACATTAAACAAAATTTAAAAAAAGTTAAGAAAAACTTGTTCGGTGATACCAGGGCTCGTGCTTTTCATTCTGAGTGTTCTGGTGATACTTAGACTGGAAGTAACAAAATCTGACAGATGCGAATAGCTGTCAGATTTGCTACTATAGTATTTTGAGGAAATGGTGCACCCCGGTATGGAAAACTGAGCGGTAATTGAAAAAAGTTGAAATAAAGTTTGGCCAGTGACATAAGGGCTCTTACTTTGTCATTCTGGTGTTCTGGGTGATATTTTGACTGAGGATAGCTAAATCTGATAGCTGTGAATAGCTGTCAGATTTTCCTACCTAGATGTATTTTGAGGAAATGGGGTGCCTAATATACAATAAAACTTTAAAGTCATTAAAATAAGGTTTAAAATCTTGTCCAGTGATATAGGGTCATTGCTTGTCATTCTTCTGTCCTGTGCGATACATTGACTGAGAGTAGCAAAACCTGACAGATGCAATTGGCTGTCAGATTTTGCTACCTAGATTATTTTGAGGGAATGGGGCACTTCATGTACAGAAAACTGAAAAGTAATGTTAAGAAAGCAGAAATAAAGTTTGGGCAAAGATATTAGGGCTCTTGCATGGTGATTCTTGTGTTCTGGGTGACACTTTGACTGAGGGTAGCAAAATCTGATTGATACGAATAGCTGTCGGATTTTGCCACTTAGAGATATTTTGAGAGAAAGGATCACCTCATGTGCAGAAAACTGAAAAGTAATTAAATGAAAGTTGAAATAAAGTTTGTCCAGTGATATAAGCACTCCTACCTTGTCATTCTGGTGTCATAGGTGATTCTTAGGCGAAGGTAACAAAAATCTGACTGATGAGAATAGCTGTCAGGTTTTGCTACCTAGTGGTATTTTTTGGGAATGGGATGGCCAATATTCAATGAATCTGAAAAGTAATCAAAAGAAAGTTGAAAAAAAGCTTGTCCAGTTATATTGGGTCTCCTGCTTTGTCATTCTGGAGTTCTGGGTGATACTTAGGCAGAGGATAGCAAAATCTGACAGATGCGAATAGCTGTCAGATTTTGCTACCTGGCGTAGTTATAGGGAATGGGGTACCATGTGTACGTAAAACTGAAAAGTAATGTCAAAAAAGCTGAAATAAAGTTTGGGCAATTATTTAAGACTCCTGCTTTGCCATTCTTGTGTTCTGGAAGATACCTTAGACTGATGGTAGCAAAATCTGACAGATGCGAATAACTGTCAGATTTTGCTGAAAACTCGAGGAAATAGGTTACCAGTAAATGGCAAACTCAAAAAAAATTAAAATTAGGTTCAAATAAAACTTGTCTTGTTATATAAAGGCTCCTGCTTTGTCATTCTAATTGTCCTATGTAATACTTTGACTGAGGGTAGCAAAATCGAGCAGATGAGAATAGCGGTCAGATTTTGCTACCTGAGGTATTCTGAGGAATGGGGTTCCCAGTATACACTAAAACTGAAAAAAATTAAGAAAGTTGAATTAATGCTTGTGCAGTGATATTAGGGTTCCTGCCTTGTCATTTTGGTTTCCTGGGTGATACTGTGATTGAGGTAGCAAAATCTGACAGATGACAATAGCCTGGCAGATTTTGTTTTCTATGAGAGTATTTTCAGGAATGGGGTGTCAATGTACAGTAAAACTGAAAAGTAATTAAACTAAGGTTTAAAAATCTTGTTCAGTGATATAAGAACTCCTGCTTTGTCATTCTGGTGTGCTGTGCGATACTTTGACTGAGGGTAGCAAAATCTGACAGCTGCGAATAGCTATCAGATTTTGCTGCCTAGGAGTCTATTGAGGGAATGGGGTACCCCCTGTACATAAAACTGAACAGTAATTGAAAGAAAACTGAAATAAAGTCTTGCCAGTGATCTAAGGCCTCCTACTTTGTCATTCTGGTGTCATGGTTGATTCTTAGACTGAAGGTAACAAAACCTGACAGATGCGAATGGCTGTCAGATTTTGCTATCCAGGGGTATTTTCAGGGAATGGGGCACCCCCTATATGGAAAACTGAAGAGTAATTGAAAGAAGGTTGAAATAAAGTTTGGCCAGTGATATAAGGGCTTCTACTTTGTTATTCTGGAGTTCTGGGTGATACTTTAACTGAGGGTAGCAAAATCTGACAGATGCAAATAGCTGTCAGATTTTGCTACCTAGGGGTATTTTGAGGGAATGTGGCACCCAATACACAATAAAACTGAAAAGTAATTAGAATACGGTTTCAAAATCTTGTCCAGTGATATAAGGGTTCGTGCTTTGTCATTCTGGTGTCTTGTGCGATACTTTGACTAAGGATAGCAAAATCTGACAGATGGGAATAGCTGTCAGATTTTGCTACCTAGGGGTATTTTGGGGTAATGGGGCACCCCTGTATGGAAAACAGAAATGTAATGCCAAGAATGAAGAAATAAAAATTGGCAGTGATATAAGGGCTCCTGCTTTGTCATTCTTGTGTTCTGGGTGATACTTTGACTGAGGGTAGCAAAATCTGACAGATGCGATTAGCTGTCAGATTTTGCTAACTAGGGGTATTTTGAGGAAATGGGGCACCTCATGTACAGAAAACTGAAAAGTAATTAAATGAAAGCTGAAATAAAGTTTGTCCAGTGGTATAAGCTCTTCTACTTTGTCATTCTCATGTCATGGGTGATTCTTAGACTGAAGGTAGCAAAATCTGACAAATGAGAATAGCAGTCATATTTTGCTACCTAGCGGTATTTTGAGAGAATGGTGTGGCCAATATTCAGTAAAACTGAAAAGTAATTAAAAGAAAGTTGAAAAAAAGCTTGCCAGTTATATAAGGGCTCCTGCTTTGTCATTCTGGGGTTCTGGGTGATACTTAGGCTGAGGGTAGCAAAATCTGACAGATGTGAATATCTGTCAGATTTTGCTACCTAGGGGTATTTTGAGGGAATAGATTACCCGATATATATTCTAAAACTGAAAAAATGTTTTAATTAGGTTGAAATAAAGCTTGTCCAGTTATATAAAGGCTCCAGCTTTGTCATTCTGGTCTCTTGTGTGATACTTTGACTGAGGTTGCAAAATCTGACAGATGGGAATAGCTGTCAGATTTTGCTACCAGTGGTATTTTGAGAGAATGGGGTACCCAATATACAGTAAAAACTGAAAAGACAGTAAGAGAAAGTTGAATTTATGCTTGTGCAATTATATAAGGCACCTGCCTTGTCATTTTGGTTTCCTGGGTGATACCTGTGACTGAGGGTAGCAAAATCTGAAAGTAATTAAACGAAAGTTGAAAAACATTTGGCCAGTGACATTAGGGCTTCTACTTTGTCATTCTGGTGTCATGGGGATTCTTAAACTGAAGGTAGCAAAATTTGACAGATGCAAATAGCTATCAGATTTGCTACCTAAGGGTGTTTTGAGGGAATGGGGCACCCCCTGTACAAAGAACTGAACTGTAATTGAAAGAAAGTTGAAATAAAGTTTGTCCAGTGATATAAGGGTTCCTACTTTGTCCTTCTTGTGTTCTGGGTGATACTATGACTGAGGGTAGCAACATCTGACAGATTCTTAATAGCTGTCAGATTTTGCTACCTAAAGGAATTTTGAGGGAATGGGGTACCATGGGTACAGAAAACAGAAAAGTAATGTCAAGAAAGCTGAAATAAAGTTTGAGCATGGACATAAGGGCTCCTTCTTTGTCATTCTTGTGTTCTGGGTGATACTTTGACTGAGGGTAGCAAAATCTGACAGATGTGAATAGCTGTCAGATTTTGCTATCTGGGAGTAGTTTGAGGGAATGGGGTACACATTATATAGTAAAAGTGAAAATTAATGAAAAAAACTGGAAATAATGATTATGCTATGATGAAAGGCAGATGTTTTGTTTGTCATGTGGTTGGGTGCTGTTTGTTTGAGGGTAGCACACCCTGATGATCTGATGATTACAAGCAGTGAAAGCAGCACAGTGTAATTTTTGTGCACCGAATATTGATATATGTCAACTAAATAGAATTAATATACTTCTTAACTAGGTTTTAAAAAAGTGTTTTTTATATTTTTATATTCTTTGTCATTTGCAGTCCCACTGTGAGAGCATTTTTGTTTATGATATTTTGCTCATTTACATATATTTTGCATATTAGTCAAATTTAAATTATGTGTTAATTACATTGTTCACTGTGTACTATGTCTAAACCAGTTTACACTTCAAAATCCATAATTACAACAACTTACAGTGTATTTTACATCACTGTACTAATCTATCATCTGGATAGCATACTTTGACATTAACCTGCTGTCAGATTATGCTACCGAGATCAAATTCTGACAGGGAAGCACAATTTCATACCACCAGGTCCCATAGTGGTAGTTGTTCTGGGTCTTGGTGGGGACATTGGAGGCTGGCAGCAGGCTAAGAGACACAGGGAACCTCGTAGTGGCTTATTCTCCAGTGGTTTATCCAGCACTGATGGAGGTTTTGGTGCCAATTTGAGGACTGAAACTCCTCAGTTGGAGAAATCATCTATTCCTGCTTCAAAGCACCCTCATCTATTTTCCGACTTACCAGCCAGCCCCGCGGATCACTCTCAGATGGATTGGGTGGATTATTTAGAAGAGGAGTTGGTTGTGGCCTCCCAGTCGAGTTCGGTGGATCTTATTATGGACAATTCATCACCTAAGGAAATCCCGATAAATGTGGTTTCTGTTGAGACGAGTTCTACTGTTTCCTCTAATGGACAGTTGGCTCCTGGCGATAGCTTGGTGATCACAGGAGCTGAAAGTAAACAGCTTCACACTTGAACTGTGGACATTCCTCTAATTACCAGAAATGGCCTATAATCACAAATGTAGTTTCTTTGCAAGACTGAAATACAGAAATATAGAAACATAGAATCTGATGGCAGATAAGGACCACTTGGCCCACCTAGCCTGCCCATTTCCCTACCTAATGGATAAGCTGCAGATCCTAGTTAACCAACAGCCTACTTCCTCCTACCCCCCACTAGAATTGCTTTATGTCTGTCCCATGCATTCTTGAATTCCCCCACTGTTTTTGACTCTACGACCTCCTGAGGAAGGCTGTTCCATGCATCTACAACCCTCTCTGTGAAGAAATACCTCTTCACATTACTTCTCGGCCATCCCCCCTCTATCTTCAAATTGCGTCTTCATGTTCTTGCACATCTCTTTTTCTGAAAGATGCTACCATGTTGGACTTTGTTGATTCCCTTGAGGTATTTGAGAGGTTCTATCATGCCCCCCCTCTCCCCGAGGCTATACATCTTAAGCTCCTTTAGTCTTTCTTCATACGTCTTCTGGTGCAGACCCTGCACTATTTTGATTGCCCTCCTCTGGACAGTCTCCACCCTGTCTATGCCTTTGCAGAGATGGGGTCTCCAGAACTGTACACAGAACTCCAAATGTAGTCTTACCAACTGTCTGTACAGAGGGACAACAATGTCCTGTTTTCTACTGGTGATGCCTCTCTCTATGCATCCCAGTATCCCCCCAGCCCTCCTTACTGCCTTCTCACATTGCTGACCCAACTTTAGGTCATCCAATATGACTACCCCCAGGTTCCTTTCCATTTTTGTTGTCAGTATCTCACCCCCCCCCCCATTGTGTACTCTTCCCCTGGGTTTTTGTTTCCCAGGTGCATTAGTTTGCACTTCTTTGCATTGAATCTAAGCTGCCATACATTTGACCATTCCTCCAACCTTGCCAAGTCCCTTTTCATCCTTTCCACCTCACCTTGCGGATCAACCCTGTTGCAGATCTTTGTGTCATCTGCAAAGAGACATACTTTTCCTTCCAGTCCTTCTGCAATGTCACTTATAAAGACATTAAAAAGGTTTGGCCCCAGTACTGAACCCTGCGGTACCCCACTAGTAACCCCCTTTCTTCACTGTGGACTCCATTTACTATTACCCTCTGTTTCCTGTTGTCCAGCCAGTGTTTTACCCAGGCTACCACCCTGGGACCCACTCCCAGGCTGGCTAATTTATTAATCTTGTGTGAGGGACTGTGTCAAATGCCTTGCTAAAGTCTAGGTAGACCATGTCCACAGCCCCCCCAGTCTACTACTTTGGTCACCCAGTCAAAGAAATCAATTAGATTTGCCTGACATGACCTTCCTGCTGTGAATCCATGCTGCCTTGGGTCCTGTACCCCACTGTCCTTTAGGTACTCAACAGTTCTTTCCTTCAGAAGTGATTCCATCATTTTCCCTACCACTGAGGTCAAACTGACAGGTCTGTAGTTTCCTGCTTCTGTCTTGCTCCCACTTTTGTGAAGGGGAATCACATCTGCCCACCTCCAGTCCTCAGGTACCACACCATCCTCCCATGATTTATTAAAAAGGGTAGTCAGTGGTGTTACTGGTTCTTCCCTTAGTTCTTTTAGAATTCTGGGGTGATCCAATCAGGCCCCATTGCTTTATCCACCTTCAGTTTTAGATTTCTGCTGTGAAAGGACTAATATCAACCCCTATCTAGAGTGTCTATTGACTGAATTAGGTTTCTCCCCGCTCTTCCTTTGTGAATACTGAACAGAAGTATTCATTCAATATCCTCTTTTCACTGTCACTCTCTGCCCAATCACCTTCCTCTTTATTCAGCATCAGTATCCCTGCCTTAGTCTTTCTTTGCTCCCTAATGTACCTATGAAAGGTTTTATCCCCCTTCTTAACTGAGTTGGCTATCTTTTCCTTGGTTTACGCCTTTGTTATTCTGCTTGCCTTCCCCGTTTCCTTCTGCTTTAACTGGTACAGGTCTCTATCCTGCTCCTTCTGAGTTTCCTTGTACTTCCTGAATACTATCTTTTTCTCCCTAACTTTCCTCGCCACTTCTTTTGAGAACCATAGTTGATTTTTCTTTCATTTTGATTTGTTTATTTGCTTCACACAAAGGCTTTGATGTTTCCCCATTGGTGCTCCACCCCAACCCACCTTCTTGCCTGTTTGCTAGTGCTTTTCTGAAGCACTCTCTCATTTTGACAAAATCAGCCCTCCTGAAGTCCAGTACCTTCACTTTGTATGGCTTGACTCTACAGCTAAGTTTGTCTGAAAACCACACTGTTTGAGTGGTCTTGTTCCCCAGATGGCTACTCACTTCTAGATCTGAAATACTCTCTGTCCCCATTTGAGGGTACCAGGTCTAAGATTGCTCCCTCCCGAGTGGGTTCCAAAACTAGCTGTCTGAGGCATGCCCCCTGTTGGGCATTGAGAATGGCCCTGCTCTTGGATGTGGCTGCAGCAAAGGTGCTCCAGTTAACATCTGGAAAATTCAGGTCCCCCATCAGCAATACCTCCCCTTTCTCTGCCATCCTAAGGATGCCATCTATCATTTCCTTGTCCATTTCCTCCCCCAGAGACAGGAGTCTGTATACAACCCCTGTGCGGATTGTGGTGCCATTTCCATTCATTGTGGGAGGTTGTATGGGGATATTTCAGGGGACCAAGTTGTTTATTTTATTTTTGAGGGGGTGGTTAAGGGTCTCTAATTATGCTTATATTTTAAAATCTTACTTCTTAGGTATGAAGTGGGTGGGGGGCAAGAATATGGGCTTTGGTTCTAAAGTGTCTGTGGGTGTAGCTGATAACTATAATTGCTATACAATTTCCCCTGACCATCCCCCTTCCCCTACCTGATGACAAGGGTCCTAGGGGCTGCACTATACTCTGCCTTTACAACTATGCTCATGTAACTCACCACTGTAACCTGTAATCCACAATGTCTTTGTGTACATGTCTAAACAGGGTGCTGTTTTTTATGGGTTTTTTTTATGATTACTACTTTGTACCTTGTCTAATTCACTGACGTGGAACCTTTGTAAAAGAGCTTGGACTCAAAGGTATTTTCCAAATCAATAAAAAAAAGAATGTGAAAAAATTGAGGAACAGGAGGAGTTATGCTTGAGTTTGTTTGTTTGTACTTAAAAAAGAGCAGGTTGAGGGGGGCGTGGCTTGGCTCCAATCTCAATGGCCGCCTAGAGTGAAAGCTCTCTAACTTCTTGGGGTTTCTCTGTGATTTGCACTGTCCTGCCAACTCCATCGCGTTGGTGTAGCAGAGGTTCTTATACCAGGACTTAACAGGCTCAATATTTTATGTCCAGATTTACTTCTCCAGTGACTGATACCATATTATTGTGCTCAGAATGGCACAGCAAGCAACCCGACGTTCCCACAGGGCTGTCCATACAACAGATGAATGGAATGTTTGCAGCGCTCCTGAAACAAATGGCTGAAGTCACTCTTGCCTCCAACAAAACCACAAATGCCATCCAAAACCTAGAACCCAAGATTGGTATCACTGATAAACAAACATTTGTCAATGCGAATGTTTGCTTGCTAGCATTAGCATTGGTAGTGTAGATATTACAGAGCTGCATAATAGGAATGGCAGTGAGTATTGAACTGAAACCAACCCCACCACCACCCTGCAGAGGTGACAGGCATTGGGGTGTGCCTTTGGGTCGTCAGGCATAACAACCATGCCATTTCATCACCCTACCCTGCAGACACTGACAGAGTGTCACGGTGTGTATGCAGGGTCTTTGGCCCTTATCGCACCCATTCCATCAGAATACGGTGAGATAGGTGCGGTATGGGAGAATGGGGTGAAGTTTGGGCCCGAGAAGGTCGAGGCACACCTTGATGCCTCTCACTGGCTGCAGGGTGTGGGTGGGGTGGAATGGTATGAGCATGACAGGCAAGATTCCCAAGTCCCGCACCCTGATGCCCTGTCATTCTCTACAGGGTGGGAGCGTTATGGTGGAAACCCTAGCCTTAGGCATTCGTTGGTATTTTCACTCCAAATTTTCAACGTGTTTTTTTGTGACCCCCACCTCATGAACAGTGGCAATATCAGTTTGTTAGCCGAAAACTGCTTTTGCACAGCGACTATGGCATTTGGCACCACAGGTGCAAAAACACATTCCGAACAAGATGTGAAAAATGACAGCGGTACTATTTATGGATAGGTGTAAAAAATGGCAATGTTAAAAATCTGCTGTGAAAATCTTAAAAAAACTGGTGAAGTCACGAGCGTGCGTAGAAACTGTGCAATGCACACCCGTAATGTAACTAGTTTGGGGAATTTTTTACAGCAGATTGTTAACACAGGCATTTTGGGACCTCCGATCATGAACAGTGTCAGTGTGATTTTCTTTATCTGTCCCGAACAATGATTTCTCACAGCGACCACGCATTTCTGTGCAGAAAGTGTGAAAACACATTTCAGCCATGTTGTGGAAAATGACAGCTGTATTGTTCATAAGTAGGTGTGGAAAAATGCCACTGGTGAAAATCTGGACTGAAAATATTACAAATTCATGAACTTACGAAGGTGTGTGGAAACTGCGCAATGCTCACTCGTAACACAGTCATTCTATGGAGTTTTGTCACCAAATTTTCAACATAGCCATTTTAAGACCTCTGCTCATGACCAGTGTCACTGTGATTTTCTTAATCTGTCCCAAACATTGTTTTACTTACCTACTGTACCATTATGCTACATATGTGGAAACACATTTTGGGCGAGATGTGAAAAATGGTAGCTGTACTGCTCATAAGGAAGTGTGGTAAAATGGCACTGTTGAAAATCTGGTGTGCAAATATTACAAATTCACAAACTTGCCAGCGTGCGTAGGAACTGCTCAATGTGCGCTCCTAAAACAGTCATTTTGGGGAAATTTTTCACCAAATTTTCAACATAGCCATTTTAACACCTCTGCTCATGACCAGTGTCACTGTGATTTTCTTAACGTGGCCTATACATTGATTTCACACACCAACTGCGCTATTGCGCTACATGGGCAGAAACACGTTGTGGGCGAGATGTGAAAAATGACAACTGTACTGCTCATAAGGAGGTGTGGTAAAATGGCACTGTTGAAAATCTGGTGTGCAAATATTACAAATTCGCAAACTTGCTAACGTCATGAGGAACTGCGCAATGTGCTCCTAAAACAGTCATTTTTAGGAATTGTTTCACCAAATTTTCAACATAGCCATTTTAAGACCTCTGCTCATGAACAGTGTCACTGCAATTTTCTTAATGTGTCCCTTACATTGATTTCGCACACCGACTGAGCCATTGTGCACTACACAGGCAGAAACATGTTTTGGGTAAGATGTGAAAAATGACAGCTGTACTGCTCATAAGAAGGTGTGGTAAAATGGCAATGTTGAAGATCTGGAGTGAAAATATTGAAAATTCGCAAACTTACGAGCGTGTGTAGGAACTGCGCAACGCACGCTCGTAAAACAGTCATTTTTAGGAATTTTTTCACCAAATTTTCAATATAGCCATTTTAAGACCTCTGCTCATGAACAGTGTCACTGTGATTTTCTTAATGTGTCCTGTACATTGATTTCGCACACCAACTGAACCATTGTGCGCTACATGGGCGGAAACACATTTTGGGTGAGATGTGAAAAATGACAACTATATTGCTCATAAGAAGGTGTGGTAAATGGCAATGTTGAAAAGCTGGTGTGAAAATATTGAATATTCGCGAACTTCGCGTGTGTAGGAACTTGCATAGCATACGCTAGTAAAACAGTCATTTTAGAATTTTTCACCAAATTTTCAAATAGGCTTTTGAGAGCCCACCTTATGAACACTGGCAGTGTCATTTCGTTAATCTTTCCGGAAAGGTGATTTCGTACAGTGGCTGAGAAATCACCCTTCTGGCCCGAGTAACGCCATGACAGTGACAGCATTCATGAGAAGAGGTCCCAAAAACCCCATGTTGAAAATTTGGTGCAAAATTCAAAAAATGCCCGAGATATGCAGCAAAGTTGAAAAAATCCTATCTATTACATTATACAGCTTACCGGTATTTCCTCAGTTCGTGGTCGGCTTTGAAGAGTGCAGACGTGTTCCCGGTCCACGATCAAGATCACCGTCAGACTCCAGAGGTAAGTATGGGGTGAGGGGTGTAGGAGGCAGGGTGTGCAGTGGGTGGAGTGCTGGGTGGGGGGCAGGGAGACTGCGAGGACCGTTTTCAATTTACAGGTTTTTGTTTTTATTATTAAGGCAGCGAGGATGTTTGCCATGCTGGGGTGGGCTCTCAGCATGGCAGCTGGAAAAACTGTTTGGGGGCTGGAGCCAATGGGGATTAGGCACCCCTGACCACTCTGACCTTGTGCGCTGGGGTGGGCTCCTAAGCGTGGCAGCTGTAAACGCTGTTGGGGGTTGGGCACCCCGTCAGCCATCTGGACATGTGCCACGCTGAGGTGAGCTCCCTGTGGCACCAGAAAAGATTTTTTTGGGGGCATGGAGCCGGACCGGGCATTAGGCACCTGTCGGCTATACAGTATGTGCAGGGGGGTACGCCAGCACGCAATATGCGTGGTGTGTTGTTGAGGGGGAGCTCTGCTCACTGAAGCAGTGCTCTCCCTTTCAACTGTATGCCACTGCATTTTCAGCTGTCATAGACAGCTGGAGCAGTGATTGGCGCACTGCGACCGTGCCTGCAAACACACTGACTGAATTGGAAGAGGCTGACACACCTCTGGAAAACTCGGATGATGGCACTATGTTTCTTGCACATGCGTGCAAGCAAACATAAAAAGCAGACCAAAAAGCTGAGGCAATCGAACGACTCACCGCCATGATACGTGAACAAGGTAAAACTATTAACTATATGCAAAGTAAACTAGATGACATGGAGAACTGCAGCCGTAGGAAAATCTTCGGTTCCTTGGCTTTCCTGAGGGGGCCGAACGTGGATATCCACTGAACTTTCTCTACGATAGTCTGCTGGAATTGCTACAACATGAAGTTCCCCCTGGACTAACCATAGAGCGGGCTCACAGAACGCTGAAGCCTATGCCCAAGCCTGGGGAAAGGCCTAGGCCAATTATGGCATGCATACTAAATTTTGCAGACAAAGAATGGATCGCTGTGAGAGCCTGAGAGCTGGGTTCCCTCTCCTGGAGAGGTCACAGGATCCTAATATTCCAGGATTATTCCCGCAAACTAGCTGCCAGAAGGAAGGAATACACAGAGGCCAGAAAAATGATGTATGCTCGTGGCATAAAATATTCTCTTCGATACCCAGCAGTTATGAGGCTTGAGATTAATGGAACCTATATGTCTTTCTCTACACCCGAAAGCCTTATTCAATATCTAAAAGCCAATAGTTCAGTGCAAAGCAGCCCAGAACAGAAAAAACATGATCGGACAGTAACAGCACCTAGTTACAGCTTCAAGCCTACAATAAGCGATGATACTGCTGTTGCCACAGATACCAGACCAGCTGGCTTTAAATTCCAAGGCATGCAGGCCGCTCTTCCGGCAAGATCACGTAAACGGCAGCAGTCGGGGAGGCTTCAGAAATGGCATTACCCTCAAGATAGGATCGGGGATCTGCCTTTTTCATCACCAGAATTCTCGGAAGACTCTCTCTCCCGATTTTCTACAACAAACCAATTTGTCCCATTAACGCCTGTGGACACGGCCAAATCTACTGATCGTCAGAGCCTCCCAGAGGAAGAGATGTCACACAAAGCCACGAGGCCTGAATCTGATACTCATGGACAAAACATATTGCAATCCCTGAGTACAACCCTTAGTGAGGACTACCAGTTTATACCCCATGTAGGCCAGACACAGGACAATACTGCAGCCGAATGGGCACAACAAGAGCCTTCAGATGTTGAACTGCTTCAGACTACAGATCAATCAGTTCCGCCTTAGATAAGTGTCCATGTTTCCATTCAATAATATTCTCTGTGGCATGCACGGCCGGGTTGGGACCCGGGATAGCAGCCCCTGAATATTGATGACCCAATTTTGTTTCAGGGAAGACCCACCTTGTAGCACTTGTTTTAACGGGTGTTGGGGCAGAAGCCCAAAGGTTCCTGAATCTGAATCGTGCATACAATGGGAAAAAATCTCAGGGCACTATTTAATGTTAATCAGTACATCCATAAAGGAAGCATCTTTCCCGGGCCTATACTATTTTCCAAGGGCTAGCCCATATTAACCTCTATGATTCATATGCTGGGGAGGCGAGAAAGGATGGTTACTCATACTTTAGTGAATTACAGATATAGCACCACTTAAAGGTTTAATATATCCCCATAATCTGATTACTTACAGTGGTTAAGTTAAATTGAACATGCTGATCCTCACTCTGGTCCCAGCCTCCCTGCCTTTTACCTCCCTGTGTATGGTCTCATATGTCGGCTGACCTTTTCAGTCTAGGCCTACCTCTGACCTCTGCTGCACATCTAAAGTAAACCAGATGTCACTGGCGGACACTTCTGACCCTTTATAGCCAACCCCCAGGGAGGAGTGTCTCCCACTCTGGGTTTAACCATAATGTTGGGGTCTCGACTCACCCCCATCCGATTGGCCTGGTGGGTAGGCTGATGAGGCTAATGCAACCTCGGCTTAAGCGACCCGCCACCACCATTGAGCAAGGTTATGCACTCATTGTATATAGTTTGGATACACTGTTTACTACTATGCTATTGTTGTCAACCTTAATTACTGTAATATTACGAACCAGTATACTTGAAAGTATGCAGATATATGTTTTTACTGCTTCAACCGACACCGCCCTGAACCTATGGCATAGCACATTACAGGGCTTGGTGTCAACCTCTTCCTCTGATGTAATTCCCCCATGGTTTACTGAGCACATTAATCTGGTTACCATGCTCCTATACAACCCTGACTATGGGTGAAAAATCCATTATAACATGGAGCGTCAGGGGTCTTAACTCTCTGAGTAAAAGAAAACAAGTCCTAACCCATTTAAAGAGTCTAAAAACTCAGATTGCTTTCCTCCAAGAAACCAAACTAAATAAACAAGATCACAAATGCTTGGTGAAAGACTGGGTGGGGCTGGAAATACATGCCAGTGCCCCAACAAAAAAGAGAGGAGTAGCCATTCTAATTCACAGATCCCTTCCCTAGACAATCCTGCATAGCAAGGCTGACCCACAAGGTGGGTGGGTGATTTCCACATTAGACACACCACATGGTCAAATTTTGGTTCTCAATATATATGCCCCCAATGAGGATAACCCTTTTTTTCACTTTTTTTCTTTGTAAACCTTAATGCTAAATTAGGGACAATGACGAAGACTGATATACCAATGGTCGTGGGAGAAGACTTTAATTTGACCCTCATTCCTACTCTGGACGGAAGTGACATGGGGAAAGAATCCCATACTCGGGGAGTACAGGCCATAACAGATCTTAGCTCTGAACAGTGGATATCTGGAGATTAGTTCATCCCTCTGAGCGTGATTATACTTTCCAGTCGGGGGTACATGGCTCTTTCAGTAGGCTGGATTTTTGGCTTATATCCCAAAACCTTACATCCTACACCTTAGAAGTTAACATTCTTCCCATAATTATATCAGATCATGCCCCTGTGCAGCTAACCCTGCTGTGGGGCCCAACCACTCCGCGTTCCTCATCTTGGAGACTAGACCCCCTTCTTATGCAGGACCTGGAATTCATAGAGAGGGCCAAATCTGAAACTCTGCTCTTTTTACAAGAGAACCCCATCTCTGAGAACTCAGCCCCAAATACCTGGGAGGCATATAAAGCCACTATGCGCGGAAAAATCACTGGGCATGCCACTCACAGGAGACGCTGTAAGAAGCCAAACTCACTATGTTAGAAAGTAAATTATTAGCTGCTGAACAGGAGTTAAAGTCCATGCCCCAAACCTCTCCTTACTCTGAATGCGGTAGAAGAGTCTTATAATTACACATAAAAATTAACTAATCAACTTCCAGAAAAGCGGACCTCGCACTTCTCACAATATGGCATAAGTACTGGGAGGGAGGTGACAAAATGTAAGAGTTTTAGCCTACCAAATATGCAAGCAGCAAGCACGCAGATACATAGCTGGGCTAAAACATCACATACTGGAACCATTCAAACCAATCCCCAAAAGTGAATGAAATTATGGCCTTATTTTACTCTCAACTATATACATCTTCCAGATTGACTGCTACTGCAGAAACCCAGGCCTTTCTCTACTCCATTAGGCTACCTACTGTAAACTATCTTCCCCCAGAAAGACATTTTAGAAGCCCCCCCCTCACTCCTCAAGAAGTCTCTACAGCTTTGATGGCCCTTAAAACAGGGAAAGCACCTGGAGGAGACGGTTTTTCGGTGGACTTTCTCCAAGCAATGTCCCCGTTGATTTTCCCCTTATTATGCCAAGTATTTACAGAAGCGCAGACCCAAAGCATTCTGCCACAATACCTTCGAGAAGCCACCATCACCGTCCTCCCCAAAATTAGAACACCCCCCCCGAGGAGGCAGCTAGTTATCGCCCCATTTCACTGATTAATGTCGACAGTAAAGTGTATGTTAGAGTGCTAGTTAACAGGCTAAAGCCGTTACTTACGCACTTCACACACCCCTCTCAGATGGGATTTGTGAAAGGTAGATTCAGTACAGATCACCTTCAAACCCTTCTCAATCTCATACACCTAGCAAAAACTGAGTCCACATCAATGGCTGCGTTGACGATAGACTTCAAGAAGGCTTTCGAGTCGGTCGAATGGAACTACCTGTATGATGTCCTTCACCACTTTGGATTTGAGCCCTGGTTCATAACTGCCATAACAACCCTGTATACATCTCCCCAGGCAAAGGTACTCACTAATTCTACAATATCAGAACCATTTCAGCTATACAGAGGAACCAGACAGGGCTGCCAACTTTCCACCTTACTATCTCTGTTAACAGTAGAAGCCATGGCAGCAGCAATTCGGCAGCACCCTCTTATAGCTGGCATAGGGTCGGGACAGCCGCAACCCTCAACCTTAATGTATGTGGACAATTTACTGGTGATACTAGGAGATGCTACTAAATCTACCCCCACACACACACACACTCTGTTAAAACACTTCTCTGGTATCTCAGGGCTCAAAATTAATCAAGCCAAAACAGAGATTCTCCCACTTAACTCTACCTGTCTCCCCCATAACATGTCCCATCTTGGCCTAAAATGGTCCCAACATTCCATTACCTACCTGGGCATTAAAGTAGGATCCAATCTTGTAAAATGGTGGGATAACAAGCTAGGCCCCCTAATATCCAACTGCAAAATAGAACTAGACCATTTATCTCATCTCAGTCTCATGCTTGCTGGCAAAATTGCGGCCTTTAAGATGTCGATTACTCCCCGGTTTTTCCACTTATTATCTCATATCCCCTCTACATCTTCCCAAAACTTGGCTCCTTGAAATGGATAAAATGACTGGCTCTTTTCTGTGGGGTAAGGACAAACCACGTTTCGGCCAAAACTTACTTAGAGCACACTGGAAACAAGGGCTGGGGCCTCCCCTGGATGGAGGGTCATAAAATAGCTTATCAATTCTCCCAAACTATGAAATGGTTCCAACCCTACTCTAAAGACTCCCCTCAGTGGCTACTAATGGAACAAACACTTAGTGGCTCTCCCATGGCAGCTACTATGTTATGGTCTCGGACAACACAGGATCTCCTATCACACCCCACGGTAGGTCCCTCACTCAAATATTGGAGATCCCTTCATAAAAAACTTAAGATTACTGACCTCCCCCTTTAATACACTCCCCTATGGAACAATCTGGTTATCACTGTAGGTGTTCTCCATATAAACTGGACAAAATGGCATGACAAAGGTATTCTCTTCCTAAAAAATGTATTAATGAAAGACTCCTTAATGGTGGACACCTTCCAACAACTACAGCACAAATCGCAGTTACCCACTGCAGGCTTCTGGAAATTTCTTCAACTCAGAGACGCTCTAAAGCCTTTGCTGTGAAAAGAAGATCTCTCAAATACATACATGGCTTACCCTTCAAAAAGGTATGGCCGGGAAACTATATTCCCTAATAAGAGACACCCTGCCCTCCCCAACTCATTCTTCCAAGACCAAATGGGAAAAGGTTCTACAAATATCAATTACAGACCAGCAATGGAAGCAATGCTGACAGATAGGTCATACTGCCTACGCAGACACCCGTAGCAGACTTATTCACAATAAAATATTACATTCATGGTACAGAACACCTAGTATGCTTAAGAAGATGAAATTACTCCCTCACGACAATTGTTGGAGTTGTCTCCAACCCAGAGGAAAAGTCTATCATATTCTCTAGCTTTGCCCTCTGATTTCAGAAATTTTGAAATCAACTCTTGAAACAGCTAGTAATGTCCTGCATTGCACTATCCCCCCAGTGCCCCACTCATGCTACTAGGCCTGAAATCCTCAATTTAAATTCCCACAAATTCAGATGGTTAATGCTACTTAGTATGCAAATGAAACAAATCCTCCTTAAAAACTGGAGAAGTCCCACAACGTCCAATGTGGCCGAAATACTATCAATGCTTACTACTGCTGTATTGGAATTGGATAGACGCTCCTTTTTGGCAAAAGGGCAATTACCAAATTTCCATCTTTGCTGGGCACATTACATGGTCTATTTGGCTGAAAGAGCAGGTGTTGGTTGAACTGTCTTCTTTGTTTAATACTTGATCTTCTTCATGCCAATGTTATGCTTAAGATACTTACTTGCATTTAAGTGTAAATATGATATCATATTATAACTATGCCCAACTTATAGGTTGACAGTGTTGTATATAGTTACTCGTTGTACAACTTAATTTAAACACCATTTAGAAATGGGCTTATATCATCACTAAATAACGAATGATAAAGTTACCATAGCCAGTTCTATATTGTTACTTTACCTCTGCTGCTTATAGACAATGCCAATACATAGAAAAGAACACTCTAGTATTCTGCTATCCATTAATTAATATTCCCCCCATAGTGACTCTGTGGTACCATTCTTTCATATTTCCTCAGGCACCCCCTTTGAATCAGCCATTGGAAGGTACATCTACCGAGTTATATGAAGCCATGTCTGATTAGCAGGAGTACCTCCCTATGGTTTGGAATTCTTTGCCATAGCTCAGGTAAGTGCCTGATTTAAAGACCAGATTTAATTGCTTTTTGCTCTTTATTCTAGTGTAAAACTCTGTAAAATCTGCTGACCTATGTACTCTATGTTGTCATCACAGAATATGCTGTATGTTTGGTTTGCTTTCATTTAATTTCTGTTTGTTTTTTCTGTATGTTGAAATAACAATAAAACATTTAACTGAAAAAAAGTGCAGGTTGATGTGTTTGGTTCTTATTGGTTCTTTGTGTGACAGGAGTGGTGGAACTCATTTGGCCACACCTCTAATCTCTTACTTGAAGGGGGAGTGTAGTTTGCCTCCACACCTGCGGAAGAGTCGAGGGGCATTGACAGTTCAGGATCCGCTAGCCCACTTTTCTGGTTTGTCATACTTGTTAGTTGGGTTGGAGGGAGGATTCTAGGACTATGTGCTTCATGTGGTATTATGTTTTGGTAATGTGCTACTGAGGGAATGTGATGGGATGGGTGGGGCTGGGGGGCTTGATATTTATGATTTTTTGGTGGTGTTCATAGAATGGTTACTTGGTTATGTTTTCTTTATCGCGTATGGGGGGGACCATGGGGCATATTAAGGAAAATAACATTCTGATATTTCATCTTTATGATGTATGGTTCCTAATTGTTTTGACATGTTATTGGAGTTTTTGGCATTCTTTAAAAGGGGGCGGTGGGATGCCGACATATGGGGAAGGGCCCTTACTGCCTGGGGTTACTTTGGATTTGAGGTTAGGCTTATTGAAAATGCTTATTTAGTCTGGCTCAGTTATCTTTCTTAACATGGAATGTTCAAGGTTTGAACATTCTCATTAAATGTAGGAAGGTGTTTTCTCTTTTGAAAAAATAGTTCTGCTAATATATTTTTGCAGAAGACACATCTTCTGCATAAGGATGCTGATATTCTGGTTTGAGCACGGGTGGGAAGGGCTTTTTCGAGTTTTTGCAACTCTAAACAGAGAGGTGTTTCTGTTCTGTTATGGAGGGGGTGTCCCCTAATAGTGGATGATTGGATTTCCGATAAGGAGGGCATGGGGTCCTAATGTTGGGTAAAGTTAATGCCATTCCTGTGCTGTTAGTTAATGTTTATGCCCTGAACACAGATGCCCCGGAATTTTTCTCCACACTGTTACACACCCTTATGGATCGGTACTTACCATCAATGGTGGTATATATGGGGGGGATATTAATTTCATTTTGGACCCTTCCATTGATAGATCCCCAATAGAAAGGGGTCCTCCTTCCCACCAAAAAGTCTGGAAAGTTGTGTTGCATTTTTGTAATGAACTGCATTTGGTGGATTGCTGGAGGTTACTAAACTGTATGGCTAAAGACTTTATTTTTCGTTATCCCCGCTTTAAATCATTCAGCCATTTGGATTACTTTTTATGCAGTTCTAGTGTTTTAGTATCCCATGGCCCGATTGTGTTTTTGGACCATGCCCGTTTCCTTGGTGTGGGAGCCACGTAGGGCTCCCTCCCGAAATTCCTGTTGGTGGTTTAACTCAGTTCTGCTGTCTTAAGAGAAGTTTTGCCACTGGTTGATTGAGGAGATTATTTTTTATTTTCTTACCAATGTTACTCCTGACATTTCTCCTATTTTGTTGTGGGATGCTTTTAAAGCATTTATTAGGGGCAGGATTATTTCATATGCCTCCTATGTTAATAGAACCAGGAAGGAAAAAGTCAGGGAACTCACAGAATATATCTGACAGTTGGAATCAGAGATTTATGCTTCCCATAGTCAAACTAATGATCAAATGATACAGGAATTATTGCTGAAGAAAGAACAATTGAATGTGATTCTTCATCAGAAGGCCCTGAGTGCTCAGTTCTGGCTCCAGCAGGCCTTCTGGGTGTCAGGTGAGTAGGCTGGAAAGCTTCTTGCATATAAATTAAAAAAGCGTTCCATGGAGACTTTGGTTCCTTATTTGCAGGGACAGGAGAGTGCAGTGGTTTCTGATGCAGAATCTACAGTAGAACAATTTCATCTTTTTTATTCTCAGTTATACTGTTCCAAGTTTTCCCCTGCACAGGCAGATTATGAGGTATTTTTTGGTTCTTTGGTAATCCGTAGGTTACCTGTTGAGGTTGCTTCTTCTTTAGAAGAAGACATTTCCCTGAGGGAGATTCAACAAGTGATTAAATCCATGTCCCTAGGATGGGCTCCAGGCCCAGATGGGCTTAGTGTAGATTTTTATGCTGCTTTTGAGGCCCAGTTGTCACTGCGGCTTTTAGACGTGTTCCAGGTGGTTGAGCGATCTGGTACTCTACCTGAATCTATGAAGGAGGCAATTGTCACCGTCCTGCCTAAACCAGGTAGAGATCCCACTTTATGTTTTATCGACCAATTTCCATTTTAAATGCAGATTGTAAAATATTGGTAAAGGTTTTAGCTACGAGATTGGAAAAAGTACTGGGGGACTTCCGGTGTGATGGCTGCCAGCTAAGACGTCCTTCCAGATGGCTCCCCTACCCTACCTTCTGAATTAACATGAAGAGCTCACTGACCTTGCATCATGTCAGCATAGTAGTAGCTGACAGTCCTCTGCTTGCTGTGAAATGAACTCCTCCTCGTCAAACCGCAGACTGTCCGAGAGATGGACACGGATATGAGGGCAGTGCCACTCAGGCATACACCGCCGACGACCCCAGCAAAGGAGAAGTCCTCTAAGTGCATCAATGTGAGTGGTGCTGAAATCTCCCCTATTACCAAGCTGCAAACAGCACTAATAGAGGAGAGGTTTCTCGAGGAGCTGGCACTAATGAAAGAAACCTTATTGACGCTCGCATCAGATTTCGAGGGCATGAAAGTATCATTAGATCAGCTTTCTACTTGTACTAAAGATAATGAGGCCCGTATGTCCTCCTTGGATGATTGGAGGGGACAGCTGGACCTGGAGCTGGTCGCTTTGTGCCAATGCCTTAAAAAAAACAGAGGATCAATTAGAGGACCTAGAAGGGCACTTGAGACGCAACAACCTAGTACTACTAGGCCTCCCTGAAGGGGAAGAAGGGTCTTCAGCCATGATATTCACTCAAAAGCTGTGTGAAAAGTTAGTAGGGCCTTCACCCAATGGCCCCACATACATTATAGAACGGGCGCACAGGTCCCTTCGCCCCATGCCTCCCAAAGGCTCGCCTCCCCAACCTTTCATCCTCAGGATTCTAAACTTTCTTAATAAACAGCATGTTCTAGCTCGACTGAAAGAGGTTGCAGAAATACATTGGGCGGGCAAGAGATTACGTATTGCACAAGACCTACCATTTTCTGTTTGCCAGAAGCACTCAGCTCTTCACCCCCTGGTATCCAAACCCATCTCTGCTGGCATCAAATTCTGAGTTCGCCATCCTGCGACCTTACAAATAAATAAAAATGGGCAATGGAACTCGTTTGAAACCCTGGAAGCCGCCAGGGAGGCCTGCAAGATATGGTTCCCAGATTTCGTTAAGTGACAGCTTCCAGCTTTAATCTTGTGCCGAGAATGACACCCAGTGGTCGATTCTTGAACTGCGAGTTTGCCAACAGCACTGCATATTTGATACCTGGAGGAAGATTCACTTATGCTTTTGCCAAGTACTTCACTAGCAGGAAAATTTCATTAGTCTGCATGGATTTTGAAGTTTCACTGGGCTTTTGCTATTATTGTTCAGAATTTTAAGTTTACATGGCAAAGCTCGCTACATTGATTTATGGTGCGTGTCTGTTGGGGGGTGTTCTTCCCCCTGCCCTTAACAGGCACGTTATTTCTATTCCCTCACTGGACTTGCACTAAAACATTTAACCAGTCCTGTATTGGACTTATCTGAAGTCCCATATTAGTTTGCTAGTTTGAAATATGGATTAGTAATGCGCGCACTCTTCTCTGGTTGGTTGTTTTTTCCTCTGTTCTGCAGTGCCCTGCAGTATTCATTACAGTTCTACCTAGTGAGAGGATTTCTAAATCTGGAGCTCTTTGTGTATATTGAGTTTACAGCAAAGTTTGTTCAGAAGTTAACTTTTGGTTGTACTGGGTTGGAGGGGAGGGTGGAGCAGTGGGAAGTGGACTTGGTGGGTAGCATGATCGTCATCCTGCTGACTGAAGTAAAAGGAGTTCAGTCATTAGGACTGGGGGTGGTAACTATCTCTAATACTTTCTGGGGCATTCCGGTATGAACTATACTTATGCCCACTGGGGGGGTCAATGGGAGGGTGTAACTTTTTATTTTCTTTCTGGTTGTTAACTGAGAATTCTGAACTTAAATGGGGTTGGGGAAGAGGGGTGGGTTGTAGCCAGCCAATGAGACCCTTAGTGTATACATTACCTCGGAGGTCCCATATGATCCAAAACAGACCTGTTATATTAGTTTGCCTACCTTATCTGTCTTGTTATGAAAATTGTTTCGTGGAATATTAAAGGTGCCCGTTCCAGGGTGAAACGACATCAAATTCTCAAGCATCTGGCCCTGGCACGCACGGGGATTGCGCTGCTGCAGGAGACACACCTGATGACTGCTGAAAACAACTTTCTTCGCAGGGAACAAATTGGGTGTGCCTATGCAGCGGGCTATTCCACTGCACAGAGAGGGATCACCATCCTAATTACTAAGGGTGTCCAATTCCAGGAGCTGCAAACAATTGCTGATCCGCAGGGTAGGTTCTTAATTCTAAAGGGCCTTTTGGACCATAGAGAAGTAATCCTGGGCACTGTTTGTGGTCCGAATCAATCCTCCCCGGAATTTTTTTCCAACCTAGCCCTTGTACTAGCCCCCTTCAAACAATTGCCTATTATTCTAGCTGGGGATTGGAACCTCACTTATGATAACAGCCTAGATAGAACTACCCATAGAGGTCACAATCTCTCCCCTGCCCAGCGATCACTGCATGAGATGATGGAAGTTTTGGGATTCTGTGACCCCTGGCGTCTTCTTTATCCTTATGTAAGGGAGTATACCCTTTACTCATCATATCATAAGTCCTGTTCATGCATTGACTTTTTCCTGACCAATCAAATAATGTTAGCAGGCAGGTGTGGTATCTCTCCCAGAATACTGTCGGATCACTCTCTGATATGGTTTGACAGTATAATACCACAAGGGATGCCCAAAGATACCCTATGGAAATTGAACGTTCACTTATTGTCTCAAGATGAGATAGTTGAAAGGATTAAAACACTAATTGTCCAGTTTATGGATCAAAATGTTGGTACCATTCCAGCATATGATCAAATCTGGAGTTCTCTGAAATGTCATTTGAGAGAAGAATTTATAAGAATAGCTGCTACTAGGAAGTGCAAAAGGGAGGAAACAGCTCAGGATCTATTAAAATCTATCAGGCAGCTTGAACTGGCTATCTCTGTATACCCCTCCAACATGGATCAGGAGCATCTCATGGTTCTCAAAGACCAATATGTGGAGACCCTCAGAGAAAAAACTGAATACGCCCTTTTTAAGACACACACTGTCTACATAGACCAAGGAAACAAAGCTGGCCATCTTTTGGCCCTTAGGCTTCAGAAGCAGGAGGAATCTAAATTGGTCACCTCTATCTCTCCCCTTGTTGGTAGTGGGCCCTTAACAACCCATGCAAACCCAATTGCATTATCCTTGCTGCCCCTGTCTCCTATGTCCTCTTTCTCCTTGGTCACTGCAAGAATTGCTTGTCTTCTCTGTCCCCATTTGTTGTACGCACTCGGCATTAAAAATTGTAACTAACAATCGAATGCATAATGTCCTGACTGTAACATCTTTGGACTTGTTTGTCTCACCCTTGTTTGAGCCTGTTGTACCTGAAGTATGTATTATATGCATCTGTTTTACAGCAACACTGCCTACTGTACCAAATGTAATTTTACCACTGTTATGTTATGTAACATCCAGGTCGCATCTGGAAACAAGTGGATTTCCCGCTCAGTATGCTTATCTGGTAAATCTCATTAATAAATAAATAAATAAACCCCTAAAGAGATTGTGAAGGAGTTTGAAACATTTTATCGGCAGCTCTGTGGTCTTCCTGATCGTAGTCCCACACAGATTGAGATACAGGAGTACTTATCTAACATCCCCCTTCCAACTCTTAACCCGAACAGCAAGTACAGCTATTTACCCCTATAACAGTATCTGAAGTTGTGTCAGCCATACAATCCCTCCCATTAAACAAAGCTCCAGGACCAGATGGTTTTCCATCTAACTTCCATAAAACATTTGAAAAAGAACTCACTCCCATACTCCACCACCTATTTAATTACATCTGTACAAAAGGGCTCACAGATTTTACTCTACTGGAAGCTATTATTGTGGTTCTGCCAAAACCTGGTAAGGCTAGGGATAAGGTATCAAATTATCGGCCAATCTCGCTGATGAATTATGACATTAAGTTGCTGGCTAGAATTTTGGCCTCCCGGATTGCCAGCATTTGGGAGAAACTAATTAGCCCTAACAAATTGGGTTTGTTGGTGGTAGGAATCCCTCCAATAATTTCTGAAAACTGACCCATAGCTTCTCTGTAGCCAGAGAGGCAGACCTTCTGATGGCACTTGTCTCCCTGGATGCAGAGAAGGCCTTCGACAGGGTCAGCTGGCCCTTCCTCTTTGAAACATTGGCCAGATTTGGCTTCCCCTTCAAATTTATTTCCTGGATTAGATCTCTTTACTCTAAGCCAAGTGCCAGGATCTATTGTAATAGGATTTTCTCCACCACTTTCCCACTTTACTCTGGAAAGAGACAAGGCTGCCCTACATCACCCTTACTGTTCAACTTGTACTTAGAACTGCTGATCCGACAGTTGCAGTTGTCTCCTAGTCTAACTGGTATTACAATTGGCCCATTTGACTTACAGTTGCCCCTTTATGCAGACGACATCTTGCTGCATGTCACTGATCCACTCAAGTCTATCCCACATGCTCTGGAGATAATAAAAAAGTTTGGCCGATTCTCTAACTATAAGTTGAACCTAAGTAAGACGGAAGTAATGCCCTTAAAACCTCATGTTAATAAGACTGCTATAGAGACCCTTGATATGACTTGGTCCACTAAACTTAAATATTTAGGAATTATCCTTGCACCCTCCAATTATCTTTTGAGGAAGCTTAATTTGGATAACTTTAACCCCCCCTACAAATGGGGGTTCCCAAAAAGTCTTCCTTGAGCTTGCCTAAATGCTCATTTCCAGGCTGGTGTCCTGCGTTTTAGCAGATTAAATGTGATTACCAGAGCTTGTATAGCTCCTGTGTACTGTCTCTTTAAGAGCTGCCTAATTGCAGCTTAAATAATCTGAGAGGGAGCTCTGTTGAAAGATGTAACTATTTACTGAAAACCATTTAGAATGATAATGATAATGTAGTTTGTCTAACCTGCTTTCTTTTAGGCAAGGACTGTTTTGTTTGTCTCCACTGTCTTGGTCCTGGACTGCAAATTGGACCAATCAGTTCTGGTGGGACCTAAAATATAGCCGGACTGCAGGAGCTGACTGAATTCAAAATCTATAGGAACTGCAGTTTGAACTTTTTGCGCCTTTTTTGCAATTGAAGGGGGAGCTCTCGCTTTAACTGACAGCCAAATCAGCCAACCAAATCTTTTGGATCTTGGGGAAGTTCCGGGGCTGCTTGCAGTTTTTCAGTTAGAACTAAGCTGGAAGCTGAGCAAGAAGGCGCTGAAGTGTTTCTGAGCAGCTATCCTGAGTGGATTCGCATGGGAGAACTCTGAAAAGGCTAAGTTTTTGGCCTGCATGCCGGTGTGCTGCTCCTGAGAGGGAGAGAAGAGAATTATTTTGGACTAAATCCAAGTTAGTGTGACTAAAGTAAGCTACTGAAGTGGGCCAGGCTCAACCTGAAGAAGACCAAATATTTTGCTGAATGCGATCGGCCTTTCAGGAGTTCCAGCTACCCCTAAACTCCCGGTGTGTGCAGAGACTTTGCGATTGTGCACGGGGAGTGCTTTGCCTGGTACAGTAGAATTCCCGTACATGTAAATGTGCTATGAGCTGCTAGTGGGTTGTGAGTTAGTTCCCCACTGTGTGAATTGTGTTCTGCTTGCTGGAAGCTGTATCCAGGCCAAAATGGACTGCTTCCGAACTTGTTTCATGCAGTCTGGGCTTTGCCAGACTGGCCCAGCCAGACTACCCACTGCACAGAGAAGCCATCGACGAGAGACCTGCCTGGGGATCAGCCCCCTGCTCCACGCTTGAACAGGAATGATGCCTCTGCAACTTGTGTGGGCCCTGCTTCTCCTGGCATTCCAGATCAACCACATGCAGTCTCGATTTGCCCAGCCTGTGTCCAGTCTTGGGTATCGTGAGTAAATACCAGGGTAGCTCCCTACAACAACAGCTTAATCTGAGGTGTCATCTGATTGTCTTGTTGTTTCGCTTCTTTACGAACTGAGCCCTCTGGCTAAGGATTACAAATATTGTATACTGTGCATGTTGTGTTTTCCATCACAGGGCCCCAACCAGCTGCAACCCTGGGCAACTGTCCTGGCTAGCCCATCTCTTCTTTACCTGGGTACCCAGAGGTGGACTGTGTGGGGGGACTCAAAGCACATGCATAAGTGCTTGATTGATATAACCTTTAAGCTAATTAACCTGATTTTGCCCCTCCCTTTTCAAGTCCCCTGAATAAATCAGATCTAACTTTTTCTGCATGCAATCTGACTGTGGTTCCAGTTTGTGCTCAAAGCACTGTACTGTTGCTATTTGCTGTGCTTAACCTTGTTTTCCAGGGGATCCCCAGGGTCAAGCCAGAGGAACCAGCCCTGCTGGTAAGTGCAAAGAGTGTGGGTACTCGTGTGGTGTACCAGGGGTATTGTGAAAGTGATTATTGTACAGTGTTCAGGCCACTAGAAGGGAAATAGGGGGGTTACAGTGTCCCAGAGGATTGTGCCCAGGTTAGCTTGACCACTACCAACTCTGACCTCCGGATGAAGGCATCCGTTTCAGAACTCAGGCCCCTTAACCTGCTTCTAGCCAAGCAGGCAGGGGTAGTAGCCCTTGGGATAGCGCCACCTAGAGGTTACATTTTTGGAGACTCACCACTGGGATTTTTGTGTCTTCTAGTGGCCAAATTTGCTAATTGCTGTTAAAAATAAATGGCTACCTCAACAGAAGTGGCTGCACACCATTTGGTGGGGTGGTGTACTGGGCAGGAGATCGACCCCCAAAATGCTATACTTATCCTAGGTATTCCCCTGGTTACCAATAAGGACACTGTAGAGGGAGTGCTTTCCAAGGTTAAACATTTACAAAACCCTGTGGTGGTGGGTCAACAGGATAATCTGCTCACCCAAGGTTTCATGGCGTTAGTAGAGTGTAAGGACCCAGTAGACAGTTCCAAAGTGCCACAGACTATCACTCCTGAAGGAGCCCTCACTGCCTGGAGAGTGATAACTAAAGACAGTAAAGACCCCGGGGAGAATGAGCACCCCCCCCCCACTATCTGAGACTTTTGAGGAGAAATTTGGTAAGTTGTTGCTGGAGGAAGGGAAAACTGTGGAGGACTTAAAGAAACTATTCCTGCCACCTGGGGGTGTTCCTCCCCCAACACGCTCTCCCGCTCCAGCACCCATTATTGACCCTCCTTCTGTGCCCATGCCAATGCTGGCTCCTATGTCTGTACCTGCCATTAGTCACGACTCTTACCGAAGGCTGAGAATCTTCTACAGCACCCTCCCCACCCCCCAAGGGGAGGATGATTGGGAGACCTGGATAGATTGTGTTGCCCCTTTGGTACCTGAATGGCAGTGTGCAGAGGCTTTGAAATGGAAAAGGATCATAGAACGTTTGAGGGGACCCGCACTAGAGGCCATTACATTTCTGAGGTCCACAAACCCTGATGCATCTGCCCAGAAGTACCTATCTGCACTCGAAGGCAATTTTGGGATCACTGGGTCAGGGGAGAACTTGATGTGGAAATTTTAAGGTACAAAACAATGGCCAGGGGAAAGTTTGTCTGCATATGTTACTCGTCTGGAAAGAGCACTGCAGAAGGCTTACCGAAAAGGTGCGGTAGCCGCCAGTGACTTAAACCTTGTGAGGTTGGGGCACATACTGCAACATGCAAAGTATTCTAAATTGCAGCTCCTTCAATCAATGCTCCCAGATAGAAGGGGGTAGCCCACCAGACTATTGTGACTTGATAAATGAACTCCGGAAGGTTGAAGATGAAGAGAGGGATTGTAATTCTAGGGTGAGCGCAGCCCAAGTGTTCACGGCATTGGAATGCCCTTCCGAAGTGGGGACAAATGAGGGTGTGCCACCATGGAATGAACTGCTCAGGGGAGTTCAGGGAAACAAAAAACAGTCTCTTTATGAAGGCCGCTCCTGCAAGTACAGGCACCGACCCTTATCCAACTGCATCTGTTATGGGAGTGGGGGTGTCCACCCAGGCATCTCCTGCTGACAGCAGCTCAAAACTCGATGTCTTGACTATGAAAGTAAGAGAATTGAAGAGATGTCTCCAAATGCTCACCACACAGCAGACAGAGATGGCACCAAGGTTCTCGGTTGGTAGTACCACCGCCTCAGCTTCCAGCGTGATGCCTCGGCCACCCCAAATCCCAGACAACATATTTTGCCATAATTGTGGGAAGGATGGGCACATGAAGAGAGAATTCAGGTCCACAGAAGACCTAGATAAAGTTGTATATACACTTCAAGGCGAGCTTCGGAGAAAGAATCAGCAGTTGAGGAGTGCCCAAAATGACCGCAGTGAGGGTTCAAGAAGTAGTAACTCAAATCCCTATGTAGCTAAATCATCTGTCCAGGCCACCGCTGCTGTCCCTCCAGACTGGTCCAAAATAGTGGGCCCTTCAATGGAGACTACCATGGCTGTGAATGGTATTCCTACTCAGGCTGTGCCGGACAGTGGGTCGCAAGTGACCATTGTATTTAAGGACTGGTGTGACAAACACTTATCTGCTGTGCCCTTACAATCCCTGGAAGGCCTACATGTGTGGGGGCTAAGTGACAAGTCTTATCCCTACCTAGGATATGTCTGCCTCTGGTTGTCATTTCCTGCAGCTGTAACTGGTGTAGAGGAGCAAGTCGAGACACTGGCCTTAGTGTGTCCCCTACTAGACTGTATGATGGGGTTCCCCTGTTAATTGGGACCAATGCCCATATGTTTGGGAGACTGGCACAACTCTGTCATGAGAAACAAGGGCGACGGACTGGAAGGGCCCTAAGAATTCCTGCTCTGATCAAGAGGGCCTATGATTTGCAACAGAACCCCAAGGGAGTGGACCAGGATGAACCTGTAGGGGTCGTGTGGAAGAAATATCCCGATTCAATGGTACTGGCCCCTAACACCCAGTGTACAGTTCAAGGGGAGGTCCGCCTCTGCAAAGATGTCAAGAACAAAATACTGATGTTGGACGCACCAGGTGATTGCTGGAAGGATTATTGGTTAAGCCCAGCATCTTGCCAGCTCGTGCTCATGCCTATGCACGACGAGTGATGGTCCAGATTCATAATGTGTCAGATCGGGAGATCCGGGTGAACAGAGAATGCACCCTAGCCATGGTACACTGTACAGACACTGCAGTGTTGCCCAGCAACAAGCACCCTGGGAAGACAGATAGCATGACTCCCGACTTATTTGATTTGGTGACTCCCCGTTGCCAGCTGAATGGAAGACTAGAAATAGCCAGAAACTTGCCCAGAGAGATCAAGTGTTTTCGTTGAAGGAATGGGACGTGGGATGTGTCCAGGGTGCAGAGCATCACATACGCCTGCACGATGAACGGCCATTTCGAAAGAGGTCTCGAGGCCTAGCTCCTGCAGACATAGACCATGTGAGAAGACACTTGCAGGAAATGCTCATGGCTGGTGTGATACAAGAATCCAGGAGCCCATATGCTTCTCCCATTGTGGCTGTGCGTAAGAAGAATGGATCTGTAAGAATATGTGTTGATTATCGAACTCTGAATCGGCGGACCATCCCCGATCAATACACCATGCCCCGTATACAAGATGCTCTGGATTGTTTGAATGGGAGCAAATGGTTCCGGTGTTGGATCTTCGCAGTGGATATTACCAGATTCCGATGGCTCTGGAGGACCATGAAAAGACAGCCTTCATCTGTCCTTTGGGGTTCTACGAATTCCTGAGAATGCCACAGGGGATATCGGGCACCCCAGCCACCTTCCAGCGACTGATGGAACGAGCGGTGGGAGACATGAATTTGCTGGAATGCCTGGTGTACTTGGACAATGTCATTGTATTTGGAAGCTCCCTAGAGGAACATGAGAGTCGACTGTTCAAAGTACTAGACCGACTGGAAGATTTCAGCCTCAAGCTGTCCATAGACAAGTGGCAGTTTTTCCAAACCTCTGTGAAGTATGTGGGGCACAAAGTGTCTACAAAGGGGATAGAGACTGATCCTAGTAAAGTTGAAGCCTTGACTACTTGGCCCCAGCCCCACAATTTGAAAGAACTACAATGTTTCCTGGGATTCTGTGGCTACTACCGCTGGTTCATAAAGGACTATTCCAAAGTGATTCGGCCACTCTTGAGTCTTACCCAGGGTTACCCTTCTACCAATTGGAAATACAAGAAAGGGTCCATCAAGGAACCAGACAAAGCATATTTCTGCCCAGGTGAACTTTTCGGGTCCCGTTGGACGTCTGACTGTGAAGCAGCTTTACACAAAGTCATATACCAGCTCACCCACGCCCCAGCCTCGCTTATGCAGATCCCACCAAACCTATGTGCTGCATACGATGCCAGTCTGCAGGGTCTAGGAGCTGTACTGTATCAAGACCGTGAGGATGGTTTGAGACCAATGGCATTCACCAGTAGTAGCTTGACCCAGTCAGAGCAAAACTACCCTGTGCACAAGTTGGAGTTTCTTGCGTTAAAATGGTCCATTGTTGACCAGTTTCAAGATTACCTCTATGGGGCAAAAATATTGGTGAGGACTGACAATAACCCATTGACCTATGTACAGACTTTAGCTAAGTTACATGCCACATGACACCGGTGGCTTTCTGCATTGTCAACATATGATTATGCTGTCGAATACAGACCAGGCCTGAATCATATTGATGATGACACCCTATCCCATTTCCAAGAGTGCCTGGGTCAGACTGTCTGAACCTGACATCCGAGCATTGTGCCAAAAGTTTGGTAGAAATGAACAGATGTCTACGGACACAGTGAACTGCTTAGCAGATTGCTTGGGCCCCTCTGACACCTGCATACCGGCTGCGTATTGCCACTTTTCTGCTCTAGATATTAGTGCACTACCTCAGTTTGACAATGACAGCATTCAATGGGCTCAATCCCGAGATCCTATGATTCAGTTAGCACTTGACGCCCCTTGTGCAGAAAAAGATGCGTCCAAGTTATGTTCCTCTGATCTGAGAACCACTTTATTGTTTAAAGAATGCCCCAGGTTGAAGCTGCTTAATCAGTTATTGTATAGAGAGACTGTAAATCGGGGTGACCAAATAGACAAGCAACAATTGGTCCTGCCCACAGCCTTCAAAGATTTGGTACTGAGGTCCCTCCACAATTATATGGGCCACCTTGGTATCAACCAGACCCTTGACCTTGTACGATCTTGATTCTACTAGCCCAAGATGGGGGCCGATGTTGAGCACCATGTAAGGACTTGTAGTCGCTGCCTGCAGAGAAAAGCCCTGCCTCAGAGGGCTGACCCCTTGTCAACATTACTACCAGCACCCCAATGGAACTAGTCTGCATAGACTTCTTGAGTTTAGAGCCTGATCAGCGAAACATTGCAATGTGTTAGTGGTTACGGACCATTTCACACGGTATGCACAAGCTTTTCCCACCAAAGATCAAAAAGCATCTACCATGGCTAAGGTGCTAGTGGAAAATTTCTTTGTCCACTATGGTGCCCCCAATGAATTCACTCTGATCAGGGCCAGGACTTTAAGAGTTGGCTAATCCAAGAAATGCTCTCTCTATGGGGGGGGCGTAAGTCAAGAACCACCCCTTATCACCCACAGGGGGATCCTCAACCTGAACGCTTTAACCGCACCCTACTAGACATGCTAGGCACCCTCCACCCAAAAGATAAGCATAAATGGAGCCAGCAGATTAGCACCTTGGTACACGTACAATTGCACAAAGATTATGCTACCGGGTTTCTCCCTACCTCCTCATGTTCGGGAGAGAGCCCCGGCTGCCTGTTGATGTCTGTTTTGGTGTTTCTCCCAATGGGATCCGAGCCAAAGATTGCCTGCAATATGTACAAAAACTTAAAGTTCAATTGAACCATGCCTATCAACTGGCCCAGACAATGGCTGCCAAAAGAAATCTAGCCAACAAAGAGAGAGACATGATAGAAAAGTAAAGGCTCAAGAGCTTAGGCCTGGAGACTGTATGTTGTTGCAAAATTTAGGATTGCAAGGTAAACACAAAATTGCTGATCAATGGCACCATCTTCCCCATGTCATAGTTGGAAAGCTGGATGATTTGCCAGTGTACAAAGTGCACCCAGAGAATAACTCCAAAGCTGTCAAGACCATGCACTTGCTACCTATTGGTCAAGTTATAATTGAGGCTGAACCCACCGAGATTGATTCCCCTGGACCAGTGACTTGTGCTGCTGCAAGAAAGAAACAGAGTCAGCCTACCCCCATGGTTGCCGATTTAAGGCTTTCCCCACAGCAGGTCCAGAATGATAGTGACTACCAGTCTAACTCAGATGACAGTGAGTGTGATAATGCCTATTACCCCTCATATGAACTGAGTCAGTTGTTTCGTGGAAATCATATGTTGAATTATGGGGATGAAGCTAGGCCTTCTGGACTGCCTAACACCCCGCCATCATCCTTGGAGCCAATGCTCCCTGAAGGTGAAGTGCAAAGTAGCACGTCTTAGGATGCTGAGTCTTTGTGTAACATGGAACTGTATGATTTGCCTGAAGGAGAGGCTGATGGTATGAGTCTTTCTGGTGACATGCCAGAACTTGAGGAACACTATGAGAGTGCTGACAACTGCCCTTCAGTGCCAGAGTGTCTTCAAAATGAGCCAAGTGCTGTAGAAACAGAGACTACAGAGCAAGGGGCTGACCGTGCTCCCAGCTTGGACATTCCCCTTTATGCAGAGGCACCCCTCACAAGTGATGAAAGCTCCAAGACCATTGCTGAAAGTACAAAGACTGTGGTTGTTCACCCCAGAAAGAATGGCCAAGCTGTCAAGCCAGTGGTGCGCTTCAGTTACGATTCCCCCGCAAGGCCAGTGGATTTGCCTCTCAATGTAGTCCACAAAGGTGTTTATATCTCTCAGAGCTCATTGCCCAAATTGAGCTTGACGGCCCATTCCAGGTTACTTGTTCTGCCCTCTCACCATGGTGCCCCTGCCCCATCCAGCCCCAAGTTAGCTGATAGGGAAGGGCCCCATCTTGCATTGTGTGTTTACAGTACAAGAAGTTATTACATGATTCTGTATAGTAATGTTCAATTTACCTGTGTGAAATATGCATAGTGTATTGTCAGAATGGAAATGATATAGTGGAGTACGTTGAAATGTATAGTAAAGTGACAAGTTATGCCAAGCGATGAATCAGATAGTACTTGTAGAGCATGCTAATAGTATAAATGTCTTGTATATGTTGCATTTTCAATGTTATGATGGTACAGACTTGACGCGGACGCCAAGTTTGCCCAGGCAGGGAAGGGTGTAACCCCCCCTACAAACAGGGGTTCCCAAAAAGTCTTCCTTGAGCTTGCTTAAATGCTCACTGCCAGGCTGGTGTCCTGTGTTTTAGCAATTTAAATGTGATTACCAGAGCTTGCATAGCCTCTGTGTACTGTCTCTTTAAGAGCTGCCTAATTGCAGCTTAAGTAATCTGAGAGGGAGCTCTGTTGAAAGATGTAACTATTTACTGAAAACCATTTAGAATGATAATGATAATGTAGTTTGTCTAACCTGCTTTCTTTGTAGCAAGGACTGTTTTGTTTGTCTCCACTGTCTTGGTCCTGGACTGCAAATTGGACCAATCAGTTCTGGTGGGACCTAAAATGTAGCCGGACTGCAGGAGCTGTCTGAATTCAAAATCTATAGGAACTGCAGTTTGAACTTTTTGTGCCTTTTTTGCAACTGAAGGGGGAGCTCTCGCTTTAACTGACAGCCAAATCAGCCAACCAAATCTTTTGGATCTTGGGGAAGTCCCGGGCTGCTTGCAGTTTTTCAGTTAGAACTAAGCTGGAAGCTGAGCAAGAAGGAGCTGAAATGTTTCTGAGCAGCTATCCTGAGTGGATTCGCATGGAAGAACTCTGAAAAGGCTAGGTTTGGGGCCTGCATGCCGATGTGCTGCTCCTGAGAGGGAGAGAAGAGAATTATTTTGGACTAAATCCAAGTTAGTGTGACTAAAGTAAGCTACTGAAGTGGGCCAGGCTCAACCTGAAGAAGACCAAATATTTTTACTGAATGCGATCGGCCTGTCAGGAGTTCCAGCTATCCCTAAGCTCCCGGTGTGTGCAGAGACTTTGCGATTGTGCCCGGGGAGCACTTTGCCTGGTACAGTAGAATTCCTATACATGTAAATGTGCTATGAGCTGCTAGTGGGTTGTGAGTTAGTTCCCCACTGTGTGAACTGTGTTCTGCTTGCTGGAAGCTGTATCCAGCCCAAAACAGACTGCTTCCGAACTTGTCTCCATGCAGTCTGGACTTTGCCAGACTGGCCCAGCCAGACTACCCATGGCACAGAGAAGCCATCGACGAGAGACCTGCCTGGGGATCAGCCCCTTGCTCCACGCTTGAACAGGAATGATGCCTCTGCAACTTGTGTGGGCCCTGCTTCTCCTGGCATTCCAGATCAACCACCTGCAGTCTCGATTTTCATCCAGCCTGTGTCCAGTCTTGGGTATCGTGAGTAAATACCAGGGTAGCTCCCTACAACAACAGTTTAATCTGAGTGTGTCATCTGATTGTCTTGTTGTTTTGTTTCCTTTACAAACTGAGCCCTCTGGCTCAGGATTACAAATATTGTGTACTGTGCATGTTGTGTTTTCCATCACAGGGCCCCAACCAGCTGCAACCCTGGGCAACTGTCCTGGCTAGTCCATCTCTTCTCTACCTGGGTACCCAGAGGTGGACTGTGTGGGGGGACTCAAAGTGCATGCATAACTGCTTGATTGATATAACCTTTAGGCTAATTAACCTGATTTTGCCCCTCCCTTGTTCAAGTCCCCTGAATAAATCAGATCTAACTTTTTCTGCACGCAATCTGACTGTGGTTCCAGTTTGTGCTCAAAGTACTGTACTTTTGCTATTTGCTGTGCTTAACCTTGTTTTACAGGGGGTTCCCAGGGTCGAGCCAGAGGAACCAGCCCTGCTGGTAAGTGCAAACAGTGTGGGTACTTGTGTGGTGTACCAGGGGTCTTGTGAAAGTGATTATTGTACAGTGTTCAGGCCACTAGAAGGGAAAGAGGGGGGTTACAGTGTCCTAGGGGGCTGTGCTCAGGTTAGCTTGACCACTACCAACTCAGACCTCTGGATGGAGGCACCCGTTTCAGAACTCAGGCTTCTTAACCTGCTACTAGCCAAGCAGACAGGGGTAGTAGCCCTTGGGATAGCGTCACCTAGGGGTTACATAGCCTTCTTACAACTATCCAAGACCTAATTAGATGGACTCCCCTTTACCTCTCTTTGCAAGGAAGAATTAATGTTATCAAAATGAATGTTTTGCCTCGACTATTTTATCCACTTAATATGCTGAATATTCACCTCCCTTTGACCTGGATCTGTAAACTCCATGGTCTTATTTCTAAATTCATATGGAATAATAAGCCTCCAAGGAGAGCATATAATCGTCTATGTGTCCCAAAATCCAAGGGGGGACTTAAACTCCCTAATTTTTACCACTATTGTCTGGCCAGTCACATGGCTAAGTACCTGCAATGGGAAATATTTCCTCCTGCCCCGGATGTTCCCCAATATATCCCTATATGGTTACAACTTGAACGTCACATCATTAAAGATACGGGATTGTCACCCTCTAGTCTCTGGTATACGCTCCCTCAAAAGCTGCCGACTGCCCTGCAAAAAACGGTTCTAAATACATCAATTAGGGTCCATAATCAGTTAAGTAAGTCTCTCAAATATGAAAATCTTAGGGACATTTCGCAACCGCTGTTTGGTAACCCCAACCTCACAGTGGGGGGCAAACTCTTGTTTCCGCATAAATTAAATATGGCTAGGCAGACTGCTGTAAGAAACTTAATGAGCCAAGGTGGGGTGGGGTGGGGTCAGTGTCAGAGATACTGGCCCAATTTCACTTGCTGTCGAAATACTCCTTTTTCATTTACCAGATTAGACATATCTTAACAAGCATTTGTCAATGCCGAATGTTGGCTTGCTGGCATTGGCATTGGTAGTGCAGGAGTTAGACAGATGCATCATAGGAATGGCAGTGAAGTATTGAACTGATGCCAACCCACTCCCACCCTGCAGAGAGTGACAAGCATTAGGGTGTCCCTTTGGGTGTTTGGTAGTGCAGTGCAGGAAAACATGTCGGGCAGGATGTGAGAAATGACAGCTGTACAGTTCATAAGGAGGTGTAAAAAAATGCCAGTGTTGAAAATGTGGCATGTAAATATACCAAATTTGTGAAGCTACTAGGGTGTGTGGGAAATATGCAATGCACGCTTGCAACACTGCCATTTTATGGGCGTTCGGCACCAAATTTTCAACATAGGCATTTTAGCACCTCTGCTCATGTATAGTGTCACTGTTATTTCCTCAAAGTGTCCCAAGAAGTGATTTCGCACAGCGACCACGCTATTCTGCGCCAGAAGTGTGAAAACACATTTTGGGCACGATATGTCAAATGACGGCTGTACTGTTCATCAACAGGTGTGGAAAAATGGCAATGGTGAAAATCCAGACTGAAAATATCACAAATGCATGACGGTACGAGCGTGTGTGCAATCTGCCAATGCATGATCGTAACACAGTTATTTTATGGAGTATCATCACCAAATTTTCAACATAGGCATTTTATATCGTCTGCTCATGAACTGTGTCACTGTCATTTTCATAATCTGGCCCAAACACTGACTTCCCACAGCAACTGCACTATTATGCGCCGGAAGTGCGGAAACACATTTCGGGCAGGATGTGGAAAATGACAGCTGTACTGTTCACAAGGAGGTGTACAAAAATGACAATGCTGAAAATCCGGCAGTAAAATATTGTGAATGCGCGAAGTTACGAGCCTGCGTAGCAACTGCACAACGCACGCTCGTAAAACAGGCATTTGTTGGATTTTTTCCACCAAATTTGGAACTTAGGCTTTTTAAGAGGGCACCTCATGAACACCACCACTGTCATTTCGTTAATGGGCCCCGAAAGGTGATTTCGCGCAGTGACTGCAAAATCACCTTTCGAGGCCGATAAACGCAATGACACTGACAGAATTCATGAGGAGGGCCCCCAAAAACCCCATGTTGAAAATTTGGTGCAAAAATTCAAAAAAATGCCTGAGATATGCAACGAGTTGAAAACCCTATCTAGCCCAT
This sequence comes from Neoceratodus forsteri, assembly GCA_016271365.2. Classification (NCBI taxonomy): domain Eukaryota; kingdom Metazoa; phylum Chordata; order Ceratodontiformes; family Ceratodontidae; genus Neoceratodus; species Neoceratodus forsteri. The sequence goes on from CM028135.1 coordinate 765,541,959, forward strand.
TATACAGCTTACCGCATTTCCTCAGTTCACGGTCGGCTTTGAAGAGTGCAGACGTGTTCCCGTCCACCAAGATCATCGCGCCAGACTCTGGAGGTAAGCATGGGGTGAGGGGTGTGGGAGGCAGGGTGCGAGTGGTGGAGTGCGGGTTGTGGGAGGGGCAGGGAGAAGCGCCGTGGGACCGTTTTAATTTGTAGGTTTTAAAAAAAAAAAAAGATGGCGGGGCTTTACCACACTGGGGTGGGCTCCCAGTGTGGCAGAAGGATGGCTGGGCGTGGAGCCGGCGGGGATTAGGCACCCGTCGGCCATGGCATCAGTTGCCACGCTGAGGTGGGCTCCCAGCGTGGCACCCTGTACTGGGAGGCGGGACGGCACCTAGTAAAGTGGACATAACTTCTAAACAAGTGACGCTCGCATGACGAGCTTGTCTCTGATTGCAGCGGCACTTTTTGAAGTTTTGGCCACTTACATATGTTGGTGTCAGCGCTAGCATGCTGGCTTATTGGGGAATGAGGACACCTACTGATGCGCAGCTCTGCATTCACCCAACAGCAGCCACGCCCCCAAAGCTGCACTCTCCCAATATGTTGACTGCCGCGCAAACGCGGCAAGCCAACATAATAAATGGTTTGGAAAAGGTCCATGGGACAGCACTTGTGGGGACACCTTGTGTGAATTCCAAGCATTGGCTTTGCAGCCTCATGCTGTCTCTTGCCTAGATGCAACCTTGTACTCTAAACTTAATTCTGACTGGGTGGACCGCTCCCAATATTGGTTGTAGACTCTTCCCAATGCCTGTTTTAACTGGGAAAAACTGTGGCAAGGGATCTATCAGTATACCGCAAATGATAAACTTCGACTGATACAGTTTTATGTATTACACAGTTTGCATCTCACTCCAGTGAAACTATATCATATGGGCAGGCTCCCAAGCACGGCTTGTTTTGGGTGCGGGCAGCAACAGGGATCCCCACTGCATATATTCTGGGAATGCCCCATGGTTGCCCCCTTGTGGTCCTTAATAAAATCCAAGGCGGACCCCTTATTGGGCATACAGAACCTATTCATCCCACAAATTTGCATTCTTGGGGACTATTCTGCAGTGGAAGAGAAGGAAAGATGTTACTATATTAATCTTATATCACTTACAGTGAAAAACCTGGTACTAAGGCACTGGAAGGACCAGACTATGATTATTTATAAGGAATGGGTCAATGATTTGTTTTGTAACTTGAGGGTAGAGAAATCCATTGCTAGTCTTAGGAATAAGATGTCCCGATATCGGACAAGATGGGAGAAATTCCATACTTTGTGGTCAGTTGCTTCTGCACCCTGAATCAAGCTGGGACAGCCATTTATCTTGGTAAGGACAGAAGTCTGTTCTCACTGCTAAGGCTTCTGGCCTTCTATAACTAGTACCCAGTGGGAACTATCCATGTAAGGTCATCTAGCTTTCAGAAACTGATATTTTAAGAAACACATGATTTCTTGGACAGTACATCTCTTGGCTCTGGCTCCTAGGGGTGAGGAGGTTTGAGTGGGGGATTATGGTGGGGGGGGTTGTTGGGGAGTTAAAGTGGGGATGGGACGGGCAGGGGGTGGGAATAGTTGTTAACTCCTTGTAATATTTACTGACCTACCTATTGTGAGACCATTTGTATTATATACTGTATTATCTGAATATGTGAAATTTGAATAAAGTTTATTAAATTTCAAAAAAAAAAGGAAAAAATACTGGGGATCTTGATTAGTAAATTGCAATCAGATTTTATGATGGGAAGGCAGGACAGTGACAATTTGCATGCAGTGATAGATTTAATTCCGGTTATAGTATGCAGACCTGATTCTGCTGCTATAGTTTCTGTAGATGCTGAGAAGGCATTTGATTCTGTTGAATGGCAGTATTTACAATTTGTGCTTTCTAAAGTAGGTCTGGGTCCAAGTTTCTGTTGTTGGATTAACTGCTTATATTCTGATCCTAGAGCTAAGGTACAGGCAAATGGGGTGTTGTCATCTCCTTTTTAGAAACACAGAAACATAGAATTTGACATTAGATAAGGACCGCTTGGCCCACCTAGTCTGCCCATTTCCCTACCTGATGGATATGCTGCAGATCCTAGTTAACCAACAGCCTACTTCCTCCTACCCCCACTGGAATTGCCTTATGTCTGTCCCATGTATTCTTGAATTCCCCCACTGTTCTTGACTCCACGTCCTCCTCAAGAAGGCTGTTCCATGCATGCACAACCTTCTCTGTGAAAAAATACTTCCTAACATTAGCTCTGAGATGTCCCCCCTCTATTTTCCAATTGTGCCCCCTTGTTCTTGCACATCTCTTTTTCTGAAAGATGCTACCCTCTTAAACTTTGTAGATTTCCTTGAGGTACTTGAAAGTTTCTGTCATGTCCTCCCTCTCTTTCCTTTCCTTGAGGGTATGCATATTAAACTCCTTTAGTCTCTCTTCGTATGTCTTCTGGTGCAGATCCTGCACCATTTTGGTTGCCCTCCTCTGGACAGCCTCCACTCTGTTTATGTCTTTGCGGAGATGGGGCCTCCAAAACTGCACACAGTACTCCAGATGTGGTCTTACCAACTGTCTGTACAGAGGGATAACAACTTCTTGTTTTCTACTGTTGATACCTCTCCTATGCATCCCAGTACCCCCCCGCCCTCCTTACTGCCTTCCCACATTGCTTGCCCATCTTTAGGTCATCTGATATAATTACTCCCAGGTTCCTTTCCATTTCTGTTGTTAGTATCCCCCCATTGTGTACTCTTCCCTGGGTTTTGTTTCCCAGGTGCATTACCTTGCACTTCTTTGTGTTGAATCTGAGCTGCCATACATTTGACCATTCCTCCAACCTAGCCAAGCCCCTTCTCATCCTTTCCAACACCCCCTCCTTGTGTATCAACCCTGTTGCAGATCTTTGTGTCGTCTGCAAAGAGACACACTTTTCCTTCCAGGTGCTCTGCAATGTCACTTATAAAGACATTAAAGAGGACTGGCCCCAGTACCGAACCCTGCAGTACCCCACTAGTTACCCTCCTTTCTTCACTGTGGACTCCGTTTACTATTACCCATTGCATCCTGTTGTCCATCCAATTTTTTATCCAGGCTACCACCTTGCGACCCACTCCAAGGTTGGCTAGCTTGTATATTAATCTTTTGTGTGGGACTGTGTCAAATGCCTTGCTAAAATCTAGGTAGGCCATGTGCACAGCCCCTCCCTGGTCTACTACTTTGGTCACCCAGTCAAAGAAATCTATTAGATTTGTCTGACAAGACCTTCCCACTGTGAATCCATGCTGTCTTGGGTCCTGTGCCCAACTGGCCTCTAGGTACTCAACACTTTTTTCCTTCAGAAGTGATTCCATCATTTTCCCTGCCACTGAGGTCAAACTAGCTGGTCTGTAGTTTCCTGCCTCTGCCCTGCTCCCACTTTTGTGAAGTGGGATCACATCCATCCTCCTCCTGTCCTCAGGTACCACCCCATCCTCCAATTATTTGTTAAAGAGAGTAGTCAGTGGTGTCAGTAGTTCAACCTTTAGTTCTTTTAGAATTCTGGGGTGAATCCCATCAGGCCCCAATGCTTTGTCCACCCTCAGTTTTAAGAGTTCTTTCAGTACCCTTTCTTCTGTGAATGGACTGGTATCGACTCCCCTATCTAGGGTGTTTTTCTTGTTTGGTTTAGGTACCTCCTCCTCCTCATCCATTGTGAATACTGAGCAGAAATATTCATTCAGTATCCCTGCTTTTTCACTTTTTCTTTATCTAGAGGGACAAGACAGGGCTGTCCAATCAGTCCTCTTTTTTTTCTATTAGCTATTGAACCTTTAATTCTGACACTGTCACAACATCCGGATGTAACAGGGATAACCATAGGGGGTAAATCCTTTTCTACATTGCTCTACGCAGATTATTTACTTTTATTGTTGTCCAAGGTAGAACATTCATTACCGATAGCATGGGAGCTTATTGACTCCTTTAGTGGTCCATCAGGTCTGTGTATAAATTGTTACAAGATGAAGGTATTGCCTCTTCATAAGGGTGATCCTCAGTGGGCTGTGTTGGGAACCTAGACATTGAAATGGTCCCCAGAGGGACTGAAATATCTAGGGATGTTTGTGTCTTTGAAATTGCACGACATGTGTGCCAAAAATCTTAATAAGGTATTGGAGGAGGTTCAGGTGGACTTATTGCACTGGAGGAAGCTTAATTTGTCATTGCCGGGCAAGATTGCGACTATCAAAATTATGGTCTATCCCTGTCTTTTTTATATACTTTGCAATTTACCGATTAGGATTCCACAACATTATTGGATTAAAGTAGATAAAGTTTTAACTAATTTTATTTGGGAGGGATCCCTTTCCCGGTTTAATCAAAAAACCCTTCAGGCACCTAAAAGGGTAGTGGGATGGAATTTGCTCTGGCTTTGGGTCTATCATTTATGTTTGGGGGTGAAGCAAATGTTGAGTTGGGTTTGGTCCATGGAACATACTCCTCTCTGGACTGAAATTGAACAATGCCTTTTAGGTGAAATTCCTTTAGTGGTGTTATTGAAACGGGTAGTGCCAAAGGTCCAAGATCTCACTACTCCCATGCTTTATTCTAGGTGGGTTTGAGCAGAATAGGTCCTTTTTATGGAGGTGGGAACCTCTGTGGCATAATCCAGATATTAAAATTGGTTGGGTGTCTATATGTTGGGAATCGTGGTTATCTCATGGTCTGACAATAGTTGGTGATATAGCAGATAAAGAAAGGGGGGGGGTGCTGTTTTCTTTTCAAGAGCTTCAAAATGTATTTAATTTGCCAGGACAAGAATTTTGGTGATATCTCCAACTACAGCATGTTTTAGCAATAATATTTCTCACAGCCTATCAACTAGGTGAAACAGGTTTCACTGGGTATTTAGGTAAAGGGTTGAAAATGTCTAGGGGTCAGCTTAGCAGCTTGTATAAGGAAATACAACATTTTTTTCTACCAGACTGGAGCAATTGTGGATTGAAATGGGCACCGGACCTCCAGTGTAATATTTTGATGAAAGGGTGAGATAGATGTTGGATTGCTGCCCATACATGTTCTCCAGATCCTAAAGTTCAGTTGATACAAAAAAAGGTCCTGGGGAGATGGTATCACACTCTGGTGCAGTTGGTTAAAATGGGCTTGCTGGGTACAGACGCTTGCTGGCATTGTAATTCTGCCCCAGGGTCCATTTTTCATATATTATGGGACTGCCCCCCTTTACTTGCAAGGTGGGAGGATATTTTTCAATGTCTGGAAGCAGTTTTGCAAACTCCTATCATGCATTCCCCATTATTTGGGGTTTTGGGAGATTCAGAGGTGTTAGATTATTCCTCTAGGCAGTACAGGGGGTTTTGTATGCTGCTGCCATAGAGGCTAAACATACTCTGCTTTATTTTTGAGGTCTCAAATGACTCCACCTCTCACTAAATGGAAACAAGCCCTCATAAAAGCTACCTCATTTTATCAGGTTCTTTTCTTAAGACAGAAAACGCTGCCTCTTTTTATAAAGCATGGGGTAATTAGTTACGGTATACTGGGACGACATGCGGGAATGTAGTTAATTAAGTACTAGATGAGGAAACCTTTTCCTTTATAGATGTGAGTGCAGACGGTTTGGACAGTGGAGGGGGTGGGAGGGTCTGCCAGTATCCATAAAGGTTTTTATACTGTTGTATTTTAGATTTTCTCAATTCAGTATTCTCATGGCATGTTGGTCCATATTTCATATTAGAGGTTATTACCACATTATTTGTTAGTATTGTGTTTGATGAAGTTTTATATGTTTATGTACAGTATTTGCATGCTATGGCTTTGATTAGCCTGACGTTTCTTGATAGGATTATTTTGGCTTTGTAATCCTTGCTGAGTGTTTTCCTGTTTAAAAATCAATAAAATTAGTTTATACAAAAAAAAATATTTTCTTTGTTTTCAACAAACAAGCCATTGTAAAATAGCAAAAATGCACTCCAGGGTGTGTGTCGTACAAGGACAGCATCAATTCTCAAGTATTGGATGCACTTGTCCTGCAGCCTCATGCCCAACCACCTAAGGGATGATGTTATCCCAGCATGACACACATCCTGTTGTGCATTATTGCTTAAATATAATGTTTTTGGTTGGGGGAGGGGTGGCTTTGCAGCATCATGGTGGAGGAGGTTTCTTTTAAACTACAGGTTTTTTTGAGAAAAAGAACTGTGTGGTGATGTTTGAGCATCTGCTGCAAATCGTGAATTTCTGCAGATTCGTACTAACTTCACAGACAGATTAAAAGTTCACAACATCTCTAACAATGCACTGGCTTGGTTGTTTATGGGAGTCACTAATAATGACTCCTACCTGCCTTTCCTCAGTCATAGTGCTCTGCTTTATCCCTCCTGTCCAGTACACTGTCCTGGGGTTCTTTTTCCCTGGGCGCATCACCTTGCACTTTTTGGTGCTGAATTTAAACTGTCAAACCTTAGACCACCTCTCTAGTCTTTGCAGGCCACTCTGCATCTCACTAACTCACTTGTTGTTATGTACTCTCCCACAGAGTTTAGTGTCATCTGCAGAGATACACAAGTGCCCCAGATTCCTTCTCCAGTGTTGCTGATAAACATATTGACAAGGACAGGATCAAGGAAGGATCTCTGTGCCACCTCACTCGTGACCTCTCCTCTTCCAATTTGACACCATTAATTACAACCCTTTGCTGCTCCTCCTTAAACCAATTTCTTGTCCATCTTACTATGTCCTTTGCTGCATCCAGGTCCTCCATCTTCTTCAGCAATCTTCTGTAAGGCATCAAGTCAAATACCTTGTGGAAGTCAGAGTAGAGTAAATCCACAGCATGGCCCCTATCCAATACCCCCATCATCCAGTCAAAGAAAACTATCAGATTGGTCTGACAAGATCTTTCTTTGTTTCTTCAGCTAAGATTGTATGTCTAATGATGCAAAATGAACCATCTTTAAAACCGCAGCTAACACAGAATAGTCCAATCAAATATCCTTTGCTTTTTATGAAAGAATCCCAAATGTTACACTCATATAAGATATAATCTCTTGTAAAGGGCATTCTTAGCTACAAAAGGGCATGTGAAAGAAGTCTGTAGCACCTTCAGAAACCTAGATGTTAATAAAACACATTTTCTTTAGAAGTGTTTATTCAGGACTTACCAGGCATGAAGCAACCACATGAATAATAAATAGTGGACTGGACGTCTTCACTTTAAAACAAAAAGGAAAGCCCCCCGCCTTCTCTCCTGCATGAAGGTGAGAATCCTAAGTGAGTAACAGGAGATTAACCCAAAGTCTTGGACAATGACATTTTTCTGAAAGATGCTTCCAAACTCCCAGAAACAAATAGACATTTTACTCTAACTTTTCAGTCCTGTAGCAAAGAAGGAATAAATGCTGAAAATATACTCACAACATGAAGCTTCCTAAGATCACCTAGTGCCAGACAAAGACATCAGGCTTGCTCAGAAGGACTTCAAAACCAAGCTTTGTATTATGAATTCAGCATACTCAGATTTTAATCCCCCTTCTGCTACAGACTTCACCAGCAATTTAACATTTTTCCTTTTTGTTAAAATGTATTTACTGAGAATAGTCAGTGGGAGCAGGACATTATCTTGATGCAATTCAGTATACACTCAGTGAATCATGACTCTACCTTCAGAAGATAATGTACTCAGTGCTAGCAACCAAAAGAAATGCTGTCTGTGTCATACTGTTTACAGCAAACTTTGAGAAAACACTGGCAATAAACAGTAGAAATAACTGTAAGAATTTTTTTGCTTACATCAGTAATAAACAAGCATTTGTCAATGCCGAATATTTGCTTGCTGGTATTAGCATTGGAAATGCAAGAGTTAGGCAAATGCAGAGTAGGAATGGCAGTGAAGTATTGAACTTCATGGCAACCCCACCTCCAACCTGTTGAGACAGACAGGCATTGAGATATGCGTTTGGGTTGTCGCCCATAACATTCATGCCATTTCACCTCACCCTATCCTGCAGACACTGACAAGTGTTGAGGTGTGCTTTGGGGTTTTCAGCTTTACAGTCACCCCACTCCATAAGGACATATGCTGAAATGGGTGCAATACAGGGGAATGGGGTGAACTCTGGGGCCGGAGAGTTCAAGGCTCACCTCAATGCCTGTCACTGGATGCAGGGTGGGGGGTTGGGGGTGGAATGACATGAGCATTACAGTTGGCAATCCAAAGGCACACCCCTGATGCCTGTCAGTCTATACAGGGTGGGACATTATGGTTAGAAACCCTAACGCCCCGGGTGTTTGTTGGTATTTGTACTAAAAATTTTCAACATGGACATTTTGTGACTCCCACATCATGAAAGCATTTGGGACCTCTTCTCATGAACAGTGGCACTGTGAGTTTGTCAATGGGTCCCGAACTTTGAGTTCTTACAGCAAGCGTGCCATTGTGCACCAGATGTACGAAAACACAGATCGGGTAGGATGTGAAGAATGACAGCTGCACCATTCATAGGGAGGTGTTAAGAGATGGCAATGTTGAACATCGGTAGTAAAAATATTAAAAATGCTAGAACTTTTGAGCGCACATGTAAACTGCGCAATGCACGCTTGTAACACAGTCATTTAGTGGAATTATTTCACCAAATTTTCAACATAGGCATTTTGTGACCTCTGCTCATGAACACTGTCACTATGATTTTCTTAATCTGTCCTGAACATTGATTTCACACAGCAACCGCGCTATTCTGCGCCAGATGTGTAAACACATATTTCGGTCAAAATGTAAACAAGCATTTGTCAATGCCGAACGTTCGCTTGCAGGTATTTGCAGTGGTGTTTGGCATGTATGGTGCTTTACCCTAATGCCCTGTGCGATTGCTGGTATTTGCACAATAAATTTTCAGCATGACCTTTTTGTTACCCCCACTGTGCGCTACATAGGCGGAAACACGTTTTGGGCAGGATGTGAAAAATGACAGCTGTACTGCTCATAAGGAAGTGGGGTAAAATGGCAATGTTGAAAATCTGGAGTGGAAATATTGAAAATTCAAAAACCTACGAGCTGCTATGGAACTGTGCAATGCACGTCAGAGAACAGTCATTGTCAGGAATTTTTCACCAAATTGTCAACATTGCCATTTTAAAACCTCTGCTAATGAACAGTGTCACTGTGATTGTCTTACTATGTGCCATACATTGATTTTGCACACCGACTGCGCCATTGTGCACTACATGGGCGGAAACATGTTTTGGGCAGGATGTGAAAAATGACAGCTGTACTGCTCATAAGGAGGTGTGGTAAAATGGCAATGTTGAAAATCTGGAGTGAAAATATTGAAAATTCGCAAACTTACGAGCGTGCGTAGGAACTGCACAACGCATGCTTGTAAAGCAGTTATTTTTAGGAATTTGTTCACCAAATTTTCAACATAGCCATTTTAAGATCTCTGCTCATGAACAGTGACACTGTGATTTTCTTAATGTGTCCCATACACTGAGTTCGCACGCCGACTGTGCCTTTGTGCGCTACATGGGTGGAAACACGTTTTGGGCAAGATGTGAAAAGTGACAGCTGCACTGCTCATAAGGAGGTGTGGTAAAATGGCAATGTTGAAAATGTGGAGTGAAAATATTGAAAATTCGCAAACTTACGAGCGTGCATAGGAGCTGCGTAATGAACACTCGTAAAACAGTCATTTTTAGGAATTTTGTCACCAAATGTTCAACACAGCCATTTTAAGACCTCTGCTCATGAACAGTGTCACTGTGAGTTTCTTAATGTGTCCCATACATTGAGTTCGCACACGGACTCCGCCATTGTGCGCTACATGGGCTGAAACACGTTTTGGGCAGGATGTGAAAAATGACAGCTATACTGCTCATGAGGAGGTGTGGTAAAATGGCAATGTTGAAAATCTGGAGTGAAAATATTGAAAATTCACAAACGTACGAGCGTGCGTAGGAACTGCACAATGCACGCTCGTCAAACAGTCATTTTTAGGAATTTTTTCACCAAATTTTCAACATAGCCATTTTATGACCTCTGCTCATGAACAGTGTCACTGTGATTTTCTTACTGCATCCCATACATTGATTTTGCACACTGACAGCGTCATTGTGCGCTACATGGTGGAAACACGTTTTGGGCAGGATGTGAAAATGTCAGCTGTACTGCTCATAAGGAGGTGTGGTAAAATGGCAATGTTGAAAATCTGGAGTGAAAATATTGAAAATTCGCAAACTTACGAGCCTGCGTAGGAACTGCGCAACACACGCTCGTAAAACAGTCATTTTTAGGAATTTTTACACCAAATTTTCAACATGGGGTTTTGGGACCCCTTCTCATGAGTGATGTCACTGTCATGGCATTATTGGGCCGAAGGTGATTTGTGCAGTGACTGCGCGAGTGACTCGAAATCACCCTTCGGGTCCGATAACACCATGACAGTGACATCATTCATGGAAGGGGTCCCAAAACCCATGCTGAAGATTAGTGCTAAAAATTCCAAAAATGCCTGAGATATGCAATAAAGTTGAAACCCCTATCTAGCCCTTTTATACAGCTTACGGCATTTCCTCAGTTGCAGTCGGCTTTGAAGAGTGCAGATGTGTTCCCGGTCCACGAAGATCATCGTGCGAGCTCCGGAGGTAAGTATTGTGTGGGGGTGTGGGGAGGCTGGGTGCGGGTTGTGGAGGGGACTAGGAGACTCACGTGGGACCATTTTTCTTTACAGGTTTAAAAAAAAAGGACTACGTGGGACGTCTTGCCATGCTGGGGTGGGCTCCCAGCGTGACAGAAGATGGCTGAGGGGCAGAGGAGCCGACGGGGATTGGGCACCCCGTCAGCAAAAAACAACAGGGCGTTTGCCACGCTGGGGTGGGCTCCCAGCGTGGCAGAAGAATGGCTTGGGGGGCCGTGGAGCTGACAGAAGTTGGGCACTCCCATCAGCAAACAACATTTGCCATGCTGGGTGGGCTTCCAGCGTGGCACCAAAGCTTTGGGGGCGGCGTGATGCTAGGGGGCGCGGCGTGACGCAGAAGCAGGCGACAGCAGTGGTTTCTTTGAAGCAGAAGACCACCGCTGTCATACAGAAGCTCCCGCACCCATTGGTGCAGGACCTCCACGCCTGCTCAATGGAGCACTGGATTGCTAGAGGCACACCTCCAAAGTGTGCTCTCTCTAAACGTTCCTTGCGCGTCCGGCATAATGACGTAAAAATGACAACTGTACTGTTCATAAGGAGGTCTGAAAAAATGCCAGTGTTGGAAATCTGGGTGAAAGTCGACAAATTTGCGAAGTTATGAGGTGCATGAAAACTGTACAATGCGCGCTGTAACACAGTTATTTTATGGACATTTGTCACCAAATTTTCAACATAGGTATTTTTAGGACCTCTGCTCATGAAAAGAGTCACTGTGATTTTACATATGAACATATATAAGAACATACGAATCTGCCAGCAGAACAGACCAATCGATCTATCTAAATCTGCCTGAGTGTGCAGCTAGCACCCTAGATTGCAGCTGCCCCAGCCTCCTCCCCCTCAGTTCCTCCCCCACTTGTCCCAGCCCCTGCCCCCCCGACTCTTCCTCTTGCGTTATCCCAGTCCTTCTTAAAGCTATTGACTGTTCTACATGTTACCACTGCCTCTGGCAGCGCATTCCAACTAGATACCACCCTCTCAGTGAAGTAGTGCCTCCTCATTTCCCTCTTGAAATGTTTCCCTTCCAACTTTAGTCCATGCCCCCCTCGTCTCTCTTCCACTCCTCAGTTTAAACACCCACTCGGTGCTAGGTTTATTTACCCCCCTCAGGTATTTAAATGCTTGAATCATATCCCCCCAGCCCTCCTCTCCTCCAATGTGTACATGTTCAGCTCACTCAGCCTAACTTCATATTCCTTTCCTTCCATCCCCTTTAACATTTTTGTTGCCCTCCTTTGCAGCCCCTCCAGTAACTTTATAGCTCTCCTCAGGTATGGCCTCCAGTGTTGCACACAGTACTGCAGGTGCGGTCTGACCAATGATTTATAGAGAGATAGGATTACATCCCTGTGTCTGGATGAGAACCCCCCTTGCAATGCATCCCAGCATCCTGTTTGCCTTTGCTGCTGCTCTCCTATGCTGGGCTGAGTTGTTCATGCTCCCAGTTACCAACACCCTAGGTCCTTCCTCCTCTGTGATCCCCAGCCTCACCCCCAACCAATGGTCCTTATCTGGTTCTTAGGCCCAAAGTGCATCACTTACACTAGTTTGCATTGAATCTCAACTGCCACTCCACCAACCATGTCTCTAGTTTGGTTACGTATCCCTGCAGTTTTCCCATCCGTCCTCTTTGCCCACCACTGCCCTCACTTTGGTACCATCTGAAAACAGACTAACCCTGCTCACAACTATGTGTGCTATATCAGAGATAAAGAGCCCAAATAGCACTGGGTCCAGCACTGACCCTGCAGCACCCCACCTGTCACTGCTGTAGGTGCGGAGAGCCCCTACCACCACCACCCTCTGCACCTCCCTGTAACCAGGTTACTATCCATTTAGTCAGCTTTTTCCCACCTCCACTGTCATCACCTTCCCCCAGTCTCCCATGAGGCACTGTATCAAAGGCCTTACTGAAGTCAGAGTACAAGACATGTACCGCATGGCCCCTATCCAACTCCGTGTCACCCAGTCATAATACTTAGGCTGGTTTGACAAGACCTCCCTGAGATGAACCTGTGTTGCTGCCTATCTTGGAGGTCATTACGCTGTAATCCCACCAGCCTCTGTTTCAGTATTGCCTTATAAGCTTACCCACTATGGACATGAGACTGACCATCCAATACTTTCCTGGCTCCTCCCTAGGCCCACTCTTGTGTATGGTCACCCATGGGCCACCCTCCAATCCTCGGCGCACACCCGCTTCCAGGGAGGTGTTGAACAGATCTGCCAGTGGCTCAGCCAACAGCTCCACCATCTCCCTCAGCACCCTGGGGTGGATGCCATCGGCACCTGGTGCCTTGTCCACCGCTACTGCCCTCAGCCCCTCTAGCACCCTAGTCCCTGTGATCACTTTGCCAGCCCATGCTGGTAGTGGACAATCCCTCTGCTTAGTGAAAATGGAGCAGAAGTACTCATTTAGAATTTCCACTTGCTCCTCCCCCTTTTCCACCCAATCTGCTCCCTGCTTTATCCTCCAATATGTACTTTGTACTTCCTCTTTTCCCTGACATACCTTAGAAAGTTCTTTGTGGCTCAAATCTCTATCACTGCAGCAGTGTCCATCTTCCCCTCTGAAAGGAGCACCTGAAGTTCTGCTGTTTTGTTCCCCAGGCTTCTTGCATTGAGAGAGACCACCTTCTACCCATACCTCTCCTTCTCCTCACTCTTCTTCTTGGCCCGTGTCCCTCATTCCAGTAGTCCACACCCTTTCTCCTAGTTGTTCTTATCGGGTGGTGCCTTCTCTATTACACTCAGACCACTCTGCCCGCCCCCTCCCAGGGTTACTACACCTCTGCCTTTACCTATATCTAGGGGGGTGAGCTCATTAGGCTGCCCTGTCGGGACCTGTCTACCAACCTGTCTTTTGGCCACCCCCTCCCCCCCCCACTAATTTAAATCCACCTTAGTAGAGATATACCCCTCTAATCCCACCTTTAATACTCCCGTCCCCTCCCTGCTCAAATGTAGTCTGTCCGACGTGTACAAGTAACTATTCCACCAGACCCTACCCCAGTTAGTCACTAACCCATAATTTTTGGTGTGACACCAATCCTTCAGCCATTTGTTGAAATCCTCGATCCTACCCTTCCTCCCCATGCTTGCACATGGTACCAGGCATACCTCCGGGAATGCCAATGACGCCCCCATGCTCTCACACTGCCTGTCCAACTCCTAGAACCTCCCCCTCACCACTTCCACAGTCTCTCCCACCAAGTCGTTTGTACCCACATGCAACATTGAATGAGGTTTCTTCCTCCCCCTCGCTGCACATTTGAGCAGTGCCTGCCCCTCCTGTAGTCAACCCAAATACGGCTGTGCCTTTCCCCCCTTCTGCCCCATCTTAACCTTTCAGTATAGAATCCCCCTGGACAAGTACACCCCCATCCCTTACCCCCTTTCCCTTCTAATGCCCTTCCACCACCCCAGTATTTGTTCTTCCCTGCCCCTACCCCCCAGCAGCACCTCTGTGACTTCTGTATCTGCACACCCTACTTCTGCCTCACCCTTTTCTCTGCCTTATTCCTCCCATCCCCTTGAACCCCTTCAACCTGACTACTTCCTACTGGGCTTCCCATGCTGATCTCCCCTGCTAATTTCCAACCCCTCTCCTATCACCGTTGTTGTCAATTTAGAGCCCCCATTCCCTTCAACCCTGATAGTGATGCTCCTTCCATCCTTCCCCTTCCCATAGCCTTCTCTCCTCCAGTCACCCCCTCCTTCCTTATTAGCCCTCCTTCTACCCTTTCATCCTTGCTATCTCTTCCCCTCCCTGTTGCCATCCCTCTCATGCCCTGCTTGTCCTCCCCCTTCAGTTTGTTCCTGCTCCTCCATCTCTCCCATAACAGAGGCTGGAATCTATTCCTAGTTGATACCCTCCTACATCTCTTTCCCTATCAGTTCCCCCTCCTACTTGTTCCCTCCATGCCCCCTGGTCCCACCCCTGGTCCCTCCCTACCTGAAGCCATCTGCTCTCTTCCCTGGTACTACTCATAGTCTCTTCCTCCCCATCAGGAGGCCCCTCCTCACCTTGGGCACCCCTTCCTTCTCCTTTCTTTTCTGCTAGTGTCTCTGATACTGGTCTCAGTTTCAGTCCCTAGGTGTTCTTCCCCTATCCCCTCCCTTGCCATCCCCTATTCCCCCCCAGCCAGGATGCCTACCATACTCATCTGCCCTGCCACTTAGACTCCTCCCTAACCTTCACAGTTCCTCCCTCAAATTAGTCGATTGTCTACAGAGCATACACCCCCACCCCATCCTCCAAGCCCAGTCCAGGATCATGGCGGACCCACACCCTTTACACCCCACCACCCTTCCAAAGATGCCCACCCTATTGACATGCGGCACCTGCCCCATTTTAGCCTCCATCTTATGTTACGGGCTCTTACTCCCAGTTTCTGTACCCTACTACAACTATTAGGGCCCTATTAACTCAAATTCCTGTTTTCCCCCACACTAGTTCCCCTACTGCCCCTTGCCGATCAGGTTAATTCAGCTTCAAATCTCATCCAATAGATACTGTATTACTGTAGCAATCCTAAAGCCTCCTTGTCCATTTTTCACCCCTCAGCTACCACACTTTTTGTTCTCAGCCCTCATAGTTTCACTTAGCCCAGTTAAAAATCGTATTGCACTGCAAGTTGCAAGTCGGTCTGACCATTACACCATAAGGTTCAGCTTCAGGGCCCCCTCTAATAGGTCTGCCCCTACGGAGATGGTTCAGTACCGCCCTTTAAGGGGTGTTAATCCCAATGACCTAATGGCGGTCCTGGATCTATCGAGCTTTTCGGGTGAATGCATGGGTCCAAATGATCTGGTAATAGCCTATAATAAGGCTGTAGGAGATGCTCTGGACAAAATTGCTCCTGTTCGTGTTCAGCCTCTCACCCTCCATCCAAGGAGCCCATGGTTTGATGGCTCCTTGAAGGAGTTAAGGCGAGTTGGCCGAAGGTTGGAGAGAGTTTGGCGGAAATCGGGCCTTGATGCCGACAGACTTAGATTGATGGCACATTATGATAGCTATCAATCAGAAATCACTCGTAAGAAGGCAGAATTCCTGTCCAGAGAGATTTCTGTGGCACAGAATCGACCGGTTCAGCTTTTCCGGACTGTGGACAGACTGTGCAATCCAGTCTGTCTCCAGCCCAGAGAAGCTTTTTCTCAGCTAAGATGCGAGGAGTTTGCTCGGTTCTTTGCGGATAAGGTTGTCGACATGAGGTCCGGTATCCGTCCAACCTTTCCTATGGGGGATTGCGGTGGTCGACTAGAAGTGGCTTGTCCTCGGTCTGTCTGGTTAGCCTTTCACTGGCCAGAATTCGGGGACATTGTGAAGATCATCCAAACAATGCAATCAACTAGTTGTAGTTTGGATCCGGGTCCTCACACTGCTTTTTATTAGGTTGTGTAGAAGCCATCTACCCAATCCTTGCTGACATTGTCTGGAAATCCTTGGAGAGGTTTTTTCCTGACCCCCTTAAGGAGGTGGTAGTTCGACCACTCCTTAAAAAATCCTCCTTGGATCCAGATTGTCTAGCTAACTACCGGCCTATCTCTAACCTGCCATTTGTTGGTAAGGTTATTGAAAAGGCAGTTGCGTTGCAATTGGATGATCATCTTATATCTCACAATGTCTACGATACTCTCCAGTCTGGTTTCAGGAAAAGGCATAGTACAGAGACTGCCCTTGTCCGGGTATTGAACGACCTCCTTATGGCCAGAGATCGAAAGGCGCGTACCATTCTGGTCCTTCTCGATCTATCTGCTGCATTTGACACTGTAGACCATGGAGTGCTATTGGAGCGCCTGCAGGTTTTTTGTGGACTGTCTGGTACAGTCCTCGAATGGTTTCGATCTTACCTCACAGGCAGGTTTCAGAGAGTTATCACTGGAATTTATTCCTCTGGCGCTCACTCCCTGTCCTGAGGGGTACCGCAGAGCTCCATTTTAGCCCCCATGTTGTTTGCAGTGTATATGCTGCCATTAGGAGAATCATCAGGCGATACAGCTTGGGCTTTCACTGTTATGCAGATGATACTCAGCTGTATCTGTCCTTTCTCCCCGGTCAGGGTGATGCACTCTCTGTACTTAACAACTGCCTTGATGAGATCAGACTTTGGATGAGTTTGAGCTGGTTGAGACTCAATCTGGACAAGACTGAGGTATTGTTGGTGGATCCAGGTCGTCCGGGGTTGGGTGTGGGAGCTGGACAACCATCAGGTTTATTACTTGATGGTGTACCGCTCCCTACCTCCGAACGGGTGCGAAATCTGGGCGTTATTTTTGATAACGGTCTGACTCTGAAATCCCAGGTGTCAGCTGTTGTCAAATCCTCTTTTTACCATCTGAGGAATATCACCCGGATGAAACATTTGATTCCCCCGGGTGACCTTTCAACATTGGTCCACGCCTTTGTCACTACTCGTCTGGACTACTGCAATTCCTTCTACCTAGGGCTACCTGGGGTTGATATCCGCCGCCTTCAGCTAGTGCAGAACGCGGCAGCCAGGCTTTTGACTGGGACTTCTAGAACCAGTCATATTACGCCTGTGCTCCGTGAACTGCACTGGCTGCCTGTTTGGTGGCGGATCACCTTAAGTTGGTTTACTAACCTTTAAAGCTCTACATGATCAGGGACCGGTTACCTGAAAGATCTCCTGGTTCCTTACTGCCCCTCCTCCTCCGTTCCGCCAGCGAGGGATCGCTGGAGATTCCAGGGTTCGCCTGAAGTCATCAGGATCTCGTGCCTTTGCTTTTGCGGCACCAACCCTCTGGAATTTCTCACCGTTGGTTAAGAGAATGCCCAACTGTCGACAAGTTTAAGGTCACCTTAAAAACATATCTTTTGAGTTATCATTTTAAATTGAATTATTGTTTATAAGTGATATGTTACATCTTGCTTAATGTAGATTTAATGGTTTTCTTGTGTTTTAGCTCTGGTTGATTTTAAATTTGTAATTTATAAATTTTAATGTTGTACAGCGCTTTGGTTTTGAAAGGCACTTTATAAATAAAATTAAATTGAATTGAATTGAAGTATTACTCCGCTCAGAGAAATAACAGAATAAATAAATATGTATCATTACAGCAATCCTAACAGTATACCTCAATACTTAGCTCAGTTAGATAAATAAACAGAACAACTAAATTTGTATTATTACAGCAATCATAAAAGTATCCAATCATTGCTTTTTCTCCACCCCAGAGACCCTGCTGTAATATAGGACCACACAAGACCCTGAGCAGGTGGGTGGGCAACTCTAAAGTCCCAACAGAGCTCCACTGAGCTCGCTCACTCCCTCTCCCTCTCTCTCTCACTCACTTGTTTTGTTTCTCCTGGTGCTGCAGGCTGCCCTTTTCTATTGGGCTCCTGCCTGCATTGGCACTTTTTCTGCCCACAAAGAAATCCGCAGTAGTCCCGGCAGAGCTACATTGAGCTCTCTCATTCCCACTCTCTCACTCACTCGTTCTGTTTCTCCTGGTGCTGCAGGCTTCCATTTTGTACTGGGCTCCTGCCTGTGTTGGCACCTTTTTCTGCCCATTAAGAAATCTGCAGCAGCCCCAACAGAGCTCCGTTGAGCTCGCTCACTCTCCCCCTCTCTCAGTTGCTCATTCTGTTTCTCCAAACGCTGCAGGCTGCCCTTTTGTACTGGGCTCCTGCCTGTGTTAGCACCTTTTTCTGCCCACAAAGAAATCCACAGCAGTCCCAACAGAGCTCCATTGAGCTTGCTTACTCCCCCCCCACTCACTCATTCTGTTTCTCCTGGTGCTGCAGGCTGCCCTTTTGTACTGGGCTTCTGTCTGCTTTGGCACCTTTCAAACCACATGAAGTCTTGCTGTATTCTGACTATTGCAGTTAGCCCCAGCACTCAAACTGCCCCAGAGAGAAGAGGGTTAATTTTCTATGCAGAGCATAGAACGTTGAGCTCGAGCTCGGTTCAGACCTCTGTCTGCTGCACTTAGAAGCACAACCATCAGATTCTTTTCTCCGCCTAACTGAACGGTCACGTCAGAGATGTCTCCTTTGCTCGCAGTTTGAAAGTCGGTTAAAGTCCTCGGTTTTACAGATTATTTTTTGAAAGTTTTGATTCAGATCTCTGTCTGTGGTACAGTAAGTACTAGGTAGTGAACTAGACATAGTAAACTTGTGAAAATTGTAAAAATTGATTTTCAACCGGTTCGACTGAACTAGTCGTTTAGTGAATTACATATTCTGTCTTTGTTTCTGAACTTAGAGTGTGGTTACCGGTCCTTATCAGTTTAAAAAAAATTGCATTTTCTGGTGTTTTTTTCCAATACCTGTGACACGGTTAGAAACCGATAAGGGTGTCTTGCCTGGTTGTTTGCTGTAAAAACGGTAAGTTTGTGGTTAGGATGGCTATGTCTGAGAAACCCAAAAGAAAAACCCGGGCCCACTGGGTTTCAACACTGCAGTGTGTGCGGGAAGGTCTTTGCTAAGGCTGATCCCCACACCACCTGTGTTTATTGTCTGGGGATTGACCACCTCGATTCAGACTGCCAAATCTGTAAAAATTTCCCTAAGTCTACCCTGGAAAAAAGATTAGGCAGGCTTAAGGATAAGGAGGCCATGAAGTCCGCTGACCCGGATGGCCAGCCCGGTTCTGCTCCGATCGAACCTGAGGGAGTGCCCTCTAACCAGGGCAATACTTTTTTGGGCAAGAGGAAAGCTGATTCTGAGGGATCGGTTCCTACAAAAAGACAAAGAAAAGAAAATTGTCTGGTTCAGATCCAGAGACCCATTTTCCAACCTGTCAAGAGATTGCCAAAGCAATAAGGATTGTGGAATTGTTTCACCAGTTCCGTCTGATCCGCACCTTTTGGCAGGTGCTCAGTTCAGGTCGGTTCCTCCGGTTCAAGGTTATGTCTCTGAAGATTTTTATGAACCGGATTTGGAGAAGGATGACGATTATGATGATGATGATGATGACGATGGTGGGGAAGGTCTGGATGAGCACATTGAACCGGACATCTCCCCAGACAGGCCTTCTGGTATTTCCCCTCCTAGGCTTTCTGAGTCCCCTTCCCACTACATGTTTTACAGGAAAGTGGCAGAAACCCCCCAGCTCCCTGTGGAGGAAGCCACGGAGGAACAAGGGGAACCTGATTATGTGGAGATGATGGACAGCCCAGAGTCCAAGAGACTGTCTATTCCCCTTCATAAGTCTTTTGGGAAACAGACACAAAAGATTTTAAAAACTCCAAATTCTGTACCTCCTGTCGACAGAAGGATAGACAAAAGGTGCACCTTATCAGGTTCAGCTACAGACAGAGTACTTGTATCAACAACACAGCCATGTTGGGGTTGTGCAGGCTGCAGCCTGTGATAAGGCTAATATACCCTTGGCTTCACACCCCCCAGATAAAGACTCTAGGAAGTTGGATGCCATGGCAAAGAAACAGTACATGGCATCCGCTTTGGGACTCAGGCAGGCTAATTATATGGCCTATGCAGCCAGGTACCAGAAGTCCAGGTGGGACACTGTACTGGCACTGGCTAAACAGGCCTCCCCTCAGCTAGCCTCAGAACTGGAGGGGGTGGCTGCTGATGGTATTGAGGCATCTAAGGTACAGTTCCATGCTGCTGTGGACTCCAATGATGTGTTCGCTAGAGTCATGGCTACATCTGTGGCATTTCGGAAAATGGCTTGGCTCAGATGTACTAGTCTCTCGCAGGACACCCAGGCTAAGGCCATGGATTTCCCTGTGGTGGGTAATTCTCTGTTTGGGGAGCAGACAGAGAATTACATGAAAAAGATGGATGAGTATAGGACCACCTATAGGAGTGCACAGGCCAAGGAAAGGCAGGCAACTCCTCAAAGGCAGCAAGCTAGGGGCAGGGGCAGGCCTTTTCATAGGCCTTTCTACCAAGCACAGGCCTCTTCTCCTTTTCCTCAGTGGGGGTTCTTCATTGGGAGAGGCAGAAGGGGGATGAGTGGGGCTGCATCCACCCCTCAACCTAGGGCTCCTGCCAAGCAGACACCCTGATGTGTCAGCCCGGGTCGACTCCCCCATTCCTGTAGGAGGCAGGCTGGCTTACTTCGTCCAGGACTGGATGTCAGTTACCTCAGATAAGTGGGTCCTGGAGGTGGTAAGCCAGGGGCTGGTTCTCAGCTTCAAGAAATTTCCAAAGCTGAGGGCCAGATCTTTTCCACCTGAAAGCATCTCCGAAACCATTGCCTTAGAGGCAGAGGTTTCATCTCTACTGGCCCTAAAGGCTGTAGAGAGAGTTCCTACATTGCACAGGGGCCAAGGTCTGTACTCCAGGTACTTCCTTACCCCAAAAAAGACAGGGGAGTGGCTGCCCATCCTAGACTTAAGATACCTGAACAAACATCTTTTAAAACCAAAATTCAAAATGCTGACTCTGGGAATAATCCTTCCCTGTCTAAGGCCTGGGGACTGGCTAGCCTCCTTGGACTTAAAAGATGCCTACTTTCACATTCCCATCAGGTGCTCCTACAGAAAGTACCTCAGGTTCGAATTGCCTTCAGGCCATTATCATTTCAAAGCTATGCCCTTCGGCCTGACATCGGCTCCAAGGGTATTCACAAAATGCCTAGCAGTAGTAGTGGCCTTTTTAAGAAGGAAGAATATTTCCATATTTCCATACCTGGATGACTGGCTCATTGTGGGTCAGTCCCCAGACCAAGTCAAGTCAGGCCTGCTAGTGACTCAGCAAGTACTCACTTCCCTAGGATTCCTTCTCAGTCTTCCCAAGTCAGTTCTCGAGCCTGTACAGCTCCTCACCTTCATAGGTGCAGATTTGGATACAGTCAAAGCAAGAGCTTTTCTTCTCCTGGAAAGGGCAAGGGCTATTGTAGAGCTGGCTTCTTCATTCCACCTTCTGCTCTCTCAGCCAGCAAGGCACTTCCTTCAGCTTCTGGGCCACATGGCAGCTTCTGCAGCAGTGGTCCAAGGGGCCAGATTTCAGATAAGGGACATTCAGTTTCACCTGAGGACCTTTTGGTCTCAGAAGAAAGATTCTCTAACCAAACTAGTTCCAGTGACTCAGACACTGATCCAGGCTCTCCAATGGTGGCAGGATCAGGGCAACCTCAGACAAGGAGTTGCATTCGTCTCTCAGTCTCACTTTGTGGTCCTAACCACGGATGCTTCTCTATTGGGGTTGGAAGCCCATCTGGGCGCTCTCACAGCCCAGGGACTGTGGTCCCCTCAGGAATCCTGTCTTCATATCAATCTCTTGGAACTCAGGGTGGTCTTTCTGGCCTAGCAAGCTTTCTCTCAGTCAGTGCAGAACAAGGTGGTTCAGGTCAGGACAGACAACACCACCACCACCACCACCATCATGTGGTATATCAACAAGCAGGGAGGCATTCGGTCCACGGCCTTGTGCACGGAAGTCATGAAATTGTGGTCCATAGCTTATTTGCTGCAGACCTTCTGATAGCAGTCCACCTTCCCAGGATGGACAGTGTGCTAGCAGATGCATTGAGCAGGATTTCCAGGGCCATCACGAATGGTCCTGACCCCGGTGTTGAAAGTGATTTTTCAAGGTGGGCACCCAGAGACAGATCTCTTTGCAGCCCCAGACAATCACCAACATCCTCTGTTTTGTTGCAGACCCCAGTCTTGGGCTCAGTCTCTCTGGATGCTCTGATTTTGAAGTGGAGGGAAATTTATGTTTCTTCTAATGGAGTCTTGCTCTATTCTGACCTGCCTCCTCCCTCCCCTCCCTCTCAGAACCTGTTTTTGGGAAGTGGGCTGGCAGGTGCAGTGTTGCACCCCAAGGGTGCATTTGGGCACTCCCTCCTTTTAGAGAGGGGGAGTGGGTTATATTATTAATTTAACAGTCTTAAGTTGTTCACTACCTGGTTTTTGATTTTGGATTTCTTGACTTGAGTCTTTTGGGGATCCAAAATATTTGGTTGCCATTTGGCTAGTAAAAATTTTACAATTTTCACATAGTAATTACTTAGCATTAGCTCATAAGAATCTGATGGTTGTGCTTCTAAGTGCAGCAGACAGAGGTTTGAACTGAGCTCGAGCTCAATGTTCTATGCTCTGCATGGAAAATTAACCCTCTTCTCTCTGGGGCAGTTTGAGTGCTGGGGCTAACTGCAATAGTCAGAATACATCAAGACTCCATTAAAAGAAACATAATTACTAAGGTGAGTAATGTTTTCTTTTCTGCCCACAAAGAAATCTGCAACTGTCCCAACAGAGTTCCACTGAGCTCGCTCACTTCCCTTCTCTCACGCGCTCATTCTGTTTCTCTCAGAGCTGCAGGCTGCCCTTTTGTACTGGGCTCCTGCCTGTGTTGGTGCCTTTTTCTGCCCACAAAGAAACCAGTAGCAGTCCTGACAGAGTCTATTGAGCTCGCGCCTACCCCCCTCACTGCCCATTCTGTTTCTCCCGGTGCTACAGGCTGCCCTTTGTACTGGGCTCTGTCCTGCATTGGCACCTTTTTCTGAGCACAAAGAAATCCACAGCAGTCCCGACAGAGCTCTATTGAGCTCGCTCACTCCCCATCTCTCACTCACTCATTCTGTTTCTCCTGGCGCTGCAGACTGCCCTTTTGTACTGGGCTTCTGCCTGCATTGGTGCCTTTTTCTGCACACAAAGAAATCCACAACAGTCCTGACAGAGTTCCGTTGAGCTCACTCACTCCCCCTCTCTCACTCACTTGTTGTTAATCTGTCCCAAACACTGATTTCCCACTGCAACGACGCTATTCTACGCTGGAAGTGCAAAAACAAATTTTGACCAGGATGTGAAAATGACAGCTGTACTGTTCATAAGGAGGTATGAAAAATGGCAGTGTTGAAAATCTGGCATGAAAATATTGCAGATTTGCAAAATTACAAGGGTGCATGGAACTTCTAATGCATGCTTGTAACACAGTCATTTTATGGACTTCATCACCAAATTTTCAACATAGGCATTTTAGGACCTCTGCTCATGAACAGTGTCACTGTCATTTTTAATCTGTCTCTAAAACTGATTTCCACAGTGACCAGAAGAATGCACTTCAGCGCCAAAAGGCGTAGAACACATTTTTGGCCAGGATATGTAAAATGACAGCTATACTGTTCATAAGGAGGTGTGGAAAATGCCAATGTTGAAAATCTGGAGTGAAAATATTACAGATTCCGCGAGTTACTGGCGTGGAAGCTTCACATAATGCGCTAAATAAAACAGAAATTGTTTGGATTTTCACCAGATTTGCAACATAGGCTTTTAGAGAGCCCACCTCATGAACAGAGGCACTGTCATTTCATTAATCAGTCCCAAAAGGTGACTCCACGCAGTTAATGTGAAATCACCTTCGGGACTGAATAACGGCATGACAGTGACCAATTCATGAGGAGGGGTCCCAATAACACCTTGTTGAAAATTTGGTGCTAAAATGCCTGCTATGCGCACTCAAAGTTGAAAAACCCTATTTATGCCATTATACAGCTTACTGGCATTTCTTCAGTTCGTGGTCAGCTTTTGAAGAGTGCAGACGTGTTCCCAGTCCACCAAGATCATCACACTGGGCTCCAGAGGCACGTATGGGGTGAGAGGGGGTCTGGGGAGGCAGGGTACGCAGAGGGTGGGTGCGGGTTGGGGAGGGAGCAGGAGAGACCGTGAGGGACTGTTTTCTTGTTTTACAGGTTAAAAAAAAAGACTATGTGGGTCAGTTTTCTTCTTTCTCAGGTGTTGTTTGGTACACTGGGGTGGGCTCCCAGTGTACCACCTGCATTTGTGGGGAGGGGGACTGAAGCTGATGGGGACTGGGCCCCCTATTGGCACAGAAACGGGTGGGGGGGCATGATGCCGAGTGTGATTGGGCATCCCCCTCAACACACAGCAGAAATCAGGCAGTGACATTATGCCAAAGAGAGTGGGCTCCACATTGGCAAATTGAACTGGGAAGGGGGGACTGAAACCGACAGGGATTGGGCCCCCCCATCGGCAAAGAAAGACTGTTGGGGGGGCACATGATGCTGAGGGGGATTGGGCACTCCCTCAGCACACAACAGAAACTTGGGAGTGGGGATATTATGCCGATGGGGACTGGGCTCCTCATCAGCAAATGATGGGGGTCAAGGGCATGCCGACAGGGGTATTGAGCACCCCCCGTCGGCTCTGAGGCAGCCGCACAGAGCCGCCATGTTCCTGGTACTGTTACATCAGGTGAGGTACCGCCCTGCAATGACACGTCGCTCCCTCATTGCAGCGGAATTGCTGATGCTGCAATTACAAGGTGGACCCTCACTGCAGCGGCCAAATCATTTCAAGTTGGTGGCACTTCTGCAGAACCACTGTCATCAGGACACTGGGCCTGCATTGGGTGCACACTGCCAAGCCCACAAATGCAGTGCTGGCATTGGCAGCACACTGCCGCACCTCCACAACCCGCTTCTCTCCGAAGCTGTCAGATAATGTTTCTTGTGCATGTGAGCAAGCAAACATAAAAAGGAAATAGACAAATTATAGGTCCATTCACAGATGAGAAAGGGGAGATATTAACTATCAAGGAAATGGCTAATGTCCAAAATAAATACTTTAATTCGGTATTTAACCCTATGGACAAAACATTAATAAGTAAGAATTGTATCCCATCAGAAGAAAATCAGATTAAAATTGAAATAAAGGATATGATAGATAGATTAAGGGAAATAAATATCAATAAATCTCCTGGACCCAATGATCTACATCCTAGAATTATTTCAGAATTGGCGAATGAGATAGCTCTGCCAATAGCTTACATTTTTCAAAAATCATTAAACACAGGGGACGTAATTAAGCAGTGGAGGGAAGCACATGTAGTTCCAATCTGCAAAAAGGATTCCCCTGAGAACTATAGACCCATGAGTTTGACAACAGTGGTGGGAAAAATATTGGAAGGAATTATAAAGAAACACATTATTGACCACCTGACTGAAAAGAAACTGTTGGATCCTGACCAGTATGGGTTTATTAATGCAAGGCCTTGTCAGACCAACCTACTTCATTTTTATGAGAAAGTGAGCAAGGCTTTGGACTTGGGAAAATCTGTGGATGTGATACAATTGGATTTTCGAGGGCCTTTGACAAACTCCACATCAGGAACTAATCGAGCCCTACACTCCCACAGATAAATAAAAACATTGTCAACTAGATAGCATCATGGATACAGGGAAGGAGACAGAGGGTGGTGATAAATAAGGAGCTATCTGACTGGCTTCCTGTGACTAGTGGGGTCCTGCAGGGGTCAGTGCTGGGACCATGTCTGTTTAATTTGTGTATTTCTTCTTTAAAATGTAATTCGAAAACATTTGGGTAACTAAGTTCGAGCGATTGTAGAGTGGGAGCAATAATTAACTCAGTACAGGATTATAATAAACTTCAGGATAACCCTCAGTTATATACAAGATTGGACAATTAAACATAAATTAAAACTAAATGAAGAAAATGCATGATCTTACATATGGGTAAAATGAACCTGGAATTAACAAATTTTTAAATAACAGATGTTTAAAGAAATCTGTGGAAGAAAATGACTTGGGTAATTATCTCCAATGATCTTACCTTTAGTAGCTAATGCCAACAGGCAATAAAATAAGCAAATAAAGTATTAAATTGTATTTTGAGACATGTGAAAAGTAGGAGCAGGGAGGTCTTGGTCCCACTTTATGGGGCACTGGTTAGAACTAGACTGGAGTATTGTTCCCAGGTATGGGCACCTTATTTAAGGGGTGATGTAGTTAGGGTGGAACAGGTGCAGAGAAGGACAACAAGATCAGTGGAGGGGCTGAAAGATAGACCCTATGAGGAGAGACTTCAGGAACTGAATTTGTACTCACTTGCTTATAGGAGATGGAGGGGGGATATGGTTTTGGTATATAAATCTTCCAAGATCAGAGGTTGAGAGTAGAACTGGGGCTTTAATTAAAAACCAAGACATAAAATACTAGAACACATAATAAATGACTGAATCAATCTAAGTGGCATACCCAAAAAGGAAGTATTGGTTCAGCCAAAGAGCGATTCCAAACTGGAATGAGCGCCCAATCGAGGTAGTGGAAAGTCCTAATTTAGAGACTACAGTAACAACAAGGTTGGGGAATTTTAGAAAAATGTAAATAAAAAATCAGCAAGCTATGATGGACAAAAGTCTAATTAATGCTTTATAAATACTATGATGTTTTGCTGCTGATATTTGAAAACTGAACTGATATGTATTTTAGTTTACCATGCAGTTCTATATTCTCTCTAATGAGTAGCTTACACAATGTTTTTATATTTTAAATAAAACTTGTTTTTTATACCACTTCTACTGACAAATGCAAAATGTCATTCATATTAGAACTCTCTATAAAGTTTGGCAGTGAACAAATAAAGAAGCCATAATATTAAAATAAATAATTCTTTAGGATTCATTGTCAATCAAAAGTAAGCTATTCTGATTGAAGTTTCTAGTCTCAGATTATGATTTTGCACCTTAGAGTGGCCAAGTAGGTTGTGCAATCCCAAGCAGCACCACAGGCTAACCTTTTAACTGCTCCATGAAAACGGGGATGGTTCTGGTGGACTGCAAGATAACAAATGTGGTGCCACTCCACAAGACCGGTGATAGAGACAACAAAGGAAATTACAGACCAGTTAGACCTTAGAGTGCTCTAGTAGGTTGAGCAATCCCAAGCAGCACCTCTCGGTCCATGAAAACTAGGATGGTTCTGTCGGACTGCAAGATAGCATATGTGTTATCAGTCACCCTGCAAGAGCAGTGATAGAGATGTCTAGGAAACTGCAGTTCAGTTAGCCTAACCTTAATCACTGTGAAGCTCTTGGAGGCCATTAATAAATATAGAATAGTGTACTGGTAACCATATATAACAAGGCTGTTTTTCCATCAATGGCATGTGATGATATGATAGACATCTTGAGCGTGAAACTCAAGAGGTCATCATGATGTCATCACATGCCTGAGATGAAAATACAGCTTTAGCTGTGTACAGTCCCCCACACACTCTTTTACTGTACATAGTGTATGGTTCTTTCCACAACTAAAAGTTTAATTTTGTAGAGTTTCGTACTGTGAGTCATTGTTCCTGCTTGCCTCGGCACCTCAGTCTGCGACGCATTGTAGCTACTAATCCTGTTGCTCCTGCTGACCTTTCATCATTGTAAAGATATTACTCTTGGCCCCAGTCTTTGTTCGGGAAAAAAAAAAAAAACAGCAAAAAGTCCACCCAAACCACGTTTGGTACCATGGAGTTGTCACTGTCTCAGTAAGCCACTGCTTAGTGGTGCTGCTATTTTTCCCTGACATTTTTCAAATACACATCTTAAACCAATCAGGTGACACATCAAGGCTGAAAAGTTGTTGTGGTATCATTTGGATGTCAGAATGATACCACCACAGTAACTTTCATGACTTTTGAAGTGTACCACAACACAATTATTGAATGTATGGAAATCCATACACAACAGGGGCTAACCATACACTACAGAGAGAAAAGTGTCATATTTGGAGACTAACAAGCTTCTGGATAGGAAGCAACATGTGTTTATTGCAGGCAGATTGTGTCACATTAACCTGACTGACTTTTTTGATCGGGTTACAAAAGGCAGTGACAGAGGTCAGGCAGTAGTTATATCATATTTTGAGTCCGCAAACCTTCCACTCTTGCACCTACAGAAGGTTCATAAAAAGCTGGCAATTTGTGAATCAGGATAAATTGATCAGGTAGAAAAGAAGTCAGCTGGGGGGAAGACTCAATGGGTGGCGGCGAATTGGGAGCACTCAGGGGTCAGGGACATAAGTAGGGTAACACAAAAAATTGGTCTTGGGACCATTTCTTTTTAACATGTTCATCTGTGATATGGGGAAGGAATTCACATTAAGATCTGTCTCTTTGCAGATGACACTAAAATCTGTAGTAGAAAGGATACTGATAACGGGACAATGGACATGAAAAGGGATCTGGAATGGTTGGAGATGTGGTCCAGGATTAGGTAACGCATGCTTAATACTAAAAGTGCAAAGTAATTCAGATTGGCAAAACCAAAGTGGAGCATCAGACGATGGGGTAATGGCGGCTCAGATGTCTGAGGAATGAGATCTTGAGTCATTATCCATACAGCCTCAGAACTACTGCCCTATGCCATAAAGCAATTGGTAAAGTCAATAAGATGAAGAGGTGCATAGGACAGTGGCTTTCCAAGAAAAAAGGGGGATGTACTATTTCCTCTGTATAGATCTATAGTGAGGCCACATTCTGAATATTGTGCACAATTCTGGAATCCACACCTAAAGAAGGACAGGGTCACCTAGAATCTTTCCAGAGGAAGATCACAAAAATGTTTTGGGGACAACAGGGGAAATCATATCGGGAGTAGCTGAAAAGCATCAGCATTAATTAATCAATTAATTAATTAATTAATTAATTTAAATGTTTAACCAGGAAGTCCATACTGAGCTGAAAACAGCTTGTTTCCAGATGTGCCCTGGGGAGAGGGGAGTAGGAAATAGTTAACAACAAAAATAACATGGAAAAATACAATAATATAGTTTTACAAGCAGAATCATAAATATTATAGGCAGAATAGTAAATGAAGGCACCTAGAAAATAACACACATTGTAATAAATACAGATGGGAAAATAGCAGTACAGTAAACAGAGTACAAGACTAGAGAATGGAAAAAAGGGGAAGGGTCACAGGGAGTACACATTGGTGGCCTGAAAGGAGAAGGGGGATACGATACAGACATATAAGTGTTTGCAGGGCCTCAACTGGGTAGAATACATCACAAGAAATTAGCTCACAGTGACAAGATGCCACCCATGGAAGTTAATGGGGATGAAGTACAGAGAGTTTGGTGGATGAGTGGACTAGACTGCTCAACGAGATGGTTTATGTAAACTCTGTGACTGAATTCAGACATGGGTGAGACAGATGCAAGGAGTTAATACCGCCTAAGCAGGGGACAGGGGGTGTTCAAGGGAAGGGGTGTTGAAAAACCACTTAGGCAGTTGGCAAAAAGCTCCAGCAAGACATAGGCCAGTACTGTCTTCAGTTAGGCATACAGGAAGACTAAATAAGCTATTGGGTCTTTTTTTGCCAGCAGATTCTATGAATCTGTGTCAAAAATGGGCAAAGACAAAACGTCACCATGATCCCTGAGTTTTGGGTTTCTATAGTTTATAGAACACCCACGTAACCTGACTGATAAGTAAAACAAAACTGATGCCTGAGGACATTAAACAAAGAGAAGGAATTGCTCTCGGATTTTAAGTTTGCCACTTGACCTGATTTGGTGCACTGTTTTCCTGGAATCTAATAAACAATTTTATACAGATAATGCAAAATTACAAAGCAATAAACATGATCCTTGGGGTTTGCTATCTGTGTATTTATACAAAGGGTTTCATGTTTGCCACTTGTCCTCATTTGATGGAACGTCCCCCTCTTCTAGTTTAACATTTGAGTCTCAGCATTCTAAAAAGACAAACTGGATAGTTGAACCAGATATGACAAGGTACAGATTCTGTCCTAGATCTCTGCCAAAAGTAATTGATTGTTATGTGCTGGCCAGCTTTATTTATTTACTGAAGTATTTCTCAAAGAAAATGCATCGAGCAGATGAAACTCCTAATTTCCAAACATGCCCCAGGTCAGTGTTTCTCAAATGAAGTCATCATGGCCACGTGGCACCAGCATTATTTTGGCCACAGAGCTCTTTAAAGTCCCATTTACAAAGGTAATAGAATGGAGCATCCCTTACCTTTAAAAACAAGCATTTGTCAATGCCGAATGTTGATTGCTGTGGTCCGTTCAGCTCACTCATTCCCCCTCTGTCAGTCGCTCATTCTATTTCTCCCGGTGCTGCAGGCTGCCCTCTTGTACTGGGCTCCTGCCTGCTGGCACCTTTTTCTGCCCACAAAGAAACCCGCAGCTGTCCCGACAGAGCTCCATTGAGGTGGCTCATTCCCCCTCTCTCACTCACTCATTCTGTTTCTCCTGGCGCTGCAGGCTGCCCTTTTGTACTGAGCTCCTGCCTCTGTTGGCAGCTTTCTCTGCCCACGAAGAAATCTGCAGCAGTCCCGACACAGCTCCATTCAGCTTGCTCACTCCCCTCTCTCACTCACTCATTCTGTTTCTGCCAGCACTACAGGCTGGCTTTTGTACTAGGCTGCTGCCTGCATTGCCGCCTTTTTCTGCCTACAAAGAAATCCGCAGCAGTCACGATAAAGCTCCGTTGAGTTCGCTCACTCCCCTCTCTCATGCTCTCATTGTGTTTCTCACAGAGCTGCAGGCTGCCTTTTTGTACTGGGCTCCTCCCTGCATTGGCACCTTTTTCTGCCCACAAAGAAATCAACAGCTGTCCCGACAGAGCTCCGTTGAGGTCACTCACTCCCCGTCTCACTCGCTCATTCTGTTTTCCTGGCACTACAGGCTGCCCTTTTGTACTGGGCTCCTGCCTCTGTTGGTGCCTTTTTCTGCCCACAAAGAAATCTGCAGCAGTCCCAACAGAGCTCCGTTGAGCTCGCTCACTCCCCCTCTCTCACTTGCTCATTCCGTTTCTGCCTGCGCTACAGGTTGCCGTTTGTGCAGGGCTCCTGCCTGCATTGCCGCCTTTTTCTGCCCACAAAGAAATCTGCAGCAGTTATGATAGCACTCTGTTAAGCTCGCTCACTCCCCCTCTCTCACTTGCTCATTCTGTTTCTCCTGCTGCTGCAGGCTGCCTTTTGTACTGGGCTCCTGCATGCATTGCTGCCTGTTTCTGCCCACAAAGAAATCCACAGCAGTCACGATAGAGCTCCATTGAGCTCACTCACTCGCCGTCTCACTCATTCGATCTGTTTCCCCTGGTGCTGCAGGCTGCCCTTTTGTACTGAGCTCCTGTCTCTGTTGGCACCTTTTTGTGCCCACAAAGAAATCTGCAGCAGTCCCGACAGAGCTCCATTGAGCTCGCTCACTCTCCCTCTCTCACTCGTTCATTCCGTTTCTGCCAGCACTGCAGGCTACCCTTTTGTACTGGGCTCCTGCCTGCATTGCTGCATTTTACTGCCCACAAAGAAATCTGCAGAAGTCACGATAGAGCTCAGTTGAGCTCGCTTCACTCCCCCTCTCTCACTTGTTTGTTCTGTTTCTCCCATCACTGCCGGCTGCCCTTTTGTACTGGGCCCCTGCATGCATTGCTGCCTTTTCTGCCTACAAAGAAATCTGCAGCAGTCCCAACAGAGCTCTGTTGAGCTCACCCACCCCGCCTCACTCGCCTCATTCTGTTTCTCCTGGCGCTGCTGGCTGCCCTTTTGTACTGGGCCTCTGCCTCTGTTAGCACCTTTTCTTTCCACAAAGAAATCTGCAGCAGTCCCAACAGAGCTCCTTGAGCTCACTCACCCCTCTCTCACTCGCTTATTCCATTTCTGCTAGTGCTGCAGGCTGCCCTTTTGTACTGGGCTCCTGCCTGCATTGCTGCCTTTTTCTGCCCAGAAAGAAATCTGCAGCAGTCATGATAGAGCTCCGTTGAGCTCGCTCACTCTCCCTCCCTCACTCACTCATTCTGTGTCTCCCGGTGCTGCAGTCTGCCCTTTTGTACTGGGCTTCTGCACGTGTTGGCACCTTTTCCTGCCCACAAAGAAATCTGCAGCAGTCCCGACAAAGCTCAGTTGAGCTCGGTCACTCCCCCCTCTCACTCGCTCGATCCTAATCTGTCCCAAATGCTGATTTCTGACAGCGACTGCAGTATTGCGCGCCAGAAGCACGAAAACACATTTCACCCAGGATGTGAAAAATGACAGCTGTGCTGTTCATAAGGAGGTGTGAAAAAATGCAAGTGTTAAAAATCTGGCGTGAAAATATTTCTGATTTGCGAAGTTACAAGGGTACGTGGCAACTGCACAACGCATGCTCATAACAGAGTCATTTTATGGAGTTTCATCACAAAATTTTCAACATAGGCATTTTAGGGCCTCTGCTCATGAACAGTGTCATTGTGATTTTCTTAATGTGTCCCGAACATTGATTTCCACTAGCGACTCGCTATTCTGCACCAGAAGAGCGAAAACACATTTTGGCTAAGATGTGAAAAATGACAGCTGCATTGTTCATAAGGAGGTGAGGAAAAATGTCAATGTTGAAAATATGGAGTGAAAATATTGCAAAGTTGCAAAGTTACGAGCGTGCATGGAACCAGTGTAACGCACGCTTGTAACACACTCATTTTATGGACTTTCGTCACAAAATTTTCAGCATAGGCATTTTAGGACCTCTGCTTATGAACCGTGTCACTGTGATTTTCTTAATGTGTCCTTAACACTGATTTCCCACAGCGATCGTGCTATTCTGCACCAGAACAGGGAAAACACATTTCTGCCAGGATGTGAAAAAAGACAGCTGTACTGTTCATAAGGAGGTGTATAAAAATGGCAATGTTGAAAATCTGGACTGAAAATATTGCAAATGGGCAATGGTACGAGAGTGTGTAGCAACTGCACAACGCACACTCGTAAAACAGTCATTTTTTGGATTTTTCCCACCAAATTTGCAATATACACTTTTTGAGACCCCACCTCATGAACACTGGCACTGTCATTTCATTAATTGGTCCCGAAAGGTGATTCCTCACAGTGCCACCTGAATGTTTGTGGGGCTGAGTTAAAGGGTTTTTATAAAATAACATTGAAAATAAATAAACCTAATTCAGAAAGACAAATAACATGACTGTGCATTGCTTTCACATTGGTGCACAGTCACATTTCGGATCTCATTTAACAGCCTGCTATCTAAACAACAGAATGCCCTTTTGTAAGTACAATGATCGACTCCAGTGTGTGCAGTTATGTTTAACTGATGAACCTCTCAGGGGTATAGTAGCACTTTGCATCAGTGGCGTGTGCCTTATCACTCCTGGGACGTACATTGATACATCGATACAGCCTAGATGTACACAGTTTATGGGTTAGTGTTTACTTTAACAAAGACAGAGGCTCTAAGAAGTCTTTTGATTCTTTGAAAGACTGTTGCAGTTTAAGGAGACCAGGAAGAACAAGCATTTGTCAATGCCAAATGTTGTCTTGCTGACATTGGCATCGGCAGTGCAGGAGTTGAACAGATGCATAATAGGAATGGCAGTGAAGTATGAAAGTGACGTCAACTCCACATCACCCTACAGAGACTGACAGCCACTGAGGTGTGCCTTTGGGCATCGGCCATAACATTCATGGCATTTCAGCTCACCCTACCTTGCATTGCAACAAATATCGCGTTGTGCCTTGGGGTCCTTGGGCCTTACGCTCACCCCATTCGGCCATAACACTCTTGGCATTTTACCTGAGTTGTGCCTTGGGTTGTTCGGCTTTACAGTCACCCCATTTCATAAGGACTTATGCTGAAATGGGTGCAGCATAGGAGAATGGGGTGAACTGTGGGACGAAGAGTCCAATGCACACCTCAATGCCTGTCAGTGGCTTGAGGGTGGGGGGGGGGATGGAATGGCGTGAGGATGACAGCCAGCAATGCAAAGGCACACCCCTGACACCTCTCAGTCTGTACAAGGTGAGATGTTATGGTTAGAACCCTAATGCCCTGCCTGTTTGTTGGTATTTGTACTACAAATTTGCAACACGGCATTTTTGCGACCCCCACCTCATGAAAGTGTTTGGGACCTCTGCTCATGAATAGTGGCACAGTGATTTTGTTAATCTGTCCCAAACGTTGATTTCTCACGGCAACCGTGCCATTCTGCACCAGATGTGGGAAAACACCATTCGGGCAGGATGTGAAAAATGACAGCTGTACCATTCATAGGTAGGTGCGAAGAGATGGCAGTGTTGAAAATCTTGAGTGAAAATATTAAAAATGCGCGAATTTATGAGCATACATACAAACTGCACAATGCACAGTTGTAACACAGTCAGTTAGTGGAATTATTTCACCAAATTTTCGATATAGGCATTTTGGGACCTCTGCTCATGAACACTGTCACTATAATTTTATTCATCTGTCCTGATCGTTGATTTCCCACAGCGACCACACCATTGTGCGGCAATTGTGCAAAAACACATTTCTGGCAGGATGTGAAAAATGACAGCTGTACTGTTCATAAGGAGGTGTGCAAAACTGACAATGTTGAAAATGTTGAGTGAAAATATTACAAAATCTCGAAGTTACGAGTGCACATGGAAACTGCGCAACACAAGCTTGTAACATACTCATTTTGTGGACTTTTGTCACCAGAATTTCAACATGGACATTTTAGGACCTCTACTCATGAACACTATCACTATGATATTCTTAATCTGTCCCAAACACTGATTTCCACCGGTGCTATTCTGTGCCAGTAGTGCAAAACATTTTGGACAGGATGTGTAAAATGGCAGCCGTACTGTTCATAAGGAGGTGTGGAAAATGCCAATGTTGAAAATCTGCATTGAAAATATTACAGATTTGTGAAGTTATGAGCGTGCGTGGAAACTGTGCGCAACACACTCTCGTAAAAGAGTAATTTTTTTAATTTTTTCACCAAATTTGCACCATGCACCTTTTGAGAGCCCACCTCATGAACAGTGGCACTGTCATTTTGTTAATCAGTCCCGAAAGGTGATTTCGCGCAATGACTGTGAAATCCCTTTTCAGGACTGAATAACGCCATGACCCTGACTGAATTCATGAGGTGGAGTCCCAATAATCCCATGTTTAAAATTTGATGCCAAAATTTCCCAAAATGCCTGAGATATGCACTACAGTTGGAAAAACTCTATTTATGCCATTATACAGCTTACCTGCATTTCTTCAGTTCGCAGTCATCTTTGAAGAGTGCAGACGTAGTCCCGGTCCACCGAAGATCATCGCACCAGGCTCTGGAGGTAAGTATGGGGTGAGGGTGTGTGTGTGTGTGTGTGGGGGGAGGTGGAGTATGCAGTGGGTGGGCGTGGGTTGGGGAGGGGCCGCAGACAACGAGGGACCATTTCTTCTTTACTGGGTTTTAAAAAGGAATAGACATCATGGGAAGGTTCTTCCTTTTAAGGTACTTTTGGCATGCTGGGGTGGGCTCCCAGCATGTCATCTGCAGTTCTGGGGTGGGGGACTGGAGCTGATGGGGATTGGTACCCCATGAAGCACATACTGAGAGGTCGCATGAGCCAAGGGGATTCGGCACCCCTTCGGAACACACAAAAAATGGGGGGGAACATGCCGACGGGGATTGGGCACCCCTATCGGTAAATTAAGTTAGAAGGAGGCATGCCGACAGGGGGGATTGGGCACCTCTGTTGGCTTTCTAAGGGACTGTATGAGGCAGCGGCTGTCCCTCGGCTTCCCCATCGTCGCCACTGCCATATTGCTCGACAGGGGACACCACCAATAATTGGCTGCTGCAATCGGGGACCGCCCTGTGGTGCTTCCTGATTGCAGCAGCTAATTTCTTTCAAGATGGTGGAACGTTTTCTCAGCTGCTGTCATAGACAGCGTGCTATGCCATTGGTGCCACAGTGCCCAGCCACAAAAAGCAGTGGCACCATTGGCTGCAAGGACCATCCTCAAAACCCGCTTCTCCACTGAAGCAACCACAATATGTTGTCTGTGTTGCTTGCGCAAGACAACATTAAAATGAGGAGTGGCTTGCCTTTTCTATAATTTTGGAATGTCAAATGATCCTATTCATGACAGTCAGTGGTGACTTACATGCCATGTGACTCTGGTGCATAACCTCTATAAAACTGCTGTCTTTGTAAACAGGGTCATTATAGCATGTACTATACTGATGATCAGCACCCTGAGAGAAGTAGGCATACAGAAGTGCATCTGATGGCCATATGCAGGCTGTGGAGTGTGGCCTCATGTAAGCATGAATGTAGGCCACAAATGCATAATTCATATTATGCTCAGGCAACCTGGAAACTCCCCAACCAGCCATGAATCCACAACACATGATGCAACAATCCCCATGACACCAACCTGGTCCAATGATATGACACACGGAAAGCTCAGTATCAAAAACAGAAATTTAGTATCATACAAGGAGAACAGAGCAGTAGTGGTACATACACCAAAACAAATAAGAGGGCCCCACTTCCGAACTCGACTCTCCTCTATTGACGATACCCACCTTCTGACTCCCAGGGTCCCCAGTGTCC
The DNA here is from genome assembly GCA_016271365.2 of Neoceratodus forsteri. Lineage (NCBI taxonomy): Eukaryota > Metazoa > Chordata > Ceratodontiformes > Ceratodontidae > Neoceratodus > Neoceratodus forsteri. Next base: position 765,578,756 of record CM028135.1, read on the forward strand.
TCAGAGGGTTCACTGATCCTTTCCAACCCCTGTAGGGAGGTTGGTAGACCAGGGAAGGGAGGAAGTGCCTTAGGCTGAATGAGAACACTGGCTAAAGGAGTGACATCAGTGAAGCAGGGGTCTGTGTGGCATGGGAGGATGGGGTGACCATCATCCGGTGTGCTGAGTTGAATATGCATTCTGCTTTTACCAGACCCTCTCTCTCACACCAGCTCTGTGCACCATGGCAACACCCAGGGGCATGGCCAGCTAGTGTGCTGGTACCCAAGCTAGCCATGGCTCCATTTCCTTCCAGGAGTTAGCTCTCGAGTGGTGCTCTGCAGTACCCTCTCTCAGAGGAGATTATCCATGCGGATGATCCTTCACCCTTCCTGCCAGACTCCGCTCCTGTCATCCTGGACTCAGACCATGAATATGGATCGCCAGCAAGCTATAATTTTTAAAAAGTCTGACAACAACAAAACAGTGCATCTAGGAAACACTAAGCCAGGCTAGCAACAAGGCTAGAGGCAATTTAGTATAATACGAATATAATAAAAGTCAGGGCTGTGGAATACCGCCAAATATATATTTATGTCAAATTGAAATATCAAAAGCACAGAAAAAAAGGAAAAACCTCTCCAAACAAGCATAAGTGAGGTAAACTGAACACAGTGTCTACAATAACATCTAAAAGGTCCACATAACAAAGACTCATGAAGGTAGTGCATTTCAATCAGATCAAAAAGTACTCTATCAAAACAGACACAAAGAGTAAGCGAAGGTTAGCTGGCGAGTCCCTTAAAATAAGGACCCACAGCCAGAAAAGCTGGATCAGTTACCAGAGGACTCGCCTGTGAAGTGCTATGAACTGTGGACATTTCATTTTGTTCAAGTGCCACTTGGACATTAAATAATCCAAACACTCAAGTCAGGCAGCTGTTTATTTTGGGCCCTTTTGACAGATGCCCTCTATACTATTGCCTTCCAGAAGGTACAACACAAGCCATCATACTCTATCAGACAAGACGGAGATATCCTATATATCTACTGTTAAAGGATGCTGTTTTAGCCTCTGCTACCAGTAAGAGAGCTACTGTAAATGCAAATTTAATGCCACCACATCTGTGAGCTGATGCAAAACTGATGTTCATTGGATGTGCTAAATCTCACACTTTTGATATCAGCGAAACAGGTCCAAAGGGACTTGGCTTCACTTTGGCATTTCATCACTTCAATGTCATAATGCTGCATTTTTTTACAGGGCACACACACTGAGTATGTGCAAGTTGGTGGCAAGTCACATGACCTACAGCAGTCAATTAGTGATTCTGGAGATCTAGAATTCCTCCCGCTGCTCAGATCTCTGCCATTTCAAGCTGTCTCTCACAGCAGAAGGACCTAGTGCTCGAGATCTGTGCATCTCTTTGGAAAAGAGTAACTTATGAAAAAAAAAGTCATAAATCAAGATAGCTGCTTGTCAACGTCTAACTGAAGTTTCAGGCAGGCAGGCCAATGAAACCATATGCTGCTGCTGCTGCTGGAGAGGAAAGAAGAGTGCAGTGTGCTTAGATTGGACCTGCAGATTCAGCCCTGCAGCCAGGCAGTAAGTGAATTTAGCAGACTGGGAAAGGTGCAAGGGAATTTTGTGGGGTTTATTTGACAGTTTCTTTTTACTGACTGCTGGTAATGCAGGGCACAGAAATCCACCTTTATTTTTGCACGGTGTGTGTGTGTGAGTGTGTGACCCTGGCTGCCAGTCAGTGAATGAAAAGTGAAGTAGGCTACTCACTGCTGTGTGAGATGCTACTGTAGATCTCTCAGTGGGGTGGGGTGAGGGTCTGTCAGTGGAGTCAGTGTATGGCATGGTGGGTTGCTGTCACTCATCTCCCATACTTGCTTGTCACCTTGATAACACTGTATGCCACATGGGCACCTAAACATCACTGAAGACTATTGTGAGGCCCCATAGTTGTGGTGGCTGTGTTGTGTCATCTGTCCTGCATGTGTTATTGGCATGTAGAAAATATGAAGAAAAAAACAGGAGAAGGAGGAGGATGGAATGCAGGTGGGAGGAGCAGAAAAAGGTTCCAACATTCCATCTCAAACCAGTACAAGTTCTGCAAGTGGTGGTGGTGGTGGTGAAGAAGGAGTTAGTCATGGTGGAACAGGGACTAGAAGTTGTAGTTGTGGGGCTATAAGGATGCATCAACAGCACCACACATTGCAGTGCTGGTGCTCAGTCATCACATAAGACAGATGACATGTAGTCTGGGTTTAGCACAAACACTACTGTCTTCTTATTACTAGAGAAAAAGAATTTCATGGGAAATGAAGGGGGCAGTACATGGCATATCAGCCTCAAATTTCTACAAAACAAGCAAGTAGCATCGCCACCAAGGCAGATTATAACGGAGCATGCCAGTGATAAATATGTGAAAATGGACCTGTTAGAGCAGGGGGCTGACATAGAGGCAATAGAGGAGGGGGGAAGCACCAGAGGAGGAGGAGGAGGCAAAATGGCAAGGGAAAGCACATGAGCCATGTAAGGTCCAGAGGCAAAATGGCGGGGGAAAGAACATGAACCATGTAAGGAGAGAGGGAGGAGAAGAAGCAGAAGAGAGGGAGAGGGAAGCAGTATGAGACGAGGACAGGAAGAAGTACAAGACAAGGGCAAGGGAAAAGGGAGATGAGAGGGAAGAAGAAGCACATGCAGGATGCAAAAGAGGAGGATGAAGATCAAGAGGAGCTTGTAAGCCTGATGTCTGTTACACCAATGACTAGTGATGATGAGCTTAAGAGCTGGCAAAATTAAAACAAGATCTGGCCAGAGCTGATAGGTCTGCTGCTGAGGAAGTTGGGGTAAAATATTGAAAATTACCAAAATTACGAGCCTGCGTTCGCATAATATTATGCAGGCTCATAAATGTGTTGTTTTTTAATATTTGTAGACCAAATGTTCAGCATAGCCTTGTAATGACCCTGCCTCATAAGGAAGGGCAGAAAAGAAAAAATTACTCACCTTAGTAATGTTGTTTCTTCTAATGGAGTCTTGCTGTATTCTGACATATGCAGTTAGGTCCTGCCTTTCAACTGCCCCGGAGAACAAAGAGTTAAACTTTCCATGGCCAGCATGGAATGTTCACCACGAGCTCTGTTGAAGCCCCTGTCTGCTGTTGTTTAAACTCCAACCGTCAGATCTTTATGAGCAATACTCACTAGAAGTTCTGTGTGGAAACTGTAAAACTCAACACTAGCCAACTGGCAACTATATCTATATAAAAGGGTTTTTTGGTTTCAAAGAAAAGACTCAAGTCAGGAAACCCAAAAAACAAAACACATCTTAAAACACAACACTCACCCAAAATAAGGAGGGTGAAAAAGGGGACACCCCTAGGGTGCCAACACTGCTCCTTCCCACCCACATCCCAAAAACTAGGTTCTGAGATGGGAGGCGGGGAGGTCAGAATACAGCAAGACTCCATTAGAAGAAACAACATTACTAAGGTGAGTAATTTTTTCTTCAAACAACATGAAGTCTTGCTGTATTCTGACATATGCAGACTACTAAGCAGTACCTCCATGGAGGAGGGACAGAACCTACTTTGGAAACAGGCTCTGAAGTACTGCTGTGCCAAACTGAGCATCACTCCTAGCCTGGATATCCAGAGAGTAATGCTTGGTGAATGTATGAACTGTTTTCCAGGTGGCTGCTTGACAGATTTCTAAGATAGGAATATCCCTGGCAGCAGCCAGGGAAGCAGCTGTACCTCTAGTAGAGTGAGCCCTCAGGCCTGAGGGTAGAGTTCTACCCAGTTTCTCATAGCAGAATTGTATACAAGAAACAATCCACCTGGCAATAGATCTCTTAGTGGCAGGTTTGCCCTTACCAACCTCTCCATACGTGAGGAACAACTGGAGAGATTCAAACCTGTGACCCTTGGTGCACTCTATGTAGTAGCTGAGGGCCCTTTTAACATCTAAGCTGTGCAGCCTCCTCTCTCCAGAGGAGGAATGGTCAGTGAAGAAAACAGGTACAGACACAGACTGGTTGAGGTGGAAATCTGAAACCACTTTAGGCAAAAACTTCCTGTTAGTTCTTAGGACCACTTTATCTCTATGGAAGGAGATGAAATCAGGTTCCACTGACAGGGCTTGCAATTCACTAATATGCCTGGCAGAGGTAATGGCCACCAAAAACACAGTTTTCCGAGTCAAGTACTTAAGCTCTGCAGAGGACAAAGGCTCAAAGGGGGGTTGTATAAGCTGAGCAATGCAAACATTAAGGTCCCAAGCAGAAGCAGGGTCCCTAAAGGGGGGATTGGTGTGCAGCAATCCCTTGAAGAACTTACAAAACACAGGATGGGCTGACAGAGGGGATGGCTTGCCTCTACTGATAGGAAAGCAGAAACAGCTGCCAAATGCACTTTAAGTGTAGCTGGCCTAAGGCGTAGGCCATTGAGATGAACCATATAGTCCAGAACCGTAGGCAACCCAGCAGAATCTGGAGAAATATTCTTCTTAGAACACCAAATAGTGAATCTTTTCCATTTGGAATTGTAAGTCTTTTCTGGTCTTTCGAGAAGCCTTAAGGATATCCAGAACCCCTTGGGAAAGATGCAGGTCAGCAAACTCTAACTCTTCAAGAGCCATGCCTTGAGATTGAGAGACCGAAGGTTCGGGTACCAAATCCTCCCCTGAGAGGATGTCAACAGGTTGTAATTCCTGGGAAGAGACAGGGGAAGATGGACTGCTAGGGACAGCAACAGGGGATACCAGGGCTGTCTGGCCCAGTCTGGAGCAATCAGAATCACTTTGCATGGTTGTGACCTTATCTTGACTAATACTTTGAACAGGAGAGGGAAGGGGGAAAGCATACAGAAATTTCCCTTCCCAATTCAGGATCAGAGCATCCAGGGGGACTGAGCCCAAGACGGGGTCTGCAACAAAAGAGAGGAAGTTGGTGATTGTCTGGGGCTGCAAAAAGATCTATCTGAGGAGTGCCCCATCTCAAGAAAATCACTTTCAAAACTAGGGGATCTAAGGTTCATTCGTGATGGCCCTGGGATATTCTGCTCAGAGCATCTGCTAGGACATTGTCCTTCCCTGGGAGGTGAACTGCTATCAGAGAGGTTTGCAGGGAATAGGCCAGGGACCACAACTTCATTGCTTCTGTGCACAAGGCCGTAGACCAAGTGCCTCCTTGCTTGTTGATGTACCACATGGTGGTGGTGTTGTCTGTTCTGACCTGGACCACCATGTTCTGCACAGATTTGGAAAACTTGCAGTGCCAAAAACACTGCTCTGAGTTTCAAGAGATTGATGTGAAGCAGAGATTCCTGAGGTGACCACAGGCCTTGGGTGGTAAGATCCCCCAGATGGGCTCCCCAGCCCAGCAGGGAAGCATCTGTGGTGAGTATCACTGAATGAGACTGAGTGACAAAAGGAACTCCTTGTCTCAAATTGTCCTGATCCTGCCACCATTGCAAGGCCTGGATCAGGGTTCGAGTCACTGGGACTAGTTTGGTAAGGGAATCTTTCTTTGGGACCAGAAGGCTCTTAAGTGGAATTCAATGTCCCTCATCTGGAATCTTGCTCCCTGGACCACTGCTGTGGAAGCTGCCATGTGGCCCAGAAGCTGAAGGAAATGCCTTGCTGGTCAAGACACCTGCAGGGTGAATAAAGAGGCCAGTTCCATAAGGGTCCTTGCCCTGTCCAGGGGAAGGAAGGTTCTTGCCCCTTATTGTATCCAGCTCTGCCCCTATGAAGGTGAGGAGCTGTACTGGCTCGAGAACCGACTTTGGAAGGTTGAGAAGGAATCCTAAGGAAGTGAGCACTTGCTGAGTTATTTGCAAATGTGCCTTGACTTGGTCTGGAGACTGACCTACTATGAGCCAGTCGTCCAAGTATGGGAAGATGGAGATCTTTTTTTCTCCTTAGGAAAGCAACTACTACTGCCAGGCACTTTGTGAAAACCCTTGAGGCTGATGTTAGGCCAAAGGGCATTGCTCTGAATTGATGGTGGCCTGAGGGCAACTCGAACCTGAGGTACTTTCAGTGGGAGCACCTGATGGGAATGTGAAAATAGGCATCTTTGAGGTCCAGGGAGGCTAGCCAGTCCCCTGGCCTTAGAGAGGGAAGGATTATTCCCAGAGTTACCATTTTGAACTTTGGTTTTAAAAGGTGTTTGTTCAGATATCTTAGGTCCAGGATGGGCTGCCATTCTCCTATCTTTTTGGGGGTTAGGAAGTACCTGGAGTACAATCCTTTACCCTTGTGTAGGGTGGGAACCTCTCATAGCTCTGAGAGCTAGGAGGAGGAAACCTCTGCCTCTAAGGCAAGGGTCTCTGATGGATTTGCAGGTGGAAAGGATCTGGTTATCATTTTGGGAAATGTTTTGAAGCTGAGAACCAGTCCCTGGCTTACTACTTCCAGGACCCACTTGTCTGATGTCAGAGACTTCCAGTCCTGGACAAAGTAAGCCAGCCTGCCCCCTACTGGTATTGGAGAATCGGCCCGGGCAGACCCATCAGGGTGTCTGCTTGGCAAGGCCTTTAGGCTGAGGGGTGGATGCAGGTCTGCTCATCCCCCGTCTGCCTCTCCCTCTAAAGAACCCCCTCTGAGAGTAAGAAGAGGAGGCCTGAGCTTGGTTAAAAGGCCTTTCGAAAAGCCTGCCCCTGCCCCTGGACTGCTGCCTTTGAGGAGTAGCTTGTCTTTCTTTGGCTTGAGCACTCCTGTAAGTGGTCCTGTACTTGTCCATCTTTTTCATGTAGTTCTCTGTCTGATCCCCAAACAGTGAATTACCAATAACAGGGAAATCCATGGCCTTAGCCTGGGTATCCTGTGATAGGCTAGTACATCTGAGCCAAGCCATCCTCCGAAGAGCCACAGATGTAGCCATGACTCCTGATGAAACATCATTGGAGTCCACAGCAGCATGAAATTGCACTTTGGATGCCTCAATCCCATTTGCAGCCACCTGCTCCAGCTCCTTGGCAAGCTGGTCAGGGGCCTGTTTAGCCAGAGCCAGCACAGTGTCCCACCTGGACTTCTGGTATCTAGCTGTGTAGGCCATATAGTTAGCCTGCCTGAGTCCCAGAGATGCTGCCATGTACTGTTTCTTTGCCATGGCATCAATCCTCCTGGAGTCCTTATCTGGGCGTGTGATGCCAAGGGGATATTTGCCTTATCACAGGCAGCAGCCTGCACTACCCCAACATGGCTGCATTGCTGGGAAAGGAACTCTGTGTCTGAGCCTGAAAGAGTATACCTCTTGTCCATTCGCCTGTCCACAGGAGGTATGGAATTAGGAGTCTTAAGAATTTTATGTGTCTGTTTCCCAAAGGATTTGTGGAGGGGAATAGACAGTCTCCTGACTCTGGGATGTCCATCATTTCAGCAAAATCAGGCTTCTCCTGATCCTCTACTGCTTCTTCCATAGGAAGCTGGAGGTTTCAGCCACTTTTTGTAAAACATAAAGTGAGAAGGGACTCAGAAAGCCTAGGAGGAGAAACACCTCAAGGTCTGTCTCGGGAGATGTCCGGGTCAATAGGCACATCCAGACTTTCATAATCACCATCATCATCCTCATACTCTCCTTCCTTCTCATCCGGTTCATAAAATTCTTGGGTGTAATCCGGAACCGGGGGAACCGACTGAACCGAACCCCTGCCAGACCAAAGTAAGCGATTACACTATTCTTATCGCCTTGGCTATCTCATCGGCGGTCGGAATATGAATTTCTGGGTCTGAACCGATTATTTATCTTTTCTTTTTCTTTTTACTGGAACCGACTACTCAGAATTGGCTCTCCTTTGCCCAAGTCATCGCCCTGGTCAGAGGGCACTCCTTCTGGTTCGGCCGGAACCGAACCTGGCTGGCCATCCGGGTCAGGGGACTTTTCGGCCTCCCTTTCCCTCAGTCTACCTAATCTCTTTTCCAGGGTAGATTTGGGAAAATTCTTACAAATTTGGCAGTCTGAATCGAGGTGGTCAAAACCCAGACAATAAACACAGGTGATGTGGGGATCAGCCTTGGCAAAGACTTCCCCACACACACTGCAATGTTGAAACCCAGTGGGCCCGGTTTTTTTCTTGGGTTTCTCAGACATGGCCAATCCTAACCAAAACTTACCCTTTTTTCGGCAATCCACCAGGCAAGACTCCCCTATCAGTTCCTGACCGTGTCACTGGTCTTGGAAAAAAACATAATAAAATCTGTTTTTTTTAGAATCGATTTCGGACCGGTTACCACACTCTAAGTAAATACACAAACTTTTTTACCTGAAACTGATCGGTTCAGCTGAACCGATCCACAATTTACAAGTTCCACACAGAAACTATACAGAAAAAGCTATCTAGTACTCACGGTACCACAGACAGAGACTTAAATCGACAGATCGGTAGCAGCAATTCGGTAGAAACCGAGCGAAAAACGACACTTTAACCGACTTTTTTGAACCGAGCAAAGGAGAAATCTCCAGAGCGACTGTTCAGTGAGGCGGAGTAAAGAATCTGACGGTTGGAGTTTACACAACAGCAGACAGGGGCTTCACCCGCGCTCGCGGTGAACATTCCGTGCTGGCCATGGAAAGTTTAACTCTTTGTTCTCTCGGGCAATTGAAAGGCAGGACCTAACTGCATATGTCAGAATACAGCAAGACTTCATGTTGTTTGAAAGTTTCATTTCCTGGGCCTAAAGGTGATTTTAGCGCAGTGACTGCAAAATATCTTCAGAACCAAGAACACATTCTGGGCAGGAGTTGAAAATGACAGCTGTCACATTCATGAGGTCCTGTAAAGAAATGGCATATTGAAAATCTGGTGTAAAACATTCAATATTACCAGTCTTACGAGTCTGCATTTGCAAAATTCAACACAGCCTCATAACTTTGTTTTTGTTTGTTTTTTAATATTTTTACACCAAATTTATAACATAGCCTTCTTATGACCCTGCTTCATGAACAAGGGCAGAGAAAATGTTCAACTCCAGTCTGAAAGGTGAGTTCATGCAGGGACCACAAAATCAACTCTTGGAATGTAAAAAAAAAACCATTTTGGCCAGGATTTGAAAAATTATAGCTGTCACATTCATTAGGTGCTTTAAAGATATGGCTATGATGTAAATTTGGGGGTAAAAATATTGAAAATTACCAAAGTTACAAGCCTGCATTTGCAAAATTCAATGTAGGCTCATAACTTTGTTGTTTTTTAATATTTGTACACCAAATTTTCCACATAGCCTTCTTATGATCCCATATCATGAACAAGGGCAGAGAAATGTTTCAGCTCCTGCCTGAAAGATGATTTCACACAGCGACTGCAAAATCACCTTCTGGGACAAAGTTGCCTAGTGTCAGTGCAATAGTTCATGACGTCGGGTCCCAAAAAAGGCATGTTGAAACTTTGGGTTAAAAATATGCAAAATGCCCAAGTTATGCCACTAAGTTCAAAACCCCATTGAGATACATTGAACCAGATACCTGTTTCTTCAGTTGGTGGTCCAGCTTTGAAGAGCGAAGACATGTCTGCTGTCTAGAAAGGATTATGGTGTTGGACCCCTGATGGGTAAGTAAGGGCTTAGGAGGGTGCGGGGTGGGTGCTAAGTGGGAGGGTCAGGTGGGGACTGTAATGGTGCAAAAGACATGATGGACAGTTTTCTTTTACAGGGTGAAAAGTGACAGAGGATTCCTGCACTGGGGAATGGTCTCTGTAATGTTTCTGGGGAGTGGGGTGGTGGTGCTGAGAGAGGGTCAGGTAGGGAGTAAAAAGTTGGAAAGGGGAAAGGACCAGGATTCCTGCACTGGGAATTGGGCATCCCCCAGTGTGACTGTTACATTTCTGAGGGGGGGTGAGTGTCACAAATGTACTCAGCAGGCCAGGCCCTCTGCTCCCACAGTGCCAACCCTAAGAGCGCAATAGTGTGAACAGGTAACAGACAGGGTAACCCTGTCTTCTTTTGGGTCTGAATCACCTTTAGTCTCAAGTTCTGGGGGGATTCAAACTGTGAACCTTATGTTAGCATACCCAAATAACAGGCTAAGATATGTACCCTCTTCGGGGATTGTGGTACAATCTTTTGCCAGGGGCACCAAGCCAGGCTTCCAAAATGAACCCTTAAGACTCTATAAGAGACCTTAGGTATATTCTTATCTTTTCCCAGTTCAGTAACACCATCAAGCTGTTTGAACAGTTGTCAGACTTAACCATCTATACGTCACATGTAAAAAGAAGAACTGGCAGACACCCAGGCAGACTTTCAAATAAAAGATTATTTACTAAAAGATGATAAAAATATGAAAAATGTAAATACAGAACAATATATCAAAAAGCAACACAATCACATAAAAGAAAAACAAGGAAACCTACAATAGGAACCACAATACAATTAGATATTTTCTGTCTAAAGTATTACCTTTGTAAGTGCCTAAGTAAAATCAGAGAGCTGTGTCTTTGAGTCCCACAATAATATGTCATATTCCCCAGTTACAAGAATACATTTCAACCCCATCTCCCCACCCCCTTGGTGAGTCATCTAGCTCCTCCTTTTAGAATCAAAATAATACAAACATGATGTCCTATCTGGAGGTATATTAAATAATGTGACATCAGCAAAAACTCATTTTCCAAATTATGACAGTCTTTAATCAAGCCTTTCCTTTGAACTGGTGGCTGGTTCCTGTTTTCCCAAGGAACACCAAATGTTTTACAACTCTGCAGTTTGTCACCTAGAAGTGAGATAGCTGACAAGAATCAGCTAAGTGATGTCCTGTACTGTAATAAAATGTATATTTGGTTTCCCAACTTCAAGCAGCAACAAGTCATAAAAAGACCATAAAAATGCAGTTTCTCAAGGAAGTTAATTACATTATAGAGATCTCCTGGTCAGTGTAATATATCCTGTAGCTTCACCCAAACCTGGGGGGTGGCACCCATGGAAGCACAGGATGTCTTATGTGAGACAATCACATACTGTATTTTTATTTTACGAATATCATACAATAATCATAACCAGCTAGCCAAACATCACAATGAGTATTGAGAGGGAGGATCAGGTGAGTGGGAGGTAAAAAATGTTGAAAAAAAATGGATGCCGGCCCGGTGGTGCTGAGGGCTGAGGCGCTGGATTTCTTACCTCGCATCACGCCAGTGACCCGTGTTCGGGAATGGACATGGTACACTGGGGGTTGGCAGGGAGGAGAAAGATCGAGCATCCTTAGGACTGCTCTCCTTCTCTGAGGAGGGGGGATTTCAGGGCTCGGTGATTGCCTGCCACCTAGCGTAGGCTGGGAGGTGGCACATCACCACTGGAGACTGTGGGCGAGAGTTGTGGCAGGTGCTTGGTGAGGGTGCACATGGATGCGTGTGCACAGCGCCACTGGTGCCATTGCACTCCGCAACCTCAGGGGAAAGTACAGCAGAAAATGGTGAGTCCTCTGCAAGAATGATGATGGTCCCCCTCCGCAATGGCCCGGGAAGGCACTTCCCCGAACATTAAATCCGGTCCGGTGGGTCGAAGTCTCTCCCACCCCCGCCTCAAAGGGTAAGTCGGGGTGAAGGGAGGGGTCTCATACCTGGTGCCTGAGCAGGGGGATGCCAGATGCAGCGCAGAGGACTCCAGGGGGAGAAAAAATAGGTAACAGTAAAAAAAAAAAAAAAATGGAGGACATGGTGGAACATGGCACAGTTCGCCATGACCAAGATGGCTGACAACCTCTATTGAGCATGTGCAAGTCGCACGTGCAATAGAGGTTGTCGGCCATCATGGACACAGTGGACTGTGCCATGTTCTGCCATGACCTCCAACTACAAAATATAGTGCTCAGCAAATGCCAATGGACAGCGAGAGTGCTTAACGGATGCAGAGGTGACTATGAGGCAACTCCACACTGTTGTTCTGCTCAGAAAATTCCCTTTCCCGATTATAGAGGTTTGGTGGTTCTGCCCACTGTAGCCCTAAGAAGAGAGGCAGTATAGTGCAGTGGTTTAAGGCTCTGAGCTGCAAATCTGGTGATATCCAGCAGACCAGACCTGGGTTTGAATCCCACAGCTTCCACTTAGATACTGTGTGACCCTGAGCAAGTCACTTAACTTCCTGTACTCCCAGGTCGCACCTGTAAAAAGCTTTCAGTTTAGTGTGCTATTCCTGGTTAAACAACCAGGAAAAAAACAGAAAGGCAAGAAAGCCACATTCTCTTATAGGAAATGTAAAGATAAGCTCCATCCAGCCCCTACTGTATGATTGGCCACCTAGTACTGTACTACTTGCTGCTGCTGCTGCCCAGCCTACCTGTCCCAGCCACATCATTCCCTAGTGAAAAAAAATAATAATAATCTCACAGTCACCACCCAGCTCCTACTGAATTGTTCCCCACCCCCACCACCAGTCCACTGTAGCTAAATATAGAGAGATCTTCTGAAAAGTGGGAATATTTTACAGGTCACACCACAAATCCACTGAAAACATGTTGCTATTAGTGTGATATATCAGTTGAGGTCAACCTATTTAAACTTTGGGAACCAGTGTTCTGGCTGATGATTTAAAATAAGAACATGGCATCTTTCCAATAGCTACATGCATTCCTGATCCTCACTCAAGTCAGATGACCTAGCAGCAGCAAGAACAGGCAAGGGTGGTAAAAGGCGGGAATAAGATGGTTTGCTCAAGTAATCCAGTCAACATGGCAGCAGCACCAGTCAACTGATGAACCTCCAGATACCAGTAGTGCTTCACAAGAAGTCCAACCACCACCTACCAGAACAGGGCCCAGCATATGCCCCACCAGCACCTCTCCTGAATTTGTTTCAACAAAACCAACTACACTGCCTGAACCATACCTTGTCCATAATAAACTACCATCTACTCACCCAAGTTCCATACAAATCACTCAACTTATTGGGGTGTGTTCTGGGCTACGGAATAGAAGATGTGGCCTATGGGGGATATCTGTTATGGGTCCAGTGATGTGTTCTGCAAAAGCTCATTCTGTTTCTTTGATCATATGTACATGCCATCAATGATTTCTGTACAAAATCAGCAACCCTTAGCATGATCCTTTTCATGTTGAGTCTACCTGAACACAGCAAACACCATTATTTAGTAGAAATAGTGATCCAAACAAATTCTGGCAAGACAGGCAAGTCATTTGGCCTGCACTGGTGAAATTGACTTTGTATTCTCCCAGATGCCCTCCAACACTGGTTGCTTCAGAATGATGTTTCTGTAACACTGGGAATAGTGCATCATCCCATCTATCAAGGCTACGTCCATAAAATTTTGAATTCTCAAATTCAACTTTCCAAGGGTAATCTTTAACGTCCATTTGATTATTCACAAGTTCAACAAGTAAACTCTACTACCACAACTCTACTACAAAAGTCCTGTTGTTCTCCTCAGCCCACAGTCGACATAAAGAGCATGCTCTTACCATCCAAAATTCTCAAGGTGACCCCCTTGAACAAATACAGCACTTCAAGTACCTGGGGATGACCCTTGACAGACACCTCACCTATTCACTGCACATCGAAAATGTTGCCAGAGCCATCAGTACCAGGATTGGGCTCCTCTATTGACTGAGAAAGTCTCTAACACCTGAAGCCCTAAATCTTGCTGTCCACAGCTCGGTGCTCTCCTTAATCGACTATGGCCTTGTGATTTATGGAACTGCTTCCACCACTGCACTCAAAAGGCTCACTGTGGCACTAAACAAGGCCTGTAGACTTCTAATTGGTGCACCATGCCTCACCCACACCTGCTATGTCCATATGCAGGCTGGGTGGCTCAACTTGCATGGGAGAATTAAATACCACACCTGCTTACTTGCCAAAAAGATTTTCCTTGGACTCATGCCTTCGGGATTAGGATGCTTACTTCACAAATCCCCCAAGACCCAACATACGCCAGCACTTCATTCGCACACCTACTAGTCCCGATAAAGCCGGACTGCCCAATACCAATGCTCGTTTTTGTATCAAACGCCATGCTGGTTAAATGGCTCACAATGGCTTGGCTAACCTTACTTGTCTTGGTAAATTCAAACTCAAACTTCGTCAGCACATCCTAACTGAAAACTCCTGTGATTGCACCACTTAACATCCTTGTCCCTCTTGCGGGACCTCTCCCCCAACCGTTCTTCCACTGTTCTCTACTTGTCTTGCCCTCTCACTCTCCACTCCTTTCCTGCCCTCCCATCTCCCCTCTTTTTCTCCTCCCACTGTCTTCCTTGCTTTTTGTCCCTTACTATCCTAGCTGCTACTTGACAATGCCGCCTGGTTGCTTTTCCTTCCTTGATCTGGCTCCCTCCTAATTCCTCCTTTCTCACTCTCTGCCTTGAATCATGTGCTAAACTAATGTGTATTTATTTGCTGTTCTTCTTATTCTGTATTTTGTAATACAAATTGCTTAATTGTTTGTGAAACCAGTCTGTTTTCCATTAGGGATCTGTACTCTCATTGACGTGGAACTTTGTAAATGAGCTGCTAGGCACTCAAAGGTACTTGTAATCCTAGATTGAATAAATAAATAAACAAAAAATATTCTCACATATACACCTCATGGAGGCAGGTCTTCCAAGATTCTCACTAGTACCACATTCTGGCTTCCCACTTGCAGCAACAGCACGAGGAATACTCATTCACGTACCACCTCTACAAGCCCTCCTCCTGCTGACATTACAGTGGCTTTCACATTTTATCCCCAACAAGCTCAATGATTGTGTGACTGATTCATACAGAGCCATTATCAATTAAGTAAGACCCTTCACTCATAACACCCACCCTGAATGGTATGGCTATGGAGTTATTAAGTGGCTGGATGCCTGTTCTTCATCTGACTTCATGTAATCAGTTGATTACAACTTCAGAAAGCTGTTGACCTGGTTGTGTTTAAAGGTCAATACATATAAAAAATGTAGTTTTAAATTTTATAAACCCTAATTTTATATTTTATATATATAAAAAATCCCAATGCATGGATAGTAAAATATTGTGAAGTGCAATATTTATTTATTGAATTTTGTTGACCCGGTAAGCCCACTGGGCCTAGAAGTCCCTTTTTCAGGGGCGACCGTGGGGAGGGGTGCTACGGATGGTAAGCAACTGAAATTGAACCAGATTAAACTGTTGGTGGTATTTTTAGTGGATGGGAGAAATTTGGCCAGGACACTGGGGAAATTCCCCTACTTTTTTTCGATAAGTGCCTTGGGATCTTTAACATCCACCTGAACTACCTCCAATCCAGGCAGACGGGACCTCAGTTTAACGTCTCATCTGAAAGACAGCACCTCAGAAGTGCAGCACCCCTCTCATGCTGCACTACAGTGTCAGTATTGGGATATTATCCCAAGTGCCATATGTGGGAACTGGACCCACCGCCCTCTGATCCTCGGGCCTCAGAGGCGAGTGTGCTACCTACTGAGCCACTGACACTAAAGCTATGCTGCCCTAAATTTAGTTTCTTACTTTTCGTTGTTTATGTTTTTTGATGCATTACTTTTTTTTTTTGGGGGTAATATTATATTATTTAAAAGTCAATGGGGCCATGGAAAATACAGTGCTTTGCACGAAGGTAATGCAGAGACTGCATGAGGGGGTTAGCTTGAGCTAAGCCTGTACCTGAATAAGCATTAATGTGAAAACTGTATTTTCAAATGTTTTCTTTTACAGACAATATTCTACACAGTTCTTCTCATGAACCAGTAATTTGGAGTTTACACTATGCCACTGTTTGTGTACAGAATGCTAAGCATAAGCTGTTAACCTATCGGAACTATGGTCCGACTGCTGTGCACAAACCATAGGAAAAACTGCTGTCTTCACTAAAAGTGTACTTTTACTTCTTTCTAGTCATTACTTGACATGACCAGTAACTGAATAACTCGCTCGGCTGCTGGATTAATCTGCTTGGCCTCCTTTAAATTGTAAGTGTAACTAGTTTATTGTTGTTTTCCATATGTATTTGGCTCCAAATGTATATAATACTGATTGCATTGATCTTTGCTCTTGTGTCCTGTATGTAAACAACCTATTGTAATCTTCAACTACAACTGAATGCATAAAGTATGTTCTGTTTATACTTCACTACAATTAAATCCAGGTTGCCCCTGAAAAAGGGATTCATAGTTTCAGTGGGCCTACCCGGTCAACAAAACTCAATAAATAAACCTCAACATCAGTGATTACTAGTTTCATGGAAAGAACTGTGACAGAATGCTGCACATAAAAACAAAACAATGCAAAATCAGTTTTCACAGCACATTTTATTTACAGTAGGTACAGTTATAGTACATATGGCTCATTTAGGGGTGTGGAACTAGGAACATTATAAATAGCCGCCAATTACAAACAATTTTCTGTCTTCTTTAATTTTCAGAATGAAATCACCCTGTTATGTATCTGAGCTCAATAGGCATGGGCATTGATCAAAACATTCTTTTAACACAGGCTTTTGGAAAGAAACAGACAAAGTACACGTCAAACAGAAGAACCTTGATGTTGTATCATTCAGCATAAACAATGTGTGGGGGATGGGGTGGGGGAGGAGCTGCAACTTCCAGCAATGACTCTATCTTTATTCAATGAGTCGATTACCAGATACAATGATTAAAGCAGAAAATACTGTTAAGTCGTAACTGCCATGATGGGAAATGTTGTAAACCAGCTTTCCTCGGCCCTGATGTTTCGACAGTTGCCCCTGCCAAACCAAGTGGCATTCTAATGGATTAAAAGAATCCGTTATTAAGGTGGCCCAGCACTTATGTCTCTTTTAGGACTTAGTCACATGACAGATTGTATCCATGAGCATAGAAATGGGAAGCAGTCTGATGAATAAGATGTTTCTTTCACAACAGCCAAAGAAAGTGCTCACTAATCAAACACAAGTGGAATCTGTTCCTTGCCGCTCTTCTAGACCCACAAACTGCTAGCAGGGGCCAGGACCATACCATCTAGGTTTATTTTATTTATTTTGTTTTAAACAGAGTGACACAAGTGTCCCATGGTCAGGTATACAGTTTGACAGAAAGTAAAAAAAATAACAAGAGGCAGCCAAACTCCCTTGGCTGTTATTGCTCTAAGACAGGAATGTACTCTAAAGCAAGACGTTTCAGTTTGTATCTCAAGTTCAACATCTGAATGTGTCCACATATGTCCAGGACCACCACACTGAGAGTGGCAATGCTCTGGGGCAGCGAGTGGGTGGGATCAATACAATGGTTGGGAACATAGGTCGACCCGGGCTGCAATGAAACTGCCTCCTGGTAGGGGGAGGGGAAAGAGAGCAGCGATCTGCTTTGGTGTGGCAGACTAAGTGGACTTTTCTATTCATTCATTAGGGCAGTGATCAGAAGGGCAGGCCTGCTGCCCAAGTCCACTGCCACCACATCCACATTCATAGACTGCTGGACTGCATAATGTTTCTGTGTCCTTGTCACCATTGGGGGGGGTGGCCAAGAGAAGAGCCAGTGAGTGGCAAATATGCTGGTGGTTAGCAGTGTAATAATGAGTCAGGACAGTTGTGAGATACAAGCGGTAAGGAGGTGAGCAGGATATTTGCTGCAGAGGTGGGACTGTGTTAATTGTAGGTTTGTTTGTTCTCTGTGGGTACAGAGTGGAAGTGATCAGGAGGTGGGTGGGATGTACAGGGGGTACACTTGTGGATGCTAGGAGGGGTACACAAGTTTTGTTTTTTTACTGACATGGGAAACAAAGTACCTGGAAGTAAAGTACTGTAGGTCTAGTAAGGGAAGAAGGGGTGGAGAGAAAGAATGAGAAGAAGCACAGTGATCGCATGCATACCAATGAGATGATGAGATTCCGCTGTGGATGCAGAAGGCAATCGGCATCTGTTCTTGTAGCCTGCTCCCTTTTTTCTCCTCTGCTAGCAATGCATCAGGCATAACATTTGCTATGCAGACATGAAAAGTTCAATATAACTCTATTCAGGACAGATCAAAAGGAACCAAAACTGGGTACAATTGAGCTTTCTTTATCTTAAAATTTGCCTTTCTTTCCATTTTAAAGGGTTTAGTAAATTTCCCAGCATTCAATGACATTTCTGGTATTATACTACAAAATTAGCCCACTTAAATAGAACCAGTTAAGAATATATTGTATAGTCCATTTGAATTCAGTTTAATATGTTTAATATTTTTAAATGTAGTCCTGACAACAGAAAAAAAACACATAACAGAAATTACCAGATAAGCCAAAAATACAGCTCCTCATAGTGTTTCTAAGCTCATAGAGCACCATGAATTTATATTTACCGAGGCACAACCAAGAAAGTAGCTCTCATTTCAATATTCTCTATAAGTCAATGAATTCTAAAAACAAAATCCTCAAGATTTTTTGCTTTCTATTTTCTACTAGCTAAAAAGTTTAGGTATGCAGCCCAAAACATCAAAAAACACAGTTGCACAAGGAATAATTTTTTTTTGGTTTTTGCACCAGACCCTTGTTAGTCTCTGCTCCCACACCCCTGGTCCCACATTCGTCACCCTTTGACTTACCTCAGGTGGGGGATGCTCCTGGGTTTTCCCCCAGAGCAGGGCCACTGAGCAGGTGCATCCCCTGACGGAATTCTATACCAGGTGTGACCCCGTTACTGGGATGATACCTGGTTTGCCCCCCAGGGCAGGGACATGGGGTCAAGTCACCTGACAGAACACTAACCTCAGTCGCCAGCCAAGTGCTGTGGGCAGGCAGAGCGGGACGTCATTCATGGGGGCTGACATTTTTGCATGTTTAGCCCCTGTGTGAGGTGTGGCATGCAATGACGTGGTTGCACAAAATGCCAACATCCTACACACCTCCTCGCCTTCAGCTCTGGCAGCTGCTACCAGTCATGTGCCAGACACTCACACACCTTCCCCAGAGAAGGAGAGCAGTCCAATGGATGCTCGATCCTTCACCCCCACCCACAGCTGGCCATCTTACCCTTGAGTCCATTTCAAACCCAAGACGTCAGTGTTGAAAGCAGAGACCCTACCACTGCACCAGTTGGTCAGCTTGCATAAGGAATTAGGAATACACTAATGATTTACTAACGAGGCCAATTTGCTAATTTTCCTTAGAACCCCAATATGCATCAGTGCCCTCATCAAGACTCCCCAAACCAATGCAAACCTGACCAGCCCTATCAGGTGACCTAAATTATCCAATTGAATTTGATAATAAAGCTAATACTTTGTGATAAACTAATGTAAAACTAAAACTAAACAAAGGTCAAAGTATAAAGAAACAGTGTACACAGAGCAAAAGTGCCAGAAAAAAGCAGGCAATGATAATATACACACTATCTAAATGAATGAATGAATGAAATAAGTGCAACAAGAAAAACTGATTAATTTCAGAATTATAATTTCAGCACCATGCTGAGTGGGTGGCAGGACAGGGATAGAGAAACTGACAAAAGCTAAATAATAGTCTCATGGAACAAGGTTTCTCCATTACCAACCTACAACACACTTTCTAAACCCCCAGAGCTATACGAACTATTACAATTGTTAATGCGACATTAAATTGGTAGATGACTGCAGAGTACAGTAAAAATAAAAAAGTAATGTAGCAGCAAGCTTTATTGCTGCTTTGATTTAGTTCAGAACTCCTCGAACTTAAAATACCCTCAAAATCACAAAGAAACAGTCTTGGTTCAGTGGTCAATTGGTTCCCCAAAAATAATGTCAGTGTATCTCTGGATCTGATAAATGCTGTTAGACCACTTGGGAAGCATTTCAACTGACTCCCAATGGGACTGGGGTGGAGAAGGAGAGAGAGTGAGAGACAGCAGTGATCTGCTGTGGTGCAGCACACTCAGTGGACACCTTCAATCATCCATTACTGGCAGCATGCTGCCCGCAGTGCTGGGAGGGGTGGCCCCACTACCTGAGTCCACCATTGCCTCATCCTCCTCCTTCATTAATCATTGGACTGCACAACAGTCCTTTGCCCCCTTTCTACAATAGGGCAAGAGAGAGAAAGAGAAAGAGAGAGAGATATGCTCAGGGCAATGGTGCAGCGATCGGGCAGGATCATCATAGTTGGTGGGAACAAGAGAGAGAGGTGTGTTATCACAGTTAGAGAGAGGGAGGAGGACCTAAGATTGTAAGCATTGACCAAACTGAGTTCCTGCAGGTGGGGAGGTGATGACATCATGATCCTGTGTCCCCATTTCCACAGGGGGATGAGTGAAGAGCTGTGGAGTGGCAAATATTCTCAGGAGCAGTGCTCGGGCAGAACATTAGAATGGTATAAGTGATCAGAAGCTGAGCAGGATCTACAGCAGGTAGGAGTGTGTTTTTTGCACATATTTGTTTTATTTTGTGTGGGCACATGGGAGAAGCAATCAGGAGGGGGGTGGTATGTATGGCAGAAGTGGGACTGTGTTATTTCTTTTTGTATTTTGTGTGGGCACTCCAGGGAAATGAGCAGGAGGTGGATGGGAAGGACAGCAGGGTAGGACTGTTTTGTTTTGAATTTTGCTTGGCCAACTGAGGACATGATCAGCAGGTGGGTGTGATGTATGCAGGGGTGAGACTGTGTTTTGTTTTCCTATTTTGTGGTACATGGGGAAATGATTAGGAGGTGGTGGGATTATGGCAGGGGATGGAATGTATTTTTGGTATTTTGTGTGGGCTCTTAGGAGTAAGTGATCAGGATGTGGGTGGGATATATGCGGGGGCACCCAAGAATGCCAGGAGGGGAATACAAATATTTTACCAAACCAGAAAAAAGTGCCTGGAAGTAAAGTAGGTCTGCTAAGGGAAGAGAGAAAGAATAAATATGAGAGGCAGCACAGTGATCTCATGCACATCAATGAGGTGATGAGATTCTACTGTAAATGCAGAAGGTAATCTGCATCAGTTCCTGGAGCCTACTTCCTGTAGCCTGCTCTCCTTTTTATGTTTGCTTGCACGCATGTGCAAGAAACATAGTGCCATCATACGAGTTTTCTAGAGGTGTGTCAGCCTCTTCCAATTCAGTCAGTGTGTTTGCAGGCACGGTCGCAGTGCGCCAATCACTGCTGCAGCTGTCTATGACAGCAGGAAAATGCAGTGGCATACAGTTGAAAGGGAGAGCTCCACTTCAGTGAACAGAGCTCTCCCCCACACACACACACGCAAGCACGCATACTGCGTGCTTAGGCCCCTCCCCCCCCCACGCACACACCTGTGGCCAACGGTGGTGCTCAATCCTCTCGCCCACGCCCCAACAACAGCAGTCCAGGTGCAACGCCGAGAGCCCACCCAGCATGGCAAGAACTGTCATAGCCAATGGGGTGCCCAATCCCCATCGGCTCACGGCTGCGCCCCAAAAAGCTTTCCATATGCCATGCTGGGGAGCCCACCCCAGTGTGGAAAAACATGTTATGGCCGGCCAGAGTGCCCAATCCACCGTCGGCTCAGCCCCCAAACAGCCTTTCCAGTTGTCACGCTGGGAGCTCCACCCCAGCGTGGCAAACGCCCCACGCCATCTAAAAACCTATAAAGAAGAAAACCTTCCCTCGCAGTCTCCCCGCCCCCACAACCCGCACCCACCCACTGCGCACCCTGCCTCCCACACCCTCCTCACCCCATACTTACCTCCGGAGCTCAGCGCGACGATCATCGGTGGACCGGGAACATGTCTGCACTCTTCAAAGCCGACCGCAAACTGAGGAAATGCCGGTAAGCTGTATAATGGAATAAATAGGGTTTTCAACTTTGTTGCATATCTCAGGCATTTTGGGAATTTTGGGCCCAAATTTTCAACATGGGTTTTGGGACCCCTCCTCATGAATTCTTGCACTGTCATGGTGTTAATCGGGCCGAAGGTGATTTGCAGTCACTGCGGCGAAATCACTTTTACGAGAACAAATAATGAAACGACACTGCACTGTTCATAGGTGGGCTCTCAAAAGCCTATGTTGAAAATTTAATTAACATTCTAAAACTGTTTTACGAGCCGCAGCATTATGGAGTTCCCACGCACGCCATAAGTTCACGAATTTTCAATATTTTCACTCCAGATTTTCAACATTGCCATTTTACCACACTTCCTTATGAGCAGTACAGCTGTCATTTTTCACATCTCACCCAAAACATGTTTCCGCCCATGTAGCGCACAATGGTGCAGTCGGTGTGTGAAATCAATGTACGGGACACATTAAGAAAATCACAGTGACACTGTTCATGAATAGAAGTCTTAAAATTGCTATGTTGAAAATTTGGTGAAAAAATTCCTAAAAATGACTGTTTTACGAGCGTGCATTGTGCAGTTCCTACGCACGCTCGTAAGTTTGCAAATTTTCAATATTTTCACTCCAGATTTTCAACAATGCCATTTTACCACACCTCCTTATGAACAGTACAGCTGTCATTTTTCACATCTCACCCAAAACGTGTTTCTGCCCATGTAGCGCACAATGGCACAGTCGGTGTACGAAATCAATGTACGGTACACATTAAGAAAATCACAGTGACACTGTTCATGAGCAGATGTCTTAAAATGGATATGTTGAAAAAATTCTAGAAATGACTGTTTTACGAGCATGCGTTCCAGAGTTCCTACACACTCTCATAAGTTCGTAAAGTTTCAATATTTTCACTCCAGATTTTCAACATTGCCATTTTACCACACCTCCTTATGAGCAGTACAGCTGTCATTTTTCACACCTCGCCCATGTGTTTCCGCCCATGTAGCGCACAATGGCGCAGTCGGTGTGCAAAATCAATGTATGGGACACATTAAGAAAATCACAGTGACACTGGTCATGAGCAGAGGTGTTAAAATGACTATGTTGAAAATTTGGTGAAAAAATTCCTAAAAATGACTGTTTTAGGAGCTCACGTTGCGCAGTACCTGCGCACGCTGGCAAGTTTGTGAATTTGTAAAATTTGCACACCAGATTTTCAACAGTGCCATTTTACTGCACTTCCTTATGAGCAGTACAGCTACCATTTTTCACATCTCGCCCAAAATGTGTTTCCGCACATGTAGCGCACAATGGTACAGTCGGTGTGCAAAAACAATGTTTGGGACAGATTAAGAAAATCACAGTGACACTGGTCATGAGCAGAGGTCTTAAAATGGCTATGTTGAAAATTTGGTGACAAAACTCCATAAATGACTGTATTACGAGTGAGCAGTGCGCAGTTTCCACGCACCTCGAAGTTCATGAATTTGTAATATTTTCAGTCAGATTTTCATCAGTGCATTTTTCCACACCTCATAGGAACAGTATAGCTGTCATTTCCACAACATGGCCAAATGTGTTTTCACACTTTCAGTGCAGAAATGAGTGGTCGCTGTGGGAAATCATTGTTCGGGACAGATAAAGAAAATTACACTGACACTGTTCATGATTGGAGGTCCCAAAATGCCTGTGTTAACAATCTGCTGTAAAAATCCCCAAACTAGTTACATTACGGGTGTGCATTGCACAGTTTCTATGCCGTCGTGACTTCACCAGTTTTTTAAGATTTTCACAGCAGATTTTCAACATTGGCATTTTTTACACCTCCCCATGAACAGTACCGCTGTCATTTTTCACATCCTGTTCGGAATGTGTTTTTGCACCTGTGGTGCCAAATGCCAGTAGTCGCTGTGCAAAAGCAGTTTTCGGCTAACAAACTGATATTGCCACTGTTCATGAGGTGGGGGTCACAAAAAAACATGTTGAAAATTTGGAGTGAAAATACCAACGAATGCCTGAGGCGTTAGGGTTTCCGACCATAACGCCCCACCCTGTAGAGAATGACAGGCATCAGGGGTGTGACTTGCGATTCTTGCCTGTAATGCTCATACCATTCCACCCCCACCC
This sequence comes from Neoceratodus forsteri, assembly GCA_016271365.2. Classification (NCBI taxonomy): domain Eukaryota; kingdom Metazoa; phylum Chordata; order Ceratodontiformes; family Ceratodontidae; genus Neoceratodus; species Neoceratodus forsteri. Next base: position 765,602,531 of record CM028135.1, read on the forward strand.
ACACCTTGCAGCCAGTGAGAGGCATCAAGGTGTGCCTCGGACTCTTCAGGCCCAAACTTCACCCCATTCTCCTATACTGCACCCATCTCACCGTATTTCCTGATGGAATGGGGTGCGCATAAGACCAAAGACCCCAAGGCACACCGTGACACTTGTCAGTGTCTGCAGGGTAGGGTGGTGAAAGATGGCAAGGTGGTGGTGGGGTTGGCTTCTGTTCAATACTTTGCTGCCATTCCTATTATGCAGCTCTGTAGCTTCTACACTACCGATGCCAATGCCAGCAAGCAAACATTCAGCATTGACAAATGCTTGTTTCCTCTGCTACCAACATATTATGCATAGATTTCACTATTCAGCCAATTAAATGGGACTCACCTCACCAGCAAAGAAACCATAAGATAAGTGTAAGATGTATGAAGTCTTTAGTTTGATATGGGTAAGTAAAATCAGCATCAATGCAAACCCCCCTTGTTTCATGGAAAGTGAGCACTTTGTAAAGGGAATTGCTCTCCCTGTTGTTGCTCAACATATAGATACAGATACACATACACACATACACACACACACACACACACACACACACACATTATTTAAAGTGACAGTGCTACCATTAGGACAGAAGTATTACCTTTAATACTTAGTGAAAGGAAATCTATGGTGTCAACAAATTAACTATATAAATACATTAATATAAAGATTGCAGCTACAGCAATTGTGCTGGCCTGTCAACTCAGGGGAGCATGACCACTTATGATGCCAACAACCTGGGTTTGGAAGCAAGACATGGGTGTCGGAGACCAGCAAAGGGGGAGGAGAATTGACTGTCCATAGCACTGCTCTCCTTCTGGGAGGGGGGGAGGTGGGGAAGAGTGTGGTGCTCCTCTGGCCCCTCTCATAAGCTTGGGGAGAGGCAACCCGAGCTAGAAGGCTGAGGAGAAAAGGCAGACGTTGACACATGGGTCATGACATCATTGCATACCATGTCTCCCATGGGGAAAGAAATTTGAAAACACCCTGGCTGCTGCAAGGATGATCCCTGTCCTCTGCAGAACCTCATACTCGCAAGTCAGCTCTTCCTGTAATATGGATCTGGACCCAGTGGGTAGAGGAACTCCCACCACCCTGCCACAGAGGGCAAGCCATGGGGACTGCAGGAGAGGTAAGTCCTGGAAGAAGCCAGGGTGACAGGGCTGGGAGGATTGGTGGGAGGGAGGGTCAGCCAGGAGATGAGGACATAAAACAAATTCCAATTGCAGGGGGACAAGGGTGTTCAAGGGAAGGGGTGTTGAAAACCACTCGAACAGCTGACAAAAACTCCAGCAGGACATAGGCAGGAATTGTCTTCAGGTAGGCATGCAGGAAGACTAGACAGGCCATCAATCTTTTCTACTAGCAGGTTCTATGAATCTATGTCAAAATGGGCAAAGACAATAAGTCAACATGATCCTAAGTTTTGGGTTCTCTGGTTTAGAGAATGCCCAAGTAACCTGACTGATAAGCAAAACAAAACTGATGCCTGAGGAAATTAAACAAAGAGAAGGAATTGTTGCTCTCGGGTTTTATGTTTGCCACTTGACCTCATTTGGTGAACTGTTCCCAGAATCTTATAAACAATTTTATACAGCTAATGCAAAATTACAAAGCAAAAAACATGATCCTTGGGGTATGATATCTGTGTATTTATATAAAGGGTTTCATGTTAGCCACTTGTCCTCATTTGATGGAATGCCCCCCTCTTCTAGGTGAACATATGAGTCTCTACACTCTAAAAGACAAACTGCAGATAGTTGACCCAGATATGACAAGGCACAGATTCTGTTTCAGATCTCTGCCAAAAGTGTTTGATTGATTTGTGCTGGCCAGCTTTATTTATTTATTGAAGTATTTATTTCAGGAAATGCATAGAGCAGGTAAAACTGCTAATTTCCAAACATGCCCTAGATCAGTGTTTCACAAATGAGCCAGTCATGACTGCATCTGGCCACCAGCATTCTACTCTGAAAATAAGGACCCACAGCTAGACAAAGCTGGATCAGTCACCAGTGGACTCACCTGTAGAGTGCTATGAACTGTGAAAATGTCATCGTGTTTAAGTGCCACATGGAGACAAAATAATCCGAAACACTCAAGTCATGCAGCTGTTTATTTTGAGCCCTTTTTGACAGATGCCACTGTATACTATTGCCTTCCAGAAGGTACAACAGAAGCCATCATACTTCTATGAGACAAGGCAGGAGGTACACTGTATATCTACTGTTAAAGGATGCTGTTTTTGACTGAGAATTTACATTTTATTCTTACCTCTATAAATCATACAGTAGAATTGATTATTGGCTTGCTTCACCTGAAGTTACTGAAAATATACTTGGCTGTACCATTTTTCCCTTATTTATATCGGATCATTCATCCGTTAAATTACATCTTACCTGAGGTTTCCCTTCCCTTAAATCTCCTTCCTGGCACCGAGATCCCTTATTACTTAAAGATTCCTGAATTTCTGCCCTGGATTAGAACACAAATGCAAGATTTCCTATTTCATAACAATCCCTCGGATACTTCCATGGGTGTAACATGGGAAGCATTTAAGGCCACAATTCATGGAAAAATTATAAGTTATGCTGCACACAGGAAAAAATTGAGAGAACAGCAAGTCAACAATATGGCGAAGCAACTTAAAATTAAAGAAACACAATATTTTGCTACTCCACACCCCAGTCCCAATTCTCCTCTTCATTTAGAGATATTGCAACTGCTCATGCAAATTAACAAACTCATTTCTCGTGTAACCCCCCCACCACAAATGGGGGTTCCTAAAAGCTTCCTTGAGTGTGCCTAAATGCCCACTGCCAGGCTGGTATCCTGTGTCTTAGCATTTTAAAAGTGTTTATGAGAGTGCCTTAATGTCTCTGTGCTCTGTCTCTTTAAGAACTGCCTATAACGTGGTGCTTTTTAATCTGGGATGGGGCTGAGTGTTTCTATGCTCAAGTCCCACCCGGGCTGCCAGATAATCACTCCATTGTGCCATCGCTATTTGTGCAGAGGGAGCTCTGTTAGAAGCTGTACTTATTTGCTGATTATCTATTAGCATAATAATGATATGGTAGTTTGTCTAACCTGCCTTCTTTGCAGCATGGACAGTTCTGTTTATCACCACCATCTTGGTCCAGGACTGCTTATTTGGACCAATCAATACCTTTGGGGGCCCTAAATGGAGTCTGCCCAGGGGTCTTTTGGGAGTGAATTTCTGTAGGAATTGTAGTTTTGAGGCTATGGCACCTAGATGCATCTGGAGGGGCAGCCGTTGCTTTGACAGACTGCTGGATCAGCCAACCAGAACCTTTTGGACCGAAGGAAAATTCCTAAGCTGCCTTCTGCAGTCAGTCAGTCTGGAGTTAGAGTTTGAAGAGTAAACAGCTCGAGTGATTCGAGCAGCAGCTCCTGCTAAGTTTGCATGGGAGATTGGTGGAAAGGCTGAGTTGGGCCTGTCTGCTTGCAGTCCCTCAAGAGGGAATCCCTTGAAAGGCTTAGCAATCGGACTATATCTGAATCGAGGTGTGACAAAGCCACTGAAGAGTGACCAGATTTTGACCTAAAGAAGACCAAAGATTTGCTCTAAGCGATCGGCCTGTCAGGACATCCATTTATCAGAGAATTCCCAGTTTTGCTCAGAGACACTGATATTGCGGCCAGACTGCCTTCTGCATTGTGGTATGGTGAATGCTTTACTATAAATGTGCTGTGTGCTGTTAGTGGGTCACGATTTGGTTCCCCACTCTGCAATGTACACGCTTGCTGGAAGCTGCATCCAGCACTGCCAGACTCAAAATCTGAATTGTTCCACCTGGCCTGGGCCTTGCCACCTGGCCCAGCCAGCTACTTCAGGTACAGAAACCATCATCAACGAGAGACTCGCCCTGGGATCATCCCCTGCTCAACCATCTTGAACAAGAATGACACTTCAGTGATTCGTGTGGGCCCTGCTTCTCAAACCAGTCATCAGCCTGCAGTCTCCATTTCATCTAGCCTGTGTCTCATATTGGGTAGCATGAGTAACAATCAGGGTAGCTCCCTGCAACAACAGCTAAATCTCAAGTGTTGTCATCTGATCGCATTGTTGTTTTTCCTTTCACAAACTGAGCCTTCAGATTACAAACTGTGTGTAGTTGTGCATGTCTTTTCTTTTCATCACAGGGCCCCAGCCAACTGCGACACTGGCCTACCCCGGGCAACGTTCCAGGCTAGCCCACCTTACTTACAGCTGGGTACCCAGAGTGTGTGAGTGTGTAGGGACTAAAAGTGCATGCAGAATTGTCTGACTAGATCAGTTTTTGAATCAGTCAACCTGATTACGTGCCTCCCTTGTTCAATTCCCCTGAATAAATCAGATCTAACTCTTTTTGCATTTAATCTGACTGTGGTTTCAGTTTGTACCAAAAGCAATGTACTGTTGTTATTTGCTGTGCCTAAGCTTGATTTACAGGGGGTCTCAAGGGTCCAACTGGTGGAACCAGCCCTGGTGGTAAGTGCAAACAGTGGGATTTGTATGGTGAATAGGGCTACTATGAAATGCTTGCTGCATATTGTCTAGGCCACTAGAGGGGAAAGAGGGGGGCTATGTCCCGGAGGACTGTACCCAGGTAAGCCCTTGTTACTAACAACTGTTCTCTGGGGTGGAGGCACCCATTTCAGTACCCAGGCCTTAACTTCAGCAACTAGCCATGCAGGCAGGGTTGTAGCCCTTGGTATAGTGCCACCTAGGGGTTACACTTGCAAAACAGAAATAGCCTTGTTAAGACTTAAACATAAATACTGGGAAGGGGTGATAAAGGTAGCAAAATATTAGTTTATTACCTCAGATCTCAACAGATGGAATGATATATAGTAGGCTTGAAGGATACTTCAGGACAAATGCACACTGATAATTCCTCCATAAACAGTATCACGATGACATTTTTTTAAAAACTATACTCGCGCCCACCTTCTTCAGAACCCACTTTAATCCAAAATTTCTTGGAGAAAATATCACTTTCCCACCTTTCTAAAGGCGGAGCAGAATCACTAGATAAGCCTTTCTCAGTACAAGAGGTCCATAATCATTATCATCTCTCAAACCTGGCAAGACTCCTGGAGGCGATGGTTTTCCTGCAGATTTTTATGAACCTCTAGCTCATCTACTCTGCCCTTTCCTATGTAAATTGTTCCACAAATCTACCCATCTTAGTAAGTTACCCTCAACTATGACAGATGCAATTATTATAGTACTTCCAAAAGGATAAGATTTTTCCTTCCATCCAATTACTGCCCCATAGCCTTACTTAATACTGACAGCAAAATATTTGCTAAACTTTTAACTCTACATCTGGAATCCTTTATCCCCAAATTAGTCCATCGATCCCAGGTAGGATTTGTTAAAGATAGGGTCAGTTCAGATCACCTGCGCTGTTTATATAATCTTATGCATCAAGCTAAAACTCTTAAATCCCCTGCAGCAGCCATAGCTGTTGATTTTGAGAAAAAGCTTTTGATTCTTTAAATTGAAACTTTTTATATCTGGTTTTATCACACTTGGGTATCAGTGACTGTTTTTGTTCATGGATTAGATTACTTTACACCTTCCCCTCTGCAAAGGTCCTCACAAATTCTATGCTATTCTCCTACTCTTCTACCTAGCTAAAGGCACCAGACAAGGCTGTCCCTTATCCCTGTCTCTCTTTATTTTAGTCCTTGAACCCTAGATGGCTGCCCTCGGCAAACTAACGAAATAAAGGGCATCTCAGTTGGTGGCACACAGTACATCTCTTTATCTTATGACGATTTTGTTAATCCTTTTAGAAAACTTAAAATCTGCAACCCAACCCTTACTACATTACTTAACACTTTCACTGAACTTTCAGGGCTGGCAGTAAATTATAAGAAATCTGAGGTGTTGCCTTTGAATGGCCTTTGTAAACCCAATATGAACTTCCCTCTAGGATTTCATTGGGTGTCTCAAGGTATTACCTATTTAGGGATTAAGATTTTACTGAATCTGGATAGGATTTGGGAAGCAGATCTTTCTCCTGTATTGCTGGACATCAAGACAATTTTAAACAGATGGAAACTCTTTAATCTATCTTTTTCTGGAAAGATAGCCGCTATCAAAGTGTCGATAACACCAAAAATACTTTACCTGTTTGCCAATATTCTACTAATCTTTCCCCATCTCTTCTGGCTAAAATAGATAAACTAATAGGGAGGCTTTATTTGGGAAGGTCGTATCCCAAGGTTTAGTCATATTAAATTACAGTCTCACTGGTCCAGAGGCGGTTTTGGATTTCCCTAGTTCCTAGCGTATTTATGGGCTTTTCGAACCTCTCAAACTATTAGATGGTACATTAAACCTGACTCTAAAATCATTATTGGTGGACATGGAATCATCTTTGACTCCAGGTAAAATCCCTACCACTTTTATTTACAATACCCTGACCCCAAAACTAAGGAAACGCCCTACTATTGCCCGTCAGTTTACTATTGGTTTAAATTATGTAAATGGCTAACAACTAATCCTACTCCTGCCTTCTACACTCCTGTTTGGGGCAATCGTCTTATCACCCTTGATGGCCAACCTCTGTTTAACTATTCCTGGAAAAGTAAACGAGTATTTTTGGGGGATGATATCTTAATTAATAACTCTTCCACTCTGAACACTTTTATTGGCCTACAAACTAAATGGGGCATACCTAGGCACAAATTTTGGAAGTTTTTATACCTATGTTGTACATTATCAGCTTTATCACAACAATTGCTCAGGCAACCTTCTATTGATACTTATATTGCCTCATGGGTTGACGATACATCTGGACTAGTTAGTAAAATACATAAAACTGTAAGAGACATTTTACCAGACCAATCCTATGCCGCCAAGGCAAAATGGAGTGCATCTCTACAATGTAATATAATTGACATTCACTGGAACAAATGTTGGACTTTCTGTCATAGTACTTTTAAGGATGTACATAGTATGCTTATTCAATTTAAAATTCTGCACCTTTGGTACAGAACTCCATCAATGCTTTATCAATTTGGACTAGTACCTAATGATTACTGTTGGCATTGTAACTCTCCAGGTGGTGATTTATTACATATTGTATGGTCCTGTAAACCTGTTTCTATACTATGGTGGTCTATTCACCATTTGCTTCTAATATTGTGGGCCACAATATTCCTTTGACCCTAAATATTTCTTATTGGGAATTATAAACCAGGGCAACATACTTTATAAATACCAACATAGATGGTAGATAGACTCTTACATCTCAATCTTCTTCATACTCTGAAACTAGAGGAACTACCACTCCTGCTCACTATGATGCCTCCAGTGATGTTTACTGTGTAAACTTTAGCTCATTACCTTACATCCATATATCTGAATCTATGCAATTGTATTTAAATGGCACTCCCTCCGTGCTTAACCTATTGCTATGTTCTGGTGGAAGTATCTTGTTACATGTGATGGTTATATGTTATTATGTTATTATTACTAAGTAATTGTTATGTACATTCACTCAACCTGTTATTTCTTAACTCTGTTGGCAATTGTTTTGCCCCAGGTCCATCTTGTAAACGAGCTTGTCTCAATGATGTTCCGCCTGGCAAAATAAAGATTTTGATTGACTGATTGATTGATTGAGATGGTTAAATATACTTTTTTTGCAAGTTAAATGCCTTATTTTAATGTACTGAAATCCTATAGTACCTGATATTGCAGACTTCTTAAGAATCTAACTCAGACTGCTTCTCTAGAGTGTCTTTCTTACCTAGCCTTAGATAGATTGAATGAATACAAACTCTGTTGACAGGACTATCTGGATTATTTAAAGTCTACCTGATTTAGTGGATTTGCAGGCTCTACAAGTCTTTACTTCATTATTGCTTTATGTATTATTGTTTAATATTCCCTGTTATATCGCTCTGCTATATAAGCTTGTTGAAACTGTTACTGTATGATTTAGTTCTCTCTATTATTATATGGCACAGAGATTTGCTGTGTTCTGCTGATGATTATTGTATGAGATTTTTTCAGTGTTACATAGGTAAAATAGTAGTCCATACTTACACTTTGAATTTTTACCTAACTGGTATTGATTGTAGAACATAACTTGTTGCTGTTTTCATTCTGTATTTTAATGCTGTCTGTGCTGTATTTTCTGTTTTGTTTTTTTGAAGTTTGTTTGCTAATAAATAACTGCAAAAAAAGGATGCTACTTTTAGCCACTGCTACCAGTAAAATAGCTAAATGCAAATTATAATGCCACCCCAATGGTGAGCTGATGCAAAATCAAAGTTCAGTGTATATGCTAAATCTGACACTTTTGACATCAGCAAAACAGGTCCAAAGGGAATTGGTTTCACTTAGGCATTTCATCATTTCAAGGTCATAATGCTGCATTTTTTACAGGGTGCACACACTGAGTATGTGCAAGTTGGTGGCAAGTCACATGACCTGCAGCAGCCAATTAGTGAAGCTGGAGATCCAGAACTTCTCCTGGTGCTGACATCTCTGCCATTTCAAGCTCTCTCACAGCAGAAGGACCTTGTGCCTGATAGCTTTGCATTTCTTTGAAAAAAGTGTAATATATGAAGAAAAAAGTTATAAATCATCAGAATATCATGCATTACCTTTCTAGTTAGCTGCTTGACAACATTTAACTGTAGTTTAAGCCAGGCAGGCCAATTAAATCATATGCTGCTGCTGCAGAGGAGAGGATAGTGCAATCTGCTTGCATTAGCCTGCAGATTACATCCCTGCAGCTGGGCAGTGAGTGAATTTAGCAGATCAGGAAAGGTGCTCGGGGAATTTTTGTGGGGTTTATATGACAAATTGCTTATACTAACTGCTACTAATGCAGGGCATGGAAATCCACCTTTTTACATTCACCTGCACTTGTACAAGGAACGTCTTGCTACTAACGGCATTTTAGAGGTGTGTCACTGCCAAGCCAATTACAGCTGAAATTGAAATGGGCTTGGCTGTGTATACCAGTGACCAGGCACTCTGGTCATGACATTAGTTTTGCTTGCTGACGTGGCACTTTGTGTAGTTGAAAAAAATTTACCACTCCAATGAGAGAGCACATCATTTCTTTCTGTAGTCGTAACGCCAGGCATGCGCATTAGAGTTGACACTATTGCACATGCCCAGAGTTATGGCTACATATTTCTATGTTCTATGTATGCAATGTTTTAAAAAATGTTATACCCTATAGTTGCCATAGTTTTTAAATGCATAACTCTAGGGTCATGTTGTGGTGAACCTGTCATGTGCTGTTTTCAGTGTAGCCAATAGTGACATTCAGTCCCTTCCCAACCATCCACCTTGCGGACCTCTGGAGACCAAGTATACAGTGTCCCCAACAGGAAGTCATCCCTAACACTGTCTCAGATGTAGCACCACAGACCACAACAGTGAGCAAGAGAGAGAGAAAAAGACAGAGCAGCCCAGCCCTGCAACTGAACGGTATAAGCAGCTGCTTTCCTTTACAACATTTCTACTCTCTCTCTGTCTGTTAGCATGACAGCCCTAAAATTTCCATCTGCTGCATTTGTGGGAGTAAAGAGAAGCTCACCCACTGATCAGGCAACACATGATACTGCTGCCCTCAGTGTACAGCTATTGAGTGCTACTGCTAACTGAGCTCCTTGGTGCCCCCCTAACCCCGAACCCCAACCCCAAGCTGCCCGTACATTAGTGCTGATGTCACTTGCCTCCAGTCTCTTCACTATATATGGCATTGTGTCTTCCAGAGCAGGATCCCTTTGTAGAATCATAACCATTGTTGTTGCTGTTCTTTTACTTTAATAGCTCATGCTCCCAGAACAGTCGGCACAGACAGTGTTGCAGTGTGGCGGGTCACGGTTGTCTGTTTCCATACACTGCCTTTGCATGCAAGAACCGAAGAGAGAGAAAGCATTAGCAGTGCAGACACAGAGGGACAGGGATCCGAGAGTCGGCAAACACTGGTCCTGGAAGTTGGAATAACGGCTCCCAGTGCTGCTGTCAGAGATGGCACTACCAAGTTGGGATCCCCTCCACACAGACCACTGCAGTTTAGACCAGGTGTCAGAGTGTCCTACATACAAGCACTGGGCAAGCACATCCCACCCGCCCCATGGACATCTGACAACCAAGCAGTCAATGTCCCAGCAGCAATTAATACATCCTTCCTCCTGCCTTACTCCTTGTCACATAAAGTTGGCAGAATTATTCCATGGTTGCTGTGACCAACAGCAAAAGCCATGTGAGCCAGACCAGCAGAAGGCAAGCTAGCAGCCAAGAAGATGCCACACATGACAAGTCAAGACACAGAGATACCCATTTGCAACATGAATGACAAAAAGCAGTCCACCTTTGTAGGTGTACAACAGTGCTGAACCCTTTTTGTCAGCCATGTTACAAAGGATTAACCCACTCATGGGCGTGGGTCTCTTGAAAGCAGACCAAGCGTCTGCTTTTACGGCTGCCCAAAAATTCAAAATCTGGTGCCTTTTTTCCCTTGTCCCTGATTGGCACCCCGAAAAGTTAAATCTCAAACTCAGTGCTGAAATTGCCTGCTTCTCGGGTCTCAATGTTGGCAACCTCCATTACCCTTCCCTGCACCCAGCATCCAATTAAATCCTCCCACTCCATCCCTCTGTGTTCTGTCCATCCCACACCCTCCATTCCCCTGCAGGCACCTAGCATCCAATGAAACCCTCCTCCTCCCTCCCCCATGTGCTGTCTGTCCCACACCCTCCATTCACTGTCCCGCACCCAGCATCCAATTAAACCCTCCGCTCCCTCCCTTTGTGTGCTGTCCACTCTGTATCCTCCATTCCGGCATCCAATTAAACCATCCCACTCCCTCTGTGTGTCCACCCTGCACACCCTGTTCCCTGTCCCAGCACCTGGCATCCAATAAAACCCTTCCACTCCCTCCCTCTGTGTATTGTCCGCCCCATACCCTCCATTCCTCCACCAGACCCAGCATCCAGCTAAACCCTCCTAATCTCTCCCTCTGTGTGCTGTCTGCCCTGCATCCTCCCTTACCCATCCTAGCACAAACCTGCAAGTGAACGTTCGACATTGACAAACGCTTGTTATTTTTTGTGTGCGCGCGTGTGTGTGTGTGTGTTCCTGGCAGCCAGTCAGTGAATAAAAAGTGAAGTAGGCTACTCACTGCTGTGTGAGATGCTAGATTGCTCAGTGGGGTGGTGTGAGGGTCTGTAAGTGGCGTCACTGTGTGGCATGGTGGGGTTGCTCTCGCTTATCTCCCATACTTGCTTATCACCTTGATAACAGTGTATGCACATGAGCATCTAACCATCACTGAATACTATTGTGAGTCCTCATAGCTGTTGTCAAGTGGTGGCTGTGTTGTGTCATCTGTAATACATGTGTTATCGACATATGTAGAAAATATGAGGAAAAGAACAGGAGGAGGGGGAAGATGGAATGCAGATGGGAGGAAAGGAGCAGATAAAGGTTCCAGTATTTCATTTCAAACCAGCACAAGTTCTGCAAGTGTTGCTGGTGGAGGTGTTAGTCATGGTGGAACAAGGACTGAAAGTCATAGATGAGGGGCTATGAGGACACATCATCATCAGCACCACCACCACCCATCCCAGTACTGGTGCTCAATTATCATGTGACAAAGGTGACATGGAGTCCTGATTTAGCACAGAGACTACTGTTTTCCTGTCACTTGGTTGAAAAAAGGTTTTCATGGGAGCAGTGTGTGGCACATCAGCCTTACATTTCTACAAGACAAGCAAGTAGCACCACCACCAAGGCAGGTTGCAATGGAGCTTACTAGTGATAAGTACATGGAAGTGGACCTGTCAGAGCAGGGGCATGAGACAGAGGCAATAGAGGAGGGAGGAAGCACCAGAGGAGGCGGCAAAATAGCAGAAGAAAGCAATGACTCCTGTAAAGAGAAGAGGAGGGAGGAGCATGACAGGATAGTGAAAGAGAAGCAGTATGAGAGGAGGAGAGGGAAGATGTACAAAACAAGGAGCAGGGGGGAAGAAGAGGTAAATGAGGAGAGGGATGAGGAAGCATATGCAGAAGGGGAGGATGAAGACAGAGAGGAGCTTGAAAGCTTGATGTCTGTTGCACCAATTACTAGTGATAATGAGATTGATTCTGAGGAACGGAGGCCATCATTTATAGTAATGAATTTAAAATTGAATTTGGTTCTACTTTGTAGGTTTACATTACACAGTCATTCAAATAAGTTAACTGTAATTAATTATTTGTGACCTTTATTGATGTTGTATTTCCATTTCTAACTTGTAAATCAAAGCTTATTCTGTATATTTATTATATGCTATATGTTAATAATACATGTTGACATCTGAAATTTTAGATATTGTAACTAGGAGTAATCATGTTAAGGACCTCACTGGAAATGAGCTTGTCTTAGTCGAGTTTCCTATTCTTTTCCTTGTCAATTGAATAAAAATGTATACTACTACTACATCATGGGAGGAGATGGCAAAATTAAAAAAGAGAATGAAAATAGAAAAGCAAGAAAGCCAGTTTCTCAGACAAGCAAATGTAAAGATAAGACTCACCCCAGCCTCCACAATCAGCCACCACGCACTGTACTACTTGCTGCTGCTTCATCACCTGGCCTATCCTTCCCCAGCCACATCATTAGTCAGTGTAAAAAGAAATTATCTTGCAGTCGCCACCCAACTCCTACTGAAGTCCACCCCACCACCACCACCACCAGTACACTGTTGCTAAATACAGAGACATCTTCTGAAGCGTGGGAATGTTTTACAGATGAAACCACAAATCTACTGAAAATATGTTGCTTTCAGTGTGCTAGACAGATCATTTGACATCAGTCTATTCAAACTTTGGGAACCAGTGTTCTGGCTGATCATTTACAATGTGAAAAATATATCTTCATAACAGCCACGTCCATTCCTGGTCCTTACTCCAGTCAGATGGCCCAACAGCAGCAAGGACAAGCAAGGGTGCGAAGAGGTGGTATAAAATGGTTTGTTCCAGCAATCCAGTCAACATGGCAGCTGCAGAAGTCAACTGATGAATCCCCAGGTACCGGTAATGCTTCACAAGAAGTCCAACCACCACCTGCCAGAACAAGGCCCAGCATATGCCTCACCAGCACCTCTCCTGAAGTTGTTGCAATAAAACAAACTATACCGCCTAAGCCATTACATGCCCACAATAAATGACCACCCACTTACTCAAGTTCCATACAAATCATGGAACTCACTGGGGAGGCGATTGTCCTTATCTTTAGTTATTCTTCATGGCAGAAGATACTGGCTTTTGAAGGCACTTGCATAAAGGGAAACCTAAATGCAATATTCCATCGCATTATAGTATATGTAGTCTTTGTTGACCAGGTAAGTACACAAAACATGTGCATGTGCATTTTCAGGTATGGTGAAGGGTCTCATGGAACATAAACCTTATAACCTTGTTTACCTTATATTTTCTCTGTTAGCTTGAGCGACACTAGATTCCCTATTATCTTCCCATTATGCTCCACACTGTTCTCTCACTGTATTTTACACTGTTTGTGCCAGTTTCTGGCCCAGGCCATGCCTGAAAAAGGTCTTTGGATCAGTGCACCAACCCGGTTACCAAATTAATAAATAAATAAACAAACCTGGTTCTTGGCTATGAAATAGAAGATGTGGCCTGTGGGGATGTCCGTTATGGGTCCAGTGAGTGTTCTGTAAAGCTCATTCTGTTTCTTCGACCATATGAACAGGCCATCAAAGAATTCTGTGCAAAATCAGCAACCAACAGTATGATCCTTTCCATACTGAGTCTACCTGAACACAATAAATGCCATTATTTAGCAGGAAGAGTGATCCAAACAAATTCTGGCAAGACAGGCAAGTCATTTGGTCTGCATTGGTGAAACTGGTGATAGGGAGATGGGCAGGATATTTGCTGCAGAGGAGAGACTGTGTTAATTGTAGATTTGTTTTGTTTTCTGTGAGCACAGGGTGGAAGTGATCAGGAGGTGGGTGGGATGTACAGGGGGTGCACTTGTGGATGCTGGGAAGGGAATACAAGTTTTTTTTACTGATGCAGCAAAAAAATGCCTGGAAGTAAAATAGGTCTGGAAACTAAAGAGGGGGTGGAGAGAAAAAATGATAAGAAGCACAGTGATCTCATGCATACCAATGAGGTGATGAGATTCCTTTCTGGATGCAGAAGATACTCTACATATGTCCCTGTTACCTACTTCTTGAGGGCTGCTCCCCTTTTCTCCAATGCTAGCAATACATTATGCATAACGTTTACTATGTAGCCATAAAAAGGTGAATATATTTCTATTCAGGACAGACCAAAAGGAACCTAAAACTGGGGCACATTTGTGCTTTGCTTTATCTTAAAACTTGCCTTTCATTCCCTTCTAAAGTGTTTTGTAAATTTCCCAGTATTCAACAACATTTCTGGTATTACACTACAAAATGAGCCCACTTAAAGAGAATCATTTAAGAATATACTTTATATAGTCCATTTGCATTCATTTATTTTTGTTAATCTTTTTCTGTGCTACAGTGCAGACTAGCCCTCCACTGACCCCCCGCAGACCCATCACCTAGTTTCCTAGGGACTTGCTTCTTCCTGGTGCTTCTCCCATGGCTTACCCCCATGGTGGGTGCTGATGACACAGATGCAGTTCCCGGAGAGGACCCTACACTCAGTGCGGAGCCTGCAAGGAGTCAATGTCAACCATGCTGCACCCAGCCATTTTTTCCCTGTGTTTCTTTGAGGGGGCTCAGAGGGATGGACATGCAATGCCATCCAGACACACCACACACATTACCGTGCATTAGGCATCGACAGCCACCATCCCCCCAGCCCTGATGTGCCAGCACTGACTGCCTATCCCCCAGCTTCTGCTATGGGGCAAATGAGTGCCAGAACCCGCAACCCTCCTTCCCCAGAGGAGGAGAGCCATCCTCTGGATGTTCAGCCCTCTTCTCCCTGGCCAGCCCCCAGCAAACCAGGTCCCTCACCGAACTTGGTTGCCGTAGTGACAGCAGGTGAAACATAGATGCCGCTGCCCTCTGTGCCACCGGGCCAGTGCATTTGCATTCATTTTAATATGTTTGATATTTTTAAATGTAATCCTGACAACAGAAAAAAAGCCTACATAGCAGCAATTATCAAACAAAAAAAAGGAAAATAAGCACCCAGCTAGAGCAGAGTAAAGCTACAAAATGTTTTATTTTATTTATTATAACAGTGTGTAAAATACTAGGCTAATCATCAAAATGGTGAGGGGTAAAATAGCATCTTACGTTTCGCCAAGCAAAATGCCTGGCTTCACTCTCCCCCCACACACTCACCGATCTTAATCTGTCCCAAACACTGATTTTCCACAGTGACCGTAGTATTCTCGTGGCAGTAGTGCAAAAACATATTTTGCCAGGATGTGAAAATGACAGCTGTACTGTTCATAAGGAGGTGTGAAAATGCCAGTGTTGAAAATGTGGCATGAAAATATTACACATTTGCAAAGTTATAAGGGTGCGTAGAAACTGCACAACACACACTTGTAACACAGTAATTTGATGGGCTATCATCACCAAATTTTCAACAAAAGCATTTTAGGACCTCTGTTCATGAACAGTATCACTGTCATGTTCTTAATCTATCCCGAACACTGATTTCCCACAGCAACCGTGCTATTCTGCGCCTGAAGTGGGAAAACACATTTTGGCCAGAATAAGTAGGTGCAGGAAAATGGCAATGTTGAAAATCTGGAGTGAAAATATTATACATTCGCGAAGTTACGAGAGTGCATGCAGACTGCAAGCACTCTCGTAACACAGATCATTGTAGATATCGTCACCAAATTTTCAACATAGGCATTTTAGGACTTCTGCTCATGAACAGTGTCACTGTCATTTTCTTAATCTGTCCCAAACACAGATTTCCACAGCGACCATGCTTATTCTACGCTGGAAGTGCGAAAACACATTTTGGCCAGGATGTGAAAAAAACAGCTGTACTGTTCACAAGGCGTGTGTGAAAATGTCAGTGTTTAAAATCTGGCATGAAAATATTGCAAATTGCCAAGTTATGAGTTTGGCGTATCAACCGCGCAACGCATCGCCAGTAAAAGTAATTTTTGGATTTTTCCACCAAATTTGCAACATAGGCTTTTTGAGAGCCCACCTCATGAACACTGGCACTGTCATTTCATTAATTGGTGCCGAAAGGCGATTCCATGCAGTGACCGCAAAATCACCTCTCAGGGCTGAATAACGCCATGACAGAAGTAGAATTCATGAGGAGGGGTCCCAAAAACCCTATATTGAAAATTTGGTGCCAAAATTCCAAAAAATGCCTGAGATATGCACCAAAGTTGAAAAAAAACCTATTTATGCCATTATACAGCTTACCGCATTTCTTCACATCATGGTCAGCTTTGAAGAGTGCAGACATGTTCCCAGTCCACGAAGATGGTCACCGACCCACAGGTAAGTATATGGGGTGAGGGGGTGTGGGGAGGCAGGGCGTGCAGAGGGTGGGTGCAGGTTGTGGGAGGGGCAGGAGACCACAGTGACTGTTTCTTTTTCACAGGTTAAAAAACTTCAGTGATGTTGTTTTTTTACAGGGTTATTTGGCACACTGGGGTGGGCCCCAGTGTGCCAACAGAGTGTTTTTTGGGGAGGCAGCTCTAGCTGACGGGGATTGGGCACCACCATCAGCACAAAAGGGGGGCAAGAGCCGAGGGATTGGGCACCCTCAGCACAACTGTACTGTGTGTTTGGGGGAATTATGCCAATGGGGAGTGGGCTTCCTGTGGGCAACATGAATGTCAGGGCACTGAAGCAGACGGGATTGGGGCCCCGTCGGCAAACAAACACGGTGGGGGCACATGCTGCGGAGAGGGTTTGGGCACCGGCAGTGGGTGTTATTTAGAACATGGCAGCAAGGTGCTGCCATGTTCACAAAACAATATCACAGTAATAAGGTTCCACCTAGCAATGACGGGTCACTTCCTAATTGCAGTGGAATGGTTTACGCTGCAATGATGAGGTGGCCCTGGCTGCAGTGGTTGAAATCTTACATGGTTGTGGCACACTAACTGAACTAGTGTCAGCAGCAGCTTGCCACCCCATTGGGAAAAGTGGGCCAAGCCTCCAAAGGCTGTGGGGGCATTGGCCACAACAGTGCCGCTCCTCCACAACCTGCTTCTGCAGCAAGCTGCCGAAATATGTTTCTTGCGCATGCACGCAATTAACATAAAAAACAAAGATCAAAGTATAAAGAAAAAGCATGTTCAGTATTAAAGTGCCAGAAAAAGCAAGCAAATATGCAAAGTAACTGAAGAAAAAAGTAAGTGCAACAAGAAAAACTGAATAATTTCAGAATGAGAATTCCAACTTCACACCAGGTGTTTGTATGTGTGGGGAGGTGGATTATGACAGGAGTAGAGAAATTAACAAAAATTAAATAATAGTCTTATGGAACACAGTTTCTCCAATACCAACCTACAACATGCTTTCTAAACCACCACAGCTATTAGAACCATTACAATTGCTAATGCAACATTACACTGGTCGATGACTTCAGAGAACACTAAAATAAAAGATAGTAATGTAACAGCAAACTTTATTGCCACTTTGATTTAGTTCAGAGTTCCTCAAACTTAAAATACTCTTAAAATTATTCAGAACCAGTCCTGGTTCAGTGGTCAAGTGTCCCCAAAAATAATGTCAAGATATTTCTGGATCTGATAAATGCTATTAGATTACTTTAACAGCATTTCAGCAGATGCCTGGCAGGTGAGGTGGAGAAAGAAAAAGAGACAGCAGCAATCTGCTTCAGTGTGGCAGACTCAGCAGACATCTCCATTCATCCATTACTGGCAGAATGGGGCCCGCAGTTCTAGGAGAAATGGCCACACTACCTGAGTTCACCATTGCCTCATCCTCCTCCACAGATGGACTGTCTAACCATCCTTTGTCCCCTTCTCCAATAGGGGGTGAGAGAAAGAGAGAGAGAAAAAATGTGCATAGGGTATTAATGCAATGATTGGGCAGGATCATCACAGTGGGGGGAGCAAGAGAGAGAGATGTGGGTTAGCAGAGAGAGAGAGAGAGAGACAGAGAGGAGGGAGGACATAAGAATGTGAGCATTGATTGAACTGAGTCTCTGCAGGAGTGGGAGTGATTACACCATGATCCTGTTTCTCTCTTTCCATAATGGAATGAGAAAACAGCTGTGGAGCAGCAAATATGTTAAGGAGCAGAGCTGTGGGGTGGCAAATCTACTCAGGAGCAATGCTTGGGCAGGACATCAGAATGGCTAAATGATCAGAAGATGGGCAGGATATACAGCAGGGACTGTGTTTATTGTACATATTGTCTTATTTTGTGTGGGCACATGGGGAAGCAATCGGGACGTGGGTAGTATGTAGCAGAGTTCGGACTGAGTGCTTTCTATCTGCATTTATGTGGGCACACCAGGAAAGTGATCAGGAGGCGGATAAGATGTACTGCAGGGGTGGGACTGTGTTTTTTTTTTCCCCCATTTTGGGTGACCAAAATGAGGAAGTACCAGGAGGTGGGTGTGATGTATGCAGGAGTAGGACTGTGTTTTGTTTTTCATATTTTGTGTGGTCACATGGTGGAACAATCAGGAAGTGGACAGGATTATGGCAGGGGTTAGAATGTCTATTTTTCTGTATCTTGAGTAGACTCAAGGGAGTAAGTGATCGGTATATATGCGGGGGCACCTGTGAATGCCAGGAGGGGAACACGTGTTTATACCAAAACAGAAAAAAAAGGCCTGGATGTAAAGTAGGTCTGCTAAGGGAAGGGAGGATAGAGTAAGAATGAGAGGCAGCACAGCAAACTCATGCACACCAATGAAGTGATGATATTCCACTGCAGATGCAGAAGGTAACCTGCATCAGTTCCTGGAACCTACTTCCTGTAGCATACTCCCCTTTTCTCCTCTGCTACCACTACATCATGTATAGCTTTCACTATTCAACCATTAAAATGGGCACTCACCTCACCAGCAAAGAAGCCAGAAGATAGGTGTAAGATGTAAGTTAGATATGGGTAGGCAAAACCAGCATCAAGCCAGTGAGACCCCCTTACCACAATGTTTCATGCAAAGTGAGTACTTTGAAAAGGGAATTGCTCCCTCTGCTGTTGCCTAATATATCTATCTACATATGTGCCTGTTTGTCAGTCTGTCTGTCTGTCTGTCTGTCTGTCTGTCTGTCTGTCTGTCTGTCTATCTATCTATCTATCTATCTATCTATCTATCTATCTATCTCTACATACACATTATTTAAAGTGACAGTGCTTTGGGACAGAAGTAGCACCCTTAATGCTTAGTGTAAGGATAGCAGTAGGGCCAACAAATCAACTATATACTGTATATGCATTGATATAAACATCTTTTTCAGGTGCTTACTATACAGCTTCCTCCTCCCCTTTG
Organism: Neoceratodus forsteri; assembly: GCA_016271365.2. Lineage (NCBI taxonomy): Eukaryota > Metazoa > Chordata > Ceratodontiformes > Ceratodontidae > Neoceratodus > Neoceratodus forsteri. The sequence continues at coordinate 765,622,014 of CM028135.1, forward strand.
CCTTTTATGTTTTGGGGTCGTGGCCTACCCACTGGTCAGGTGGAGCCTCAGGTCCTGGGAGGGGATTTAAGGGAGGAATTTTGGCACCTTGGGGAGGCCGGTGGGAAAAGAAGGCAGACGTTGTGGCCTGGACCAGTCATCTCACCCAGGCCCAGTTTGGGGTTTCAGTGGGAGTTGAGTAGCAGTTCACTCAGGGTAGTTGAGGAGTGGAGGGTGGCAATAGCTGTAGTGGCCTGTGTGGCATGTATGGGACCCTGTTGCACATGTTTGGGAGCCGAAGCCCAAGGAGTAAGGTGGGTCTGCCTTCTGCACTGTGGTACAGGGTGGCCTGGCTGTGGGGTCTGGTTTTGTGTGGCCAGTGGTTGGGCAGCGTGGTGGTTGCCACCCATATCATGGGGTGTAGTGGTGGCAGCCTACAGCCCATTCTGGTGTGTCATTCCTCCAGTCACAGGGCGTTGGGTCTGTTTTGCAGTTTGGGGAGACTGATGCATCTCCGGGATCACCTTGGCCAGTTGGATCGCTTGTGGATGCTCAAAGCTCAGTTGAGGCCTGTGAAGTGGAGTCAGATGGCAAATAAGCCAGGGTGAGGAGACTTAGGTGAGCTGCATTAGGATGAAAGTGAGATCGTAACCCATTACAATGGGGAGTGTTAAAGGAGTAAAATGAAGTGCTGTTGCCATCAATTGGAGCGTGTTCCAGCTCCATGGGACTTTCAAAAGATTTGACCACCCAGTCGCAAGTCTGAGCCATGACCCTGTGCCACTGCATTATTCTCTGCTTTCTGAACTTTGCTGTGGCACCTACTCCATGGAGTAGCCACTTGTGTTTTATTCTCAGTATTATATTAATTTGAAGAGATTTTCGTGTGGACAGTGGCTTCTTTATGAATTTGTTCAGTGTGCGTAACTTTATTTGCTCCTCTGTAGCACTCCTGACCCAAAGCTGTACACACTCAACACTGGAGTGACCATCTGGCACTGAGACAACACCTAGGTAAAACTGTTAACTTATTTCATTCTCCTGGACTGTGTTCTGTGATGCAAAGTGCCCCCTCCCCTTGAGCTGTTACCATCATACCCCTAGACATCAGGTAGGGGTTCTGTACATGTGTGAGCTTGTCCAGGATTTGATTTGAAGGGGACAGCTATGTACCTGGACTTTTGCTGTGGGTTCAGAGGGCTTGAATTCTGTGCGAGGCCTGGTCTTTTTTCCTGCTGAGGGTGGAGTCTGCCATTTTGGAGTGGAGGTGTTGTGCCTTTTTTCCTATGCCACCATCTTGGGAGCAGCTGCTGAATACTCAATGGCATGTAAATGAACTGCGGCATGCAGTGACTGGCCGAGCCTGCTAGGCTGCTGGGAAGGAGGGAGCTGGTGGCCTTTGGGAGGAAGAGCATCAGGTGCCGCTGTTTCTGGCTTCTGGAAACAAGTAGATGAAGAGATGTTCTTGAAATTTTGTCTGCATGGCAGAGGCTCCAAAAGAACCTAAGAAAACAATGATGGTGCCCACGTCACTGCTATCATGGCTTTGGAGCACAGTGGAGAAGGCCTCTACATTTGAATGATATGCTGCGTGTGGTTAACAGGGGGTAGGAGTGACCCATCTACTGCTTTGCTCTGTGTGTGCTCAGGGGGCTCCATCTTCAGCGAACTACTCGCTTCAGTCCTTCGCAGCTCCCTGGAGTTGGCCTGCTCAGATAACTTCCTTGAGCACTTCCACCACTCCAGCAAGTTTGGAAGATTGGGAGGAGATGAAGATGGCTGTTACCACTGCAGACAGCCTTGGTGCTGGGACATGGCCCAAAGAGACCCCTGCTGAAGCAACCCTGGTGGACAGTGGGCACAGTCATCTGCCCTACCCTCTCTTCCTGTGACCTTGGATTCTCCCACGCATAGGGAGAGGGTGTAGTTTGGCTAGTGCAAAATCTGACTCCTCTGGCCCAGACAGTCAAAGCCTGCTTCAGCACCCGCAAAGGCCACAACTGCTTCAGGCCATGAAACTGTTTCTGGAAATGTGGAGTCTCTGGATGTGGTCATGGAGAAGGTACAGTCCAGCAGTTCAGGGTCAGATGGGGAGGTTTGGGGCCCCCCCAAGTTCTTGCTCCTGGGAGGTGGCCAATACCATTAACTTTTGAAGATCATGATGTGGAATGCGCCATACCTAAGTTGTTCAGGTGGCCCATGCTTAATCTCCCTGATAAGACCCCCTGCCTGCCACAGATGTGCCTGCAGCTGCATGTCAAAATGGATTGATTTAGACCGGATGATCCATTGAATCTGAAGTATAGAAATATGACTTTGCTGCCTGAGGGTATGGCCCCTTGAACCAGTGTGAGAAGTATACCAGAGTGGTCCCAGGTGGAGCACTGGATCCGAAGGAGAATTCGCAAGGAGTACCATCAGGAAATGTACCCCTATGTTTCAGAAAGAATTTGGGACATAATAGAGGAGAAGAGAGCTGACTGGGTTTTCTATGGAGTTCTCGACTAGATTCAGATCCAAAACAAGGAAACTGGAGCACGCACTCCAGCTACTATCACTAAGGTTAGATTGTTATGTCTATTAAGGGTCTGGATTGGTTTGACTTTACTGAAGTACTTTGCACTGATCTAGGACATGATGGGGCATCAGACCAAGTACTATATATTGGCGGATGATTCCTTTGAGGATGAAACCACGAAGCCTGACCCACAATACTACCATCCAAAGGAGGGAGGCCCTGTTCAGTGAGAGCCAGCGTGCCCACCATATCTACTTTTCTGCAGGACTGATGCTGTTTCTCTCTATATGACTGTTTATGGACCTTTCTATTTATGGGTGAGACCTCTCCTGTTTGTTCGCTTTAAAAAATGTTTCAAGTTCAAATGTGTTGTTAACTGTTTTATGGGATAGAGAGCGGTGTATTGAGCCCTGGACATCTTCTTGGACTGGCCCCTTTTTCATCTCTTAAGGACTGAAAGCCGAACTGGACTTTAAATATGTGAAGTCTCAGCACCCCAATGCTGATTGGGGGGATGAGGAAGCAGTGTGGTATGACAGCGAGTGATGAGTGATAGTGTGGTGACAGAGCGGGAGAATGAAGTGTGCGTGTGAGAATTGGTGCATGCATGCTGTGTGGTTGTTGTGAGAGCTGGGTTTAGTAACTTTTCAGCAGCCTGCAGTGAGGGTATAAGCTACTGTTAGCAATTAATTACTGTTTAAAGTTTTAAATGTTTATACGATTTCATGGGGGGATGGGAGTTGTGTTTAAGGAGTCCTCTGTTTGGTGGCAGCAGCATGGTGATTTGGTGTTTGGCTTTTGGGGGGCCTTGGGACACCATCCTGTCTCTGTATCATGCCTGTCTACAGTGGGATCATCAGTAGAGTGGGTCTCCAGTCCTGGTAGGAGTTTTAGTAGCTGAGTTGTGGGGATGGGTTCTACCACATTTATAGTGAAGCCACTATCAGCCGTGGGTAGGAAATGGTGGGAGTGTACATATCCCCACTCTGTAGTACCCCTGGCATGGTTGGAGTTAGGTCATTCACCAGGAGGTGAATGGCTTAAGGGAATGTGTAAGCACCCCCTTTTTGGGTGCTTACTATATAGCTTCCTCCTCTCCTTTGCCTTTTATGGCCTGGGGCAGTGGCCTGCCCACTGGCTGGGTGGAGCCTCAGGTCCTGGGAAGGGATTTAAGGGAGACATTTTGGTGTCTTGGGGAGGTCAGCATGAAAAGAAGACAGAAATTAGAGCCTGGGTGGGTCATCTGGGAGCTGCAGCCCAGGGCGTAAGGTGGGTCTGCCTTGTGCACTGCGGCACCAGAGTGGGCTGGCTGCAGGTCTGGTTATGTGTGGCTGGTGGTGGGCAGCACAATGGTGGCAGCCTGCATCACGGGGTATGCAGTGGTGACAGCCCACAGCCTCTTTCCAGTGTGGCACTCCTCCAGTCACAGGGTGTTGGGCCTGCTTTGCAGTTTGGGGAAACTGATGCATTTACAACATTACCTTGGCCAGTTAGGTGCCTTGTGGATAGTCGGAGCTCAGTTGGGGCCTGTGATGCAGAGTCAGATGGAAAATAGGCCGGAGTAAGAAGACTTAGGTGAGCTGCATTAAGGTCAAAGTGAGATCATAACCCAGTTCAGCGGGGAGTGTTAAAGGATTAAAACAAAGTGCTGCTGCCATTAATCGGAGTTTGTTCTGGCTCCATGGGACTCTTGAAAGATCTGACCCCCCAGTCGCAAGTCTGAGCCATGACCCTGTGCCACTGTATTACTGTCTGCTTTATGAACTTTGCCATGCCCCCCTACTCCATGGAGTAGCCGCTTGTGTTTTATTTCTCAGTATTAAATTAATTTAAAGAGATGTTTGGTGTGGATGATGGCTTCTCTTATGAACTTGTGCAGTGCGCTGTAACCTTACTTGCCCCCTCTGTAGCACTGCAGACCTGAAGAAGCTGTACCCCCACATGCTTTTATTCACCATCTGTTACCGAGCCAACACCCAGGTAAAACTGTTAACTTATTTCATTCTCCTGGATTGTGTTCTGTGATGGGAAGAGCCCCTCCTTTGGACTGTCACCATCATACCCCTAGACATCGGGAGGGGCTTTACATAAAGATTACAGCTGCAGCAACTACCATGGTCAGATATTTACAAATATTTCTAAAAGAGTCTCTCTTATGGGCACATAGTGGTACTGCAGACAGACAGGGATTTTTCTGGAAAAATTACAGAAAATATTTGTGTCAATTGCACCCAGACAACAGTAATTAGCAATCATTTACAGTATACCTTCTAACACTGCTACAAATGTAATGTTACTAGCAAAGGATATACTCTTTTCAGATAACTGATATCATTGACTAGTCACAAATCTGTCTCAATGCAGTCCAAATGCTAAGACCAATCAAGTTCTATTCCAGTACCTGCATCAATCTAGAAATGGAAATAAAAGCCAAAATTACTGCAGTGCTCAAAACAGTAACTAGAAAAGAATATGTTCTTAAAGAGATCGACCACTAATATCTATCACGCGTTACCAAAATATAATGTTAGTTTGTATCGCTCAAAATTATATTTTGAAATCTGTAACATTTGAGCTGCTAGAAACCATCTGATTAACATGAATAGATAATAACAATACAGTTTTCATGTCATTACATATCTATGCATGTCAGTGTTATAGACTGTAAAAAAAAAAAAGGAATTTTAAAACATTTTTTAACAATTTTTCTTTTATATATTGATATATGGAAGATATATGCTCTTTAACTTTATGAGTGATGGGGAAGGACCATAACTCACAAGTGGTAAAGCCACGTATGAATTGTGAAGGTCCTGTCCTCTCACAAATCAGGATATATGGCATATTCTGAGTTAGATCATTGCCTATAATGATATATCAACTTAGCTGGCCAAGCTTTTATTTTACAAAAAAAAAGTATCTAGCATTAATGGTTCCAAAGTTATTGCATATTAATGAAATGGGGCTGGATTTTCAGTCGTGTGACACCAAAAATGCATGCGTGCAAGAAGACATAAAAATGGCAAACAAACTGGGCAGGATTCACGAACATCGGGGAAGGTCCCGCAGCTATGGGAAAATCTCAGCGCTAGTGGGTTTCCACTTGCGAAGCCGCAGGTCGCCCGCAGCTGCGGGTATTCACTAAGGTGGAGCCGGAATACGACTGGCTCCATGGATTACAGCAGCTTACGGGTGCTGTTGACAGGGATAGCCTCGCAGCTGTGGGAGGTTGCTACGGGCAGTGGGACCTGCCGTATCTACCTCAACCATTGCTGTGGCTACGGATCGGCCACTCCACAGCTTCGGCGATTTTGAAGCGCAACAGGTGTTGCGGAGTGGGACTTCGTCCCAAATCGCTTCGTGAATCCTGCCAACTGTATCAATACTTTTTCTGTGTGAAAACAGAATGTATTTTTTTTTTGTCAACTGTATTTATCCTTCTGTGGAGGGTCGACTTCGGCATCCGCCAAGTCTACCGAACGCGGGGTCCTTCGGGGACTTGTAGCGCCATGCACGCTCCAGTGGATCCCCGGAATCAGTCCAGGGGTATCATCCTCATCAGCCCCCACCATTTTCCTCCGTTCTCCTCTGATTGCTACTTGAGCCCCCCGGCAGTGGTACCGCATGCACGTGGAGGCGCACATGCGTACCGCAGCTCCAGATTGGGTCCCTTCTACCCGCTCCATTGACCTAACGTTAGAGCTCCTCATGAATGGCACCATCCCTCCAGCCTCCACCAGGGGGCAGCCAAGCTCTGAGAGAGCTTGAGATCTCCTCCCGAGGCTGAGAGCTGCCAGCCGGCGGTGACTCACATCCTCTCCCTCCTCCCCCGCCAGCCTCTGACAACCCTGTCTCATTCCCAAACCTGGGTCCCCGGAGTGGCGCGAGGTGTGGTGTCCAGTGCCTCAACCCTCAGTGCCACCGGGCTGGTGCAAACAGAATGTATTGATGCTATGTTTTTCATTGATACAGAAAATGGCATAACAGGCTTTACAGAAAAACTTGCAAAGTTTGTTTTTTTTTTCAGAATTTTGGTAATAATGCATGTTATTTAATTAGAAGCTGTGTAGTTTGCAACTTAATTTTTATTTAAGTATGCCTTTAATCATGTTGTGAACATTTCACTTCTGACCTTGCAACCTCTACTCATCCCTGCTTTCACGGGCTTTGCCTAAAGAAAACACTGTAAGGAATAAATGTAATGTTCCATCCATAAATTACCAGTGAATCAGAATTCATCATTTATCAACATCTGCAATGTTTATTTACTGTATCTAAAACGGGGTCAGGTCAAATCTATCATTTAGACCTGGTGTCCTGAGAAAGTGCAGTTACCTGCTGCAACAGTAGGTCTTCAAGAGAATCTCTTCCATTGATACACACCTTTGGAACTGTAAGCTATTGGCATCAGGACCACCCATAAAATGTTGCCAGCTGGGGCCCCATGATTTCACAGTTCCCTGCCAGAGACCAGCTTGGAGGATTATCAGACTGGCAGGGGTCAGGAAACTGAAACTAAAACTAGCCACCCAGGAGAGGGCATGGAATTGGATAAAATGTCGTAATAGGGCATAGGAAGAGTACACAACATGCAAAAGCAGGTTAAGACTTCTAGTAAACAGCACCTGAGAAGGGGAAGGTGGGTGAACTATGGCTCATTAGAGGAAATTCTCTTACAGATGTACTGTTATGGTAAGTAACAACACTATTTTCTTTGAGGACATCTCCCTCCACTGAACCACATCTTGAACAATTCATTAAGCAGTACAGGAGGCATTGTGTGAGGCAGGACAAATCAAATATGACCGTAAGACAGAAAGCCTTGCGAAACAGTTAGGTTGAAGCTGGCACAGCTTTGAAGACGATATCCAGATGGTAATGTCTACTGCACGTGTGAACAGTACCCCATGTCGCTGCAAAGCAGATGTTAACAGCCAACATTCTGTGGAAGCAAGCCATGGAAGTAGCCATGCCATGGGTGGAGGGCCAAGGAGAGCAACCAGAAACTGCTTACTGTGCTTCCAGTAACAGAATATTATACATAATGTGAGTCATGTGGAAAGGCATTGCTTAGAAACGGAGTCCACCACCCTGGGGCAAATGATACAAACAATTGTGAAGGTTTTCTAAAATCCTTGGTACAATCCAGGTAAGACATCTAGGCGTGCAACAGCCATTGCCCTCTATTAGTGTGGAAGCAAAGTAAACAGGAAATGTGGAGTCAGAGACAGCCTTCAAGAGAAAACAAGGACTGGTCCTTACAGCAACCCAATTCTTGTGGAAAATATAAAAAGGAGGTTCCACAACTAGAGCTTGCAATTCAGACACTCTTAGTGCCAAAATAATAGCCTCCAGAACTAGTATCCTTCAAGCGAGGAAGTGCATTTCACAGGTAGCAGCCAGTTCAAAAGAAGAGGAGGACGTGGAGGTGTATCAGGGGAAACAGACGGAAGCCAGGAAAGCAGTTAGGAGTTTAAAGGCACAAACTGAAGAGAGAATAGGCCAGAAGGTAACAAAAGAGGACAAGACATTTTATAGGTATGTAAGTGAGAAGAGGAAGACCAGGGGTGGGATTGTAAGATTAAAAATGGAAGGGGGTGGTACTGTGCAGAAGGGGAAGGGGACAAGGAAAAGGCAGAAATCCTGAACAAATACTTTTTTTCAGTGTTCACGGAGGAAGGAAAAGGGGAGGGGCCACAAAAAAGGAACAGAAGGTTTGAAGGAAGAGAGGTGGACACTAGTCCTTTTTTGGAGGTGAGAGTCCTAGGGTTGCCACCTGTTCGGTTTTAGACCAGATAATCCGTTTTTTAGGGCCCTTATCCAGTCATCCAATTTTGCTTCAATGTAGTCTGTTTTTAGGCCATTTTGAGTGCTCACGTACCACTACTAAACTGGTTGTACAAATCATTCACTGTTTTGGCTACATGTTCAAGTTACAAAGAAGTTCTGATGTCATGGGCCTTTGTTTGTAAAGCCAGTCTGTCTGAAAGTTGTAAGGTATGGCCTTTAAAACCATTAGCAGTAAATCAACCTAATCTTTTCCACTCTGAATTTTAAGTGGTGGTAGAAAACCATTTTTATACCTTTATATGCACTTATGTGTTCCTTTTTGTTTGTCCTATATTCGGATATGTTTTAGGCCCATTTTTTATTACACTAATCACCTCATTTTTATTGCATTTATCAATACATTGATTACCTCTCTCCTAAGTCCTCAGCAGCTACTGTTCTTATTTGTATACTACCTGTACATTCTATTAGTAGTAGCTACACCATTACAGGTCGTTCAGGTGAATAGCATGGAATTCTGTGTCTGAAACTGTAGAATGTCACAGAAATATGAAAAGAAATAGCAGTAGCTGCTGAGGTAAAGGGAACACAATGCAGAACGGAAGGCACCACAAACACTGAGAATGTTATCAAACAAGCATTTGTCAATGCCAAATATTGATTGCGTTGGTCTGTTGAGCATGCTCACTGGCCCTCTGTCAGTCTCTCACTCTGTTTCGTCCGGTGCTGCAGGCTGCTGTTTTGTACTGAGCTCCTGCCTGCGTTGGCACCTTGTTCTGCCCACTAAGAATTCTGCAGCTGTCCCAACAGAACTCCGTTGAGGTGGCTCACTCCCCCTCTCTCACTCGTTCATTCTGTATCTCCTGGTGCTGCAGGCTGCCCTTTTGTACTGGGCTCCTGCCTCTGTTGGTGGCTTTTTCTGCCCACAAAGAAATCTGCAGCAGTCCCAACACAGGTCTGTTGAGCCTGCTGACTCCCCCTCTCTCACTCGTTCCATTTCTGCCGGCGCTGCAGGGTGGCCTTCTGTACTGGGCTCCTGCCTGCGTTGGCACCTTTTTCTGCCAACGAAGAAATCCGCAGCAGTCACGACAGAGCTCCGTTGAGGTCGCTCACTCCCCCTGTGTCACTCACTCATTCTGTCTGTCCTGGCGCTGCAGGCTGCCCTTTTGTACTGGGCTCTTATGTTGCACCCTTTCTCTGCCCAGAAACAAATCCACAGGTGTCCCCACAGAGCTCTGTTGAGGCGCCAGTCTCCCTCTCACACGCTCTTCCTGTTTGTCCTGGCGCTGCAAGCGGCCCTTTTGTATGGGACTCCTGCCTGCATTGGCGCCTTTTTCTGCATACAAAGAAATACACAGCAGTCCTGACAGAGCTCCGTTGAGCTCACTCAGTCCCCCTGTCTCACTCGCTCATACTGTTTCTCCCACCACTGCAAGCTGGCCTTTTGTACTGGGCCCCTGCCTGCATTGATGCCTTTTTCTTCCCACAAAGAAATCCGCAGCAGTCCTGAAAGAGCTCCGGTGAGTTCGCTTGCTCCCCCTCCCTCACTCGCTCTCTCGTTCTGTTTCTCCCAGTGCTGCAGGCTGCCCTTTTGTACTGGGCTCTTGTGTTGGGCCCTTTCTCTGCCCATAAACAAATCCACAGCAGTCCTGACAGAGCTAAGTTGAGCGCGGTCACTCCCCCCTCTCACTCGTTCGATCTTAATGTGTCCCACGCAGTGATTTCCCACAGCGACCGTGCTATTCTGCGGCAGGAGTGCAAAACACATTTTAGCCAATGATGTGAAAAATGGCAGCTGTACTGTTCATAAGGAGGTGGAAAATGCCACTGTTGAAAATGTGGGTGAAAATATTACAAAATGCGAAGTTACAAGGGTGCGTGGAAACAGTTCAACACATGCTTGTAACACAGTCATATTATGGAGTTTCATCACCGATTTTCAACATCGGCATTTTAGGACCTCTGCTCATGAACAGTGCCACTGTCATTTTCTTAATCTGTCCCGAACAGTGATTTCCCACAGCGACCGCGGTTATTCTGTGCCGGAACTGTGAAAACACATTTTGGTCGGGATGTGAAAAATGACAGCTGTACTGCTCATAAGGAGGTGTGGAAAATTCCACTGGTGAAAATGTGGCATGACAATATTACAAATCTGCGAAGTTACAAGGGTGCATGGAAAGTGTGCAACGCATACTTGTAACACAGTCATTCGATGGGCTATTATCACCAAATTTTCAACATAGGCATTTTAGGACCTCTGCTCATGAACAGTATCACTCTCATTTTCTTAATCTGTCCCGGACAGTGATTTCCCACAGCGACCGCTGTATTCTGCGCCGGAAGTGCGAAAACACATTTTGGCCAGGATGGGAAAAATGACAGCTTTACTGTTCATAAGTAGGTGTGGGAAAATGGCAATGTTGGAAATCTGGAAGGAAATATTATAATTTCATGGTTGATGAGTGTGCGGCAAACTGCGAATGCACACTGTAATACAGTCATTTTATGGAATATCGCTACTAAATTTCAAACATAGCCATTTCAGGACCTCTACTCATGAACAGTGCCACTGTAATTTTTAAATCTGTCCCAAACACTGATTTCCCACAGCGACCGTGCTATTCTGCGCCAGAAGTGCGAAAACACATTTCCACCAGGATGTGAACAATGACAGCTGTTCTGTTCACAAGGAGGTGTGACAAAATGCCAATGTTGAAAATCTGGCATGAAAATATTGCAAATTCACAAAGTTACGAGCGTGCGTAGCAATTGCACAGCGCACACTCGTAAAACAGTCACTTTTTGGATTTTTTCCACCAAATATGCAACATAGGCTTTTTGAGAGCCCATCTCATGAACACTGGCACTGTCGTTTCGTTAATCGGCCTCGAAATGTGATTCCATGCAGTGAATGCAAATCACCTTTCCGGGCCAATTAACGCCATGACAGTTCAAGAATTCACGAGGAGGGGTCCCAAAAACCCCATGTTGAAAATTTGGTGGAAAAAGTCCCAAAAATGCCCGAGATATGCAGTAATGTTGAAAAACCCCTATGTATTACATTATACAGCTTACCGGCATTTCCTCAGTTAGCGGTCGGCTTTGAAGAGTGCAGACGTGTTCCCGGTCCACCGAAGATCATCGCGCCAAGCTCCTAAGGTAAGTATGGGGTGAGGGGGGTGTGGAGAGGCAGGGCGTGCCATGGGTGGGTGCGGGTTGCGGGTAGGAGGAAGGGGGAGTGCCGAGGGACGGTTTCTTTTTCCAGGAAAAAAAAAAACAGACATCGAGGGACCATTTTTTAACTTGCAGGCATCTGGCACACAGGGTGGGCTCCCAGTGTGCCAGCAGAGCTTCTTGTCTGAGGGCAGCAGTAGCCGATGGGGATTGGGCACCCGTCGGCAGGGAATAAAAGGGAGTAACAGAATGCCGGCCGGGGTGGGCTCCCGTCGGCAACAAAACAAATAGGGGAACACTACAGCCGATGGGGATTGGGCACCCGTTGGTAGGAACAAAAGCGGGGGCACAGAATGCCGATGGGGAGTAGGCTCCGTCGACAACAAAAAGACCACCAAAGCTGGATGGGGATTGGGGCCCCGTATCGGCAACTAAACATGGTGGGGGGGGTTATATTGTTTGTGAATACGGCAGCAAGCCACCGCCATGTTCACAAAGAATCTCAGGGGTTTTACATTCCGTCCTGCAATGACGGGTCGCTTCCTCATTGCAGCGGATGGCTGACACTGCAGTGACGAGGCGGCCCCTGATTGCAGCAGCTGATTTTTTAGAAAGTTGTGGCACGCTGGCTGAGCTAGTGTCAGCAGCAGTGTGCCACAGCATTGAGAAGCGGGGCTAGCCTTTGCAGGCTGTGGGGGCATTGGCCACAACAGTGCCACGCCTCCACAACCTGCTTCTGGAGAAACCTGTCGCATCATGTTTCTTGCGTGTGCGCGCAATCAACATATAAATGGTCAGAACATAGCAGAATACAGTGACATAGAAAAGAAAATAGTGTTTAATAGAGGTCACACCAGCAAGCTGTGAATGAACTTGGTACATCCAGCAGATCTGTGTTTGACTCCCACAGCCTCCATTTGCCTACTGTGTGACCCTGATCAAGTCACCACCTCCATGTCAGGGCCCCTGGTGTTCTGCGGCAGCATTTTCTGATTTCTGTGGCAGGATTTATTCATTTCTCTGGCAGAAAGCAGTCCTGTTATTGGCTAAATATGATGTGATGTCATCGATGACCTCATATGCTGAGCATAGAGGAGGGGCTTCAGGAAAAATGAGGTGGGAAAGAAAGCTTGACACTATGGAAATACAGTATATTTATATGAAAATTCACCAAAACAATGAATTCTGCAGCATGATATATATTCTGCAGCATGATGCAAATTCTCTGACAAATTCATAACCGCACGAGACCGCAGAGTTCCAGGGGCCTTGCTTCATGTTCTTCTTGGGTCATCCCTGTAAATGGGCCCTGTGCCCAATGGGAGCTACCTGGTTACCACAGAATAAAAAACAAACAGATAAATAAATAAATAACAGTATAAACTGATTGCCTATCACTTTTGAAATGTATTCTGACATTACACATGGCTTCGGAAGAGGAGCGATATACTGTTCAGTCATAAAAAGGGGTGGAGCCAGAGGTGGAGTTTGGGGTGTGGTTTAGCATCCAGTTTTCACCTCACCCAAAGGTGGCAACCGTAAGAGTCCTGAAAGGAGTCACTAATTTGAAGTTGACCAAAGCAATGGGGCCAGATGGGGTGCATCCATGGATATTGAGGGAGCTCAGGGAGATACTAGCTGCACTGGCTCTGACAGTTTTATTTAACAGCTTACTGGAAACAGGAGTGGTTCTGGAAGACTGGGGGGTGTAGTCCTAATACACAAAAGTGGTAATAGAGAGGAGGCTGGCAGTTATAGGCCAGACAGCCTGACATCAGTGGTGGGATAGTTAATGGAATCACTTCTGAAGGAAAGGATTGTGGAATATCTTGAATCCAGTGAGTTACAAGACACAAGGCAGCATGGTTTCATGGGGGGGGAGGTCATGTCAAACGAATCTTATACATTTGTTTGACTGGATGACAAAGGATTTGGATCAAGGTGGAGTGGTAGATGTGGCCTACCTAGATTTCAGTAAGGCATTCAATGCTGTTCCACATAGACCAGTAAGCAAGCTGGGCAACTTGGGTCCAAAGGCGATAAACTGGATAAGAAATTGGTTGGGGGATAGGCAACAGAGGGTGGTGGTAAGCAGAGCTCACTCCAAGGAAGGGAGGGTGACCAGCGAGGGGGCACAGGGATCAGTACTGGGACCAGTCCTCTTTCAGGTCATTAGGAGTTACATTGCCGAGGAGCTGGAAGAGAAATTTGACTCTTTGTGGATGATACCAAAATCTCTAATAGGGTGGACACCAAAGGGGAGGTGGCAAGGCAAGGCAAATTTTCTTTCTTAACTCATTTTTATTTCAGAAGGATACAATACACTTTACAAGAGCAAGAAGAGAGGGTATACACAAGTCAGGTTACAGGTTTAGGCAGTCTGAAATTCATGCAAAACATTAACCTTCTCCCTGGTTACACTCTTTATTTTAAGCCATTTCCTTCTATGTTTGTCAACCAACCCCTCCTTCTGATTGTGTATACTTATATTATTTGGTCATTTCCATTTTTACCCTGTGCCGTGTACAGATCATGTTTGCTTTGTTTGTGTCTTCCCTTCCCCCATATCATTTTGAGACGCTGTGAATCAGCTGAAGGCACACTCAATTATTCATTCTTTTTCTGCATCTATACCTTATTAACAGTTTAACTGGAGAAAAGCGAACATCAACTTTTGACTCAACTGAGTCTCAAAATAGTCTTGAGAGACTCTGCTACTACTCAGTCTAGTTATCTCATTTGTGCCGGAGCCCTCTGTATGTCTATTTGGGACACACCCCTGTTCTACTGAGGTGTTATATCTAGGCAACCCCTCCCCTCTCCAGTCAGTCAGGGGCCTATGTGATCAGCTCACTCCCCTACCTCTTCCCTTGGGTTCTCCCCCTGCTCCGATCCAGGGATCCCCATCTATTCCAGGGCTTCTCGTGTTTCTCTCCTGTGAGTCAGAGTTTGGCTGTCAGCCTCTCCATGCGCCTAATGTTTTTCACTCTTATCTTCCAAGCACCAAGCATTGGTACGGTGGGGCTCAGCCAGTTAGCAGTTATCTCTTTCAGTGCCACCAATCATAAAAGCCTGAACAGGCCCTGTTGCTTATTATTCCCTGTTTCTGAGAGCCCCAGGCCCAGTATCATTGTGTCGAACGCTCAGGGGATCTGAGTTCCCCCATAGCCGGCCAAGAGTTTGTGGGATTTCCTGCCAAAATATGCGAAGGGCTGGGCAGGTCCAAAAGATGTAGCTGTGAGTGACCACCTCACCACATCTTCTCCAGCATAAATCCAAATTTTCCCTCTGGAAATGTTTTGTGATTGAGGCATGTGGAAAAAACAGGTCAGACACTTCCACCAGAACTCTCTCCAGCTGGGGATGCCATGGTCCATCAGTCTTTCATCCAGGTCCTTTCCCATTTCTCCATGTGGAGTGGGTTCCCAGCTCCCGCCCATCTCTCCCTTATTGCCATGTACTAGGGGCAGCTTTTGCCCTGGAGGATCCTATAGGCTCCAGAAACCACCTTTCTCTGTCCGGCCAATCTAGTTGACCAGTATAAAAAGTAGGGTTGTCAGAACTAGTTTGGTAAAGATTCAAACCCTCCTTGAACCCTGGTGTTCGAGTTCTAATTTAGAACTCGAACACTAAAAGGTTGGCAAAAGGGTTCGAATCACCGCAAGACGTTGTCTGTTTGTGCTTGCGTAAGTTGCGTACCTACGTACGGGTCAGGTGGGGGTCGAGTAAGCTGCGCGAGCCACGGGATCTGTGGGGGTATTTAGGCAGATGTGCCGCGAGGAGGAGCGCCATTTGCTGAGGATTGGAATGGAGGCAGCAGCAGCCTAGCTAAACTGTACTACTAGCGTTAGCAGTTAGCGTACCGCTACTCTTGTCCAATACTGGCCACTTCCATCATCCATTTTCCTGTGAGAACGAGAGAAAGGCTGAAAAAAGCTCAAAATCGGGTGGGAGTGGGACTAGGGGGAGGTTCAGGACAGGTGGAGGTATTAATCAAGAATTGGAAAGGGACTGGGGAATAGGGAGGGATCGAGACCGAGATCAATCAATATCAGGACTGGAGGAGGACTCAGGAGGACTCAGAGAGAGAATAAAAAAAAATAAGAAGAAGTGAAGAACCTTTGTGAAATTTGATTATTTGAAACTGCAGCACTGCTCAGTCAGTGGTGCACACTGCACACTCAGCAGCTGCCAGCAACAAGCATACAAGGGGGGCACAAAAAGGCAAATAAATCTGAACCCTTCCCAGTGTAGTGTGTGTGTCACAGAGAGAAGCCCAGTGTGTGCCCCTTGACTGCACTGTACCCTACCCAGTGTGTGTTACAGAGAGAAGCCCAGTGGCCAGTTGTGTGGTGGCATTAACCTTATATGACAGAAATGTAGAAATATAATTCTCATTCCCTGGGTTGCATATGTGACTCCGTCTCCTGTGGTCAGCCCATCACCGTGCTGCTGTGTGCCCCTTGACTGCACTGTACCCTACCCAGTGTGTGTGTTACAGAGAGAAGCCCAGTAGCTAGTTGTGTGGTGGCATTAACCTTACATGACAGAAACGTAGAAATATAATTCTTATTCCCTGAGTTGTTGGTTATGTATGTGACTCTGTCTCCTGTGGTCAGCCCATCACCCTGCTGCTGTGTGCCCTTTGACTGCACTGTACCCTACCCAGTGTGTGTTACGAGAGAAGCCCAGTGGCCAGTTGTGTGGTGGCATTAACCTTACATGACAGAAATGTAGAAATATAATTCTCATTCCTTGGGTTGCGATGTGACTCTGTCTCCTGTGGTCAGCCCATCACCCTGCTGCTGTGTGCCCCTTGACTGCACTGTACCCTACCCAGTGTGTGTTACAGAGAGAAGCCCAGTGGCCAGTTGTGTGGTGGCATTAATCTTACATGACAGAAATGTAGAAATATAATTCTCATTCCCTGGGTTGCGTATGTGACTCCGTCTCCTGTGGTCAGCCCATCACCGTGCTGCTGTGTGCCCCTTGACTGCACTGTACCCTACCCAGTGTGTGTGTTACAGAGAGAAGCCCGGTGGCCAGTTGTGTGGTGGCATTACTCTTACATGACAGAAACGTAGAAATATAATTCTCATTCCCTGGGTTGCGTATGTGACTCCGTCTCCTGTGGTCAGCCCATCACCGTGCTGCTGTGTGCCCCTTGACTGCACTGTACCCTACCCAGTGTGTGTGTTACAGAGAAGCCCGTGGCCAGTTGTGTGGTGGCATTACTCTTACATGACAGAAATGTAGAAATGTAATTCTCATTCCCTGAGTTGTTGGTTATGTATGTGACTCCGTCTCCTGTGGTCAGCCCATCACCCTGCTGCTGTGTCTTTGACTGCACTGTACCCTACCCAGTGTGTGTTACAGAGAGAAGCCCAGTGGCCAGTTGTGTGGTGGCATTAACCTTACGACAGAAACGTAGAAATGTAATTCTCATTCCCTGGGTTGCGTATGTGACTCTGTCTCCTGTGGTCAGCCCATCACCCTGCTGCTGTGTGCCCCTTGACTGCACTGTACCTACCCAGTGTGTGTTACAGAGAGAAGCCCAGTGGCCAGTTGTGTAGTGGCATTAACCTTACATGACAGAAACATAGAAATATAATTCTCATTCCCTGAGTTGTTGGTTATGTATGTGATCTGTCTCCTGTGGTCAGCCCATCACCCTGCTGCTGTGTGCCCTTGACTGCACTGTACCCTACCCAGTGTGTGTTACAGAGAGCCCAGTGGCCAGTTCTGTGGTGGCATTAACCTTACATGACAGAAACTAGAAATATAATTCTCATTCCCTGGGTTGCGTGTGTGACTCTGTCTCCTGTGGTCAGCCCATCACCCTGCTGCTGTGCACCCCTTGATTGCTATGTGTATGCCTATGCCCAGCAGCCCAATCATTCTGTAAGCCTTGAACCTGGGATCCTTTAGTTGCAAACTGTCATATTCTTCAATTACTTTCAGTCCATGATATCACAGTGTCACACAACCAAAATAAAATTTTGGAGTTGTGGCCAGCGATCACAGATCACATTGCTTTGTTACACAGGAGTTGTTTGGGTGTGGGTGTGTTCACCGCAGTATACTGGTAGTACTGGTACTTACTGTCTGTTATAGCTGACACCAACATAGATGAAGCATCTAGTGCTGGTGTTGGAGCAGGTGTTGGTGGTAGTGGTAATCCTGGTGCTAGCAGAAATAACCAAAATGTTTCACGTGATAAAAATTCAACAAACAGCAAAATAGCAACAGTGAAGTGTGGTAAAGGGGGACCTTTTAAGAAAACCTGTACAGCTGCTGGGGTCACATGGAGAGGCACCATAAGGTATGCCATTCATGCTGTTAAGATCCCTGTGACTAGCAGCAATAATGCAAGAGACAGTGAGTCCCTCTCTGACTCAGACAGTAGCTCTTTGTCTCAGTCCGACACTGTTGTGTCTCGTGACAAATCATTACTTCCTCAACAAAGTGAAATGAGCAAGTCTGCTGACAATGAATCAGGTAGTGCACTTGCAAATACATTCAGCACTGTTGGCAATGAAAAGGACATATCCATTGAATCCACCACTTCTGTGTTGGCCAGCAATGAAAATCCATCAGAGTCTTCTGCCCACTCTTCTAGCACCAAGGAGCATGTCCCAGGTTCTGTTAGGACAGGTGAAAAGACACAAACAGTCTTTAGCTATCTTCCTAGCACTCGAACAAAATCTGTCACATCTGAGGTGTGGAATTATTTCTCTGTCAGTAAAACTGATCCATGCAGAGCAATTTGTTCCCTGTGTAAACAGA
The DNA here is from genome assembly GCA_016271365.2 of Neoceratodus forsteri. NCBI lineage: Eukaryota > Metazoa > Chordata > Ceratodontiformes > Ceratodontidae > Neoceratodus > Neoceratodus forsteri. The sequence goes on from CM028135.1 coordinate 765,640,264, forward strand.
GTGTAAGCCGTGGTAAAGTTGTGTCATGCCTTGGCACTACAGCTCTTAAACGCCATCTGAAAAAGCATTTGGTTTTGCTTGATCATCCAAAACCCATGTCCTCCATCTTCCAGACCGCACGTGAGAAGGGTCAGGAATCTGAAATGGATACTGAATTGTCTGAACTTGATGCAGGCAGAACCACTGCCAGCCCTAGGATCACTGTTACCACCAATGCCAGCACCATTAGTACAGTTGCACATCCAGTGATGGCACTGAATGTATAAGTCCTAGTCCACCATCTCTGCATCCATCTGCCCATCGAAGCACGTGTATAATAAACCAGCAGGGACATGTTGCAAACAGCTAACACTGTCTCAGGCATTTGAAAGGAAGAATACCTTTACTAGAAATCATCCAAAGACCCTTCATCTTAATCACCGAATTGGTGAACTGTTAGCCGGAGCCCTTCTCCCATATTCTTTGGTAGATCATGAGGATTTTAGGAGCTCATGACATTAGCAGAGCCTTGTTACAATGTTCCTCATCGAAGGTACTTTTCCTATGTTGAAATACCAAACATTTATCAGGGTTTAAAAGTGACAGTGATGCTTGCACTTAAAACTGTGGAGGGTGGGGTTATTCATGTCACAACAGATATGTGGACCAGCACTCAAAACATAGATTACATGTCCCTTACCGCTCATTGGGTCACGTTTTCTTGTGCTTCTTCAAAAACAAAGACACCCCAAAAGATGGCGCTGCTGCATATAAAGAAGTTTGGGCAAAGTCATACTGCTGCAAACATCTTGCAGGAACTAAATGACCTCCTTGATGAATGGGTTTATTCTCATGGTCTAAAATGTGGCTTCATAGTAAGTGACAATGGAGCCAACATCTTGAAAGCAGTACAGGATGGAGGATTTCTGCATGCTTCTTGCTTTGCACATTGCTTACACTTAATTGTCATGGGATTTCTCAGCAACGAAACACAAGTGGATGGTATGATTGCTGTTTGCAAAAAAATTGTGACTCACTTTTCACATTCAACCAAGGCTATACGGACATTGTCCGAACTGCAAAAAAACCACAAGCTGCCCCAGCAACAGCTGATTCAAAATGTTTCCACTTGTTGGAACTCAATGCTTTATATGCTGCAGCACCTCTTGGAGCAAAAGCAAGCTGTACATGAGTACTGCTCCAGTTACATTATTGGAGATGGCATTATGCTGTCTGTGCTGCAGTGGAAATTAATGGAGACAGTGTGCTGTATCCTAGCTCCTTTGAGACTACAAGGACATGTCTTCTGAAGGCGCATCTGTGAGTCAGGTTATCCCACTCATAATGCTCATTTCACATCATCTTAGTGTTCTAAATCTAGAAATAGAAAAGACAGATCTGAAGCGCAGACAACATGTCGCCTGTATCATGGGAATCTCAGAAAGAGAATGAGCGAGCGCTTCAAAACCAATGACAAATTAGTTGCAATGATGAAATCAAAACACTACATCCTTGCAACTCTCTTAGATCCCAGGTTCAAGGCTATACATCTTCCAAAAACAGATGATATAGAGCAGTACAAATGTATGTTGCTAGATGAGCTGCAGCACTCACAGGAGTCAAACACAGACACGCACAGTACCCTCAGGTTGTCATCCCCACAACATGCAGATTCATCTTCACAAAGGGATACAGAACTGGAAAAGTCACCAAACATTAACAGTAGTTGTTCCACAACTGCCACTTCTTCAACCCTTAGTAGCAAGCTAAATTTGTGGCAAAACTTTCCCAAATTGCTGCCATATCAGCTTCTGCTGATTCCTTCTGAGCGGTCTCTGTCCATCATGGTAGACAGTTACCTGCAAGAACTGCCTATTCCTATTGATGCATGCCCTTTTGAATACTGGAGATCAAAAAAGTCAATTTGGACAGAGCTGTATGATGAAGCCTGTAAATATCTTGGTTGTCCTGCAACAAGTGTCTCTTCAGAACACATGTTTAGTACAGCTGGCAATATTGTGACAGACACCAGAAATAGGTTGCTGCCAGAAAATGTACACACGTTAACTTTTATTAAAGTTAATAAGTCAAGATTTTCGTATCCCTACAAGAGTATACAAACTGATCCTGAAGTGATTGATGTTGTGGATGTTGATGGTGATGACAACTCAGATGGTGGTGGCTGGTAAATACTGTGTGGGACAGAGTCTCTCTGCACCAAAAAGGAAACTTTTACAGACTGTGATGACTTTGGTTGTCGCTCTCCTTTCTCGATCTACTACCTTGGACTATATACCCCCCAAAACTTTCACCATTTCATGGCAAACTGCTTTGTAGCTAGGGTCTAAACTAAAGTCAACAAGTTTTATATACAGGGCAATTTTAACATCAGTGGGAACAGGCCCAAATTTGGCATAAAGGGACACTGTCACGTCAATCCTTTCCAGATCATATTATTTATAGTTAAAGTGCAAACATATATTTTGGATTTACCTTCTGTGACTTTGTGGTGCATCAGTATGGGCTGGGACAGGAGACAGTCTATTTTTCAATTTTAAAGAGGACAAAACAATGAGTTCTAATTGGTAGCTGTTTATTATTTTTTCAATTACAGAAATGTTAGCCATAAACGAAAATGGATGCTAGTACATGGGTGAGGGTTGTGGGTTGGGTGCTACTGCACAGATGAGGGTGGTGGAAATAAAGTGGAATGGGTGATGGGTGAAAGGTGGGTGTTGTTTTAGTTCTTTCATTTACAGATTCGTGATCAGTTGGGATGGTGAGGAAAAAATGATGACAGACCGAACCTACTGTACACATAATTTATTTTCTTATTAAATACATAGCAAACTGCTGCCACCTAGCACAATTGTCCTGTCCCCTTTAAAAAAAGAATAAAGGAATCAGAAATAAAAGAAAATCTGCATCAGCAGTTTTCACAGAATGTGACGTATCATAAAGTGTTTTTGCTTTACAAGTAGTGATAATTTGATACATAATGGGGTTGACAGACGCTGTCCCTTAAACATCACATGCCAACTGCTGCAGCTACATTAAATGTTCCTTAGTATGTGGTGAGGAAGCCACTTTTTTAATTATGTGACTGAAATACAGATTTTATTGAAGTATGAGCTGCAAAAATGTATCATCTTAGAAAGTTGTATGTATTACTTCAATTTGCCAACAAAAATGTTGGTATATGTATGCATTACCTTAGAAAATTGCATGCATTTTTTGCCAGCAACAATGACTGGCATATTTTTTATTCAAATGTCTTGACTGACTACGTTATGACATAATATGTTTTGCAACAGTTCCACATGCTGCTGCTGTAGTACTTGGCTTGACTTTGTTATAAAAGCTTTCTTTTAAACATAGCAACTTTTGATTTACTCATTTAAAACAGAAAGCAGCAAATAGCTGAAATTAGGTAATATCAGTTATTTTTCTCATAATTCATGACGATGAATATATATAACTGAGTACATAAATGGCTAATGTGCCTCTTTCGTTCACTAAGGAACTATGATGCAGCTGCAGCAGGAAAACTTTTAACATATGGGTGGGTGGGTGGGCCTGTTACGTATTAAGTTGCTGGCTTTAGCAAACAGAAGAAACCATAGATAAACCTAGTTGTATTCCTATCAATGTCACACATGATAATTTCTCTCCCCCTTATATTGAACAGTTTTTCCTTTACATGTATTTTATTACTATCTTCGTTACTGGCAGCACAATAAAAAAATAGGGTTCGAGTTCTAAAAAGTTCTAAAAAAGATTAGAACCCTAGAACTTTTTCAAAAGTTCTAGACTAGAACTAGAACCCAGAACTTCAGAGGGTTCTGACAACCCTAATAAAAAGTCCTCGAGGCCCATAAGGTCCATTGTGATCCTCGGGACTAGTTGGTTCAAAATCAGATAGTGTCGGTCCTAGAAATATCTATGGAAATCTGCCCTGCCAAGGTGATAACTGCGTTGTAATGCCTCAAATGTCATAAGACCCTCCCCAATCAGATTCTGAAACCCCACCAGTGCAAGAGCATTCCATGTCTGAAATCTGGGGTCTGTACAAGGTGGGTAAAGCCTGGGTCCCCTGTGATCAAAGTGAGGGGGCATATCTCCTCCAGTGTTTGGGTGAGTTTCCTGGCTCTTACCAGGACCCTGAGGGTATGTTTGGTCCACGGGTTTGTTAAACTGTTCCAGATTACTGGAGAATGCATGGCATGTGCAAGTAACATCAGGGAGATCATCTGCGATTGATGTCTCTCTATTCCCTGCCAGCCTGTCTCCTCCCTTTGTTTCATCCAGGAGATCACATTGTGCAAGCTGTACTACCAAATAATATAATTTTAGATCAGCTGTGAGAGGAGTCTGCTGTTGATTCTCCTTCTGCCCCCCTGCCCTATGAAGGTCAGCAGGGTAGTGTTCACCTTCTTCTAAAATTTGTTTGGAATTTGGACTGGGAGGGCCTGGAACAGGAACAGGAAATGGGGAAGGATGTTCATTTTCACTGTCTTGATCCTTCTGCCCAGGAGGAGGGGAAGCAACTCCCACCTTGCCAGGTCCGAGGCAGTCTCACCCCATAATTTACCATAGTTCAGTTCAAACAAAGTAGATATCTGTGGTGAGATCTTGATACCCAGGTATCTCACCATATTTGCTCTAGCCCATTTATATGGGAAGTCTGTGAGGTCTTCCCTGGATGTAGTGCCCCTAAACTTTATAGCCTTTGATTTATCTACATTAATTTTATATCCGAAGACCAGGCCATACTCCTGAAGTTCTCTCTCCAAACCCAGCAGGGAAGTCCCTGGTGAGGTTTCATAAACAGAATCATACACATAAAGGAGATCTGTGGTCTCTGTCCCTGCTCTGATCCCTGGATGTCTGGAGATGTTCTGACTGCAACCACCAGAGGTTCAATGCATAGGGCAAAGAGCAGGGGAGAAAGCGGGCATCCTTGTCTCGTACCCCTAGTGAGATGAAATCTCCCTGTACTGATCCCATTGACCTAGATTGTAGCCTGGGGACCACATTGAGGGCATCCACCCCATTCCTGAATTTGGGGCCCAGCCCCATCTCCAACATGGTCCTTTGGAGGAATCTCCCAGTTAACCCTGTTGAAGGCCTTCTCTGCTTCCATGAATGCCACCAGGGTGGGTTCCCGGGAGGCCTGCTGGTGGATAATCAGATTCAGCAGGCACCTCACACTATCATGGAGTATTCTCCCATTGATAAAGCCAGTTTGATCTGGATGTACCAGCTTCCTCACACATTCCTGCAGCCTACGGGTCAGGATAGAGGTGTAGATCTTCTCGTCCACGCTTAGCAGGGAGATCGGTCTGTAGGAACGTGCTCAGTCGGGTCCTTTCCCTCCTTATGTATCACTGTTATTTGTGCATACTGCCAGTTTAGTGGCATTACCCTTTTTCCTGGACTTCCCTACATGTTTTGCCAATCAGTGGGGACCAGAGCTCCTTTAAGGTTTTGTACATTTCAGCTGCCATCCCGTCTGGCCCAGGAGCTTTCCCAGACTTCAGGGCCTGTATGATGAAGAGGACCTCTTCGTCTGTGATTGGGGCATCTAGTGTGTCCCTTTCTTCTTGGGTAAGTCCTTGTACTTTGACCCAGTGAAAAAAGGAGTCCAGTTTATTCTGGTAATCCTCTATAGTCTCTTGACAGTAGAGGCATTTATAAAACTCCTGGAATTACGCTGCGATGCGTTCCAGATCCGTGATGAGCCCACCCTGGCCCGGTGATGCTCTCAGACTGAAGACCATCCTGGAGGAGGCCTCTTTTCTGAGCTGCCATGCCAGGAGTTTGCTTGCCCTTCCTCCTGCTTCATAAAACCTCTGGTGGGAGTACCTCAGCTGGCCCTCTATTTTCTCATCAAGGATTTTATTTAACTTCTGTCTAGTTTCTCCTTAACCACAGGGTCGAGGGCTCTTGTGTGTGACTTCGAGGTCCCAGAGCCTGGCCTTCAGATCTAGAATCTCCTTCTGGTTATTTTATTTCAAGGAGGGAGGCATACTGTATAGTTTTGCCTATATTGACCAACTTCAGACCATCGCACCAAATGGCCACTGTGGGTATCCTGTGTGGGGTTGTTCTGAATGTATTCCTTGATCACTCCTTTGGCCAACTCCCTATACTCCACCTTGTTCAAAGGGAAACATTTAGCCTTCATGAGGAGTTTTTGACTTTGGGTGCAGGCCACATCTTAACCGGGTCATGGTCTGATGGGGTCCTAGGGCGTATCCTCACCTCCTCAACCCTATGTAGCCAACCTGCCAAGACTAGTAACAGGTCAAGCCTGGAGTATGCCTGATGAGGTGCAGACCAGCAGGAGTAATCTCATTCCTGGGGTGCAGATGGCACTAAACATCCACCAGCCCCAACTCCCGGTTAAGCGTACTCAGTGTTTTAGCAGCGAGAGTTGGTCCTGGCCTCATTCTGGACTTGTCCAGGGTTGGATTTAGAACAACACTGAAGTCTCCTCCCACCACTAGCAATTCACCCGGTTGAGGCACCACTTTGAGCAGGGTCTCCTTCAAGAATGTATTATTTTCTGTGTCTTGGTTGGGGACATAGACATTCACCAGGGTGCAGGGGGTGTCCCTGTTGATCCCCTTTAGTATCAGATACCTGCCTCCCACATCCTGCTGGATGTCCATTAATTGAAAGGGGCAGTTCTTGTGGATTATGGTGGCCACCCATCTCCCGTGCAGATGTTCCAGATAGGATGCATGGTATGCCTGGCCTACCCACACCTTTTTTAACCTGGCACCTTCCTTCGGCACAGATGTGTTTTTGAAGAAGGCAATCTCTCTGGAGCTTCTTTAGTTCATTCAAAGCCCCAGTTCTTTTAACCAGGCTGCCCAGACCCCTGACATTGTATGTGACTATGTTGCCCTCTGCCATCTTTACTCTGGAGCTGCCCCCGACTGTCCATTATTATGCCACAGAGTCTCTACATACCCTATAACCTGAGTGTGTTGAAAGCAAACCTTAACTATATGCAAACAATTAACTCTTCCAATGTGTAGTAGGCACCCTGTCTGCCTGTCAGCTGGTTCTGAGCTGACAGGGTGTGGCTTCCTCTTTATGGGTCATGCGCAGAATGCGCACTTACAAACTGCCTGGCTTCGTGTGGCTGCCAATGCAGTTCTTTCATGTATCCCCACCTCCCGGGGTGTTAGCCCGGTACCTGTCATGCTGAAATGATGTCACAATGCCCACCTAAATTATTGGGTAGTGATCCGCCTCCCCTTGAGAAGATGTGTGGTTCAGGTGGTGGTGTGCACCTCTCCGGTCTCCGTCCTGCATTCCTGTTATGGGATGGCATCCTTGAAGCAGTCTCCTCCATGCCCCAGTCTCCCCCCTTAAGGTGACCATACCGCCATCCTACCCTTCCTGTTACATGCCCTTACTTCTCCATCCTCCATCCACCACCTTTTTGTCAAGTGGGGGGTTGGGCATGCCCAATTTTGTACACCATTTCCCCATAGCCATCCACCCTTTCACTTCTCTGTTGTTCTGCCCCCCCAAGTCCTGAGGTCCCACTGTCAGCATTGTGCTGGAGGTGTCTGCCCAGTCAATATCCCCTTGACCCTTCAGAACTCTTGTCTCCCACAGCTAAGTATTTTGCACATTTATTATTTCTCAACCACTTCATGCAATGTCCTCATTGTCTGGCCATGAGCCTGTTTCTCCTGGTAGCGTGACTTGCAATGCTGCATCCCCCTTCCCCACCTTCCAGCATGCTGGCATAGTCTTAGACCAGGGTAAACAGCACTACTTGTGCACTATAAAGTACCTGTGCATCGGCAAATTTTATTTCTCTGCACCCATTCTCAGAGGCGCTGGGTGCCTAGCAATAAAAACAACACAAGTAATAAAATGCAAATCATTAAAATAGGTATAAGGTACTACAATTTATAATCACAGCTTATTGAAAGCAACAGCAATTTCTCAGATAATCGGACAGGAAATTATTCCAAATAAGCCAGGCAGAAGAGGTGGGTTTTAAGCTCTGTTTAAACACTTCAGTCAAAGGGGCCTCCTGGACTGCAGGAGGAAGTGAGTCCACAGGGTTGGCCTGGCGACACTAAAGGCACAGTTGCCTGATGTCTTGAGCCGGACTCTTGGAACTTCCAGGAAGCCCCTCGACGAGGAGTGCAGGGAGTGGACAGAGGTTCAGGTGTTTGGAACTCCATCAGGTAGCCAGAGACATGTCCGTATAAGGCCTTAAAGGTGAGCAAGCCCACCTTGAAAAGGACCCTCCACCTCACATGCAGCCAGTGCAGTGCCACATGGGACCGGGTTGCATGACTTTACCTGGACAGGCTCCTCTTTATGGGCCATGCGCAGAATGTGACGCTCACGAACTGCCTGGCTTTGTGTACCTGCCAGTGCAGTTCTCTCATGTATCCCCACCTCCCAGGGAGTTAGCCCGGTACCTGTCATACTGAGATGATGTCACAATGCTCACCTAAATAGTTGGTTAGTGATCCTCCTGCCCTCGAGAAGATGTGTGGTTCAGGCGGAGATGCACACCTTCCTGGGCTCCGTCCTGCATTCCTGTTACAGGATGGCATCCTTGAAGCAGTCTCCTCTGCTCCCCGAACTCCCCCTCTTAAGGTGGCCATACCTGCCATCCTACCCTTCCTGTTACATGCCCCTACTTCTCCATCCTCCATCCACCACCTTTTTGTCAAGTGAGGGGGGGCATGCCCATTTTTGTACGCCATCTCCCCATAGCCATCCACCCTTGCACTTCTCTGTTGTTCTGCCCCCCCCACAAGTCCTGAGGTCCCACTGTCAGCATCATGCTGGAAGTGTCTGCCCAGTCAATATCCCCTTGACCCTTCAGAACTCTCATCCCCCAAAGCTAAGTATATTACACATTTATTATTTTCTCAACCACTTCATGCAATGTCCTCATTGTCTGCCCATGAGCCTGTTTCCCTGGTAGCATGGCCTAGCATGCTGCGTCTCCCTCCCCCACCTTCCAGCATGCTGGCGTAGTCTTAGATCAGGGCAAACAGCACTACTTGTGCACTATAAAGTACCTGTGCATTGGTAAATGTTATTTCTATGGTACCCATTCTCGGAGGCTGTGGGTGCCTAACAATAAAAACAACACAAGTAATAAAAAATGCAAATTATTAAAATAGGTATAAGGTATTAAAATGCATAATCACAGCTTATTGAAAGCAACAGTAATTTCTCAGATAATCGGGAAGGGAAAATATTCCAAATAAGTCAGGCAGAAGAGGTGGGTTTTAAGCCTCTGTTTGAACACCTCAGTCAAAGAGACCTCCTGGACCGCAGGTGGAAGCGAGTCCACAGGGTTGGTCTGGTGACACTAAAGGCACAGTTGCCTGATGTCTTGAGATGGACCCTGGGAACTTCCAGGAGGCCCCTCAATGAGGAGAGGAGGAAGTGAACAGAAGTTCAGGTGTCAGGAGTTCCATCAGGTAGCCAGGGCCCAGTCTGTATAGGGCCTTAAAGGTGAGCAAGCCCACCTTGAAAAGGACCCTCCACTTCACAGGCAGCCAGTGCAGTGCACGCAGGACCGGGGTTTCATGACTGGACCTGGACCGGCCCATCAGTAACCGCACTGTTGCGTCCTGCACCAGCTGCAATCTGAGGAGGGTCCCTCCCGTGACCCAGTAAAGAGAGTTACAGTAGTCAAGCCTAAGTAACAAAGGCATCTACCAGTGTTGGCAGATTTTCAGGCAGAACGAGCGGCTTGATCCTGGCAATGTTCCTCAAGTAGTAAAACCACTTCTGACAAAAGAAGACACCTGATCTTCAATTGTCAATCTGCTGTTGAGGATCACACCCAGATTGCGCACTCTTGTGGAAGTGACCAACGGAGTAGACCTCAAGAAGAGACCTGTATCGGTTCCAGGTGCCATCCCATCGTGCCTGTGACCCGACTCAATCACTAGCACCTCTGTTTTTTCTGGGTTCAGTCACAACCAGCTGGAGGACATTCAGTCATTGATTTCTGCCAAACAGACGTTCAGCATGTCCACAGCATCGGATGTTTCAGGAGCAAATGACAGATACAGCTGGGTGTCATCTGCTGGATGATCTCGCCCAGGGTCAGCATGTACACTGTGAACAGCATTGGTGACAAGATCGAGCCCTGGGGCACCTTGCATGACAGGGGCATTGGGAAGGAGGAGAAATTCCCCTTCACTACCCACTGCACCCTGTCCGAGAGATAGGATTCAAGGCATTTGATGACATCTCCAGTGAGTCCACAATACTCACAGAGCTGATCGAGAAGAACAGCATGATCCAGTGTCAAAAGCTGAAGAGAGATCAGGGAGAACAAGAACTAACTTGTCTCTTCTATCTCGAGGCCTGAGCAGATCATTATGCGCCCTAACTAATGCTGTTTCTGTGCTATGTCTGGCCCTAAAACCTGACTGGAATGGCTCATAAATATCACAGAACACAAGGTGATCCTTGAGCTGTTGTGCCACAAGTTTCTCAACAATCTTGCTTGGGGATAGGATGGTAATTCACCAGGATGTCTGGGTCGAGAAGTCTCACTAGTGCCTCTTTCAAAGCCACCAGGAAGACCCCCTCTGCCATTGAGCACCTGGCAATCCTGGTGAACACCAGGCCAACAATCCCAGCACATCTTAGTATGAAATACGTCGGGGCTGGGTCCAGCTAACAATAGCTGTGCTTCAGCTCTAAGATCACCTCAGTGACCTCCACCACCTCCATTGGTTTAAACTCCTCCCAGATCGACAGATGGACTCTGTTCCTCCTGGTCCGACCACAGCTCCAACTTTGAAGGCAGGGGACCTAGATCTCTGGGGCTTAGCAGCCTGACTGTGAAGACAGGAACAGGTGGGCAACAGATGCAGTGTCCCTGACTGTGGGTGGGGGAGCAACCCCAACTGTTTGGGCAGGGTGCAGCAGGGTGAAGCAGCCCTGATTCTTTTGGCAGGAAATGGAGGCAGCAGGGTGCACAGTCCCCAACTGTGTGGGAGAAGACAGTGGGCAGCAGGGTGCAGCAGCCTCAAATGCAGAGCAGAAAGCAGGGGACTTGTGAGGTAGGGGACAGGAGGCAGCAGAGTCCAGCTGCCTCAGCTGTGGGAAAGAGATATGATGCAACGGGATGCCATATAATGTTTCTATTTATACACAAACATGATGTATTTTCACACAGAAAACACCAAAGAACTGACATTTTTGAGTTCAGATAGTACACATGCTTGAAATAGTAGAATGTAACAGGCACCTGTTTGTCAATCTGACATGAAAAAAAAATGTTCTTACATAAATGTATTTATGAAGGCTACATCAAAGACAAATTATTTCTATGAATGAACGCAATTTAAATTTATTTTTTATTCATTAAACAACCCTGTGTTATATAGTTAGAAAAATCAGAGTTTTGATGAGAAAGACTGAGAGCTGTGATACAGACAAGCTGATTTCTCACAGAGAAAGATTTCCACTACTTCACTTCAGCACTGAAACTCAAATGATCAACCTTTTATAAAAAGAGAATGATAGATTTTAAGCTAATCTGTCTAAACACAAACCACAGATTGAGTGTGTAAGAAACATGATGAGAAAATAAATAACACTATAGCCTGCTGTGATAGGGAATCTGAAGCAGCAAGCTATAGTACTCAAAATGATGTCATCACCCTCCAAGCCTGACTGAGACAGAAATAACTCACTGTTTTCAGCCTCTGTAGAGCAAGTTAACAAATACTGATTTAAAGAAAACCACAAAACCAAACAGCATTAAATTTTCAAGAAACTCTAGTTATGACACAGGGACTTGAAGTCAAGCTTTATTAACAATATGCAAAAACCGTTGCAGATGATCTTTAAAATTCACACAACTTCGGGAAAGTAAAAGAAAAGGAAGGAAGAACAGTGGTGCTCACACCACCACCGACCAACAACCTTTCCACAACAGAGTCCAGACCAAATGGTATAATCAATAAGGAGCCAAGTCTCTTAGCATGAAGGCAAAGCTGCCAAAGTTACTCCTCTCACAAGCAATACCGCAAAGAGTTTAATACAGCCCTCTCGCCCTCACAGCACCAGCTCATCAGACACCAAATCCACTGCCAGAAAAAAAGCTACTCTCATTAAGTTCTTCAGTTCTCCAGATCCAGAAGAATGTCCAACTTAACCAGGCAGAGGAAGAAGGAGTAGCAAGGTACCAAGTGAAGGAGTCCACCACATGCAAGAAAGACGGCCTGGCAGAAACAGTGGGGTTCTCCCGGGAGGTCACAGAGCTGTCACCTCACACCTCACCAGTTACCCCCACCCATACATCACTGCTCTGCCACAGAGGAAAATAACCTGCTTTAAGCAGGGGAGGTGACGACCAAACGGGCACTACACAAGTCTACAGATCACAAATTGGGCTCCCACAAAGCTCTGGAAAACACTGCCGATAGTCCTTAACTTCTTCTGGGTGCTGGAGTGGAATGGTCCAACAAAGCCCCGATGAAGAATCTGGCTCCTTGTTCCTGCCTCTGAGGACAAGTCAGGTCAGGTTGAGTAACAACACAGTGCATAGTAATTCACCCTAAAATTAAAATCTATGCTTCTACTTCTACCTCACTTCTTCAGCCCTGCCTCACTCTATAACCCTATGTAATGCTAAAAAACACTACGACTTTCACTAATATTAATAAATAAAATAAATAAAAGCTCTCCCATGGCTCTGCAATTTTCAACACAAAGCAAAGAATTTGGGGACTAACACAAGCTCTCACCTGAGTCTGTTCGACAGCAGCCCAATCACGGCCACAATCTTGCCTCTAAGCCCCTGGAAACAGAGGAGGGTGGAAAGGATGAGCAGAGAACTAAGAAAACTAGAGGAGTAGTCAAGGGTTTGGCATCTGGGTTCAATGTGAAAATGTACAAAATAATGCACTTGAGGTACAGAAACTCATGGGTGGGGTACAAAATGGGTGGAAAGGTACTGACAACCACCAAGCAGGAAAGAGATCTGAAGTAATCATATTGGATGACCTAAAGGTGGCCAGGCAGTGTGACAGGTGAGTCAGGAGGGCTGAGTGGGATGCTCGGGTGCACAGAGAGGAGTACCACCAGCAGAAAGAGAGGAGGTGGTATTGCCTCTGTACAGATCACTGGTAAGATCCCACCTAGAGTATGTGTCCAGTTCTTGAGACCACATCTCCAGAAGGACTCAGAGTGGAGGTAATCCAGAGGTGGACAACTAAAATGGTGCAGGGCCTGCATCAAAAGTACTATGAGAAGAGACAAAAGGACCTCAATTCCCTGGAACAGAGAGAGAGAGAGGATGTGATACAGACCTTTAAATACCTCACAGGGTAAAAAGGTACTGGAGGAAGTATTTTTTAGAATAAAAGGTGCTCAAGAACAAGGGATGTGCTATGAAGCTGGGGGAGGTAGATTCAGGAGAGATGTGAGGAGGTCATTTTTACAGAAAAAGTGCTTGACTCCTAGAACAACATTCCAGCAGAGGGGTGGGGTGAAAACACTGGTGGGGTTCAAGAATGCATGGGATAACTGCAATGGAATCATAGTGGAAAAGAAGGGGGAAAGAGGAAAGAGCTGAAAATCGGGTGGTCTGGTCATGTAAGTAGGAAGAAATGGGCAGACTGGATGGGTCAAGGCAGCAGTCCTTATCTTCTGTCAAATTCTATGTTTCTAAGACCTGTAAGGGTCTCCAAAACCATATTAAGCTCCCATATCAGAACCAGAATACAGACTGGTGCATGAATATGTAGGATATTTCTAAGGAACCTACAGGATACCTCAAGATGGGCAAATTACTTACCATCCACAGGGGCATGAAAGGCTGAAACAGCAGCCAATTGCACCCTTACAGAGCAGTAATGAAGGCCGAATTCTAAACAGGAGAGGATATAATCCAGAATATGACTCACTGGACATGTACAAGGGTCCAGGCTACCAGAGTTGCACCATATCATGAAACATTTCTATTTTTAGAAATACGCATACCTAGTGGGTGGCTTATGTGCTGCACGGGGAACATCAGCAGGAACCAGGTTAGTGCACTCAAGGAATCACTGTGAAATTGGATGGTTGTATATTTGAACATTTTTGATTAATAATAACATGAATCTATTACAAAACTAACAAACTAGAGGGCACCAAATACAAGAGCCATTGCACTTCAGTCAAAAATATCTTTTATCAAGGAGCACGGCTTCACAAAGCGCTCATCACGTATAAATTGCACAAACAATTAATACTTCATCATAAATTAATGCATCATAACATTTCTACATAGATTTAATTATGCATACCCCTCAACTTAACGTGTGTGCTATGAAATACTAAAGTGCTCTATTAAACATAAAGTGCAAGAGACATGAATTTTGAGAAAGCAGTTGTTAACCAGAGACTTTAATGATTGTCCCTTAATTATAAGCAAAAGCAAAATCAATCTTATTAGACTAACAGAATCAACAATATGGTTCACAGATATATTTTTGCTGAACAAGATATCAAAAATATATTTTTCAGATATCAAGGAGTTATCTGTTTCATGAAGAGTTATGAAACAATCATTTTAAGAAAATAGTTATAAATACTTTGTGTAAAAATGTAAAATAGTTCTGAAAATGACAAACGTATCGTAGAACATATTCACAATAAGTACCAACTTTTGAGAAATGGAACTTATGATGATATCTGAAATGTAACAATGTTACAAAATATTAAAACTGAATTAATAATAGAGAATAAACTTAAGGGGAGTATTACACTCCCTTGTGATAGTGTTCATTTAATCTAAGGAATATATATATATATGTACCCCATCAGACGGTTAATAGTGACAGCATAAAGATCCAATAAGAGAGAGACAAAAATAAGAAAAATATTAGAAAAAATAAGTAAACATACCTACTGCAAATTAACACCTCAAACTTGGAAAGGTGGGAAGGAAGGGGGGGCACAAAGAAGGAAACCAGGAAAATATTATTAATTAAGTGGAAGAGAGAAATAACAAATGACAGAATAATGTACAATTAAAGCTCCAATAAGTGTGTGAGTGTGTGTGTGTGGGGGATAAAAGTGTGCAGTGGAAGGGTGATTGAGGAACATGTGAGAGTGTGAAAGTTATTAAATATTGGTGTAACAAAACCTACTGCATCAGAAACGCTTTCACAGAAAATACTGCAGTTGTCTTTTCGGCTGTAGATTTATTACTGTTCATGCTATGAAAAGACCAACTAACCAAAGAGCATAAAATTCCCCTGAATGGCAAAACCCCATATTTCTGATCAATTTCATCAAGTAACATATAGAAGGGCAAAAATATGTACATATGTAAACATCAGAACACAAATTGAGTTGTTACACATTCTTAAAGTTATAACAATGGAACAAAGTCTAGTTTTTCATTAACACCCTTGGGTTATTAGGCATCAGCTTACTAATCCATTTGTCTCTGTTTGAAAGAGAGGCATCAGACAATGCCCCCACCCTGGGGAGGGACATGTTCTAGTAGCATGAATTTAAAGTCCTTTAATTGTGCTCCATGTACTTCTTCAAAATGGACTGCCAATGCACTTATTTTTGTCCTGTTTAAAATGTCCTGGCAGTATTTATGGATCCTCTCCTTAGCATTATGGATCATTCAGCCAATGCAACAGTAATTACAAGTACACCAAATTCTGTAAATGATGAACATTTTAGTACAAATCATTAACTCCTTAATGTTTACAGTAACATTATTATGGACAAAAATTTTCTCAGGTTTAGCATATTTACAAATAATACGAGATCCACATATGTGGAAACCTGGGGGCTTTCTAGGCAACCAACTGTTCGTATTGACCTGTGAGGGGGTGTAATAGCTTGATGTAAGTACAACTTCAGGTTTTTAGAGCTAATAAAAGTTGTGCTTGACTTGGACTGAAATAGCTCCCTTGTGTTGGTATCACTCAGGAACAAGGGCCATAATTCATGAGTAAGATTCCCCACTTTGCCTGTCACTGGGTAAAAGTCCATCATAAATGAAATTGGAGTCTCTTTGCTATTTTGTAATATTTCTTTATTTTTTGGTTTGAGCAAAGAATTTCTGTCACTTACCTCTGCTTTAGGTAAGGCTTTTTGAAGAACTTGCTCTTTGTAATCCCTCTACCTAAATCTATCTAGCAGTTCTTCAACTTGCTGTCTGTACATAGTATTATTTGAAGAGCTGTGTTTAACCCCCTAAAGCTGACCTTAGGGAACTCAATTCACCAATTTACTTGGGTGTGCACTATATGCGTGAAGCATCAAATTTGTTGCAGTGGGTTTACAATAGCACTCAGACTCTATTTTATTGCCAATGGTGTCCACTAGAGTAACATCCAGGAGCTGGATCCTTATTTTGCAACATGCACTTCATCACTAAATATTTAATTTTTCTGGTTAGAATTCAGAAATTGCATGAAAGCGGTGATATTATTTTCTCCTCTCCATATACACATAACATCGTCAATGAAAAGTAGCCAGAGGACAACATCCCCAAAGCATGGATTGTTCTAATCATTCAATACATATTCTTCCTTGCACAGGCCCACATGAAGATTAGAATGTGGACAAGTGACCACTGCCCCCATCGCAGTGCTACAGCACTACAAATAAAATATGTTGTTAAAAGTAGTTCTTGTGTAAAACAAAATCAGAGGCCCGTGGGAGGAAAAATGCAAGGATGTTGACTCTGGTCCCCTCCTGGACCAAATAGTGTTTCATAGCTTCCACGCCCAATTTATGAGGAATGGCAGTATACAAACAAGACACATCAGTGGCCATGCATTGATGAGCTTCCTGCCATACAATGTCCTGTAATTTCCCCAGGAGGTCCATCATGTCCCAGATGTGGGACCTCAAACCCACAACTATCAGTTGTAAAAAGGCATCCATGAAACGTGATAAGTTATGGATTAGACATCCCACACCCAACATAATGGGTCTACCGGGGGTCTCTAGGGTCCTTGTGGATTTTAGGTATTATGCAGAAAGTGGGTATTATTGGATGTTGGCATTTAAGAAAACCCACCTCCTCTGCGAAATCCACCCTCTGTACAATGCATTATCCACCATTTTGAATAGTTCATATTGGAATTTTTTAGTGCTGTCACATCTCAAAGGAAAATAGTTGTCTCAATTATTTTGTAACTTCATGACCTTATTCACAACCACTGCTTTAGGTAATAAAACAAATGTTTCCCCCCTTGTTGGAGGACTTGATCACTACATCAGACATGGGTTATAACTGGCATTACATCAATTATGTCCGTAACTTTTGTTGCCTGAGTGCAGATTTCATGTTCTTTTCCTACTGGATTCACAGGCTAGCTGCCCCAGTCTGTACTTCTCGCACTCTTGTGATGCACTGTTTTTGAACTCTGTTGCTTCTCACATTGCTAAACAGCTGCTGCCAGAGATGCTAATCAGCGTGGGATACAGTGGTTGAGCAAGCTGTTTACAGCAGTCGAACACATTTGGAGGTCTTCTTCTTCAGCTCCAGGCATTCCTGGATACTGTTCCAGAGCATTTTTCAATCACCTTTAAGGGGTTTTGAAAATCAGCAAAAGCTAACCAGCATTAGCTGAAACAACAGACATGATGTACCATCCAGTATCGACTGGGAGTGGGAGTGTAAAGCACCCAGAGCCCCCGGGACTGGGTGCCATATATAAGCAACATTTTACTTACTTACTTACTGCAGCAGGAGCAAATGCTGGTGCCACTGAAAACACAAGCTTTGAATGCCTAGAGGACTGGAAACTCCACTGTCAGAAGGAGAGAATGCCTGGTTAATTCTTTGTTCACTAATGAGACTGAACCGGATAAAAGAAAGAGGGTGAGTTAAAAGACATTGTTTATAACACTTGAAAATCTCAGTAAGAAAGAACTCAATCATTTTTATAATAGGAGCACTTTGGAGAAGTATTTGGAAAATGGTTGGTCCCCATGGGGCTTGCGAATTGATAAAGTGCCTGCATGTAGACTTGAGAACCAAATGCTCAAAACAGGGTGGGAGGCTCCTTTGACAGCCTGTACTGTAGAGTTAATTAAAATAATTATCAGAAAGAATGAGAGGGAATTAAAGAAGAAATTGTATAAGTACAAAATCAAGTAAAAGAATGTACTGTACATCCTATCCTATTTTTAGAATTTACTGTACATCCTATGGAACAAACTACAAGAATAAACAATACAAAATCTACAACCATATACAAGTAATAAGGTATCTGAAGTGGCAGGCTATAAGATTGTCTTGGCTACTACTGCTGCTCTTGGATAATATCCACCCAAAACCTGGCCCAGTGCAACTTACTCCAGCTCAACAAAAAAAAAACACACAGGTTTAACAGTTGCCTCCATGAACATATGCAGCCACCTGGCAAAGTTCAGCTCACTGCAAGTGTGGGTAACCCAGCATCAACCTGACATTCTTTCAGTAATCGAGACATGACTCACACCAAGGGTAGCTGACACAGTCATCCAGATCCAAGGATACACAGCCTTCAGACTCGACAGGGTAGGCAAACGTGGAGATGGATGTGTAACTTACATAAAAGACCACATCCAGGGGGTAATACTTCCTCCAATCAAAACCAGCAGCAACACCCAAATACTGGCACTAAAAATGCTCCAAAGCACACAAGGGAAAAGCCTAACAGTACTGTCAGTATATATCCCTCCCAAGGATCAATCTTGTGGATTCAAGGTAGCCCTTGACTACTTCACTGATCTTCACCACAATACCGAGCTTGTCATAGTGGGAGATTTCAACATTAACTGGAACTCCCCAGATGCGGTGCAGTACATACATGCCCTATCCTCCATTAACATGACCCAGCTAGTTGACTACTCCACTTGCCAAAATTATCGAACAGGGACTAGTACATTAATTGACTGGCCAATCACCAAGTGGCTGGAGAGAATTTCCTGCACTGAGGTCCTCACAGATTCCATCAGTGACCACTCTCCCATACTCTGTACCTGGTCCATCAAATCACCCAAGATCCCTCACAACAAGGGTATTAAAAAGAGGGAAACTGAGCGCACTAAAAGCTCACCTAGAATGCCAAGACTGGGATGCTATCCACACTGCTACGGATGTAGACGCAGTTCTTGAGAGCTTTAATAAAAAATTCAATGAGTCCTGCGATATATTTGCCCCTTACTCAAAACGCAAAGTCAAAGGCGCATCTAAATCATGGATCTCTCCACAACTTCTCAAGCAGATGAAGGTCAGAGACATTCTCTGGAACATAGCAAAAAGCACATGATCACAGGTAGACTTACAGGACTATAAAACGCCCAAAGCAAGTGTACCTGGGCCATAATAATGGCCAAATGTCAGCATTTCAAAAGTGAACTGGCTAACACCTGGAGTGATAGCCGGGCATTTTGGGAAAACATTAAGGCCCATAATGGCAAACCAAATAAATCTCCACCCACTGTGCTAAATGTTGATGGTGCCCCAACACAAGACCCCAGTATCATCGCCAACACATTCAATAAGGCCTTCACTGACCTCAGCAAAGTGCTGCTGCATGACTTCTTCAAACCCCCTAGCACCAGTAACTCAGAGAAGAAGGATTACTTCCCCTTTTACAAGCCCCTCACCTTCTATCTCAAAATTGTCACACTAGCTGAGGCCAAAAAATACCTCTCCCAAGTTCTCAGTAAGGTGAGAGCAAGTAGCGACTCGCTTGACCTTAAACTTGTCGTACTCACCTTAGGCGTGTTACTCCCACCTCTAACAAGCATCCTAAACTTATCATTTATATCTGGTAAATTCCCTTGAATATGGAAGGCTGCCATGGTAATGCCAGTATTCAAAAGTGGAGCTAGAACTAGCCACACTAATTATAGACCTATCTCAATCTCCCCCAACTGTCCAAAGCATTAGAAAGCATTGTGTATGACCAAGTTGTCGAGTACCTTGACAAACACCAGCTACAATGCCCCGAACAGCATGGATTTAGAAAGCAGCACAGTACCACTACTGCCGTAGTTAATTTACAGGGTACATACACAATGCATTAGATCGGGGGCTCATGGGGCAACCTACATTGACCTCACCAAGTCTTTCGACATAGTTAACTATGACCTACTATTAACCCAACTTTTGCACATTGACCTATCCACTGAGTCCATAACTTGGTTTAAGAGCTACCTCTCAGAGGGGGCATGGCTACCACCCGAGCTGAATGGACGCTTGAGCTCTGAGCTCCTGCCTAACCCCTGAAAATCCATCTGTTTATCCGCAGTTCCTCTACCAAACTCAGCGCGATTTGTTTGGTATACATGCCCGGGTAATTCATGTTTGGTGAGATTTGTAGTTTTTACTTTCAGCCGCTTTGGTTCGTGATTATCTCTCTCCACAGTCTGGATTTGAGCAACGAGGCCTACTGCTCGATTAGATGGAGACTGTAACTCAGGCTAATCTGCACCAGGGCAATATGCCCGAAATTCGCCAAATGTTCTCCGAGATTCTACAACACATGGACAATTTAGATGCGGTGGCTAAGCAGAATGCGACTGACATTAGCAATTTGGCTCAATGGGCTTGTGTTACTGAGCACAGATTAGCTGAAGCGGAGGATGGATGGCATAAAGTGAGCACCCGGCTCCGGGAACAGGAGTGCCTTATTTAGCTACTTTGGGGCAGGGTGGAGGATTTGGAGAATCAAAGTCGTCGCAATAACTTGCGGTTAGTGGGATTTCCAGAGGGGTGTGAAGGATCTGACACCATCACTTTTCTACAAAAAGAGTTGCCTGCATTGTTGGACTGGCCTGATAAGGCCCCTATTGAAATTGACAGAGCCCATAGAACTCTGATGCCTCGTCCTGAGGCTGGGGCTCGCCCGCACACAATACTGGCTCGCTTTCTCCGGTTTCAAGATCGAGAGCTGATTACTAAACTGGCTCACACCAAAAAGGAGCTATACTGGAAAGGTCATAGAATACAGATCTTGCAGACTACTCTCAGGAAGTTACAAATAGACGTCAGGCTTTCTGCTGCCCATGAGCCTATGCTGAATTGGGGCTTGAATATTCCTCCAATACACCCTGCTTAGCTAAAAATAATTTACTATGGTGCTCCCAGAATCTTTGACAACCCCACTGCTGTGGAGCAGTTCCTCTGAGCAGGCCCCTAAACTATCTTGGGGCCACCTGCGTGCACCCTCTGGCTCACTGGCTACTCGCAATCAGCTCATGCCGATGGAAGTAACACCACAGGACCCAGGCCTTATTTCTCAGATGCACAGTTCGACCCAGAGTACCCAAAACTACCCATCCTCATCTCCATCTAAACGCTTGGGTGGTAGTGGTAAATGAAGAAATAGGAGACGACAAAGGCATGAGGGGCTGCACATTGATAAGACCCCTCGTCTCCGGTCAAGGAGCCACAGTGGAAGCTCGGAGTCCTCGGCTTCTCAGGATTCTTACAAACCTGATATGAGTAATAATAAATTTCAGCCGCTGATGGATCTGCCAACGGAAGACTCTCTGGCCACCTCTTCCTTACCTCCCCAGTCTTCTCCCTCCAGGGCCACTGGGTCGAAAGGTCTCAGGGCTTCCTCTAAGCCTGAGGTTCAAGACCTCTCTGGGGACACTCCACTAAGCCCGAACAAGCCACGGGATTGTACACCTATGGAAGAAGCGCTCCCTGTGAAGGTGGCTGTGGGCTGATGCCCCTCCAGTTCTTTTTTTTTTTGTGGCCTTCTCATTGGACTGGCACATGCTGCCGAGGATGCCCTGGTGGTATTAGTCCGCAACCAACCTGCTCCACCAAGATCTCATTCTTGTTCCCTTCTCTCTCCCTATTTGAACTCTGGTCAACTTAGGAGGCATTTTCAATATCTGGTTTCTCTTTGGTTTTCTGGACCAGGACAGTGTTGGACCTTTCCTGGACTGCTGAGTGCATTACTTCCTATATGATCATCCGATTCTGTGTGCGGACTAACACGTTACTATAATGTATTCTCACCTGGACCCCAGTAAAAGGGGGGCATCGCCTTTTTTTTTTAGTTGTGTCCTGTGGGTAGAAGGACTCAATTGATGTCAACGGATAGGGGTGGGTGATCTCGGATCTGGAGAGTCCTTTTTTTAGTGTAGTCTCTGGCTACTACCCCAACAACCTCCGCTGGTATCTGGATCACTGCTGGTCGATACAGTCAGCGGTTGCTGGTCTGTGATGGACTTGTGTTTGGGGTTGGGTAGGGGTGGGGAGGTTCAGGGACTGGGTGTTTTGGATAGTTACGAATTGGTTATTTATCTATTTGTTAGGGGCACTTGTTGCCCATGGACACTTTGTTACATTATGCTGTTTTATGTTTTTCTATGGCAATCTGAAACTTAGGGCTATTTATGCTACTACAGGAGTAGCTAGGGGGTCTGGGTTAATTGGGCACAGTGTACTTGGGTGAGGCTTCCTCCTGTATTCCCCTTCAGCCATGATAGTAAATTGGACGCATGGGACTAGATTTGTCTCTTGGAACATGAGGGGCTAAATTCACTAGTTAAGCGCAAGAAAGTCTTGCTCCACTGAAAGAAATTGCAGCCTATGGTGGTGTTTCTCCAAGAGACAAGACTGTCCTCATATGAGGCTATGAAGCTCAAGCGGGATTGGGTTGGTGTGGAGCTCCATAGCGCAGCTAAGGGACATAAGATGGGAGTCTCTATTTTACTTCACAAGAACCTGGGGTGGAAAGTGAAGCATCACAAACAGGATAAGGGGGGAAGATGGCTCCTGGCTGAGTTAGAGACCCCAAGGGGTCCTTGATTCTTGCCAACCTATACGCCCCCAATCAAGATTGCCCTCAGTTCTTTTTCGCTCTGAATCAGGCCCTTATCGATTTCAACAGTTCCAATGCTCTGGTGGTCATGGGAGGGGATTTCAATTTAGTTTTAGACTCTGCCATGGACAGAAGTCACAAAACTCTTGAACCTCACAGGCAGGCTCTCAAAGCGGTTCAGGCACTAATGTCAGAGCATGCTCTGCTGGATGTGTGGAGAACTATGCACCCAGGGGTTTATGACTACTCTTGCTAGTCCCAGGTCTACGGTTCCTCTAGGAGGATTGATTTTGGCTCCTCTCATCAGGCCTATATAGAAAGTTACCAATACTGATATGCACTCCATTTTGTCTCTGACCATCGCCCATAGGTTCAGGGTCCAATTGGCGCTGACTCTACTCCTACCCCATGTGGCGGTTGGATCCCCTGTTAATTGAGGATGCTGATTTTGCTCGCTGGTTGGGGCCTGTGGTACAGGAATATTGGGAGTCCAATGATAATGGGGAGGTGAATGATTCAACGCTTTGGGAGGCCTTTAAGGCCACCATTAGGGGCAGAATTATTTCTTACGCCTCTGCTAGGCGGAAACGGTGTCAAGTGAACCAAAGGGCTTTGGAACAACAACTAGCTTCTTTGGAGGCCCAGTATAAGTCCTCAACTCCGTCACAATCATTATTAGCTCAGTTGAATAGCGCTAGGATTTCTCTGAACGCCCATTTGACACGGCAGGTGGAACTAAATCTCAGACGGCTGCGCCACTCCTATTGGGAAGAGGGGGGGAGCTAGTTAACTTTTGGCCTATCGGCTAGCAACAACAGGCATCTCACACCATTCATGCACTGAAAGATATACACGGGTCTCGACCTGCTCTCATAAGGGGATAAACAAAATTATGGCTCAGTTCTATGAGGCTCTTTATTCTGATCCCCCGTCCTCGAGCATTCAAAGATTTTGGGAGACCTTCCTATTCCCCAGCTAGCGACTTCCGATGCTAAACTTCTGGAGGTGCCTATCACTGTGCTGAGGTGGAACAGGCCATTGCTTAGCTGAATTCTCAAAGCCCCAGGTAAGACGGCCTCCCCGTGGACTTTACAACCTAAGGAACTTAACTTGGCCCTTTCTTGAATAGGATGTTATGGAATTCCTTACAGGTGGGTTCTCTCCCTCTATCCCTGAGGGAGGCCACCATCACAGTGCTACCGAAAAAGGGGAAGGACCCTTTACTCCCCGCTAGCTACCGCCCTATATCCCTTATTAATGCGGATGCTAAAATCCTGGCTAGGCTTCTTGCTAGTAGGCTAGAGCACCTTATGAGTGATCTGATCCACCCTTCCCAAGCAGGGTTTATACAGGGGCGCCTAGGGTCTGATCATCATAGATCGTTGATGTCACTGGTACATCAGACTACAGTATCTGGTAAACCCTCCGTGGCCCTAGCAATCGATTTTGAAAAAGCATTCGATACTGTACAGTGGCCCTTTCTGTTTCACACTCTCTATAGAATGGGGTTCAGCCCTGGCTTTACCTCTTGGGTTAAGCTGCTATACTCCTCCCCCATGGCCTCAGTCTTAACAAATGGGATCATGTCCCCGCCCTTCTCTCTCCAAAAAGGTACCAGGCAGGGGTGTCCCCTTTCCCCTCTCCTTTTCGTATTGGCTATTGAACCATTGGTCATTGCACTTAGAGAGTCACCTCACATTCCCGGGATACGAGTGGGTAGTAGTATTTTTAAAACATTTTTATACGCTGATGATTTGCTCATTACAACGGAGGCCTCTGCTGGACTGATTGACAGTATTCTTGAGATTCTGGCTACCTTCGCTGAGGTATCGGGACTTAGGATCAACCACTCCAAAACTGAAGTGCTCCTGCTGAATCCCAAGACCCCTGGGACTGACTTCATAAATAGAGGCCTCCGCTGGTCCCCTAATGGTATAAAATATTTGGATATTATTCTTCATTTTAATATTGGGAAAATGGTCGTTGCCAATTTCATGATGCTGTTGGAGTCTCTTAAACAGGACATGGGGTGGTGGAAGGCCTTAAGGCTGTTGTTGGCCGGTAAAATTGATTCCATCAAAATGATGGCCACCCCCAGGGTACTATACCTATTAGCTCACCTGCCAGTGGTTATCCCCCAAAGATGGTTTCAGAAAGTAGATGCATTAGTGGGGAATTTTTTATGGGAAGGGGCCATGCCCCGGTTTAGTAAACATAAGCCTCGTCAGCACTGGAGTAAGGGTGGATGGGGCCTTCCCTGGTTTAAAAGATATCATATGGCCTTCATTACCTCTCAAACTATCAGGTGGTTTGCTAAGATTGGTCTATCCTCCCCAACATGGCTGCATTTAGAGGCATCACTGGCCCAGGCCCCCCTCACCAGCGGTGGTGCTCTATAACAAAACCAAGGTATTTCAGGTCCTTTCTCCTCCCATGCAGGTTTCGATTCTGTATTGGAAACAAGCTCTCTCAATCCTGGGACAGGACCCTACTCCGTGGAGATATATGCTTTTGTGGAACAACCCAGGCCTCCAGATAGGGAGGTCTCCCATTTACTGGAAGTACTGGGAGGTCCAAGGCATCACCAGGGTTCAGGATCTGTTGCTCCCTAACAAAATCACCATAGATACTTTTGAGTCATTGAAAGAAAGATTTAGTCTCCCTCAATCCCATTTCTGGAGATACCTGCAGATTAGGGATGCTATTATTCACCTGCCTAATGCTCCACGAGCCGGAGAGGGCAGCTTTTATCTCACCCATTAGATGTCTGGGGGAAGAGTTGCAAGGGCCAGGCCAGCTTGCTATATTCTGCACTTAGGAATGCAGCTGCCGATCCCACTCAGCTGATTAAAGGGCAATGGGAAAAGGACCTTCAGGTCTCAATTTCGGACAGGCAGTGGAGACATAGCTGGTTCAGGGCACATAAGGCTTGTCGGGACGGGCGTACCCGGCTCATTATGAGCAAGACCAGTCATAGGTATTATAGGGACCCTGCTAAGCTCTACAAGATGGGTCTTCTCCCCAGTGATAATTGCTGGAGATGTGGTGAGGGTGGGGCGCATTTGTTTCACGTTCTTTGGGACTGCCCTATGCTGCATTCCTTTTGGTCTTCAGTTAGGAGTATGTGCCGACAAATATTCCCAGACATTAATCTAGACCCACCTCTTCTGCTTCTCGGGTGTGCACAACAGAATGTCTCTAAACTTAATCCTGGGGCCATATGGGTTACGGCTGTTGGGGTGGTTGCCAAACGACTCATTTTAATTAATTGGAAATCCTCTACGACGCCTTCCTTTCAAGATTTTTTATTGGCACTAGGCCATGGGGCCATATTTGAAAGGATCTCTAGCTTTGTGGCTGGTTCTGTATCCTTTTTTGAGAAATGTTGGTCGCCCTTCTTGCAATTTAAATTCTGCCACAATGTTTCCTCTCGTATAACCCCCCAACATGCCGATCCTACTGGCTCAGCTTGCTAACTGGTTGTGGAGGTGGTGCCCCCTCGTTCTCATGACTCCTGGCTACTCCTTTCATTGCCCTTCTGTTAGTGAAGATTGCCATTTTGTATATAGATGATATGGTCACTGGACCCTGATTAGACACACACATGTTGTATTTGCTACAGCGATGATCTGGCTTTCTATCTTATTTTATCCTTGCCGGACAGCTTTTATGTGTATCATGTACTATCTGTTCGTTATTTGAGGTGCAACTTCCCTGGCTGTTTCTGTATTAACTGTTTCCTTTTTTTTGTTTTTAATTTATGTGGCTGGATTCTCCTATGTACTTCCACAGTTTGCACCTATGGACTCTTGTATGTACTGTATGCAGTGTTAAGTTTACCCTAGTGGTCCTGCTCCCTCCTATAGCTGGGGTCTGGACGGGCTCTGATCAGTCATGTGTAAAGTACGTGTGTCTAGTGAATATTTCAAAACAATAAAAATTGTTGAACTACAAGAGCTACCTCTCAGAGAGAGTTCAAATACTGAAAATCATAGACATTTTCTCAGAGAGCTGCAGTGTAGTAACTGGGGTCCCCCAAGGCTCCATCCTGGGTCCTCTGCTCTTCAGTCTGTTTCTGAATCAATTACCACTTTCAGTTAATGACAAAATCTTACTGTATGCAGATGATGCAGTACTATACTCAAGCCACACCAATCCAGTAGCATTAAAAAATCAAATGCAATCCAATTTCTCTGCAATCGAAGTGTGGTTTCTAAAATCAAAATTGCTGCTTAACTATAAAAAAAAAAAAACACATGCTTTTCACCTCCTCTCATAGCAGAAGTAGGACCCATCACCTGAATGTAATAAACTGCAATAATGAGCCACTTGAAATGGTGCAATCCTTCAAGTACCTAGCGGTTACCCTAGACTGCTCTCTCATTTTTACCCAGCATATCAATCTCATTGCCAAAGTGGCTAATGCCAAACTAGGAGTTCTCCACAGGAACAAACAGTGCCTCACCAATGAAGTGCTGAATCTAGTGGGGAATACTTCAGTTCTGTGTGTAATAGACTATGGACTGGTGGTGTATGGAGCCGCAACCGACTTAGCCCTCAAGCATATAAAAATGATGCTCAATAAGGCATGCAGATTTGTGTCGAGAACTCATCGCCTCTCCCACACCTGTCAACTTTATGTACAATCCAGCTGGCTAAACTTACATAGCAGGATAAAATACCAGGCTTGCCTACTGGCCATGAAATCCACAATGGGCTTAACTCCCCCCGGGTGTTCAGAAACTACTCCGCAAGTCTAACAATGGTAGGAGTACTAGAGGTATTAACTGCCGATCCTTCTTAATCCACTTCAAACGGACCTCCCAAGGCCAATGATTCTATGAATATCGGGCACCATATTGATTAAATACATTGACCGAAGAAATCCTGACTGCAACCAAACTAGGTCAATTCAAAATCAAGCTTTGTGCCCTGCTTACAGCAACCATTGACTGTGGCTATTGTGCTTAATATATAATTCCTTAACCAGTATTTGTAATACTGTTTGATGTATTACAACTACCTGTAATCTGTGACTAATGAACAAAATATATGCCCCAATCTCTCTTTCCGAAGCCCACTGCCCACGTTTTCCCCTACAACCCCCCTAGTTTTTCTATACCTCCATTCCACCCCATTGGTTCTCCTCTCCCCATGGTTCCCTACCCCTCCCCCTCAATTCCACCTAGTCAGATACCATGCAGTGAAGGCCCACCCCTCTGTAAATTCACCCATACCCCCTCTCCTCCCCTCAACCCATGTTTTTCTTTGTTGGTCACTCCCATCGCCCTCTGATCGCACCCCCCACCTCCTATTCTTCCCTTTCTAGGTCCTGTCCTTCTCAACAGGCACTGGTTATAGGCCACCATCCAATAAAAATAAAACTTCTGTTTTCCCCACCTGCAGCACTCACAACAAGAACTGTCTCAACACGTTTGCATTTTTTACTCCTCTAGTTTGTAACTAGCTAAGATCTTACGTTGTATCATCTGGTTGCCTCATTGTATATTATTACTGCTAATATGTATTCCTTTTTGTCTCTGTATCTCTGTAATTCACTGTACTGATGAGGAACCTTTATAAACGAGCTTTAGCTCAAAGGTAAATGTAATCCGATTGTTTCTAATAAATAATAATAAATAATAATCCTGAGTTTAATGAGCTCAATAAAGGATACACAAATAAAACTGCTAAATCTGAAACTGAATTGGTGAATCGGAAGAAATCCAAACTAAACAGTGATGCAGGTGGCTTTGACAAAACAAACAGAGTTTTGAGCAGCACAACACTGCCGAGTGGGGTGCTCCTACAGGAGGAAGCTAAAAAAGAAGAGCACTCCAGAGCACTCCAGACAGAGTAATTTGAAAATATAAATGCTGTAATAGCCTTTGTTTAAAGCCAGAAATCAGGCCAGAAGCCCCTTTGCTTCAGCGTTCGTGCCTTCCTAAGGGGATATGGCTTAGTAGAACAACAGGCTCACATATATATATTGCTTATGACATCATCAAACTGTGACACCAGTAATTAAGAAAAGTGTGTACCAAATTGTGTTTAAACACACAGTAATTAGCAAAAAGGATTTTCTATATATACATGAGAGAGTGGTTAGAAAAAGGCTAATTATGTATATCAATTATTAAAGAAAAACTACATTTGCAGGCATTCAATTCTGTTCATACTCCTATGCACTGAAAAATTACCTAATACTAATCATTTTACATTTCTTAAATCAGTGCCTATTTTGAGAGTATTTAGAGAGTGGATTTAAAATATAGCAAATATAAAATGTTTAAACACAATTTGGTACACACAACCAAGATTCCTCATTGTTATCCTTTATGGGGCTTGAGCATATCCTTTCTAGAAGGTGTGGGGGCGAGAGAGTAAATTGTTTACTCAGGCAAGAAACCAGGTGGATAGTTTCTTTCAATGCTGAACAACCACATGGGTTGAATGAGGAAGTAGTTTATGCACCCTATATAAAGTGAAACTCAGGACTCTTAATTGAGTGACTTTTTACTTTCCATGGCCCCTATTAATCTAATGCTTTCTCTGTCTTACAGGTTCAGACTCTTCATGACTTATCTCCTTTTGAATCTAGTCTGAGTCATGTGATGTCGAGCTCAGGGACAATTTCCCCCCTGCATACCCAGTACGTCAATGTTTGCAATTTTACATACAGTAGGAATATATTTACTTTTTAAAAGTTTTAAAATTAATAATTGGATCAACATAATGTGCCAATAGTGGAATTTTGTGTCCTGTAATGCATTTAGATAATACTTTCATCTGTGCGTTCCTTTATTCATGACTATATTTATTCAAGGAATTTTGTGTCCGCCCCAACCCGATTTCAGCTGAATCTCTTTGTAAGTGTTTAGAAAAGTAATTTGTTATTGTTAGTGATTGGGCCACTACATCAAACAGAAGGCATATGCATGTGTAAAAGAAGCATTGTAATTTACGTGACTCCACCCCCTGACTAAGACTGATTGCTGGTCAAAGCACTGGGGCAGTTTTTCCGGTCTGTCTCACTAATAATCCCTCTCTATTAATTGATATTATATCAATGGGTCCATAACATTTGTTGCCAGAGTGCAGATTTCATGTTCTTTTTCTGTAAATGGCATAGTGCATGTCGCTCTGACAAGGGGAGATTGTGTGTATTTTGCTTACTGTGATACTGTTGATTCTTTCTCCTTGCGTAACTTTTCGTTTGTACCATATCTAAAAAACCATCCCGTGAAGCTGAGGGGAGTACTGTTGGATGAATCTGATTCTTCATTAAGGTTACGTGACCTAGTCTCTGTCTACTAGATGGCTGCTTTTATTCGCATTATGTTTGAAAAGGGGCTTATGTTGTGTACTATGGGATCTGGACTGCCCCTGGCTCTTGGATCTGACTGCTCCCTCCTGCATGAAGATTACCCCTTTCTCATAATCAGTACTGTCTCCTTGTAACTTTGTTCTTTTCTTTTCCAGTAAATCAGACTGGATGGGCCTTGCGGTCCTTATCTGCCGTCAACTTCTATGTTTCTATGTTTCTATGTTTCCCTAGCCTGCTGATGTGGTACATAAATGTCTTTGTTTAATGATTCCAGTTCTTGACAGGTTTTAAATTTAATTAAGCGTTGTTGAATTTCTGCTGCTTCAGTGGCTGCTTGTGTTTCTAAATGCTTGTCTCTTTTGATTAATGCTTTAATTCTGCTGCTTTCACTCAGAACACCTTCTCATTCCTCTTGAATTCCCCTTCCTCCAAACCACATATTGGAGGCTTGTTCAATCTCAGTCCTCTCAGTAACCACTCCTGGTCAAGATAATGTTCAAGGATTATATGATCGTAAAACTGATTGAGTTCTTCTGCATGTGCTTTTTGTAACTTAAAAATAATTATTTCAACTGATTTCCACTTTCTATGTTTTCTTGTACACTATTTACATGAAGTACTCAATTTGCTCTCTCTGTTCTTCATCCAAATGATTTGGCGCCCTCGAGACAATGTACATTAACAGGCATCTCCTATTCTGTACTATAAGGAAGAACAAGCGTCTGGCTAAGTAGGGTCATTATTCCTGTCTAGATCCCCTACTGGGATGATAGCGGCTATTAGTTCTGTTATCTTCTGTACAAACTATGAAAGACTGTTCAGAAAAGCTAACCAGCCTCTCCACTCTATGAAGAACTTGATGTTAAGATCATGGTCTCAGCCTTCAAACTGCTCCCTCCACTTCTTATGGTCTGGCTGCTACTGGAACAGCAGAAACCTTTTTTCAGGTTGGAAATTATAAAAGTTCAGTGCGCTCTGAGATGGAGGTTGGTGAAGCAAAGGGCAGCCAGCTCTATTAAACAGTACAAGAAGAACCAGGTTAGTGCACTTGAGCAATCACTGAGAAACCAAATGACTGTATATTTGAACATTTTTTATTAATACATGATATGAGTCTATTACAAAAATTACAAACTGGAGGATGTCAAATGCAAGAACCCCGGCACTTCAATCAAAAAGGTCCTCATCATGGGGCTGTGATCTCATACAGATCTTATAACATATAAATAGCATAAATAATTAACACTTCATAATATTTCCACATGGATTTCATTACACATACCCCTTCAGGTATCTTCGACAATCTTCAGGAGGAAAAAAAAAGGATTGGTCCTTAGAGTGACCCAATTCTTGTGGAAAATACTGAGCCTGCAATTCAGACATGGTTTGTGCCAAATTAATGGCCACCAGAAAGAAGGTCTCCAGAAAAAGAAGTGTATTTCACAAGTAGCAACCAGTTCAAAAGGAGACACTGTAAGGGTCTCCAGAACCATGTTAAGGTCCTCTAATAGAACCGGTATATGGCCTGGTGAATGGATATGCAGGATACCTCTCAGGAACCTGCAGGACACCTCAAACTGGGTAAATGACAACAGCCAAATGTACCATCACAGAGGAGTTCTGAAGGCCCAGTTCCAAATCGGAGAGGATGTAATCCACAACAAGACTCACTGGACATGTAAAAGGGTAAATGCTACCAGAGGTACACCATATCATTAAATATTTTCCTTTTTGGGAGTATGCATACCTAGTAGATGGCTTATGAGCTGCATGGAGAACAACCACCTCAAAGCATTAGTTTTACATCCTCATGAGTCAGGCATGGAAGCACAGGGATCAAAGATCCAGGTATACCAGAGAGTCCTGCTCCTGTGACAGCAGTCCTACCTGAAGAGAGAACAGGATCAGTAGTTCTACTGCAAATTGTTGCAGCAGATGGAACAAAATGTGTGTGCACCGGAATAGGGCCACCAGAATCATGGTGGCTGGTTCTACCTGAAGCCTGCCCAGAACCCACTGAATCAGAGGGAATGCAGGAAGTATGTAAAAGAATCTCTCTTTCTAAGAAAGGAACAACAACTGTCACTAGAAAACTTGAGGTCCTGGAGCAACTGGGCAAAAATACTGCAGTTTTGCATTGTGTGGGGATGCAAAAAGCTTGAGCTCCAGATGACTGCATCTATCAAAGAGTTAACTGACAATAGAGTCCAGGATTACCCATGCATAGGACAGAGCCTAGGAATGAATGAAGTGATCCACCCAGATGTTGAAGGTGCTGGGCAGAAACACGGCCATGAGAAACACATTGTGTTTCACAACCCAATGGCAGTCCATCATTGTTTTCCTGCTGAAAGGATAGGTGAGAACACCTCCTTGTTTGTTGATGTAATGTATCCTTGAAACATTGTCCAACCAAACCAATATTGGCTGACCCTGGAGAAGGACACTGAAGGCCTGTAGGCCAAGAAGAACAACCTTCATCTCCAGAGTGGTGCTGTTGAGATAGCGATCGGGGGAGGACCAAAGACCTAACATCTGGAATGTCTGGAGATGAGCACTCCAAATAGAGGCCGAGGACTCTATTGTCTGACTCATGACCATCAGAGACATTGGACAGAGAAAAGGAGACCATTTTCTGAGGTTGGAGTGGTCCACCACCAGAGACGGGCATGACAAAGAGAAACCATCACCAAAATGGGACATTCCAGGTCGTCGAATTGTCAATTCCATGGACACAGAGGAACCACTGAGGAATTCTCATGTGCAAACATGTCAGAAGGACACGGAGGATGGCTGTAACCATCAATAAGATCAGTCCTAGAAGACATCTTGCTGACACATAATGGCTGGAAGACACCAAGTGTGCCTGGGCAATCAGAGCAGTGGCACGATCACCCAGAAAGAAGGTCCAGATGGCAGATGCTTCTGAGACAGCACCTATGTATTGATGGTGCTGTCAGGGTGTCAGAACCAATTTCAGTTTGTTGATAAAGATGCCCAGCTGATCAAACAGCTAGCATGTCTGAAATTAAGTGTAAATTATTGCTTCCTGGAATGGGGCTTTCAAGAGTCAGTCATACATACAGAACTTCATAGAAAGCTGTCGTCAGAAAAGGACAGCAGTGGCCCATTGAGTCTGTCCTTTCCCCCCCTTATTTACATTCCCATCCCTCCCTGTCTTACCCCCTCTTTTCCCTGGCTAATCCCTTAAACCTGTCCCATGCCCTCTTGAATCCCTCCACTGTTTCAGCTCCCAACACCTCCTTCGGCAGTCTGTTTCAGGAATCCACCACCTTTTCAGTGAAGTAATGTGCCCTTAAACTACCCCTGACTCTTCCCCCCTCTAACCTCAGACTGTGGCCCCTAGTTCTATCCATACATTTCCTTTTGAATAAGCTCCCTTCCTCTCTCCTGTTTATCTCTTTCATGTACTTGAATGTTTCAATCATCTCTTCCCTCTCCCTCTCCCTTTTGGTCTACAGTGAGTACAGGTCCAGCTCCCTCAGCCTCTCCTCAGGATAGCCGATGCATGCCCTGCACCATCTTTGTTGCCCTCCTCTGAACCCTCTCAACCACATCAATATCATTACGCAGGTGCAGCCTCCAGAACTGGACCCAAATGTGGCTTCACCATGAACTTGTAAAGGGGCATGAGTACCTCCCTCTTTCTGCTCATTATACCCCTCCCTATGCAAGCCAGCATTCCATTTGCCCTGCCCTCTGCTTTCCTGCACTGGTTCCCCACCTTGAGGTCATC
The DNA here is from genome assembly GCA_016271365.2 of Neoceratodus forsteri. Taxonomy (NCBI): domain Eukaryota; kingdom Metazoa; phylum Chordata; order Ceratodontiformes; family Ceratodontidae; genus Neoceratodus; species Neoceratodus forsteri. The sequence continues at coordinate 765,674,153 of CM028135.1, forward strand.
CAAATTTATAATCCCCAGGTCTTTCTTCTGCCTTGACTCTTACTTCCTCTCCCCCTAGCATGTACTTGGCCTGCAGGTTGTTATGCCCCATGTGCATCACTGAACACTTCTTGGCATTAAAACTCAGCTGCCATACTTCTGACCACTCCTCTAACTTTTTTAGGTCTAATCTCATTGCCTCTACACCCCACCCCCTGTGGTGTCCACCCTGTTTTCCAAATCTTCGTATTGTCCGTAAACAGGCACACCTTCCCCTTCAATCCATCAGCTATGTCTGACATAAATATATTGAACAGCAAGGGCGCCAGCACCGACCCCTGGGGCACCCCGCTTGTCACCCTCCCTTCACTACAGCACACCCCATTTACTACCACCCTCTGGCTTCTGTCCCTCAGCCAATTTTCCACCCACTTTGTTATTTTCAGCCCCACCCCCATGCTGTCCAGCTAACTGACCACCTTTCTATGAGGAACGAAGTCAAAGGCCTTCCTGAAATCCAGGTAGACCACATCCACTGCCTCTCCCTAGTCCACCACTCTTGTTACCCAGTCAAAATATTCTATGAGGTTCATCTGGCATGTCTGTCCTGTAGTGAAGCCATGCTGCTTATCATTCTGCAGTCCCTCTTCCTCTAGGTAACTGACCACCCTCTCCTTGACCAGTGCCTTCATCACTTTACCCACTACCGATGTGAGGCTGACAGGATGATAGTTCCCCACCTCCTCCCTGCTGCAATCTTTATGCAGCGGTACCTCATCTGCCCTCCTCCAATCTCTAGGCACCTGCCCAGTGTCCAGAAACAAGTTGAACAACCTTGCCAGTGGTACCGCCAGATCCTCTCTCAACTCCCAGAGCACCCTAGGATGTAGGGCATACGGTCCCATGGCCTTATCCACCCATAACTTCCCTAGCTCCTCTCTTACCCTGGCTTCGGTGACTGGGCTCGTGTTGACAACTGTGCCCTCCCTTTTCCTCTTCCTTAACTTTGGTCCACTTCCTCCCCTTCTACCATGAAGACTGAGCAGAAATATGTATTCAGTACTTCTGCCTTCTCAGAGTCTTCCACCGCCTGTATGCCCCCAGTCTCCCTTAAGCCTATTCCTTATTTGGCCTTCCTTCCATCTCCTGCATACCTAAAAAAGGTTTTGTCTCCCCTTTTGGTCTGACTAGCTATCATCACTTCTGTCTCCACCTTACTAAGAGCCATCCTTATTTTCTGCCCTGCCACCCTCCTCTTCCCCCTGTAAGACTCCCTGTCCTCTTCCCTCTGGGTCATCTTATATTAAGCGAAAGCCCTTCTTTTATCCCTAATTACCCTCCCCACCTCCCGGGGGAACTATAATGGCGTCCTCCTTCTTTTATTCTTCGTGACCTCCCTGATGCAGGTTTCTGTGGCCTTTAGCAACCCCTCCTTGATCAACCTCCATAGCTCCTCCATGTCCTCTAGCTGCCGCTTACCCTCCATTTCCTCCTTGAAATATCACTCATTTGGTTGAAATCCGGCCTCCCGAAGTCCATAACCTTAGTGCTCTGTTGGCACTTTTCCCTCCCTCCCCATCCTCACCTTGAATCCTCACCGTGTTGTGGTCACTTGTGCTTAGGTTATCCCCCACCTCCACATCCTCCATGATTTCCCCATTAGTGAGGACCATGTCTAATATATTACCACCTCTTGTGGGTTCCCTGACCAGTTGTTGCAGAAAAGCTCCTTGGAGGGACTCTAGGATTTCCTTGCTTCTGGCTGAAACTGCTAATGGGATATCCCAGTCAATATCCAGGAGGTTGAGGTCCCCAACCAGCAGAAGTTCTCCCTTAAGTGCTATCCTCTGCATCTCCCACAGCATGTGTCTGTCCACCTCTTCACTCAGAGCTGGGGGCCTGTAGAACACTCCCATTCGCAAGGATTCTCCAGACCTTTTGTTCAGCGTGACCCATAGGACCTCTGCTTCCTGATGGTTCCCCTGCTCCTCCATTACTCTGATATCCTCCCTGACATACAGCACCCCCTTTTTCTGAAGATTCTGTATACCCACTTCCCATGTGTGGTGCTCCGACCACCAGGTCTTGATTACAGCCACGATGTCTATTGCCTCGTCTGCTATTATGGCTTCTAACTCTGCCATTTTATTTCCTACGCTTCGGGTGTTTGCATACAGGCCTCTCCACCAGATGCTCCCATCGTCCTTGCCAGTGCCCCCTTCCCTTACTACAACCTCTGATACCCTGCCTGATGTGCTTATCCCCTCATCCTTGCTACTGCTCCCCTGTACCCTCCTGTGGGGGAGTGCTAACTAGGCAGTCCTTGCTTCCTGTGTCCTCTCCCATCTGTCTAACCTTGTACTCTCCCCCAGCAGCTTAAACCACTGCTCAAAACTCTATGTACCCTTGTAGACCCCCTCTCAGAACCCTAGCCCCTCTCTCACTGAGGTGAAGCCTGTCCTTCCAGTACAGGTCCTCATCCTCCCATGTGTCCCCCCAATCTTCTATGTATGCAAACCCTTCCTTCCTGCACCATTCCCTCAGCCAGGTATTGAATTCCTTAATCCTTTGCTACCAGACAGAACTGGCACAGGGGACCGGCATGACCTCAGAGAATGCCAGCGATCTCACCTCCACTTTGAAGCCTTTCGTCAGCACCCTGAATCTTTTCTGTACCTCTTCTACCTCATATCTGGCCAAATCATTGGTTCCCAAATGGATGACAAGGTGTGGTATACTCCCAGCCACCTTTGACCCTCCCTAATTTTCTGCACCATCCTCCCAGCTTCCATCCCAGGTTCACAGAACACTGATCTACCTCTATAGTTTAGCCCCCTTCTAAGCCAGTGGATCTCCTTGATTATCGAGTCCCTAAATACCATGACCTTCTCCTTTTCATGAGTCAGGAATACATAAAGACCTTCCCTTTGTGGCACTATGGCCACAACTGCGAAGTATCTGGTGAAGACACAGAGCACTGAAAATAAGTCAAGTGGCAAGACAAGAAACTGGTGATGAGAGCCCTCCAGCATAAAGCTGAGGTACTAATGGCAACTGCAAAGCACCTTGATAAGGTGGTAAGCATCATTTATATGCAGGGCACACATCCAATCCCCTTGCAGAAGCAGAGGGAGCAGGGACTGAAGAAGCACCATATGAATCCTTTTGTATTCAATGTGCAGGTTCAATCCCTTGAGCTCCAAAACAGAACAAAGATGAAAATGGCAGCAATAATAACTCTGGTTCAGCTCCACAGTAGTCATGGTCTCTACTGCCTGCTTGTGGAACAATGTTTGAACTTTTTCTAATAGGACAAACAGGTAACCTGGAGGGTAATGACAGGGAGGGGGAGGATGCACAGGAGGGGTAGACAGTAGCTCTAGGGCATGCACCTGTCGAACAGTGTCCGAGACCCTTGCATCGCTGTGATCTCCCTACACTTTGGCAGGAAGAGGAAGATACTGCTACCCACCAGGATCCCTGGGCATTTTGAAGGGTTCATGGGAGCTATAAGGGAGTATGAAAGCTCCAGGGGCAGCAGGGATGCCCCTGGAAGCCATACCCTTGGTGACCCTGACATGGGCACCAGAGGGCAAGATAGGAGATGATGGGGTATACTGAGACCCATGACCTAAGGTACAGGAGTAGCCATAGGCAGAATGAGAGAAGGGGCTATAAAATGAATATCTATAATGACTGTGGTGCTAAAGTGTTGGAGACTTGAGGGGCATTAAATCATTTTGAAGGACTGCAAATGTTACATGGCCATCTCCACATCAATGCCAAAGTGTTTCTGGTAAAAAAAAAAAAGGACACTGAGCATGGATTGCTGAATATCAGTGGTAAAGACAGCCACCCTTGGCCAGGCGTAGCACCTGAGGCAATTGCCAGTGGGAGAAGCATGGATGGAAGTATTGTATCTATGCATCATAGGCGGATTGCAAAACATTCTTTTCAGCATCCAGGCCATGGGCAATAGTCTGCCGAGCCTCCATTTTAGTGGGTCCATCAGGCAGATTGTTGGCCATGGCCAAAATGGCTTTCCACAGGCTATTCTGATATTTAATCATGGAAGCCTATTAATTAGCAATTCAAAGACCAAAGGATGCAGAGGCATAGGTCCTCCTGCCCATAAAAGCAAGCCTCCAGGACTCTTTGTCAGGAGATAGAAAGCTCATATGATGGGGTGCTTTAGGCCTGTCATGGGCTATCATAATGACCACAGAACCAGTCACTGACAGAGATGAATAGAAGACTTTAGTAGTTTGGAGCTGGATACTGCTTGTCTGCTTTGTGGGACACAGCAAAAAGAGCATTAGGTCTGTGCTAGGCAGCCACAGTGGCATCCGACAGAGCTGGGTGTATGGATGGGATGATCACAGTACCCATTGCAGGAATCTTCATATAAGTTCCTCTTATTTATTTATTTGCTTTTGGTAACTGGATGGGTGCACTAGGCATAGGGATGCCTATTTTCAGGCATGACCAAGGAGGATACAAGTCAAATACATGAGCAATACAATGTGACGCAGCACATAGAAAGGTGAACAATGGGAAGAAGGTCAGAAATACAACAACTTGGCAACTAGGAGATATACAGAGTTAGACAATGTCAAAATATAAACAATACAGTTACGAAAAGTCAAAATATAAACAAGTGCAAACAAGTACGGTATTGGTCCAAACAGGAAGACACAGAAATACAGTAAGTGCCATCCCGAGGCTCAAGCATCGAGAAGTTCAAAGAGGGGGAGGGGGGAAGGAGGAAGAGGTGGTAGGGGAAAAGGGAAAAAGTGGGAGAGAAGGATGAAGGTGAGCAGGGGAGGGTAAGACGGAGAGTGCAGGAAAGCCAAGGATGAAGACAGGAAGAATAAATGAGCTAAGGTGGATGAAAGCATGTACAAGGATTTGAAGCCAATAAATGTTCACGGTGGAGTTTCTTGAAACCAGCATGGATAGGAGTTAAGCAGATAGCTTGAGGGATAGAATTCCAATACTTAGGGGCTGCGTAAGAGAAAGCACGTGCAGCCATAGAGGTTTTCCACTTAGGGATGAACAGAGGGGCTTGGTCATTAGATCGGAGACCGAGGAAGGGGGGTGGGAATGCAGTAAGGAGGCAAGGGACTAGGGGAGGCCTGTTCTATTTATACTGTCCATTAGAGAGCCATAGGACAGTAGCCAATGAGCAGCAGGGCTGGGCCAGTTTAGGTCAGCATAGAGTAGACAGTGGTGTTTGAACCATGGTAATGCTGAGGCATAGCAGCAGATGTTATTATAGGTGGTGTCCCACTTAAGAGGGAGGTCTTAGATGCCCCTAGGTAGGTGACTGAGCCATAGGCCAGGGCTGGGAGCAGTAGGCCTTGTGCCACGGCAAGCCTGGCAGATGGGGTAAGGGCATAGCTAGTACAGTAGGCACCTCCAATTTTATCATTAACTGATTTGCAGGTGGTGGTGATATGGAGGTCGAAATCCAGGGATTCATCTAGCAGAATGCCTAGGTATTTGAAGGAGTTAGTGCTAACTACCAGGGAACCATCGGCACATGATATTTGAAGGGAGTTTTGATTTGCTTTGAGTCTGGCTGAAGAACTGAGAAGCATGGAATGCGTTTTGCTTGCATCATGGACAAGGTTGTTTTCGGTTAGCCAGGACTGAATGCTTGGGAAGTCTACGGCTAGGGAGTTGTTAATATCCACGATATTACAAGCACTGCAGTAAATGACAAGGTCATCTGCGTAAAGCAAGGAAGAGCAGGTTGGTGCAAGCGATGGGAGTTGATTTATGAAAATAGAGAAAAGTAACAGGCCGAGTAGATATGTGGATATGGCCTACCTTGACTTTAGCAAGGCATCTGACACAGTCCCGCACAAAAGATTAATAACCAAGTTAGCCAGCCTGGGAGTGGGTCCCAGGGTGGTAGCCTGGGTAGCAAACTGGCTGCACAACAGGACACAGAAGGTAATAGTGAATGGAACACATTCCGAAGAAAGGGGGGTTACTAGTGGAGTACCTCAGGGCTCAGTACTGTGTCCAGTCCTCTTTAACATCTTTATAGGTGACATTGCAGAGGATCTGGAGGGAAAGGTATGCCTCTTTGCAGATGACACAAAGATCTGTAACAGAGTTGATACACAAGAGGGGTAGAAAAGATGAGAAGGGACTTGGCAAGGTTGGAGGAATGGTCAGACATATGGCAATTTAGATTCAATGCAAAGAAGTGCAAAGTAATGCACCTGGGAAACAAAAACCCAGAAGAAGAGTACACAATAGCAGGGGAGGTACTAACAACAACAAAAATGGAAAGGGACTTGGGGTAGTCACATCAGATGACCTAAAAGTGGGTAAGCAATGTGAAAAGTTGGTAAGGAGAGCCAGGGGGATACTGGGATGCATAGGAAGGGGCATCACAAGTAGAACAAGCATTTGTCAATGCCGAATGTTTGCTTGCTGGCATTGGCAGTGGTAGTGTAGAAGTTACAGAGCTACGTAATAGGAATGGCAGTGAGTATTGAACTGAAGCCAACCCCACCACCACCCTGCAGAGGTGACAGGCATTGGGGTGTGCGTTTGGGTGCGTCAGGCATACTTGGCCATGCCATTTCACCACACCCACTCTGCAGAGACTGACAAGTGTCACGTGTTCCTTGGGGTCTTTGGCCCTTATGCGCACCCCATTTCATTAGGAAATACAGTGAGATGGGTGCGATATAGGAGAATGGGGTGAAGTTTGGGGCCGAAGAGTCAAGGCATACCTCGATGCCTCTCAGTGACTGCAGGGTGTGGAATGGTATAAGCATCACAGGCAAGAATCCCAAGTCACACCCTGATTCTGTCATTCTCTATAGGGTTGGGCGATTTAGTTGAAAAGCCTAATACCTCAGGCATTCGTTGGTATGTTAACTCCAAATTTTCAACATGTTTGTTTTGTGACCCCACCTCATGAACAGGGGAATATCAGTTTAGTAGCCAAAAGCTGCTTATGCACAGTGACTACGGCATTTAGCACCAGGTGCAAAAATATTCGAACAGGATGTAAAAATGACAGCTGTACTCTTTCATGGGGAGGTGTAAAATGGCTATGTTGCAATTGTGTAGTAAAATATTTAAAAATGGTGAAGTCACGGCGCACATAGAAACTGTACAGCACACCGTTATCTAATTAGGTTGGGGATTTTTATAGCAGATTGTCAACTCAGGCATTTTGGTGCCTCAATCATGAACAGTGTCACTGTGATTTTCTTTATCTGTGCCGAACAATGATTTCCCACAGCGACCACGATCTCTGCACTGAAAGTGTGAAACACACTCGCCATGTTGTGAAAATGGCAGCTGTACTGTTCATAAGGAAGTGTTGAAAAATACCACTAGTGAAAATCTGGACTGAAAATATTACAAAGTCATGAACTAACGAGGATGCGTGGAAACTGCATAGTGCTCACTCATACCACAGTCATTTTATGGACTTTTGTCACCAAATTTTCAACATAGCCATTTTAAGACCTCTGCTCATGAACAGTGTAACTGTGATTTTCTTAATCTGTCCTAAACATTGCTTTCGCACATCAACAGCACCATCGTGCGCTACATGGGCGGAAACACGTTTTGGGCAGGATGTGAAAAATGACAGCTGTACTGCTCATAAGGAGGTGTGGAAAAATGGCAATGTTGGAAATCTGGTGAAATATTGAAAATTGCAAAACCTATGGCGTAGTGAGGAACTGCGAATGCATGCTCAGAAAACAGTCATTTTAGGATGTTTCACCAAATTTTAACATAGCCATTTCAAGACCTCTGCTCATGAACAGTGTCACTGTGATTTTCTTAATTTGTCCGTACATTGATTTCTTTACACTGACTGTGCCATTCTGCGCTACATGGGCGGAAACACATTTTGGGTGAGATGTGAAAAATGACAGCTGTACTACTCATAAGAAGGTGTGGTGAAATGGCAATTTTGAAAATCTGGAGTGAAAATATTGAAATTATGAACTCTACGAGCCTGCGTAGGAACTACTTAGCCTGACGCTCGTTAAACAGTCATTTTTTGGAATTTTGGCGCAAATTTTCAACATGGGGTTTAGGCCCCCTTCTCATGAATGATGTCACTGTCATGGCGGTATTCAGGCGAAGGAGTTCGCAGTCTGTGCGAAATCACCGCCGAACCAGGCCTGCGTGACAGTGACATCATCATGAAAAATCCAAAACCCATGTTGAGTGATGCAAAATCCCAAAATAACTGAGATATGCAATAAAGTTGAAACCCCCTATCTAGCCCATTATACAGCTTACGGCATTTCCTCAGTTCGCGGTCGGCTTTGAAGAGTGCAGGCGTGTTCCAGGTCCACGAAGATGTCGTCGGCGCGGTCCGGAGGTAAGTATGGGGTGGGGTGTGTGGGAGAGGCTGGAGTGCGCAGTGGGTGGAGTGCGGGTTGTGGGGGGGTCGGGAGATGCACCGCTGGACTGTTTTTTCTTACAGGTTAAAAAAAAAAAAGGCGTCGTGGGACCGTTTGCCATGCTGGGGTGGGCTCCCAGCATGGCACAGGACTTTGGGGGCGTTCAGCCGACGGGGATTAGGCACCCGTTGTAAAAAACAAAGCATGGACCGTTTGCCACGCTGGGGTGGGCTCCCAGCGTGGCCTGAAATTTGGGAGGGCGCGTTCAGCCGGCGGAGGATTGGGCACCCCGTGAGGCAACCATGAGGATTGCCATGCTGGGGTGGGCTCCCAGCATGGCATCAACTCTGAGGAGGAGACAGGCGCGGATTCAGCCGGCGGGGATTGGGCACTCCGTCGGCTATACACTGCGATGCAGGAGCAGCGCCGCCTGCGGCTGGGAGCTGCGCGTGAGCAGCTTCTTATCGCTGCTCACTCAGCGTAGCTCCCCTTTCAACTGTATGCCACTGCATTTTGGAGCATGTCATAGACAGCTCCAAATGCGATAGGTTACAGGGGCCGCACCTGCAAGCACACTGCCTGAATTGGAGGAGGAGGTGACACACCTCCGAAATCTCCGATGATGGAACTATGTTTCTTGCACATGCGTGCAAGCAAACATAAAAAGGGAAGTGGTTATCCCTCTATGCAGACAGTTGGTGAGACCCCATCTGGAGTACTGTGTGCAGTTTTGGAGACCTCATCTACGCAAGGACATAGACAGGATGGAAGCAGTCCAGAGGAGGGCAACTAAAATGGTGCAGGGTCTGCAGCAGAAACCATATGAAGAGAGAGTGAGAGAACTTAATATGTATACTCTTGATGAAAGGAGGGACAGGGGACATGATGAAACTTTCAAGTACCTCAAGGGAATCAACAAAGTCCAGGGGATAGCATCTTTCAGAAAAAGAGCTGTGTAAGAACAAGGGGCACAATTTAAAGATGGGGGACGGCTCGGGGTAATGTGAGGAAATTTTTTTTTCACGGAGAGAGTGGTGGATACATGGAACCGCCTTCCTGAGGAGGTAGTTGGGTCTGAAACAGTGGGGGAATTCAAACATGCATGGGACAGACATAAGGAAATTATAGTGGGGGTTGCAGGAAGTAGGCTGTTGGTTAACTAGAATCTGCAGCTTATCCAGTAGGTAGGGAAATGGGCAGACTGGGTGGGCCAAGTGGTCCTTATCTGCCATCAAAGTCTATGCTTCTATGTTTCTATGTTTCAAGTATGGAGCCTTGGGGAACCCCTATATGTATGGAAGAAAGATCGGATATAGCTGAGTTAAATGCTACGGACTGCTTCTGGTTGGATAGACAGCTATTGAACCAGGCAACCTAAAGAGAAGGAGAAACAAAAAGAGAAAAGTTTTGCAAGGAGAAGGGTATGGTTAACCAGGTCAAATGCCTTAGTTAAGTCAATGAAGAAAGCACCTGTCAAGAAACCAGCTTCCATGGCAGTATAAATGTCAGCTGTGAGTTTTAGGAGGGCAGTGGAAGTACTATGGCCTTTGCTGAAGCCATGCTGGGTACCTGAGAGAAGGTTAGGCTTCTGTAGGTATACTGTGGTTTGGGTAGCCACTGATTTTTCAGGATTTTACTGAGCACAGAAAGAACAGCTATAGGTCGATAGTTAGACATATCTTTAGAATCACCTTTCTTAATTCTTGCTATTTTCCAGATGTTGGGAACTGTGCTGTGACATATCGACAGGTTAAAGACTTTAGTTAAGGGGGAGGCAATGAAAGGGGCAGCGACTTTCAGTAGCCTGGGTTCCAGTCCATCAGCACCAGAACTAGTGCTATGAGGGTTGGAGAGTAGCAACTTCAGAACTTCAGCTCTGGTTATGGTCCGAAACCGGAACGATGGATGAGAGAGCACTGGTTCAGTGTCCACAGAGCTGGAAGTGGGGGGACCAGGGGGAAAGGAGGCCGAGTAGCTTGATAGATCCGAGAAGTGACAGTTGAATGCATTGGCTATGGTCATCGGATCATTACAGTGTATGACATTTAGCAGTATGTCATTAGTAGTAGACAACTGATTGGCTCAAAGGAGAGTTTTTATAACGGACCAGAATTTCTTGGAGTCACCAACAGATTTCATTAATAAGTCCTTGCAGAAAGAGCTTTTAGCTAGATAAATTTTCCTTTCACAGGAATTCCTCTGTGCCCTTTTGTCATTATAATCTGCCTGTAGCCCTGAGGCCTTGAAACGCTGCCAACTTTTGTCCCTAGCCCTGAGTTGAGTAAGAAGATGTTTGGTGAGCCACTTTTTTTCTGTATCCCGTACAGGGCATGTGACTTGGGGAGCATGGAGGTTCTGGAGACATCCAAACCTTGCAAGGAAATAGTCAAGGGCTGACTAAGCATTTGAGGATGCAAAGATGGGTGACCAGTCTATCATAGAGAGATCATGCATAAACTGTGCCTGATTAAAATTGGCCAGATTGCAGAAAGTGATGAGCTTTGGAGGAGGAGATGGCTGTCTAGTGGAACGCCAGATGCAGAAAATTGGGGAATGATCACTTACAGCGTCAGCAAGGGTACCCGCAGCAGCTATACTATCAAGGCAGTTTGTAAGGGCCTAATCAATTAGAGTACTGGATCGGGAGGGGGGCCACGACCCTTGTAGGATCAGCGATTAGTTGGTGGAGGTTATGACCTTGTACTACGGTATGGAAGGACTGACTAGCTTTACCAGTCCAGTTTAGATTTAGATCTTCCATTATGAGGACCTCTTTAAGTCCGATGGCTGTGTCCACCTGGGATAGGAGTTCCTCAAGACCAGTGATGCTACCAATGGGAGGGTTGTAGGCACACACTATGTGCAGCTTCTTAGAGCCAAGTTGTAAGGTAGCATGAATAGCTTCACAATGAGAGAGGGAGAAAGACATTATGGTGTAATGATAGGTGAGGTTTAAAGAGGATTGCAACACCACCACCACGTTTAGATGAAGGCCTCTCTTGCCTTATTATTTTATAGTTAGGTAACATGCACAAGTGATCAGGGGTGGAGGGTTCTAGCCAGGTCTCGGACAGGCATACAATGTCAGGGTTATAATGAGTAGCCCTGGCCTCAAGTTCCATTAAGTTATGAGGAAGGCTCCTGACCTGATATTCAGGTGAACAATGAGCAGACCCTGTATGTCCTTCCAGGCTGTATCTGTGTGAGAGATGTTACCTACAGGTCCAGGATTAAGTTCAATATCTCCTGCTAACATTAGTGATAGGAGGAGCAGGTACCACAATTTTCGATGAATGAAAGTGGTGTGTAGGGTGGGGTTGAGGGGAAGGGAGTTATGACGTGTGTACGCAATGTGGTATATGATCCTGTTAGAGATAAAAAGTGGAAAGTAGTGTGAGCATGTTGGAAAAAATAACTTTAGGGTATGAGGAGTGGCCATCCCAAGAGGGTGGGCATCTAGCCAGAGGCATCCATATGAGAGGAGCAAGAATAGAGACTAATAGAAAAACTGTACAGAGATTTGGGGCTGTGTAGTTAGACAAAGAGTTAGCCATTTGGGGAAGGGTATGAGACTATGTAAAAGCTCTTTAGATGAGGAAAATTAATGCTAAATTAGAGGAGTTTAGGTAGAAAAATACACTAACTACACACCAATTGTCTGGCCAAGACGTGAGATTCAAAAGCAATTGAAGCAAGGTTCCAGTGCCCTCTAGTGGTGAAATAATATAGGCTGCTAGTGAGAAAGTGAGGAGATGGTTAAAATTCCTCAGGCACTGGGCATAGCAATGGGCGTAATGTAAGACTATATAACAAATGCCGCCCAAGGGTGGGAGTGGTGGGGGACAGGTGGGGAGCAGCTATGTAGTCTTCTCAACTGTGAAGCCAAAAGAATACTGCATGAGCTTGAGGACAGCCTCCTACAAAGAGGCATCCTCAGGGGGAGAACATAGGGTATAAACCACACCGTCCTCACTACAGGATGAGATGGTAGAGCTGGAGTCAATGCCCTCAGGCAGGGGCAGGTCACCTTCCTCCTACTCATAATTCTCCTCTGTATTTTGGAGAACAGAATCATATTCCTCACCATCATCTGGGAAGGGGAGATGGAAAAGGTTCCCTGTAGGGAGCTGGCATCAATGGCACAGGCATTAACAGAGGAGGCAAGAACTGAAGACAGAGGCCAAACTCACAGGACCCAAAGCCAGGCTGACAATACTGATGGACCAACCTGAAGTGTTGATGGCAGTGGAATCAATGCCAGGCCCTTATGCAGGAGCTGCATGAATGGAGCTGACATGGTCTGTAGCATGGCTTGTGCACTGATAATGAATCAGTTGATAGGCAAAGCCTTACAGCAAAATTGACTGAGATCGGCTATCAGTGGCAGAGCTCATGCCAGACTCTGACCTTAGTGTTTCTCAGTGACAGTCAGGGGAGGCAGTAGAACCTGTGATCCTTAGCTACGACCCGTGTCTTAGTAGACTTTCCTTTGCCCCCTTTTAAGAGAGCCCTGGAATGAATCAGAGAAGCCATTGACCAGGAATCTTTATGTTTCCCCTGGTGTTGGTGCTTGTCAGAGTCCTTAGGAGGGTATTCCTTTGATTTTCCTTCTCACTTTAACATCTGTGGTAGAGATTCTCCACCAGCACTGTCCACCTATGCGAGCAATGGAATGTCAAAGATACAGATGCAGTAGAGCAGGCAGGCTAAACTGGCAATGAAGCCGTTGTTGAATGCTGTGCACCTCCCATAACTTTGGACTGCTAAAGCCTTTCGGCGGTGTCTCTTTGTGTCCTGGTTACAGCCCTGGTAAATTTCACAGTTCCTGATGCTGTACAAGAAGCCTAGGCAGCAGATACAAAGTGTATGGGTATTTTACTTGTAGATTTTCATTTTGCTGCAGTGACAGACATAATTACAGTGCTTTATCCTTTTATGGTGGCACGAAATACACAACAAAACAAAAGATTTAATTGAATTATGAAAAACACCAGCAAAGATGGTGATGAATTTCAACACTGAAGAGAGTTTGATGATGGGAGAAAGAACTGAGGAATGATGGTGCTACCCACGTTGTATAAACAGCACTGACATGCATCGATGTGGATGGCCCCAGCTGGCAAGCACTTCTGGGTGGTCCTCACACTTGTGGGTTACAGTTACAAAGGAATCACTCAAATGAGGGAGATGTCCTTGAAGATGATCACGTATTTTACACATCCTGTATGCTTCTTTTCTCATACCAAGACCAGCTGCCACAAGATAGCAACATGACCAGATAATAACTGCTGACCTCAAGGCTCATTTTACTTCCTCCCCCAGTTGTAGTCTGCTTCACCCAATGTCAGTTACTGCACTGAGAGCCAAAGTTGGTCAGCTTCATAGGCTCTCACTGTATATCCTGTACCAAAATATGATTAAGCTTGAAAGACTGTTCTCAACCCAAAAAAAGCAGTGTTAAGCTATCTCATAGACATTGGGCTGACTGCATGGGCCAGACGGTCCTTTTTGTCAGCCTCTATGAATCTATGAACAATGGATGAGAGTTCTAAACCCCACATTATATCTGGGATATCTGCTAGTTGCACCCTTCACGCTGTTCAGGTATCACAGGAGGTATATACAACATGGAAACATACCAAGTGATTGCGACTAAAGGCTTAGTCACCCATCCAGTCTACCCAGCCTGCCTAACTACACAACTTAGACCCTAGCTGACCATTCTCCCCTTCTGCAGCTCCCCTTACCTCTCTCTGTGGCCATGTCCCTGTCCCACCCTATCTCGAAACTGCTCACTGACTTGGTCTGAACCGCTTCCTCAAGCAATTTGTTCCACTTGCCAACCACTCTTTTTGGTGAAGACGTGCTTGCAGACATCCTTCCTGACTCAGCCAGCTTCACTACTTTTTCACTCATACCTGTGTTCGTCCTCAAGGCAAATATGTCCCTGTAGTCTGATCTATTCCATGGAGGTATTTATAACATATGACAAGACCTTATATTTCAGTTCTCAATACTTGCAATCACTACACACATCCAAAGTACTTAGATTGGCAGTGCTCCATTTCCTCTCAGCTATAGGGGAATTTGAATTCCTTTGTTTTTTGAAGTGAAGGAGAACCTGGTTGATCTTACCCGTAACAGCTCAAAAGTAATAAAAATTATCAATCATTTTCTTAAGCTAAGTGCCATTCAAAAATAAATGCCTCCTAGTATTATTAGGCTTGAAAAGACTCACCAAACCAACCCTATGACTTAAATAATTATACTGAAACATTTCAAAAATAAAATGTTAAAAAAAAAGAAAGACGTGCCTCAAAGGATTTCCATCAGACCTGAGAACTTGAGAACTACATTATTAGGTGCTTTTAAATCATAGCTTAAGGCCTACTTGCTTAAAAATTCAAAATTAGTTGACCATGACCATGAACAATATAAATTTATCGAACCAGTTATCAGACCACTCAGACTCAGCAATTCTAAATTAATTGCCTTTATGTCAGTACATGTGCTTTGAGATTGTGTTAGCAAAATACAAAAATACAGTACTATACAGTGTTAGAATCAGAAGGGGGCAGAGCCCATTGGGCCTGATTTCCTGCTAGTCTAGCAGGCATATCCACTAACCCCACCCTTTCCTCAGTGGTCCACATTCAAATTTTTGCACGTGTATCTTATTATAAATTAGTGCCTTTTTGATATTGTCAACCTCTTTCCCTGTTCAGAGTGCACCTCTTTCTTAGTGTTATACTATTAGGTTGCCACCCCGAGATGCACCAACCCCCTCTTATGAGTGCAACTGTTGTTGCAGAAAGTTAATGTAAGCCCTGGTCCCAGGACTAGCTGCACTGTACTGGAACCACAGTGCCTGTTGGGAACTGTAGTTGAATGTTCCGTGGTGTCTAGTGGTACTCCTCCCTGATCCACATCTGTAGCTCCATGGAATCTAGCAGTACCCCCTCCCAGTCTGTGTCCATAGCTCCCTAATGCCTAGCAGTAACCCCTCACTCTCCATGCCCAAGTTCATAGCTCCCTGGCTTCATCACCTTGGTCCAGTTCTTGTAGTCCCTAGCAACTAGTAGCACCTCTTCCCAGTCCTGTTCTGGTAATTCCTGGCATCTAGCAGTAGCCCCTTCTTCTATCCAAACCATGTCCTCTATCCAGCAGGTTAGCCACTTGTACTTCTTCAAATGGCACAGAAGTCCTCCATCCAGAGGCTGAGCTACTTGTGTCCCCCAAACCAGTGTGGAACTCCTCTGTCCATCGGCTGGAAAAATGTGCAGTTCATAAGACTGAAAGAAGCCCCTGGAAGCAGACTTTGCCATTCAAGTGGGCTTACTGTAGGTTGGTAGCCTGCTCCTTTAACTGTCCCCAAGAAGGAAAAGGGAGAGTAGAGATCAGGCTGTCAGGCCTGCTGTAGGTGGCATGCCAACTTCTATTGCTTCCAAGAAGGCGGGAGGTCAGACATTGCAATGCTGCCCCCCCCCAGATACCTACTGACTCCTGTTGCTACTAATACAAAGGGAGGGGTGTAGTCAATAACTGGGCCCAATGTAAGCTACTTGCCCATTCTTGTTTTGATGCAGAGGGAGAAGGGTCAAAGATCAGGACCACTGCGGGCTGCCCATTTCTTTTTCAAGACGGCCCCCCCACAAAAAAAAATTGTCTCCTCCTTTGTCCCAGACTGAGATGCAGTCAGGCCCTAGCCAGAGCCAACAGCACAAAATTAAGGAAAAGCCCAAAACTGTGTGTACGTGTGTGTGTGTGTGTGTGTGTGTGTGTGTGTGTGTGTGTGTGTTACTGCCTGTGTAAATGTAACTGTGTGTGCACCAAAGTCTGTCTATGTGTATAAGTGTGATTGGATACACATGCATCACAGTGTGTATGAATTTGTGAGGTTATATTGTGTATTCATGGATGGGCATGAAAGTACCTCTGTGCGTATTATTCATCTAGGCAGGTGTGAGAGTATGAAATTAATCTAAACCTGCAAAGTGCCTTTCAGTCGCTTGCACCATACTTTCAAAACAATGGCATGCAAGACTAGTATGAAACCAGATTGCTCCAGTAAGAAATACAACCGTGCACAAAAGTTAGAAACATAACATTTTTAAAACTCTCTGAAATCTTGATCGAAACCTGCACAGTGCTTTTTGGTCATCTGCGTAATGCTTTCAAAATGACAGCGTGCAGGACTGGTTTGAAACCTGATTGTTCCAGAATGAAATACAAATTTGCATAAAAGTAATAGATATGACATTTTAAAATCTTACTAAAATTTTAATCTAAACCTGCAGCATGCCTTTTGACCATCTGTGCCATACTCTCAGACTGACCATATGCAGTACTGGTATGAAACCGTAGGAAATCTTGCTTGTAGCACTCACCTTGTAACTTGGTGCTGCTGACGAATTGACTCATGTTTAGAAAACAAAATCAGTGAACACAAAGGGAGCCTGACAAAGACTCATGTTGAAGTTGAAGTGCAGGAGACTGCAGCCTGTCATGCTTTCTATATTCTGAGTTAAATAAATGGTATTTCTGTAGCTACTGCCACCTTCATGTGCTCTGATTATGTGCCTAAACTCTGGTATGAAATCAGATTGCCTCTATGTGTATTGTTCATCTGGACAGGTGTGTGTGTGTGTGTTCTGCTCCTCTTGGTGAGGGCAATTGCAACTCAGCATAGAGAGTGAGTGTGTGTGTGTATTGTTTATCTGAGTGGGTAAGAGTATCTTCTGTACACCTGTGTGTTTGGTGTGTTTCTGTGTGTAGTGCTCATCTGTGGGTAGGTGTGACAGCATCTGTGTGTGTCGAGCATCTGGGTATATTGTGCATCTGTGGGTGGGTGTGAGTGTATCTCAGTGTATTATGTATTTGTGGCTGAGTGTGAGTGTGTGTGTATCTGCAGGGGACAGTGAAAGCATTTGTCCCATGCATCTGGTTGTGAGTGCATCTGTGGGTGGGTATGAGTGCATCTGAGAGCATCGCTCCAGTGTGCATCTGTGGTTAGGTGAATTTGCATGTCTGTCTATGTGAACTGTGCATCTGTGGAGGGTGTGCATCTGTGTGCATTGTAAATCTATGCGTGGATGTGAGTGTGTCTGTGCAGAAAGCATCTGTATACATGGGTGTGAATGTGTCTATTGTGCATCTGTGGCTGGGTGGATGTGCGTGTGTCTGTGTATTATGCATCTATAAGTATGTGTGAGTGTGTCTGTGTATTGTGCATCTGTGAGGGGAGTGCTTCTGTGTGCATTGTAAATCTGGGGTGGATGTGAGTGTCTCTGCAGAAATCATTTATATGCATGGGTGTGAGTGTGTCTCTATTGTGCATCTGTGGCTGGGTGGATGTGTGTGTCTGTGTATTGTGCATCTGTAAGTATGTGTGAGTGTGTCTGTGTGCATTGTGAATCTGTGAAGGGATCGCTTCTCTGTGCATTGTAAGTTTGTGGGTGGATGTAAGTGTGTCTGTGCAGAAAGCATCTGTATGCATGGGTGAGTGTGTCTATTGTGTATCTGTGGTTGGGTGGCTGTGTCTGTCTGTGTTGTGCATCTGTAGGTATGTGAGAGTGTGTCTGTGTGTACTGTGGATCCGTGGGGGAGTGCATCTATGTCATTGAATGGTGAATACATAGCACATGTGAGTGTGTGTACTCTGCTTCTTTGGATGGGTGGGTGGGTGTGAGTGTGTCATTATTGTGCATTGGTCACTGAGCTCTTCTCCACCATCCCTTCCCACATGTCCTCTGAGGAGCTGCTCATCCTTGGCAACTTCAATATCAATTGGCTCTCCCTCTCTGTACATAGACCATACAAATGTAAAAGCCCTCCAATTATCCCAAGTGATTTCAGTCCCCAACCATCTCAACCTCATATTCACTAAACCACTCCCTCCTGGATTGCAGAGCTGGGATAGGGACAGGTCATGGTGGTGAGAGAAAGTAGATATGATGCATGTGGTTAATCCAATGCCAACAAGCATTTGTCAATGGTGGATGTTCGCCACTGGTATAGAAGGCCTGGGGTACTAAATGCTTTGTGGTACACTTTGTGGCTTACATTGAAGCTAAATAACATCCCTGAGCAGTCCTGGTAGAGGAGATGCTCGTGTTCCAGTTCTCACTCATTCCCAGAGTATTAATCTTTAACAATGGTTTACAAATAATGACCCACCAAGCCTTAAAATATGTTCATAATGTATGTTGCATCTGCAACTCAGTCTCAGTATTTTCATCTGTACATACTCGCTGAACCTTTGACTTGCAGATATTACTGGGTCTTGAGTGTACACATTTTTACTATATATTTACCAAGGATACAGAGGATGTGTTGCAGTATCTCATTTTTAGCTGTGTCCTGCTTTGACACATTGTTAGATTGTAATTACCCAGCATAGGGTAGCTGAGAGGCAATATCTACTTTTAAGTGGGCTGCCAGATTTTGACCCCAAATATCCAACAATCTTTTTATGACCTGACATTATGATCAAGGCAGATGGAATTTGTAAAATCTCATCCGAAAGGTGATTTTGCTGTGCAATTGTGGCAACAAGTTTCAGAGGTGATTTGAAAAAAATGACACCTGCCATGTTTGGGAAGTGGGGTAACACAAGGGATATGTTGAACATTAGGGGCCAAAATGTGCAAAAAATAAAGTTATGAGTAAATGTTGGAACAGTTCATTTCCTCATAACTTATTTGTTTTTTTCAAATTTGTATCCCAGATTTTCAACATAATCTTGTTATGACCACTCCTTTTGAGCATGACAGGTATCATTTATAAAACAATAGCTGAAATGTCATTTTGTACCCCTAAGGGAAGCAGGGAAGGCAGTAAGGCAGGCAAAGACCCAAACCAAGGAAATACTAGCACGAACAGTAAAAGAAGGGAACAGGACTTTCTATAGATACATTAGTGAAAGGAGAAAGTCCAGAGTGGGTATTGCTAAGATCAAAGGGGATAAGGGGGAAAGTGTGGAGGAGGACCAAGGAAAAGCATCTATCCTAAATAGATACTTCTGCTCAGTATTTACTGAGGAGAAGGTAGAGCATGGCCCACAGCTCAGCACCATGGACACAGGAGGGAGGCGTACACATGTCCCTTCACAAAAGAAAGGGTCCTACAAGAGCACGCTAAGCTCAGGGTGGACAAGGCAATAGGACCTGATGGGATATATCCCAGGGTACTAAAGGAGCTAAGGGTAGAACTAGCAAAGCCATTATCATAACTGTGTTTTTTTAGTTTTTTTTTTAGTTTATTAGTCTAGGAATTAATACCTTTGAGCCAGGGCTCTTTTACAAAGGTTTCATGTCACAAAGAACATTTAACAAAGCACGATACACATTACAGGTAAAACCAGACAGGAAAGTTACATCATAAATTTGCTATTAACAGTTTAAGGCAGTAACGTTTTTAAGTTTCATAGAAAAACAAGCTATAACAGGTTCAAGCGAGTAGACAATTTCGAGGTTAAGGAAACTTCCAGGGAGAGGGTGATCATTAGGCACCAAAAGGAGGCTAGAGAGGAGGGAAAGGTGGTGAGTGGGAGAGTAAGTGAGAGGGGACAGGAAAAAGGGGGAGTGAGTTTGGGTGGGAGACAGGAAGTAGTAGAGGTACCAGAGGGTTCATTAGTCAGGGAGGAAGAGGCCTCAGATGTGAGGATGGACATGAGGAGTAGTAGTCTTTATTTAGCACAATCACAGTTGCTAGTGGTGGTGAGGTGGGCATAGAGCATGGATATGAAAGCTTCAAGTGAGGTTGAGGATAGAGTAGGTGGACTAAGCGCATTGAACCATGTCGGGGCCCTGTATGCGAAAGATCTTTGTCCGTGTGCAGTCCGGCATCTCGGAACCAGGAAAGGTTGGCGTTCAGATCTGGTGGAGGGTCGTGAGCCAGGATTCAGTCGGAGTAGGTTTTGAATACATAATGGAGTCAGTCCCAAGATAGATTTTTTTGCCATTGTGCAGGTGAGATAAATAAGACGATTTGATAGGTTCAACCAGCCTGATTCATAGTACAGATCACACGTGTGAGTCAGTCTTTGAGCCCCCATGAGGAGCCGGCAGGCCTTATTTAGAGTGATTGAGATGCGCCTTAGAGCAGTGGAGGTAGCTGAGCCATAAATAATAAGGCCATAGTCAATGATTGAGATTATGGAACTCTGTATAGCTATTCTCAAGCCGCTTAATTTAGAAATTGATGATTCTGAATAGTATTCAAGGCGTTGGTTCACTGTTTTCGCAGTGTTGTCAATGTGGGTTGCAAAGGTGAGCCCTTGGTCAAAAGTGGTGCCAGGTATTTGAAAGTATTTACTTGGTCCAGTGTAATTCCATAGAGGTTTGTATGGTGAGTGGAGTATGCTATTTTTGTTTTGGTGATTGGAGAACAGCATGGCTTTTGTTTTATTGTGGTTTAGCACAAGTTTACTATCCAGGAACCACCTTTCAACACTAGAGAAAGCAAGTTGCAGGCTTTTTCGTAGGGAGTTTGGATCCTTGTGGGAAGAGAGAATTACAGCATCATCAGCGTATAAGATTATTTTCTCCTGGCAGATATCTGGGAGGGAGTTAAGGAACAGGCTAAAGAGGAGCGGTCCAAGAATTGATCCCTGTGGTACACCCAAGAGAACTGGTTTGAAGTCGGAGAGTTCATTAGAGATTTTTACAGCTTGTGACCGATTGGACAGGTAACTTTTTACTCAAGCACAAGGACCTTCGGCCAGGCCTAGGCTAGAAAGTAGGGAGGTCAGTAGGCCATGATGGACTGTGTCGAAAGCTTTTGTAAAATCGATAAAGACTGCACCTGTTTGGCACCCTTTGTCCAGGGCTGAGTGGACTTCTCCAGAGAAATCAAGTAAGGCTGTTGTTGTACTATGTCCTTTCCTAAAGCCGTGCTGTTGATTACAGAGTAGATTGTATTTGTCCAGGTAATCAGAGAGTTGGTCTGCCACTATTCGTTCAAGTGCTTTGGAGAGGGGAGGGAGTATTGATATTGGTCGATAGTTTCCTGTTGAGGTTTTGTCCCCCCCTTTGTGCACTGGTGTAACTATGGCAGATTTCCATTTGTTGGGAAATTGACTTTGGCAAAGTGACAGATTAAGAATTTTTGCAAGGGGGTGAATTACTTCATCCAGGGTGAGAGACAGGATTTTTAGATCTAGCATGTCACTACTTGTTCTGGATTTGAGCAGGCCTTTCTTATGTACTTGTGTGCTTCATGCACTTTGATTTTCTTGAAGTAAAATTGTGGTTTGTCACGGGGTGTTTTGTGATACTAGGCTAGGCACAGGTAAGTCCGAGAAGAAATCTGGGGGGAGGACCCGAACTAAGGTCTGTGAATGTCTTATTAAGCGCATCTGCAATAGACTTTGGGTTAAGAGTGGTGGATCCATCAACTTTCATAATGGTAGGTGACGATTTTGATTGTTTACCCATTATGTTTCGGATGTTGTCCCAAAAAGCTCTTCCATCACCAGAGGTGGATTCAAGGGCATTTTTGAAATAGGCGCTCTTCATTTGCCTAATTTGTGAGGTACATCTATTTCATGTCTGCTTGTATTTTAGGGTATCATGAGGTGAGCCTGTGTCTCTGGCAACTGCCCAGAGGTGGTCCCGAACCTTGAGCTCGGCAAGTAGTTTGGCAGTAATCCACAGATTTGATAGCGCTTTGATTTTACGTTCTTTTACTGGGGCTGATAAGTCGCTTAAGAGTTGAAAGATTTAATGAAGTATTCCAGTGCGGTATTAATATCAGTTGATTCAAGGATTGGCGTCCAGTCCTGTTGTAGGAGATGGGTTTTCAACTTGATAAGATTCCCATAAGGCAATACTCTGCTTGTTATAACTTTGGAGAAATTTATTAGACCAGGTACAGGACAATGGGGAGTGGTCACTGAGGGAGTCAGGGAGGACTTTAATGTTTTTTATCCGGTCAGGGTGATTTGTGAGAACCCAGTCAATAAGGGTGCTTGTACCAGTTTTGTAATTTTTCCGGGTGGGGGAGGTTACCATCTGAGTCAGGTTTGCTGCTAGGATGTCATCTTTGTAAGAGCCAGTGTCAGAGGCGAGCCAGTTTATGTTGAAATCCCGAGGAGGAGGTGCTCATTTTCAGATGGCTGCAGACTAACAAAATCAAGTACAGACTTAATACTGGCACGGTGGTCTTTGGAGGATATAGACTGCGGCCACTGTGAGAACTTTGTTTTGTGCACCAAGAAGCAGTTTGATAGGGAGGAGTTGCATCTGCGTGTTTGTGGGGTGAAGCTGCTGCGTTGACAGGAGAGGTTGTCCTTTATGTAGATAGCACAGCCCCACCTTTCTTGCTTGCCCGGTCGAGTCTGAAAAGATTGTAGCCTTCTAAGCGAGACCGCATGATCCGGTGCTGGGAGATAGCCAGGTTTCCACAATGGCTAGTATATCAGGGTTTTTGTCCAGCGGAGTTTGAAGAGATGCCAATTTGGGAAGGAGGCTACAGATATTTAGAGTGATAATGGAGAGACCACTACCAACTTTTCCTGTTTTTGTCGGCTTCAATGCAACAGGACCAGGGATTGGGTGTATCCCACCAGATATTAAAAGTAGGAGGAGCAGGAGTTTCAGCGATGCCATTCGTAGTTCATAATAGGTTGGAGTGAGTTTCTGCTTGTACTTTTTAAGATGCTTGGATTGTCTTCTGGAGTCCCAGTAGAGGGTGATCGTTAGTGAGTTATAATGATGTGGCAGTTTCCAATTAGGAAATATGGCTCTTTGCATCCAGGTATTAATTGGGTCATGTTTGTTTAAGACTTCCAGAGTAAAAGCCATGCTACAATGTTTCGGGTTTAGTAAGTCTCTGAGCAAAGGAGAGGTCCCAGAAGACTGGAAAAGGGCTCATGTGATCCCGCTCCACAAGAGTGGCAGCAGGGAGGAGGCAGGGAACTACAGACCAGTCAGTTTTACCTCAGTAGTGGGCAAGATTATGGAGGCACTCCTTAAGGAAAGGATAGTGCAACACCTGGAATCCATAGGAGCACAGGATCCAAGACAGCATGGGTTTACGACAGGAAGGTCCTGTCAAACTAATCTCATAGATTTCTTTGATTGGGTAACCAGAGTGGTGGGCCAAGGGGGTGCAGTTGATATCGCCTACCTTGACTTCAGCAAAGCTTTTGATCCTGTTCCACATAGAAGATTGAGTAATAAGCTGGGTAGGCTCGGGGTGGGTCAGAGGTTGATCAATTAGGTGGCAAACTGGTTGGCAGGCAGAAAACAGAGAGTGGTGGTAAATGGTATACAGTCAGAAGAGATGCAAGTCACAAGTGGGGTACCTCAGGGATTAGTCCTGGGGCCAGTCCTCTTCAGTATCTTCATCAGTGACATTGCAGATGGACTCGAGGGTAAGGTTTGTCTGTTTGCGGATGACACCAAGTTCTGCAAAAAAGTAGATGATCCAGATGGGGTGGGCAGAATGAGAAGAGATCTGGATAAACTGGCAAAGTGGTCGGAAGAGAGCACACAGGGAAGAGAAACCCTGAAGCTACATATAGGTTGGGAGGGGAGTTGCTGGCAATCACAAGGGAAGAAAGAGACTTGGGTATCATCATCACAGATTTCCTGAAATCATCCAAGTAGATCACTAAAGCAGTAGGTAAGGCTAGAAGGATGTTGGGGTGTATTAGTAGGGGTATCACATGCCGTAAGAGGGAGGTAATAATCCCTCTTTACAAGACACTAGTTAGGCCCCATCTGGAGTACTGCATGCAGTACTGGAAGCCACACCTGCACAAGGACATTAACAAAACAGAGGCAGTCCAGAGAAGGGCAACCAAAATGGTGCAGGGACTGCATCAGAAAACATATGAGGACAGATTAATGGAACTGAATATGATTACCCTAGAGCAAAGGAGGGAGAGAGGTGATATGATCAAAACATTCAAACATCTTAAGGGCATTAACAAGATGAAAGAGTCTAACATGTTTCAATACAAGAAAAATAGCAGGACAAGAGGACACAGCATGAGATTAGAGGGAGGCCGATTAAGGGGTAATGTGAGGAAATCCTTTTTCACAGAAAGGGGGGTGGATGCATGGAACGACCTACCTCATGGAGTGGTGGATATGAATACAGTACAGGGCTTCAAACAGGCATGGGAATGGCATAAGGGAGCAATACAGATGAGTATGAATAGATAGGCCATTGACAGAGTAAAGGCCTATGGCACATTCATAAAGTAGAAGAAATGTGCAGACTGGATGGGTCTTGCAGTCCTTATCTGCCATCAACTTCTATGTTTCTATAAGTGTTAATACACATTTTGGGTAGGATTTGAGAAATAACGGCTGTCACATTCATGAGCTGGTGTCAAAAAATGGTTATGTGTAAAAGTTGAGACTGAGTATTGGTTATGAGCATGTGTTGAAAAACTGCAATGCACACTCATAACTGTGTTGTTTTCTCATATTTTTAACCCACATTTTCAACATAGCCTTCTTATGAGCCTACCTCAAGATCAAGGGTGGAGAACATTTTCGAATCCTGCCCAAAAGGTGATTTTGTGTCACAAGTGTGAAAACAAATTTTGGCCAGGATTTGAAAATTTGACAGCTGTCACATTAATGAGGTGCTGCGAAGAAATGGCTATGTTGAAAATCTGGGTCAATATATTAACAAGCATTTGTCAATGCCGAATGTTCGCTTGCAGGTATTTGCAGTGGTGTTTGGCATGTATGGTGCTTTACCCTAATGCCCTGTGTGATTGCTGGTATTTGCACAATAAATTGTCAGCATGATCATTTTGTTACCCCCATTATGCGCTACATAGGTGAAAACACGTTTTGGACAGGATGTGAAAAATGACAGCTGTACTGCTCATAAGGAAGTGTGGTAAAATGCCAATGTTGAAAATCTGGAGTGGAAATATTGAAAATTCGCAAACCTACCAGGGTGCGTGGGAACTGTGCAACGCACGCTCATAAAACAGTCATTTGTAGGAATTTTTCACCAAATTTTCAACATAGCCATTTTAAGATCTCTGCTCATGAACAGTGACACTGTGATTTTCTTAATGTGTCCCATACACTGAGTTCGCACACCGACTGTGCCATTGTGCTGCGCTACATAGGCGGGAAACACGTTTTGGGCAAGATGTGAAAATGACAGCTGTAGTGCTCATAAGGAGGTGTGGTAAAATGGCAATGTTGAAAATCTGGAGTGCAAATATTGAAAATTCACAAACGTATGAGCCTGCATAGGAACTGCGCAACGCACGCTCATAAAACACTCATTTTTTGGAATTTTTTCACCAAATTTTCCACATAGCCATTTTAAGACCTCTGCTCATGAACAGTGTCACTGTGATTTTCTTAATGTGTTCCATACATTGATTTCGCACACCGACTGTGCCATTGTGCGCTACATGGGCGGAAACACGTTTTAGGTGAGATGTGAAAAATGACAGCTGTACAGCTCATAAGAAGGTGTGATAAAATGGTAATATTGAAAATCTGGAGTGAAAATATTGAAAATTCGCAAACTTACGAGCCTGCATAGGAACTGCGCAACGCACGCTCGTAAAACACTCATTTTTTGGAATTTTTGCACCAAATTTTCAACATGGAGTTTTTGGCACCCCTTCTCATGAATGATGTCACTGTCATGGCACTATTCGAGGCTGAAGGGTGATTTCACGCAGTGACTGTGCAGTGCCTGCGAAATCACCCTTCGGGCCCGAATAACGCCATGACAGTGACATCATTCATGAGAAGGGGTCCCAAAAACCCCATGCTGAAAATCTGGTGCAAAAATTCCCAAATGACTGAGATATGCAATAAAGCTGAAACCCCACTATGTAGCCCAATATACAGCTTACCGGCATTTCCTCAGTTTGCGGTCGGCTTTGAAGAGTGCAGACGTGTTCCCAGTCCACCGAAGATTGTCGCGGAGTCGGAGGTAAGTATGGGGGGTGTTGGGAGGCTGGGTGCGCGAGTGGGTGGAGTGCGGGTTGTCGGAGAGGGGTTGGGAGACACCGCGGCGGACCGTTTTTGTTTACAGGGAAAACAAAAAGATGGCGTGTGACATTTGCCACGCTGGGGTGGGCTTCCAGCATGGCAGAAGATGTGGGGGCCGAGGGAGCTGACCAGAGTTAGGCACCCCGATCATCTGAGGGGGCCGAGGGGCCGGCGAAGTTAGGCACCCCATCGGCAAAACAAACAAACAGTTTGCCACACTGGGGTGGGCTCCCAGCATGGCAGGAAAGCTTTGGGGGTGGCGTGGCCGGGGAGCACGTGGCGGAGGGGACTGCGGGCGGTGCTCAGTGTGGCAGCGGTGTTTTCCTTTGAAGCAGAGGAACACCGCTTTCATACTGAGCTCCTGCACCCATTGGTGCAGGACCGCCATGCCTGCTCAAGGGAGCAGTGCATTGGATGGGAGAGGTACACCTCCAAGTGTGCTACTCTCCCAAAACATTCCTTGCGCATGCGCGCAAGCAAACGTAAAGATTACCAAAGTTGCAAACCTGAATTCATGAATTTCAATATAGGCTCATAACTTTATTGTTTTTTAATATTTGTGCCCCAACTTTTCAACATAGCCTTCTTATGAACCACCTCATGAAAACATGCAGAGAAAATGTTCAACTCCTGCCTGAAAGGTGATTTCTTGCAGGGACTGCAAAATCACCTTTCTGGAAGCAAAAACACATTTTAGTACAGATTTGAAAAATGACAGCTATCACATTCATGAGGTGCTGTGAAGAAATGGCTATGCTGAAAATTTGGTGTCAAAAAATTGAAAATTACGGGACTTCCAGTGACGTCACCGTCTGCATGGCTGCTTGATAGCGGAGCTCTCCTGCACTGAACTGAATCCAAGTCCATCCTGGCATTAAAATGGTCATTTACTCAGCCAAATGGAAGAATACCAGCTGTAGTTATGGACATTCAACAGAAGCTAAAATAATTTGTGGCAACTTCAACCTCCAAAGCAACCAAACAGCTACTATTAGACATGCAACATGCGCTGCCAGAGGCCGCATCATGCAACACTACTAACAATACAGATAAGGGCTCTGATACAACCGATGATAAAAATAAGGAAGAATTTACCATCACATTGAAAAAGCTATGTACAGAAGTACAAAGTATTGGAGATACTCTCCACCGCATGGAGACACTGGTCGCTGATAACCAACAAGACATCAGAGTCCTGGAGAAACGCACAGGCACCATCGAAGCATGTCTGACCGAGTACACCCAAGTAACTGATATGCATAACACTGCCCTCTTATATTTACATAATCAAGAACTGGACCTGGCACAAAAAATTGAAGAACTTGAAAACAGACATAGGTAGAATAATACTTGCCTTCATAGCCTCCCAGAAAAAATATAAACGGGCAAAATGATTACCTACATGGAGAGGCTTCTACAGGAGATCTTGGACTTCCTGAAAGACTAGCCATTACAAATCATTAAGGTCCACTGAGCTCTCATTGCCCATCCCCAGGATCCATAAGTGAGGCCCAGGTCCATCATCATGGCGTTCCTAGACTTTAGGACGAAGGAGATTGTACTCAAGATGGACTGGGCCAAGAAGAAGATCTTCTTTGGAGATCAATGAATATTTCTGGAGCATGACTTTACCCCAATGACAATGCAGCACCGCTGGCAAGTTCTTATTGTACAGAAGCATTTACAACAAAAGGGCCTTAACGCTTTCTTGGAATATCCAGCTTGCCTTAGAGTAATCACTGCAGAGGGCACTAAAAGATTCACTGACCTGCTCAAAGCAAAGGACGTTCTGTTGTCCCATGGAATCGCACTAGATGAGAGTCTCTCCTGATTTCCCATTTGGGAACTACAGGCATCAGAATGGCAGTCCCAACCTCGATCCAGATCATCCAACAAGAAAAACTCGGACCTGTGGTCGATTCTGCAGAACGCATCGAAGAATGCACTGGAGCCTCAGAGTCAGAAGGGGAAGGACACTTCAAGTTCCTCCTCGATTACCCCATCTACAACAGATGTTATCCAATGATTGTTTTTAGAAATTTAACTTCATTTTTTTCCAGCAGTTACAAAAACTGATACACTCCCTGCCCGGTGTCAGCTCTCACTGTGAGCTGTATGTTTGGAAGGACGCAATAGATCTCTATCTACCTGAGCCTTCTACTATGGACAATGCAATGTGTAAGTTGGGAGCTACTTTCAAAGAGAGAGATAAGTTGACTTGACTTTGTTCTTTTCTTTTTTTCTACATTAGAGCTCCACTGTTCCTTTAACAGCAGCATTCGAGTGTTCAGTATGACCTTGTGAAAAAAAAACATTTTAAGGGGGTTACATGACAAAGAAAGGTTATAATTTAAAGAATTACATTTTTTAACTTTGATCTTCAATCATTTTTCTTTTTTTTCTTCTTACAACCTGAATATATAGAAATAGAAGGAAATGACTTATCTGTTCCTATCATACACCACTAGATGGCAGCAAACACTTATTAATGTGAACTCCACCTTCTTGCAGTAGCCAAAGATTTTTAACTAATCCTAGACTAGACATTTCAACATTAGGAGAACAATATAATAAGACTTTTGTTAACAAAGCAGATTGCAGTCTGATTAAAAAGAAAAGCTGCTAGAATTTCAATTTCAAGTTCTGAACCTCCAGGAATCTTTTTCATTTCAAATGATAACTTATTGGCGCTCAGATGTTTGCAGAGGACCCATAGGATTGTCTAATATAAGGGGCTCCAACAGACTGTCATCTCTACCCTCTCTCTTAAATCTTAACATCCTCCTTTATTATTAAAAGGGACACACATGATATATTCCCTGGAAGACCTATTAACCTCTTGTTTAAATATGCAGCTCGGTTGCAGGGGATTTTTCTCTCTGCTAGAAGGTTTTTGTGGGGGTTGGGAGATTGTTATAATCCCATGCCAGGGCTCCTCAGTGCCAGATCTTGCTGTAGTGCCAGCTATTGTAGGTGGTGACAACACCCTTCTGACCACATCGGAACTTTAGTGCTTCAGGTAAAGATTACCCTTAGTGGGTGCTATATCACCCCCCGTTTCCTTTTTTCGCTTACAGTTTGGAGTGTGTAATATGGCGTTATTACCTTGAAGTGCAAA
Organism: Neoceratodus forsteri; assembly: GCA_016271365.2. Classification (NCBI taxonomy): domain Eukaryota; kingdom Metazoa; phylum Chordata; order Ceratodontiformes; family Ceratodontidae; genus Neoceratodus; species Neoceratodus forsteri. The sequence continues at coordinate 765,703,630 of CM028135.1, forward strand.
TTCAGTATACAATACTGACACCTATTTTCTTTATAAATCTATTGATCCAGATTACCTGAAAGTAATGTTTGAAAACCAGTTTGGATTGTTGCAGTTAGTTCTGCTGGTGTGTGCAGTCCTGATGGGGACTGGAGGGGTCAGTCTGGACAACATAATTATGTTTAACCACCATAATGGTGGAACTGCATATAGCTACTTACAATGTTATGGGTCTGAACAAACCAATTAAAAGATCCAGGCTTCTACAAGAATTACGGAGGATGAGAGTGGACAAAGCCCTTTTATAAGAAGCTCATTTGAACGCAGTAGAACATAACAAATTAAAATGGTCATGGGTGGGAAGGGTGTATGCTTTCCAATGCGAAGCACAGGCCCATAAAAGTGGAGTGGCAATTCTGGTCTGCAAAAATTTCCAATTAAATATGACCCCAAAGGTTACTTTGTCCAGATCACGGGGGAAATTGGAGGACGCTCCTATACTATATTTAATATTTATACACTCAATGAGGAGAACCTCCGAATCCCCTTTCTCACCAAAATAATAATGGAGGCTATCACAGATATCAATAGCTTATTGATCATAGGAGGGGACTTCAATATATCACTTTCTCCATGCCTAGATAGGTCGTGGGTTAAACCTGGATGGAGGTCCCGAGTGGTTACCATACTTACACGTCTTATATATGAATATGGCTTGGTGGAGGTCTGGAGACATATACACCCTACTGTACATGACTATACTTATTATTCTCCCAAGCACAACCAATACTCCTGTATTGATTATTTTTTGATGACCACTTCCCTGGTGCACATGGTAGAATCCTCTCATGTTGGTTTGTTTACCCTTTCAGACCATGCACTGGTTAGCATGAAACTAGTTCTTGATACCCCTTGTAAAAATACTTGTTGGTGACTAAATGTTAGCCTACTAACCAGGGAAGAATTCAAAACTTTAGTAAAGGAGGAAATACTCACATTCCAGTAGGTTAACACCATAGATGATACCTGCAGGGCAAAATTATTTCCTATGCTACTAGAGTCAAAAAAGAGAGAACACAGTGACAACAAGAATTAGAAAAAAAGATAATGGCGTTAGAAGGACAACATAAGAATACCTTAGATGTGCAGACCAAGAAACTTCTAGAAGAGGCTAAGAAGGCTCTCTCTCAACTATTGGAGTATAAAATTGAGGGAGCACTAAGGTATGCACAACAACATTTCTGTAGGGCAACAAGGCAGGTAAGCTTTCAGCAGCTTACCTACATAAGGAAGCGGCCAACCGGGTCTTACTAAAATTACAACATAGAGACATAGCTAATATCTTTACCTCTCCAAAGGACATATCCCAACATCTCACTGATTTTTATTTATTTATTTATTTGTTTTTGGTGACCGGGTGGGTGCACTAGGCATAGAGATGCCTATTTTCAGACATGACCCTTATTGCCATCTCTATAGCACAGAAAGGGATCTGAACCATATTCAGGAGGTCTAACATATTTGGAAAAAATGTTACTTCCCTCTCTCCAAGAATCAGAGACTGCTACACTCTGTGCCCCCATAATGACCCAAAGAGATAGTTCATAATATTTAACAACTTAAAAATGTAAAATCCCCAGGACCTGATGGCTAACCTGCTGAATTTTATAAGATGTTTAAATCAGATTGTGATCCACTCCTGGTCAGAACAACTAACTCCATCTTGAGAAGAGGAGACACAGCACCCCTTCTTGGAGGCAAGCTTATATATCAGTATTGTTGAAGCCGGGTAAAAATTCCTTAGATTGTGGCTCATACCTCCCAATTTCCCTCTTAAATACAGACTTTAAGATATTCACTGGCATATTAGCCAACAGGCTTCAGGACATCATTCAATCTTTGGTCCATTACAATCAAACTGGCCTCATACAGGGAAGACTATTGCAGGATAATATCTGTTGCTTTCTCAATATAATAACCTCCCCAAAACCCCAGAAAGCTTTTCAACTTGCCATCAGTGTTGATGCAGAGAAAGCTTTCGACAGGGTTGATTGGTATTTCTTAGATCGGGTACTTATTAAGTTCAGTCTGGGGGAGCAGTTTGTAGGTGCAATCAGAGCATTGTATGATGGACCAGAAGCTGCCATTAAGGTTAATGGCTGCCTCTCTAGAAGGTTCCCCCTGGGACATGGCACTCATCAGTAGTGCCCCCTCTCTCCTCTTTTATTTGCCCTTAGCCTCGAACCCCCTTGCTACCCAAATTCACCAGCATTCTAATATCAAAGGAGTCAGGGCAGGATCACAGGAGCACAAAATTGCCCTCTATGCAGATGACACCTTGTTATTTTGGGGAAGCCCTGTGAACTCCCTTCCCTATTGGTTGGCCACCCTACAACAATTCGGTCTATTGGCCGGCTACAAAATTAATCTAACTAAATCAGAGGCCATGAGTGTAAGTGGTTCCCCTCCCACAGTCTTTAAAAATAATTTCCCTTTTGCATGGGCACCCAAGAATAATTTTTTGCTATTTAGGCATTCATGTCTCAGCAGACATTACGATAATTACCAGAAATTATTGCAAGCAATTACGGTTGACATTGTGGGGTGGTCTGTCCTCCCCCTAACCTTATATGGAAGAATACAATCAACAAAAATGAACATTCTTCCCCGTTTATTATTTTTATTCCAACCCCTTCCCATAACAGTCACACAGGCCTTTTGAAATGAGCTCCACAAAACCTTATCAAGATTCCTTTGACAAGGTAGATGTCCTAGGATCTCATATTCCACGCTTTGCTTTTATAAAGACAGGGAGTATGGGTCTCCCCTGACATCCAGAAGTATTATCTGGCTGCTCAGGGGCCTTGGATTTACACTTGGCTTAAACAATGACAAGAGGCAGGGTGGTACAAAATAGAACTTCAGGAGCTGGCCTCTAACTCCCATTGGACTTTACTCACGGGCATGATTTCCCCTCAGTTGTTCCATAAGGTAAGCAATCCATGGACTAGGCACATGCTCAAAATGTTGCTTAAATTGTGGAAACTAGCAGGGGTACCTAATGCTCTCAGAACCCTAACCCTCATTTGACACCATGGGGACTTTATGCCCCCTAAATCCGATATGGGTTACCAATACTGGGAATCCCAGGAACTTACTAGGTTCACACATTTTCTTAATAAGAATATTTGCATGTCTTTTTATCAGTTACAGCAGAAATATGCCTTGAGAAAAGAGGACCATTTTTGTTTTTTTACAAGTAAGGCCCTTTATCCTTCAGCATCCACATACCCAACAGTTACAAAGACCCCAGACCCCTCTTGAGGAAACTTTTTACTGGTGGTTCAGTCTCAGGGTGAGGGTTAGACCAATTTCTGAATTATATACATTTTTGTCAGACCTGACCCCCTTCACTAACAAATTCTATTCGGTGTGAGTGGGAACAAGAGGCTGGTCTCCCTGTCCCCCTGTCACAGTGGGAACATAGATTTTAGAGAGGCTGGGCAGTAACAGCTTCCCCTAACTGACATGAATTGAATTAGAAAATGATAGTGAGATATTTTTGTACACCAACAGTAACAAAACATTTTGGATCTACCCATTCAAATCTTTGCTGGTGCGGTTGTGATCTGGTCAGTTCCCAACGGCACATCTACTGGAACTTCCCCCTCCTAATCCTATATTGGCAAAAGGTCCATGCCCACATACAAACAATTTTTGGTATTCCCGGGCCCTTCACATTCACCAGCTTAGTACCTGGACTTTTGGGGATGGTTGAGGGAACTGGGACCAGTGGCTTTCCCCTCTGATCCCAACCCTTGCACAGTGGAAACAGAAGGTGTCAGAGATCGAAACCATGGAGACAGTCGCTGCTACTCTTCAGTTGAAGAGGGACAGGTTCTTGGAGATCTGGCATCCCTGGCACCGACTGGGGACAAGGACTGGTTCAGAACATATTGAATAGCTCAGTGCAGTTGTTTTGCCCCTCTGGTAGACTATAGATGCCCACTCCCCCATATCTCTTTCTTCTACCTCCCCCACTCCTCTACATGCTAGTTGAGACCTTTAACACCTATGTAACATCTTATCTGATGTGTAATATACCTTGTATGCATTATTAATGAACATGTGAGCATGTGGCCTGGGTGTTTCGTTCAGGTTGTGCTCTTCAAATATATGAAATCCCCCCCAACCCAGTAAGTTGCTCACAAATAAATACACTGCACATGTTATTTCAAATGTTTCTACTTTTATTAGAAATACTGTGTTACAGGATAAATGGTTATTATTGTCAAGTTGATGTTATTAGCTGACATTACTTGAAGTGTACTGAATTCCTTTCCTGGACTTATACATTGGGATGCCACATTTGATTTAAATCAAATAATTATGAGATTTAATGGCTGGAAGGAACAACATTGTATACCATTATCACATTGCTTGTCAGTAATCAAAGATAAATATACTTATTGTCATGTTATCTGCAAATGACAACTTGCAATAAAAAACAAGTTTTAAAAAAATACATTGAAAATTGCTAAAGTTACTAGGCTGCATTCGCAAATTTCAATGTAGGCTCACAACTTTGTTGTTTTTTAATATTTTTATGCAGAAATTTTAACATAGCCTTCTCATGACCCCACCTCATGAAAAAGGGCAGAGAAAATTTTCAACTCCTGGCCAAAAGGTGATTTTGCACAGCGACCAAAAAAATTCAGGACAGATTTGCCTATTTTCACTAAAATTGTTCATGAGGTGGGGTCCCAAAAAAGGCATGTTGAAATTTGAGGCAGCAATATTCAAAATTCGGCACCATGCAATTTTGCTTAAAGTTGGACCAGCATAACATTCTGTGGTGATTTGCATATGCAGCCCATGATGCTTTGCATTGTGAGGGCATGTGTGATTTTGTAATATTCAAAATATGTATATATGTCTATATATATATATATTTATATATATATTTTATAAACACACACACACCTGCATCACAGAAAACAAACACAAACTCAGTTTAATTGTTTTTTTTCTCTTCTGTTCATTGAGGCACCTCAAAGTTTCCACTGATGTCTAGCAACTTCACTAGTATACACACATTATCTGACCATTCATTAATTTCCATTGCAAGTCTAATTAATTATCCATGAGCCTAGCAAGGCTCCAGATTGGCTACTGGATCTGTCATTAAAGTCTTGGAAATGACCGATCCAGCTGCAGACTGATGCTGTATGGCACGCACAGCTTGTGCCACACAGCTAAAACCTAAATGAAACTAGCACAAACTAAAGTTGTTATTGCTATTAGAGTCATACTCACAATAACAACCTCTTAGCTGGTCATTTCTTTGGATGGACAACTGATGGGAGGAAAGTGGCCCTTGGCTGCGCTTCAAGCCACCCATCCCTCCAACTGATCATTAACCCCTCGGAAATGACTGGCTTCTCAGTCATTATTACTTAAGCATCAATTCAGGAACAACAGAATGGTCACAAACATACTTGCAAAGTCAGGCAAAAAGTTTTCTCTTTGTTTAAATATTTTAATCCTTTAAATAATTTTTTTACATCGCTAGCCAGAGACCCCAAACTGGCAGCTAAAGGAGAACCAAAGAGGTTTCTCGAGAGCCAAAAGAAATGCAGAAGCAGTGCAACAGAAAAAGCGTAGCGGGGAAGGAGGGAGAGAAACAAGGTCTGCTGCAAGAGCTTCTCTCAAAGATCTGCTATTACAGTAAGTTTTTACGTAACTGTACCATCTTACTTCGAAGGAGGCTCTTGCAGCAGGCCACACTGGTAGGAATGCATCCCAAGCAGTACCAGGTATCACCAGGATAACACCTTTGGGAGAAGGACCGATCAGCAGCTAATAGCTCAGATGAGAAGGCCCTGATGAACTGATAGGCCGAAATTTGCCTTGTGCCTAGAGGTGATGTTCAGACTGTAATGCTTTGTGAAAGTGTGGACAGAACTCCAGGTGGCAGCAGCACAAATGTCTGCAGCAGACACATTTCTGAAACAAGCCATGGAGGCAGCCATACCCCCGGTGGAATGTCCCTTGACCACCCCCGGATAAACAATGTAATGAACTAACCACTTAGAGAAACACTGGAAACTGCAGTGCCCCCTCTCTTGGGGGTGAACGAAACAAACAACTGTTCAGATTTCCTGAAAGGCTTTGTACGGTTCATGTAGTACCGCAACATCTTATGTACATCCAGCGTATGGAGCAACACCTCCCTTTGATTAGAATACCCAGGAAAATAAACTGGAAGATGGATGGACTGATTTAAAGTAAACTCCGACACCACCTTAGGTAAAAACTTAGGATTAGTACACAAAGACATCCTGTCTTTGTGAAAAACCAAATAAGGCTCCTTACACATAAGAGCCTGTAGCTGGGAAATCCTTTGAGCAGAAGTAACAGCAAATAAAAAGAGTGCTTTCCATGACAGAAAGTGCAGCTCACAACCTATGGCCAGTTCAAAGGAAGGTAAAGTGAGTTTCTCCAACATAAAGTTGAGGTCCCATGGAGAGACTAGGTCCTGAATGGGAGGTTTCAAATGCAAAATGCCCCACAGGAATGTGCAGGACACCTCAAGCTGTGCAGCAGTATTGCCCTCAATAGATGCATGGTATGCAGAGATGGCAGTAAGGTGAGGAGTAGCCCAGGCCTGAATCTGAAAGAGAAAGTAGGTAATCCAACACCTGATTCTCCAGACAAGTGATAGGATCCAAATGGCAAGCAGTGGCCAAAATGGAGAAGTGCTTCCATTTCATAGCATAAGTGGCCCTGGTGGAAGGTTGCTGGCAGCCACCAGAACATCTGTGACTCCAGAGGATACCCAAATTGGGCAACAGCTAGGTCAGCAGGAGCCATGCATGGAGCTGCAGTGACTTCAGGTCCGGAAGTACCAGGGTGCACCGGTCCTGGGACAGCAAGCCGGTGCACGGTGGTAAGGGCATTGGAGGTTTCACTGCCAGCTGCTGCAGCAAGAAGAATCAAATCAGGCATGGCCAGAAGGGGGCTATAAGGATCATCTCCACCCTTCCAATTGGAGCTTGAGCAGAATCCTCAGCATGCGCAGGAAGGGAGGAAAGGCATACATTCCAGGAGAGGGACAACGTATCTCACCAGAAAACTCCAGGCCCGGGATCGAGTGAGCAAAAAAGTGGCAGTTTTGTATTGAGTGGGGACGCAAAGAGGTCCAACTATGGATGGCCACACCGGTCAAAGAGATCTTCGATCACTGAGGTTAGAAGCTCCCACTCGTGAGCCCATGACCTGGAGCAACTGAAATTGTCAGCCAATACATTCTGAATGCCTGGATTGTGTATGACTGAGAGCTCCAGAACATGCTCGATGGCCCAATACCAGACTCTCATCATCTCCCAACACAGGCTGTATGAATGGGTCCCTCCCCCTGTTTGTTGATGTAATACACCACACACATGTTGCCCTTCTGCACCAGCAGCAGGTGGGGGGGGCCTGTGGCGTGTAAAGAACCACCCGTATCTCCAGGACATTGATGTGAAGACCCTGCTATATGTCCGTCCAGGTATCCTGCGTCTGGTGATCAGCCAGATGAGCACCCTATCCCAGGTCGGATGTGTCTATCATGAGAATCTGCCAGGGGGTTGAGAGCTGAAAAGAGACCCCCTGAAGGAGATTGTCTGGATCCAGCCACCATGACAGAACCCCCTGGACCAGGTCAGAGACCAGGACCAGTTGGTCCAGGTCATCCATGCGCTGATCCCACTGGACCCACAAGGTCAACTGAGGAACCGGCATATGTAGTAGTAGTAAAAACAATCATTCATTCAGAAATTAATCTGAAAACTCATCTGAGACAAGCTCACTTCCAGTGAGGTCCTTCATGCTAAATGATCTACTTACAATATAACAAAATAACAATTATTCACAATGGACAAGAAATACAATAGCATAGAATACATATGGTAAAATAACCCTGTTACCTAATCAAGGACTTAAAAGGACACTGTAATATATGCTTAAGCACAAACAATATCATAATAATAAATGACAACCATATCCTTATTCATTGAGGGTGGGTCCACAATTATTTTCTTGGAAGCCCTGTGCTCAAACCAGTTTTTGATCTCACTTACCTGTATTTTACCACTATATGTCCTAAATGAAAGTGGTAAGGTATTTCAGTTGTGCGGTCCCTTATAGGAAAAATTAGATCTACTCCGATCAGATTTACATCTCGGAAGTATTCTACCCCTTCAGATGATATTAGCCCCTTTTGTATTTTCCTAAATTGGAGTTTATCCAGCATGGGCTCACGTTACTAGTGGGGTTCCCCAGGGGTCTGTCCTGGGACCAGTTCTTTTTAATATACTAATGTCTTCCATGAGTCCACTAATTAACACATGCTGGCTTGCTAAATTTGCTGATGACTACAAACTAGGCAGTATAATAACTAATGCAAATTCTGCTCTTGATCTACAAAATAATTTAACACACTTTGTTGAATGGTCAAAAAGAAATGACTTATTGTTTAATGAATCAAAATGCAAGGTAATGCATTTAGGGAAGAATAATCCGTGCTTTATATACAAATGAACAATTTCAATTTACAGATGACTGACCACGAAAAAGATCTAAGGGTGACTCTTTCCAAGGACTTTACTTTTGAGGTACATACAACAACTGCTGTTAAACAAGCATTGGTCAATGCCGAAAGTTCGCTTGCCGGTACAGTATTTGCATTGGTGTTTGCCATTTATGCAGGCCTCCCCCCAGTTGTATCCATGTCCGTTTAGCATCCATATCCCAACAGAGTACCTCTCTGCAACTCCTCTTGCATCTGATCAACATTTCACCCTCATACTTCTTAAGTGTCTGTCTTAGGAACCCTAATGCCCTGGGAGTGCTCAAGGGAACGAGCCTATTTGGAAACTGCACAACCCACGCTTGTAACACTGTCATTCAGTGGAATTATTTCACCAAATTTTCAACATAGGCATTTTGTCACCTCTGGTACTGAACACTGTCACTGTGGTTTTCTTACTGTGCACTGAACACTGATTTCCCCACAGCGACTGCGCTATTCTGCATTGGAAGTGTGAAAACACATTTCAGCCAGGATGTGAAAAATCACAGCTGAACTGTTCATAATGAGGTGTGGGAAAATGCAAATATTGGAAATCTGGAATGAAAATATGACAAATTTGCGACGTTACGAGTGCACGTGGGAACTGCGCAACGCACACTCGTAACACACACCTATTTTATGGACTTTTGCCACCAAATTTTCAATATAGGCATTTTAGTACCTCTGCTCATGAGCAGTGTCACAGTGATTGTTTTACTCTGTTGCGAACACTGATTTCCAACAGCGACCATGATATTTTGCACCAGAAGCAGCGCGAAAACACATTTCGGCCAGGATGTGAAAAATGACAGCTATACTGTTCATAAGGAGATGTGGAAATATGTCTCTGTTGAAAATCTGGAGTGAAAATATTACAAATTCACAAATTTATGAGCGTGCATGGAAACTGTGCAACACACACTCATAAAAAATGTTTTGTAAATTTTTCACCAAATTTACAACATAGGCTTTTTGAGAGCCCACCTCATGAACACTGACACTGTCATTTTGTTACTCGGTCCCAAAAGGTGATTCTGTACAGTGACCGTAAAATCACCTTTTGGAACTGAATAACGCCATGACAGTGACTGAATTCATGAGAAGGGGTGTCAACAACCCCATGTTGAAATTTGTGCCAAAAGTCGAAAAAATGGCCAAGATATCCACCTAGGTTGGAAAAACCCTATTTATGCCATTATACAACTTACCGGCATTCTCTCAGTTCATGGTCGGCTTTGAAGAGTGCAGACGTGTTCCCGGTTCACTGAAGATTGTCGCTCCGGCCTCTGGAGGTAAATATTGGGTGAGAGAGGTGGGTGCGCAGATGGTGGGCATGGGTAGGCGGGGGGAACTGACTCACTGAGGGACTGTTTTCTTGTTTTAGAGGAATTAAACAAAAAAGATGAAAACAGATGCTTTTGGCATGCTGGGGTGGGCTCCCAGCATGCCACTTATCTGTTTGTTGGGGGGACAGTGGAGCCGGCGGGGACTGGGCACCCCTGTCAGCCATACAGTGTGTGTGTGTGTGTGTGTGTGTGTTTGGGGGAGCATGGCGCACTGGGGTGGGCTTCCAGCATGCCAATTGATTTTTTGAGGGGCTGCAGCCAGCGGGTTGGGCACCCCATGGGTCACACAGTGTGCTGGGGGGCCTGAGCCGAGGAGCTTGGGCACCCCTCGGCACACAAGGTGGGGGCCGGGGACAAAAGTTTGGAAGGGGAGGACAATAGCAGAGGGAGGAAGCGGGAGGGATTGCCAAGCTGTGCATGACAGCAGTTCGGCTATGTATGCTAATTGCATACACGCTACCACTGCTGATTGCAGCAGACCTTTTCTTTGATGTGAAGGCCAACACAGCCTACTGCTGTCATACACAGCTCAGCATGTATTGGTCCCCCAGGGTCGCGTCTGCTACATTGATCACTGCATTGGGAAGGAGGGTCACACACCTCCAAAGCCCATACTGTTGCAAGACGTTCCTTGTGCATGCAAACGTAAAAAGGGAACAAAACATTAAGTTGCATTCTCAGAAACATAAAAAGCTGGGACAAAAATGTGATCATCCCGTTAAATGCTGGTCTTGTCAGGCCACATTTAGAATATAGGTCTTCAGTAGTTGCACCTTATTTGATAAGAAATGAAAAACTCAAAACGTTTGTGCATTAAAGGAATTTGACTATAAAACTAGATTAAAAACTGTAGGTCTTTATTCCATGGAGTACAGAAGACTACGTGGAGTCTTATGTCTAACTTACAGAGCCCTCAAAAATGATTCAATCCTCAAAACAATAGGCCTAATTAGAACTCAGTCAAAAGTTAATACTAGATCTCACTCCTTGAAATTAAAAGGTACCCAAAATAACACTCAAAAGAGAAATCAGTGGTACACACAAAGAGTGGTAAATTTCTGGAATACACTGCCAGAGAATACTATATCCAGCACCACTTTGGATTCCTTCCAGACAAATTTGTATTTATACATGGGAGACACCAAATTTGATTTCCACCAATAAATGTTGGTGGCGAGTCCATAAAGGGTAATCTTACCCACTGAACTTGTACGCATACTATGAACCTATGAATATAATTTGGGACCTCACACCTGAAACACTTAACCATATACAATAATTTATGCAGAGATCTTCTATCACTTAAACTCAACCAGCCTAAGTATTTGTAAAGTTCATATCTATGTGTTCTCATGGGAACATTAAGAATGAACAGAGTCAGTTTATTGCAAATGGTATCTAATTTAACTAGCATTGAGGAAGATGCCCCCGCAAACATTAGGTCCCCAAAATCCAGCAAAGGGACTATTACAGTATTGACTACATGTATCCTGACTACTTCAGTCATACAGCGTGTTATGTGATACAATGCTCCTAGGCATTTTCCAACTTTTTTGATAACTTGTTCTATATGAACATTGCACTTGAGAGAACTATCCAGATAAAATCCTAGATATCTGTAACTCGAAACCTGTTTGAGAACAGATTGATCCAGGGTCCTTATCCATAAAGCTGAACCATTGGAGTTCCTATCTTTTTCCCAGTAAAACAACATAACCTGGGATATTTTTTAGTTTAGTACAAGCCTAGAATGTAAGAGAAAGTCCTGTAACTTATCAAATGCAACCCGCAGCAGAATCTCAATTTGTGTTGTTGAAGTACCCCCCCCCCGTATCATCTGCATATAGATAATAACTTACTTCAGGATTAGACAAGGTGAGTTTACTGTACTCATATATAGATTGTATAAGGCAGGGCCCAAAATAGATCCCTGAGGGACACCCGACACAATAGTGGTTAGGCTGGATTACCACTCGCTAATGGCTACAAGCTGAAGCCTACCCTTTAAATATGCTCTAAACCAGTCCACTACATTCTCAGACATTCTGGTGATCTTGAGCCTGGACAGCAGGATGTCATGGTCCAAGGTATCAAACGCCTTGGCAGATAAGTCAATATAAATTGCCCCCACTGACATCCCCCTGTCCAGCATCTCAATTATATCACCTGTAACCTTAAGCAAGGCCAAGGTGATACCATGCAAAGGTCTGCATCCTGACTGAAACTTATTAATAATTTTACCCTTTTCCAGGAAATCCTGTATTTGTTTAACCACCAATCGCTCAAAGACTTTGGCAATTGTTGTTAAAAGAGAAATTGGCCTTCCTGCTGGGGGAAGCAAGAACTGCATGATTCCTTGCCAGAAACAAATTCTTTGAATGGAGGGAATAGACTGGAGCTGCTTCTGGTGCACCTGATGAAGGGCAGGAAGGCTTACTCCCACATAACAGGGATTAAGAATACCCAGAGGAATGTGGTTAGAGAGAAGCAGGTGATAAAAGAGGAATTCTGGAGGTTCTATCAGCAGTTGTATAGAGCGGAATGTCAGGATACAGGGGATCTCACAGGGATATTCTTAGAGGGGATTACCTTGCCGTGTCTCACTGAGCTGCAAAAAGAACAACTGGGTAAATAAATCTCCAAAAATGAGATTAGAAAAGCCATGCAAAGCCTGAAAAAGGGAAAGGCAAGCGGACCAGATGGATACCCTACAGAGTTTAATAAGGGTATGCAGGGAGAGATAATGGACATGCTGTGGGAAGTTTTTAAGGAGGTGAGGGGAGAGGGGGTCCTGCTTGCCACCTTTGGAGAGGCAGTCATTTGTGTTGTACCTAAGGCAGGGAAGGACATGACAACTTTTTTTCTCATACAGACTGTTATCTATTAAACTGTGATGCCAAGATTCTGGAGAAAGCATTGGCGGCATGCCTGGAGGTCGTCCTGCCAGACTTTTTCCACCAAGACTAGACCGGATTCATTCAGGGTCATTACTCATATCACAATATGCGTAAGCTGCTAAACATTGTGTAGGTAGCATCTCAGCGTCCAGACAGTACTGCGGTGCTGTCCATGGATGTCGAAAAAGCTTTGACCACATTAAGTGGGAATATTTCATTCAGATCTTGGCACGGTTTGGTCTGGGGGATGACTTCGTAGGGATGGTACGAACAATGTATAAAAATCCTATTGCCAGGGTCTTGGTGAATGGGTCAGTTACAGAGAGGTTTTCCTTGTTCAGGAGTACGCGACAGGGGTGCCCCCTGTCCCCCTTACTGTTCACCCTGGCTATTGAACCATTGGTGGTCAGCATTCAGGAACACCATGACATTAAGGGGGCTATGGGGAAGTCGGATCATTCCCACAAGATAATGCTGCATGCAGACAACATGCTCTTATATGTTACAGACCCGCACAGGTCTATCCCGCTACTACTTAATGTAATAGAAATATTTTCTGCTTTTTCAGGGTCCAAATTTAATCTTGGTAAATCCAAAAAATCTTGGAAGAGCAACCACAAATTAGATTTGACAGGGAGAGGGGAAAGGAGCTTAAGAAATTGAAGACCCAACTAAACAAATTACTTGACCTCAAGGTGGAGAGGAATCTACATTTTTTGAAACAAAAGTACTATGAGGGATGTCCCCGGTCTTATTTATTTATTAGCTTTTGTTGACCAGGTAGGTGCATTAGGTAAAACCCTGCCTATTTTCAAGCATGACCCGGGAGAGTACATTATACAGTTTACAAAACAAAACAAGACAGTGGTGAAGTACAAAGCAGTAAATATTACAAAACCAGTAGATATCCTCGCAGGGATAGTCATGAAAACAAAACATACTTTTAGCAGTAGCCATCCTCACAGGGATGGTAGGAAGTAGGTATGGGGAACAAGAGAAAGTATTCAGTAATTACAGTGACAACGGTAAGTTAGCTTAAGAAAACCAGAAGAGAGAAGGGGTTAGGTAAAGTCACAAGAATCAAGTGCATGTAGGTAGGAGAAAAGTGCAGTCTTGAAGGAGAAGTGGGGTGAAGAGCATTTAAGACTGGGAGGTAGAGAGTTCCAGAATTTGGGGGCAAAGAGAGAGAAAGCTTTTCCCCCATTTTTGTAGAACAGTGCAGGATGGAGAGTAATTAGAGGATCTCAGTAGGCGGGAGTGAGCCACCAGGGTGAGTACAGCCCCAATGCTGTCAGGGCGGGGGTGTCTTGTCATGGAGCCAGTGAAGCAGCCCAGAGTGTATAAGTGCAGGTTTTTGGAGGGACAGTGAGTGTAAGGTGGAGTACAGGAGACAGTGGTGAGTAAGACGAGGGGCCAACAGGGCAAATTTGCAGATGTTGTTGTAGGTGGTGTCCCATTTATGTAGAATACCAACGTTAGTGTGTGAAAAGATGGGGAGGGCATACAAAACCCTGGGAAGCAAGATGCCTCTGGCCACCAAGATCCTAGCAGCAGGGGTAAGGGAGTGACGCACCTGGTATGCATCACCAATCTTAATGTTGACAGATCTGCAAACCTCATTTAAATGAGAAGAGAAATCGAGAGCGGGATCCAGTGTCACTCCAAGGTATTTAAAGGAGTCCATGGACAGGAATACAGACCCATCACTGCAATGCACGCAAAGCTCTGGGGTCCCAGCATGAACTTTTCTAGCAGACCCAAAGAGCATAGCATGTGTCTTTGGTAGGTTGAGGATCAGGGAGTTGGTTTGGAGCCAGGATTGAATCATTTGGAACGCGGACGACAAGTGAACATTAAGGTCAGCTACAGAACGAGTGGCTGAGTAGAGCACCAAATCATTAGCGTACATGATGGAGTTGCAGTCAGAGAAGGAGGAGGGACAATCATTGACAAAAATGGAAAAAAGCAAGGGTCCGAGAATGGATCCTTGAGGGGCGCCACAAGAGATGGGAGTAAAAGATGAAAGGGCTTTATTGAACGAGACGGATTGGGAATGGTTTGACAGGTAACTGCTGATCCAGGCTGAGGTGGAACCAGTGACCCAAGAGATTGCAGTTTGTGCACAAGCAGAGGGTGATTTACCAGATCGAAAGCTTTAGTGAGGTCAATGAACACAGCCCTGGTAAGTAGGCCCATGTCCATGTTAGACTTAAACTTATTAGTGAACAAGGTAAGAGCTGTAGTGATGCTGTGACCAGCCTGGAAACCATGTTGAACTGGTGACTAAAGACTGAAGTTTAATAAATGGTCAGAGATCTGACGGTGAATACGTTTTTCCAACATCTTGCTGAGGGTAGGTAGAAGTGCAATGGGACAATAATTGGACAGAATTTTAGGGTCTTCTTTCTTGAAGACCAGTATGATTCTGGCAGATTTCCAGGCCAAAGGCACTATGGAGGTGCTAATGGACAAGTTAAAAAGCCGAGTAACAGGAATGACTAGGAGAGGGGCACCAATTCTGAGTATCCTAGGTTCAATACTATCCAGTCCAGTGCTGCCTTGGAGGGGAATGGACTGTAATAACCTAAGAATGTCCAGGCAAGAGATAGGAGAGAGCACCAGGGCCGGAGGAGAATGTGGAGGAGCTGTAGGAGAGGGCTGAGAGCCACTGGGACCTGGAGGGGAGATATTGGGAACCTCTGTAAAAAGTGAGTTGAAGGCATTGGCACTCATGCGGGCATTGTTGCGGATTGAGTCATTTATTATTTATTTATTTATTATATTTTGATAATCGGGTGAGCCCACTGGGCCCCGAGAGTCCCTTTTTCAGGGGCGACCCGAGGGTTATATACATTATTACATGGGTTTGTATACAACAAGATACATAACATGTGTCACATAGATACATAACAGGATAAGCATAGCAGCAATATAACAAGTACCAGTGGTAAAGGAGCAAACACTTGGGAGTCCCTTATCTTAACAATTACATTTTGTGGAGGTAGTCAGGTGCGCCTTAAGCCTGGTGCGGAAAGTATAAGGGGAGGTGGTTTCCTGAATGCCTTGAGGCAGGGAGTTCCATAAAGTGGGGGCAATAAAGGCAAAACGACTTCCCACCCGCCTTAGTTCTGACCCTAGGCACCGGGAGGCGAGTCCTGTCGGTCGTACAGAGTTGCCTAGGGTTGCTCTTAATGGAGATGAGCCCAGCAAGGCTGGGTGGGGGTGAGGAGTGGAGTAGTTTGTAGGTGAGGCAGAGCAAGGGGTACTGAAGCCTGTCCTCCCAGGGGGCCAGTTTAAGTGGGACAGCGTGTCACAGTGGTGGGTCCTCAGGCCTGCTAATGAGGTGAAGTGGGCCACCTTGTGGTAGAGAACCTGTAGCTTATTTAGCTCTTGCCAAGCTGCTCCCTGGATGACAGGGGCCACATAGGTGAGGGTGGGGAGCAGAACACTCATAACAATGGAGACCCAGGCCGCTGGTATCAGCTGGTCTTTCAGCCTGTAAAGGGTCCTGAGTTTAGAGTGGATATTTTTGGTTACCTGGTCTACGTGCTCCTTGAGGGTGAAGCCCTGATCCAGAGTGAGACTAAGGTATTTTATGGAGGGGACCACTTTGAGCTTCTTGTCTGAAGTGGTCATCAGTTTGAGAAGTTGACTTCTATCTCGATTGCCGGATCTGGGGCCAAACAGCATGGCCTTAGTCTTGCTCGGATTGATGACCATTCTATTAGTGACTAGCCATTCCTTTAGGGACTCCAAGTCATCTTGGAGCCCGAAGCAGAGTTCTCCCATGTTGGTGGAGAGCCAATAGATGACTACGTCGTCCGCATATTGTACCACTGAACTCCCACCACAGTGGTTGCAGAGGTCGTTGGTGAATAGCTAGAAGAGAAGTGGGCCAAGTACAGACCCTTGGGGCACCCCTTCAGTTAGAGGAAGAGGCTCAGACAGGGAGTCTTTCCATTTTACCCTCTGTGACCTGCCAGTTAGGTAGCTGGAGAACCACGATAGGGAGTGACTGTCTAGTCCAACCTGCCTCAGATTGAAGAGCAGCAGGTTGTGGTTGACCAGGTCGAATGCTTTGGATAAGTCTATAAAGACTGCACCTGTGGGGGTTCCCTTGTCCAGTTCTCCGAGTACATCTGAAGAGAACTTGAGAGCAGTGTCAGTCCCATGACTGGTTCTGAGGCCATGCTGTTTGGGGGCTAGTAGTTGGTGGGTCTCTAGGTAGTCACGGAGTTGACCGTATATCAACCTCTCTTGGATCATACCAAGGCTACAGAGTAGGGAGATTGGCCTGTAATTATTGGGTGATTCCCTCATACCTCCCTTATGGACAAGGACTATGTGAGCTATTTTCCAAGTACTGGGGATGGCCCCTTCACCGATGGATGGTTGAGGAGCCAGGTTAGGGGCCTAGTGAGTGCTGAGGCCCCTTCCTTGAGAATTCGGAAGGGTATACCATCAGGTCCCATGGATCCCATTGCTTTAAGGACTTTTAGTAGTGGGAGGACTTCCTTAGGTCTAACTAGCCTAAGGTAGAAGGAGGGACGGTCTTGTAAGGTGGGAGGTGGCTCATAAGGACCAGGGGGGTGGGAGGGCAGGCCAGCTTTGATCTGTTCCAGGTTAGTGAATTGTCGGTTGAGTGCCATAGCGATGATAGTATCATCGCTTGTTAGATGGCCATTTACCTCCATGGGGCCGTGTTCGGTCTTACCGGTACCCTTTAGTAGCCAATTTATGTGGGCCCAAAAGAGTCTAGGGTTACCTAGGTTCTTTTTCTGTAGGTTAATGACATACTCTCATTTTGCCACTTTTATGGCCAGTTTGCACCTGTTTCGGAGTGCCTTGTAGGTTGTGAGATCAGCTGGTAGTGAGGACAGTTTGTATTTCTTCCAAGCTGAGTCCCGATGTTTCATGAGGGATTTCACATTGGGGATGATCCACTTATAGCAGCTCCCCTTGGTGCGGAATTTCTTCATGGGGGCCAGTCGGTCAGCCACCATGGTGAGTGCTCCCTGGAAGAAGGCAGCAGCTTCATCCAGTGTGGGTAGTAGTTTGATGGGCCTCCAATCTATACTGTTAAGGCATCCTAACAGGTGCTCTGGCAGTAGGTGAGAGAAATCCCGTGCCGCTAGGATTCGCGGGAGGGCTCTGGGGGCCCTGTTTTTCCAGATGCAGAAGATGAGGGAGTGGTCGCTCAGTGCATCAGCTAGTATGCCTCCCGCCTGTACATTGGAGGGTTTACTCATGAGTATCCAGTCGAGATTGGTATGGTTACCCATTTTATAATTCATTCGGGTGGGCCCAGTGATGATTTGTTCTAGGTTAGCATCCTGGACCAGTCCTATTAAGGAATGGTTGCCTTGAGGGACCCAATTTAGATTAAAGTCCCCCAGTAAGAGTAGTTCTGTGGATATCTCCTCGGACATGTCCTTTAGGACCGCTTCAAGGGATGACCTCGTGTTCGTTGGGGGATTGTAAACGCATCCTATATTGAGGTGCTTACAGGGGCCAAGGGCGATCCTCACAAAGGTTGTTTTGCCTTCCGTACAGGTGGCTTGTTTCGGGAGTATCTGTACAGCGTTCAGGGTGTCTTTCATGTAGATTAGCACCCCTCCCCCCCTTTTGCCCTGTCTATCCCTTCTGTGAGAGGTATATCCCGAGGCGGCTACCTCATGAGGTGGAATGTGAGGTTTGAGCCAGGTTTCAGATACCGCCAGGATATCCGGGTAATACCTATCTAGCCAAGATTGTAGTTCGTGAACCTTTGGCCTCAGGCTGCACATATTCATATGCGCAATATGTAATCCCTTGGTGGATGCCCAATGGGGGTCAAGCGGGGAGGAGACCAAGAGGTTGTGTGTGGGGTCCAGGATTTGGCTGGACATCCCCGGCCATGAGCAGGAGGGTTGCAAGGAGGCAAAGAGTGGGGATCCTTCCCAGGGGTAGGGTCTTAGCCCTGATCTTCCTCCTGGCGGTGAGTAAAGTGGAGTATAGGACTCCTTTTTTGCAGAATTCATGTGCAGTCAGGAGTCCTTCCAAGTTGTTGGGGGGTGGGGGGAGATAGCGCCCCCCCAGGAGTGATGGGGGGAGGTCCAGAGGGAAGGTGACATCTGGGGTCCTGTTCACCTATGGTCAAGGTCATGTCAGTCCATAGGAGGGATAGTATGTACAGGACAGCCAGGAGGAGCCCTCTGTTAGGTCCACTAGGATCAAGGGGGCTGGGCTTGGGGGGGCTCATGCTGTCTGCTCCGTGCAGAGTCAGTCTTTAGCTTAGTGAGAGGAGGTCCCGTGCCTAGGTCAAGTTTCCCTGTTGATGTGATGCTTTATGGAAGGGAGCAGGTTAGTCAGCTATACACTCGAGTTAACGTACGTTTATCAGGTACAACTATTGCACATAGGCCCCTTTAGATACTTTTGGGTGAGTTCCAGCTGGGAGGTGCTGTCTGGTGGGGGGCAGGATAGTCTATAAAACAGTCTAATTAGCAGTATATCTAGCAGGTTCAAAGGATACTTTCAACACCCCTTAGGCACATTTATGCAGGCTAGTCTAGAAAACAGTCTAATTAGCAGTATATCTAGCAGGTTCAGGTGATACATTCAAAGCCCCTTTGGCACTTTTATGCAGTTAAGTATGGAGAGTATAATCTGGAAATCCGAGTTAGCACAGGGGTTAATTAGCTACTGGAGGGCATAGGTACATTAATAACACTTCAGTATGGAGTTATTGTGATCAAGTGATTTGTTAGGCAATTAACGAATATAAGATAAGCTGGTGTGGTCAGTATTCTGTTGGATCTGTACAGTTCAATAGCTTATCCCCATCTAGTGGATGAATGGGAGGCGTTCCCGTGGGTATACCAGTCTCTGCCCAATTTTTGTCAGTTCCAGCGGTGGTGGGGTGACTGTGTTTAATGGGAGGAGGGAGCGGGGTGACTGGGAGGGATGAAAATTGATCCCTATGGTAGTTGGTTGAGTGAGGAAAAGCCGCCAAGGAGTCCTGCACTTCAGGGAGGTCCACCGGTTAGCGGTGCGCTTGCCGGTGCCTCGACCCCAAGGAAAACACTTGGGTAAGTCCGGGGAGTTGGAAGCTAGTAGTTCTGGTTGTGTGTGTGGGGGGGGGGAGTCAAGCAGCCCCAGCCACTCTCTCCTCCCCCTGGTGTCCTGAAATGCTTGTGTAGCCGGCGGCCATGCTCTCAGTCTTAAGACCAGGTTGGGAGAGCATCGTCACTGGCTCTGGATCCTATCAGCGAGTTGCTGATGTTTGAAAAAGTCTGCACGCCACTTCTTCAATTTAGACAAAGGCGTGGGTCAGTATCCGTTGGAAAGTTCAGAGGGCAACGAAATGAGCGATGGCGAGTGTCTTTGGTGAAAGGCTGTGTCCAAATTGATCCCTGAGGTAGTTGGCGGAGCGAGGAAAAGCCGCCAGGGGAGTCCTGCACTTCGGGGGAGGTCCACCGGTTCGCGGTGCACTTGCCGGTGCCTCGACCCCGAGGAAAACACTTGGGTAAGTCTGGGGAGTAGTAAGCTGGTAGTTCTGGTTGTGTGGGGGGGGGAGGAGTCAAGCAGCCCCAGCCACTCTCTCATCCCTCTGGCGTCCTGAAATGCTCGTGTAGCCGGCGGCTGCGCTGTCAGCCTTAAGACCAGGCTGGGAGAGCGTCGTCACTGGCTCTGGATCCTATCAGTGAGTTGCTGATGTTTGAAAATTAACATCTCTTTGGGAGTCAGCAGCTTAGTATTACCCATGATTTTGTTAATCTGATTCCAGTATTTCTTGGGATTAGTGGCTGAAGAATGTAGGAGATCTCGGTAGTAGTTGCTCTTGGCAACACGGATAGACTTCTTGCAGGTATTTTGTAAGGTGCGGTACTCTGCAAAGTCAGAACGACTGGAGAACGACTTCCATTTTAGCCAACGCTTACCAAGCTGCTTGAACAGTTGCAGGAGAAGGCAGTTAAGCCACTTGGTCACTTTCCCTCTGACCCTCCGCATAGAGTATGGGATGTGCTTGTGCTGTAAGGCAAGTAAGGCGATACTGAAGTAGTCGGTGGCCTGGTTGATGTCGTTGGTAGTGAATAGAGGAGACCAGTCAGAGTGCTTAAGATCAAGTAGGAATTTGGCCGGGTCAAGTAGGGAGAAGTTAGCAAAGGACAGGACTTTGTGGGGTTGTCAGGAAGGGGAGATGCCTCCCACACAGAAGACTGGACAGTGATCACTGATCGAGTCAGGTAAAACCCCAGTGGATGAGCAGCAATCCTTCCGGTTAGTGACAATCCAGTTAATCACAGTACAGCTGGAGCTGTTTGGTGACTTCTGGGTGGGGGAGGAGATAAGTTGTGAAAGATTGGCATTGCTGATGGTGGAAGCAAAGGAGGAAGAGGTCAGTCCAAGCCAGTCACGGTTAAAGTCACCCAGAAAGTACCTCATTTTTTGGTAAAGGCAGGGATATGTTCCATGAGCTCTTCCACGCCAAGCTTGCTAGTGCGCGGAGGTATATAAGTCCCAAATATGTGCAGTTTCTTGGCTCCGCCAAAGAGTAGTACCATGTGTTAGGCCTCACCATGATTGAGAGGGAGGGTAGGATGGAGAGACCTGTCCAGGTGATATTTGTAGTACAGTGCCAGCCCACCCCTCTTTTGGTGGATGGTCGGTCGGTCTAGTGCATGAAATAGCCTGGTAGGGCACAGCTTTGGCCCGAGATGGGAGGTTTCAGCCAGGTTTCTGATATCACAAGGATATCTGGATTATTGACCTGGACCCAAGCCTCTAAGTTGGTGAGATTGGCCATGAGACTGCAGATATTAAGGTGGGCAAAGGTCAGTCCCGATGCCTGTGGCAAAAGATGGGTTGCCCTAGGAGGAGTTTGAGGCAGAGTGACCTGAGGACCAGGACTGGATTCAATATCACCAGCTAAAGCAGGGGATAACGTGGTAGTCCAAAGCAAAGCAAGTGCAATGGCACAGGATACTATCTCTGGGGAGGTAAGCTTCTTGTGAATTATGAGCCTCAATAGTGACCCTAGGGGTTTGGGACTGATATACATTGGGAAAGTAGGTGTGGAGACATGTTCAGCCACAATGTTAGAATAGGTGAAGTCCCAAGAGGTCGTCACTGACAGTGGGGCAGGGGAGCCCATGAGAAGGGATAAGGAGTTGAGGATGAGTAGAACCATTAACATAGAGGTAAGGCAACTCAGAACAGCCACGGTCTTCATGGCAGAAGGGAATTAAGAAAGATGGCTAGTCAGAAATAAGATTGGCAATAGAAATGCAGAAGACGCTTGGAGATAGGAAACCAGCTGCGAATGGTCAAGAGGTAAGAACTGGGCAAGATCAATGGGATAGGGATAAATGAACTGAGGAAAGGTAAATAAGGGCAGTACGGGCTAAGAATTAGGGTTGGGGGGTAACTAGTGTTCAGAGGGCGCAGAGTGCTGTTGAAAGAATTGAAGCAGCAGTCCACAACAGAAAATCTGCTGCTGGGTACAGATAGGGAGGTATACTGAAGAATATAGGGGAAGAGGTGACACCTAGTGGTGATATAATATAATGTGCTGATGAGAAAGAAGACAGAAGAAAAAAGATAAAACCTGCCTATATCACGTGAATTAGGGTACCTATATAAGTAAACACGGCTAAGGGTGGGATGGTATTGGGGGGCCGGGCAGGCTCAGAAGTGAAACCGGAGCAGCCCAGGCTGCACAACTGCAATCAGATCAGGCACAATACTGTGCTTCCCTGCTAAGAGCAACCCTCGGAGAGATAGTTAGGGAGCAGCAGGGAAAAAAAACAAAAACAATCTGATTGTGGTATCGGGGAGCGCTCCGAGCCACATATTTCACATTAGCCCCGAGTAATTTTTACAGTTTGCCCCGAGTAATGTTTACCACTAAGTCCAGAATCAAAAATCTAACAAATTGCACTGAGAGACTCAAATCTGTTTACTTCAGCTGCAAAATGCCCTAAAAGCTGCCCGGTTCACTGCAATAGCCCTAAACACAGCATCAGTCCAATGAAAAACAACTGTAACGCAGGTAGTAAAGGCGTTCAGAAAAAGGCGCCAAATTTGAATTCATGGCATCAGCCTGGCATGGATTCAGTCTGCAGTGTCCGTACCTGGCATGAAATGGGGTCCCCAGCAGCTCCGAGGGCGGAATGCCCCTAAAGGTTTAAGGTGAGCTGTGGAGAGAAATAAATAGGAGGTGGGTGGGTGTTCAAGTTAGAGTTGCAGCATTAGGTGACAGACGAGAGAGAGAGAGAGAGAGAGGTTAGATAGTTTTAAGAGTGGAAATTAGTACAGAGTACCATTTTAGCCAGTAAAGGAAAGCATCTGTTCACATGAACTGCACAAATAAATTCAAAATCTGGACCAAACTGCTTGCATCTTAGTTAATGTTTCCTATCTTGCACAGTCCTGGGACTGAACCTGGAAAATGCTCCTGAGAACATGCTAGAATTCAAACATTCAGAGGTAGACAGGAATTAACATTACAGTGAGAAACAGGAGCAGTTAATTATCTATGGGCAGGCTCAGAAGTGAAACCGGAGCAGCCCGGGCTGCACAGCTGCAGTCAGATCAGGCACAATACTGCACTTCCCTGCTGAGAGCAACCCTCGGAGAGATAGTTAGGGAGCAGTAGGGGAAAAAAACAAAAGAAAATCTGATTGTGGTATCGGGGAGCACTCCGAGCCACGTATTTCACATTAGCCCCGAGTAATTTTTTACAATTTGCCCTAAGTAATGTTTACCACCAAGTCCCAAATCAAAAATCTAACAAATTGCACCGAGAGACTCAAGTCAGTTTACTTCAGCTGCAAAATGCCCTAAAAGCTGCCTTGTTCACTACAATAGCCCTAAACACAGCATCAGTCCAATGAAAAACAGCTGTAATGCAGGTAGTAACAGCATTCAGAAAAAGGCAGCCTGGCGTGGATTCAGTCGGCAGTGTCCATACCTGGCTTGAAATGGGGTCTCCAGCAGCTCCGAGGGTGGAATGCACTTTACAGCTCCTTGCCAGAAGACTTAAAGACAGATGAGCTTGAGCACAGATCACCCATGTAGTCCATCCCCATACCAAAAGAAAAGCCACTACCCTCACTCACATATCAGAGACTTTCACAGAGTACTATCAAAGGTTCTATCCCCCACAAGGAGATCCAGAGCCAGGAAAAGTTCACACTCTATTGAGTGGCCTGGGACTACTACAGATGTCTCAGACTTGGAACACCCAGCTTATAGCCCCTATTACTAATGAAGAAATTAACAGGGTGATAGCAGAGGGGAAGACGTGCAAATCCCCCGGCAATGATAGACTCCCCACAGAGTTCTATAAAAAGTTTTGCAGACAATTATTCCATTTTTTTTTTAGTTTCTATTTTTCTCCTCCTCTGCGTCCTCTGCTACCCTCTGACGTCCCCCGCACCACACGGCTCCGGGTATGAGGCCTCCTCCAATGACCCCACGACTTACCCTTCATGGCAGGGGGTTGGGAGCGACTTTACTCACCAGACCGGATATATATTCGGGAGGTGCCTTCCCAGACGCTGTGACGGGGGACCATTGGTATCCTGCAGAGGGCCCCCATTTCTCCATTTTCTCCCCTCGAGGTTGCGGCATGCAATGGCACTAGTGACGGTGGTGCGTATGCTCCCACATGCGTTCCGCCAAGTGCCTGCCGCAACTTTCGCCCCAAGTTCCAGTGCTAACGTGCCACCCCCCAGCCTCCGCTAAGTGGCAGGCAATCACTGAGCACTGCAATCCCCTCTCCCTGGAGAAGGAGAGCAGTCCTGTGGATGCTCGATCCTTCTCCTCCCTGCCAACCCCCGGCATCCCATGTCCTTTCCCGAACATGGGTCGCCAGCATGGCGCAAGGTAAGGCATCCAGCGCCTCAGCACTCAGTGCCACTGGGCTGGCCTAATTATTCCATTATTAAGACTGGCCTATCAGGGGATGTTGAAGGAGGGATCAGTCCTACCTCCTTCATGGAGACAGGCAGTAATATCCGTGGTGCCCAAGCCTGGCAAGAACTTAACAGCATGCTCCTCATACAGACCAATTTCGGTTCTGAATGTGGACTACAAATTATTCACCTCCATATTAGCCAGGCGACTCCAATCAATAATACCAAATCTGATCCACAGAGACCAGACGGGATTTATCCCTAATAGACAGGCAGCAGACAATACCCATTGAACAATACATATCATAGGCCATTTAATTAAGAGGGGGCATTAATAATCAGCCTAGATGCGGAAAAAGCATTTGACCAAGTGAATTGGATGTTTTTGTATGAGATACTTGCCGGGTCTGGGTTCACGGATACCTTATAGCTACAGTAGCAAGACTGTATACAGACCCACAAGTATATATACGTACCAATGGGATGGTTTCCAGGGGGATCGCCCTAGGGCATATGTCAGGGGTGCCCGTTGTCACCCTTGTTCTCTCTATATATAGAGCCACTGGCACAATGGATAAGGACTGACCACAGCATAAAGGGCATCCAATTAGCAGGGAAGGAACATAAGATCACACTCAATGCAGATGATGTCCTTTTATATTTGTCATCTCCAGACACTTCTTTGCCTAGCATGATGGAGATCATAGAGGAATGTTCTTTATTGTCAGGATATACACACGACACCACAAAAAACAAGATTTTAAACATAAATTTCACCCGTTCTCTTGCCCTTTGGGCAAATTACAAAATGAAGTGGGATTTGCACACCCTTAGGTATTTGGGCATTACCTTAAGGGCTGATACTAATTATTTATATACGGATAATGATAAACCAATCTTAACACAAATAGAATCAGATACAAAAAGATGGACATTGCTTCCCTTCCCAATGTACTCCAGAAATCAAACAGTAACAAGCATTTGTCAATGCCGAATGTTTGCTTGCTGGTGTTGGCATTGGTAGTGTAGAAGTTACAGAGCTGCATAATAGGAATGGCAGCGAAGTATTGAACTGAAGCCAAACCCACCACCACCCTGCAGATAGTGACAGGCATTGGGATGTGTCTTTGGGCCATCAGGCATAACGACCACGCCATTTCACCACACCCTACCCTGCAGACACTGACAAGTGTCACGGTGTGGCTTGGGGTCTTTGGCCCTTATGGGCACCCCATTCCATCAGGAAATACGGTGAGATGGGTGCAGTATAGGAGAATGGGGTGAAGTTTGGGCCTGAATAATCCAAGGCACAACTTGATGCCACTCACTGGCTGCAGGGTGTGGGTGGGGGTGGAATGGTATGAGTATGACAGGCAGGAATCCCAAGTCACACCCCTGATGCCTGCCATTCTCTACAAGGTGTGGCGTTATGGTCGGAAACCCTAACGCCTCAGGCATTCTTTGGTATTTTCACTCCAAATTTTCAACATGGTTTTTTGTGACCCCCACCTCATGAACAGTGGCAATATCAGTTTGTTAGCCGAAAACTGCTTTTGCACAGCGACTATGGCATTTGGCACCACAGGTGCAAAAACACATTCCGAACAGGATGTGAAAAATGACAGCAGTACTGTTCATGGGAGGTGTAAAAAAAATATGGCAATGTTGAAAATCTGCTGTGAAAATCTTAAAAACTGGTGAAGTCACGGCGTGCGTAGAAACTGTAGCGCACACCGTAATGTAACTAGTTTGGGGATTTTTACAGCAGATTGTTAACACAGGCATTTTGGGACCTCCGATAATGAACAGTGTCAGTGTGATTTTCTTTATCTGTCCCAAACAATGATTTCCCACAGCGACCATGCATTTCTGTGCTGAAAGTGTGAAAACACATTTCGGCCATGTTGTGGAAAATGACAGCTGTACTGTTCATAAGGAGGTGTGGAAAAATGCCACTGGTGAAAATCTGGACTGAAAATATTACAGATTCATGAACTTACGAGGGTGCATGGAAACTGCGCAATGCTCACTCGTAACACAGTCATTTTATGGAGTTTTGTCACCAAATTTTCAGTATAGCCATTTTAAGACCTCTGCTCATGACCAGTGTCACTGTGATTTTCTTAATCTGTCCAAAACATTGTTTTCACACACCGACTGCACCATTGTGCGCTACATGTGCGGAAACACATTTTGGGTGAGATGTGAAAAATGGTAGCTGTACTGCTCATAAGGAAGTGCGGTAAAATGGCACTGTTGAAAATCTGGTATGCAAATATTACAAATTCACAAACTTGCCAGCGTGCGTATGAACTACGCAATGTGCGCTCCTATAACAGTCATTTTTGGGAATTTTTTCACTAAATTTTCAACATAGCCATTTTAAGACCTCTGCTCATGAACAGTGTCACTGTGATTTTCTTAATGTGTCCCGTACATTGATTTCGCACACCGACTGCGCCATTGTGCACTACATGGGCGGAAACACGTTTTGGGTGAGATGTGAAAATGACAGCTATACTGCTCATAAGGAGGTGTGGTAAAATGGCAATGTTGAAAATCTGGAGGAAAATATTGAAATTTCGAAACTTACAAGCTTGGTGTAGGAACTGCAATGCACGCCAGAAACAGTCATTTTAGGAATTTTGTCACCAAATTTTCAAAATAGCCATTTTAAGACCTCTGCTCATGAACAGTGTCACTGTGATTTTCTTAATGTGTCCCATACATTGATTTCAGACACCAACTGCGCCCATTGTGCGCCATATGGCAGAAACACATTTTGGATGAGATGTGAAAATGACAGCTGTACTGCTCATAAGAAGTTGTGGTAAAATGGCAATGTTGAAAATCTGGAGTGAAAATATTGAAAATTCGCGAACTTACGAGTGTGCGAGGAACTGCAACGCGACGCCAGAACAGTCTTTTAGGATTTTTCACCAAATTTTCAAAATAGGCTTTTTGAGAGCCCACCTTATGAACTCTGGCAGTGTCATTTCATTAATCATTCTGGAAAGGTGATTTTGCGCAGTGGCTGCGAAATCACCCTTTGGGCCCGAGTAACGCCATGACAGTGAGAGCATTCATGAGAAGGGGTCCCAAAAACCCTATGTTGAAAATTTGGTGCAAAAATTCCAAAAAATGCCTGAGATATGCAATAAAGTTGAAAAAACCCTATCTATCCCATTATACAGCTTACCGGCATTTCCTCAGGTTCGCGGTCGGTTTGAAGAGTGCAGACGTGTTCCAGGTCCGCTGAAGATCATCGCGCTGAGTTCCGGAGGTAAGTATAGGATGAGGGGGTGTGGGAGGCAGGGTGCACAGTGGGTGGGTGGAGTGCGGGTTGTGGGAGGCGGGCAGGGAGAAGCGCCGAGGGACAGTTTTGTATTTACAGGTTTTTAATTTCCTAAGGCA
This sequence comes from Neoceratodus forsteri, assembly GCA_016271365.2. NCBI lineage: Eukaryota > Metazoa > Chordata > Ceratodontiformes > Ceratodontidae > Neoceratodus > Neoceratodus forsteri. Next base: position 765,731,780 of record CM028135.1, read on the forward strand.
GCGAGGGGCGTTTGCCATGCTGGGTGGTCTCCCAGCATGGCAGCTGGAAGGATGTTGGTGGGGGCAGGAGCTGATGGAGGATTGGGCACTCCTGTCCAGCCATAACATCATTTTGCCATGCTGGGGTGGGCTCCCAGCGTGGCACCTGGATGCTTGAAGGCGTGCAGCCCGATGGGGATTGGGTACCCCGTTGGCCATAAAACATTTTGCCACACTGGGGTGGGCTCTGATGTGGCACCTGGACTCTTTGGGGGGCGTGGAGCCGACAGAGGATTGACACCCCTTATTCGCCACAGTGTGGGGGAGGGAAGGCGCGCGAGCCACGCAGTGTGCGTGCGTGTATGGTGTGTGAGTGGGGGAGCTCTGCTCACTGAAGCGGAGCTCTCCCTTTCAACTGTATGCCACTGCATTTTCAGCTGTCATAGACAGCTGGAGCAGTGATTGGTGCACTGCGACCTCGCCTGCAAACACACTGACTGAATTGGAAGAGGCTGACACACCTCTGGAAAACTCGGATGATGGCACTATGTTTCTTGCACATGCGTGCAAGCAAACATAAAAAAGAATATATTACCTAGGATTGTATATTTGTCCCAATGCATCCCCACCACACTATCCCAAAAATGGTTTAGAGATATCCAAGGTAAGATATTTAAGTTTATTTTGGCCAACAGGAAACCCAGACTACATAGGACATTTCTAATGGCAGATGGTAAATCAGGTGACCAGGCTGTACCAAATCTTTTAGAATATTGGATAGCCTCCCAAGTTAAGTATGCCCTTCTCTGGACACATACGCCAGCCTGGACACATTGGCAGGATATAGAAACCACCCTTTTACAGGGTGGCACCCAATCCTAATGCCTCTACCAGCCCTCTGCCCAAAGATCTCCAGTGGTAAAAGAATATAGAGCTATACAGACTACATTAGAAGCTTGGGACATGTTCTGCAAATACCCTAATGTTAGAACAGATATCTGGAAATACTACTGGCTAGTAAATGCTCCAGACTTCCAACCTGGTAGTCTGGACCCCTGGTACAAACACCAAGTGATGAAAGGGTTCATGTACCCCAAGCAGCTTATGTGAGGGGCACTCACCTTTACTTTTGAGAGGTGCGTCCAAACACTGGGATGTACTGAGAAGGATAAGTGGCACTATCTGCAGATATCTACGTACATCCAGAGGAAATTAAGATTTATGACACAGAACCCCACTGACCTCACTGGACGCATATCCCTTGAGGACATTTTTTTCCCTAACAACCCCCAAACCAACAGTTACAAAGATATACCAGTTTTTAAATGCTCATAAGGCTAAGGCGAGTCAGTATATTATTACAAAATGGGAAAGAGAGTTGGGAGACTACCTCTCACCTTTAGACTGGAACAAAATTTTGGGTAACTCGGTTAAGGTGACTTCCTCTCCACTGTGGCAGGAATTCGCCTGGAGGGTAAAGGTCAGATTTTTTCTGACCTCTGATAAGGTGACAAAGTGGGACCCAGCCCTACCCCCTTTGTTGGAAACAGTGTGGGGAGCGGAGAGCTACCCCTTCCATATATTTTACTTTGACCTCTTTTAGACACATTTAAGAGACAGATACAAGAACAGCTGAGGAAACATTTCTCTCTCTATCATTTAGTAATGGGCCTTCCTCTGAGGGGTATTAGAGGCACCACTTCACTATATCTGTGGTGTATTTGCACCATGGCATATAACAAAGCCACAACACGTTAGTGGCTAAAGCCATACCCACCTACTCTGATTGAGTGGGGAGAACTTATATTTAATATTCAGAGTATGGAAGACTTAACATTTCAAGTCCAGAATAGAAGGGAAGCATTTGTAGACAGATGGTCCAGACGGAATCTACAACAAGATTAAAACTAGACACCTGCAGCTCCAGATATAACAATTTATTAGGGCTTGCTGACCAGAATAGTACATAAATCCAATCGGTTATGTCTTAGGCAGTAAGGCTTCTCCCTTAGGTAACAAATTAGGAACTGAAGTCGAGAATATTTTTTCAGTTTTATTAAAGGATACCTAAACAACATTTTGACAACAAACTATTCAAAAATCTTAATCTGTAAGTGACTAAAGGAAAGGCTGCTGTATTCATTAATGCTAAAACTACATTTACATAATTGACCTAAATATTGTTCCAGAGCATTTGAAAATTGTAAAATCAGCCTTCCAATTTCAAAAAAAACTGTCTTACCTGCTTCCTAAGATGGCCGCCAAATGTGTTATGTGATGACATCATTTGAGCCAAAGTCAGTGAGATATATGGCTCTCTATAGTGCAAACTAGTTCTTTTTTCCCTTTGTATAGAATTGTTTCGCTTAAATGGTCAAAACCATGTGCATTATTTTGTATAATGCACATGTCAGGCTATGGTTCTGTTCATTTTGTTTACTTTAACATGCTGAAAATGTGTTTTAATCCAACTGACTTTCTCTGTGGCAAACCACAGTGCAGTACAAATCTTGAATAACCTGGTGGTCTAGTGGATCCAGAATGCTACAATGGGGGGTGCTGGGGTGGTGTGCATGCTTAATATGCACTTTTTAACATTTTTATTAAACCTTTATATTTTCTGCTAATATTCTTTTCTAGTCCATTTTTGACAGAACCTACAAATGTAATCCATAGTTTGAATGTAAATATTTGTACAATCAATAAATGAGACTTCTTCAACAAAGTATAATGCAACAGCAAGCAAGTACGTTACTATATGGGGGGGGGTGCAATGACACCCTTCACCACCCCCTATAGCCACCATTTTTTTGTAGTAAAGTTCTTGTGCAGTCTAATGTTAGAGTTCATACTTTCTCAAAAATCAGATATATGCTTGTCTTTTCTTCTTTTTTCCATGGGGAATAATAAGAAGAATTAGCATTTATATAGTGGTTTTCATACACATTGTATCCCAAAGTGCTTTACAAGCAATACTAGACTGGTAGTGAAGTGACTGAATGTGTAGTGGCAGCCATTTCATGCATTAATATCCACACAGCCTTGGACAATTGCATGAACTGGTTTTATGGGAAGGGGAATGTTGACCAGGACAATGGGGTCAGGTAGTGATCAAGGTGCTGGTAGCCCCACATCTTATTTCTCACAGTAATCTGCTCATATTTCTCTTCTTCTGTCTTCCCCCTTCCCTGAATATAGCAGTACCTTGCAAGAGTGGCCTTCTCAGTCCCCCTCTGGTATTCATTCTTCACTATTCCTCCTCACACCAAAAACTGGTGTGCTCATCACCCTTTTGCATCATGAATGCAAGTAGTACAGTCCCCGTTTTATTTTGACAAATTAAATATAAACATATCTTTCCAGTAAGTCAGGCTCATAGCTGCAGGGAACAAGGGGGAGTGATGGGCTTTCCTAACCTTAAAAGATCTAGGCTACCTTTGATTAGGCACTATTAAATGATGGGTGTGCACACCATTATGCACGTCATATAATAGTGCCTAATCATAGGTGGCTTAGATCTTATATGTGTAGGAACGCCTATTTTTCCACTTGTGCCATGCTGCTATTAGCCTGGCTTACCAGAAGATCATGTTTATTGTTAATATGTAAATATAACACGGGAGATGTACTAAACACATTCATGATGCAGAAGGGTAGTGAACTCACCGGTTTTAGGTGTGGGGAAGCAGGTGAGAAGAATGAATGCCAGAGAGGGACTGAAGAGGCCATTCCAGCAGGGTACTGCTATATTCAGGTTAGTTGAAGACATGAAGGAGGACGCTGAGCAGATCACTGTGAGATCTGAAATATGGGTCAGCCAGCATCATGATCACTACCTGACTGTGGATGAGAGTAGCCAGCAATGGCAAATACTCAGAGTGGCAGGGCTGCACCTAAACTGTTACTTGAATTCAGTGTAGGGAGATTACACTCGGGTGGGGGTGGTGTTGATGTTTGTTAGGACAGTATTGAGGGAGTTGTGTATAGCTCATTCAAGATTTGAAAGGGTGGTAGCCAGTCAACTCACATTATGGAGCAAAGCACATAAAAGTACTGGTGAAGAATTGCTGGGAACTGTCCTCCGGGGTTCTGCAGATCACAGGTATAGGAGTAGACTGACACTGGAAGCCAGGTGGATTCACTCAGGGTATTAGTATGCCTCTCCTGCTAATAATATTGTTATCCATTGTAACTGCAGTCCTTATGAGGGCATGAACAGCAGTTTTTCTGGTGGGTCATGATGCTTATTGCTTGGCCCTCCAAGGAAGACCTAGTTGTTGGTTAATGAGGTGGGAAAAAAAAACACAACAGGGGAACTGTACATTCTACCGTCACTGTGCAGAAGGGTGGTGATCCATTCACTGTTTACTGTGGGAGCAGAAGTCAAACACTGAGAATGTGTTCTAGAGAGTGATTTGGGAGGCATTTTTTAGCAGTGCCAGCTGATGATGCATATCAGAATAGGTGTGCACAACCCTCTGAGGTACAAGATTACAATCTGAGGTGTAATAATTCTCTTCATGAGACTGCAGGCAGCACTAAGGACAGGGTATGGATGGTGGGGTGTGCAACAGAAGGCCGGCTAGGTGCAGGGGGTTCACATGGAAAAAGAAAGCCTTATTTGTGGATTAACAAGAGAGTCTGAGCTTTGGAACGGAACAAGACCGGTACTTTGCTGTGTGACCTTGAGCAAGTCACTAAACTTCCTTGTGCTAACAGGCCACACCTGTAAACAAGCTTTCAGCTTAGTGTGTCTCTCCTGGTTAACAAAAAGTAAAAATCAGTGCATCATATAACCACTAGATCATCAGGTATTTGAAATGTTGTACTGTAATGCAGTTTGCCAAAGAAAAAGTCAGCTGGATTGCAAAACATTTTCCGCAAGTTAAAGAAAACAAAATGAAAAAAATCATAGCCTAACATGTGTACTGATCAACATAATCCATGAGTTAATACATGGTGTTGATCATTCTGGTACAACAATTCAAAATAAAGAGGGAAAGAAGAACTAGTTAACACCATAGAAATATATGTGGATCTCTGGCTCTGGCTCAGATGATGTCATCATGACTCATCACTTAACACACTTGGCAGACATCTTAGGGAGAAGCCAAGGCTGTTTTTTGAAAGTAAAGGCTTATGTTTACATTTTTCAAAAGCTATGAAACTGCATTTATGTTATTTACGTAAATGCAGTTTTAGCATAAAATGTAAACAGCTGTCTTTACTTTACCTTGCTATGAAGCCAGATTTTGGAGTTTGCAGTTTTAAAAAACTGCTTGTTTAGGTACCCTTTAAGTTTACCCAGCTTTGACCTTAGGTAATAAGTAAGTTTGGTCGTTTTTGTAAAAACAAAATAGGCCAGAGAGAGGCCCACTGACATTGTTCAAGTGACAATATATGATATAGTCAACCATATATGATTGTAAGATGATCAATTTGTTGTCATGATGCTTACACTATCAATAAAGTAAGTATTAAAAAAAATTAATCTTGGTAAATCCGAAATTATGGTTTGGGGAAAAGCTGGGGATTGCCAGGGTTTCTGGGGTCTGAAGCATGCGATAACATCTTTCAGATACTTAGGAATACAGATAGGTAAGGACCTGGGTTCCCTATACCGTCTAAATTATACTCCGCTTCTAAACAAAATTGAGGAGGAGATGTGCCACTGGAGAGACCTGCTGGTGTCCTGGCTTGGCCGAATTAATTTGATAAAGATGCATATCCTGCCACGGATATTACACATCATGCAAATGATGCATAGGGATCTCACCAAAGATGACCACAGGAGGGTTGAGAGGGCCTTCTCGGGGTTCTTATGGAGAGGAAAGTGCCCACGTGCTAGCCTGTGACGTCTCCAGGCGGCTGATTCTAGGGGTGGGTTAAACTTCCCAGATCTTCAGAATTATTATCTTGCTATACAGCATAGATACGTTAGTGATTGAGTAAATAAATCAGAGGCAGCAGGATGGGTGGATTTGGAGGAGCAGTCCTGCCCAGGAAGGCTCTCGGCCTACCTGGAAAAGGGAGGAAGGAAGGCTTATAGCAGGTTGAGAGATGCTAACCCACTAGTAGAAGGAGTTCTGGTGAGTTGAGAGTGTAAATGTAATAAAGCAGGGTTTGGACAGGTGGAGACACTGCTCCTCCCAGTGGTGGATAACCCTTCTCTCTTAGCTGGGTTAGAGGATAGAGGATTCCGGATGTGGGAAATGAGGGGATTGAAATGTATCCAGGATCTATACACTAGGAATCACCTCAGAACATTTGAAGAAATTAAGGAAGGGTTGGGACTGCCCAGAGAATACTTTTTCAGGTTCCTTTAGACAAGGGCATATCATAATGCACTGGGCAGGACAGTAGCAGAGGCGTCCCATTGGCCCAGGTGGAACATCTGATACTGGGTATTAGGAGGAACCCTAGAGGACTGATTAGGAGAGCAGCTCAGTTGGGTCAGATTTGGTTCCCTGAGCACACACAGAAAGCAAAGGAGCACTGGTAGCAGGACCTGGGAAGAGACATCTCGGAGGAGAACTGCCATTTGATGCTACGTCTTCACCGGGGCATATTGGTCTGCAATAAATATCAAGAGTCCTTTTACAAATTTGTCCATAGGCTCTACTGCCCCCCAGTAATGGAGCACAAATTTAATCCTGCTACCTCTCCTATATGTGGGAGATGTAAAACTGAGCTGGGAACATATTTTCATTATTTTTGGTCTTACCCAGTTTTGCAAAAAGTTTGTGGAGAGAGAGTTCAGGAGGTTGGGAACCTGCCAGGTAGGCAGATACCTCTGGACTCCTTATGCATGCTGTTCGGAATCAACGAGGCAGGACAACATGGGTGGGACCTCTTACCAAGATGGATCCAAGTATTGCTGGTGATTGCCAGACATATTTTAAATACCTGGGTATCTACACAGACACCAACGGTTCAACAATGGTGAGCTCACATCATGCAGGCACTGGCACTCGAACGTCTCTCTTATTCTCTCAAAAATAGAGAGAAGAGCTTTCTTGGTGTCTGGGAGCCCTTTCTGGCATCTCTTTAGCCGGGGGTTGGGGGGCCTTTATCTCTGAGGGAGGGCCTACAACTCTGAAGGCGGGACCCAATTGGCTGGAGCACATATGCCTCCAAAGATTAAGTATATTATAGGACCCCACTAGCAAAAATGGGTAGCACCTTTAGTGTCCCCCTCCTGTGGGTTTCCCAATTATATATATATATATATATATATATATGGGATCAACTATATAGGTGATGGATAATTTTAAGTTGTAATGAACTGGCTCTATCTGTAATGTGTCTACGTCATTATTAAGATGCTCAATGTTAAGACTGTTACGAATTGTTAGAGAAGTTTATGTGTTTATGTGTTGTATCTTATTGAAAATCTTTTTTATTTAATAAAAATATTATGCAAAAAAAAAAAAATTGGGCAGTAGTTTTCCAGTTGATTTTTTTGACCCGATCTAAAAATAGGTACCACCTTTGCTGTTTTCCATTCTGCATATGCATATGGGCCAGGGGAACCGTGGCAAATGCCGCCACCATGTGGCCCAAAATGCACAGGAAAACCCTGGTGGGGACCTGCTGGCTGGAGGAAACCAGACGGGCCTGTTCCTTCAGTCACTCAACTCTGTCCTTGGGCAAAAAAGCATTTCCCTGGCTGGTATCCAGAATCATCCCTATGTACTGAAGGCGCTGACAAGGAGAAAAGCGGGACTTTGGCAGATTTACAGTGATAATAATAATAATCTTTATTTATATAGCGCTCTTCACAATGTATCAGAGTGCTGCACAATAAACAAGATCCCCAAGGCCTGGAAGAGCCGGAAGGTGTATTCCAGGATCTGAACTAAGTGACCCTTGGAGGGGGCTGCTAGCAGCCAGTCATCCAGGTAGGGGATACATAGAAGCCCTCTCTCCTCAGGGCAGCTGCCACCACTGCCAGGCATTTGGTAAATATCCAGGGGGCCAAGGAAAGGACAAGAGGAAGGGCCCGGAATTGGAAATGGGCCCCCTGAAAGTGGAAGCAGAGGAAGCAACAACGCACAGGAAAGACTTGGATGTGCAGGTAAGCATCCTGCCTGTCCATGGAGTAGAGACAGTCCCCCTGGTGCAAAAAGGGTAACAGCCCCTGGAGGGCAACCATCCAGAAGTGTTTGTACTCAATGTACAGATTCAGATGGCTCAGGTCCAAGATGGGCTGAAGATCCCTGGCCTTTTTGGGGATAAAGAAGGTGGAAGTAAAACCCTCTTCCCCACTGAGTCTGAGGGACGGGCTCTATGGCTCTCTTTTGAAGAAGAGCCTGAATTTTCTCCCAAACCAGAGACAGGCATTTGTGTGTGGGGGAGGAGGGAGGAGGTGAAGTGAACAGGAGGGTTTTCTGGTGACCATTCTAGGAACTCCAGAGTGTGACCATGTTCTATGATCTGGAGCACCCAGTTGTCTGTGGTCACCCCCTGCCACCCCTCTAGCTGGAGGGAGAACCAATCCAGACTGCCTCCTTTGGATCCTCAGCTGGGGGGGGAGGGCAGCTAAGGAGTCAGGGGGTAGGGGCAGGTACAGGCAGTGGGGGCCCTGGGGGCTCTGGCGGCAGTAGCAGTAGGGGCCGCTGGGGCCTTACACTTGTGCTGACCCTTGGCAGGCTGGTTCTGAGACTGTTTGCGGAAGGACCTGCGAAAGGACTGATGTTGGCTTACTCTAGTTTGAGTGTGATAGAGCGAATGGACTGACTTGAGGGCCCGTCCTGACTCCTGCAGGGTAGCAATGATGTCCTGGACACCCCCCAAAAAGGACTGAACCCCAGAAGGGGACATCAAGAATGATGGCTTTCGTGTCCGAGGCAAAACGGGAATGGCACTGGAGACAGACCCCAGAAGCTGCCCCATGCCCTGAGACATCTACAGCATCATAAACTCAACTTTTGTAATAGCATCATAAACTGGAGGACATGATTGCCAACATCCAAGCCTGACTGGGTGGCTGAGCTAAACTGAGCAGAGCAGAGCAAGCAAGCAGTAGAGTATATTAATCCGTTTGCCTTTGTAAATCATTTTATTTGTTTTTACCTTTGAGTTTAGTGAAGTTTATGGTTAATAAGTTAGGGAAGCAAGTGAGGGAGTAAGGTCATTGAGTGTTGTCGGGTGCAATGTAATACAACTTGTGCGTACACAGGCTCTGTAGACTTGCCCCGAGAATGTTCAGTTTGTGGGGCACTAGGGGAGCCTGAACACTGCTTCCCTTCTAGAAAGGAGAAGTATTAACATTTTACAGAAGAATCGATTTTTAAATCATATGGTACTGTTGTGCTGGAAATACCTGGCTGAGGATTATCGATCCGAGCTGTGCTGCACTGTCAGAGGGAGCCTGGTTTCATTTGGTTGGAGAAGGAGAAGATCCTGGTTCTATTTGATGGCAAGTGTACTCCGAGTCAGCAGGACAGAGGGTCTGGAACCTCTCTTCCTCAGAGCAGTTTCCTAGGGTGAGAGCCCAATCGGACTGCACTTGGGAGCCATTTTGCCGTAGTACTGCCAGAAGCTAGGGAGATACGATGGCTGCCTTCCAGAAAGAGAGGTTGCACTTTCATTCTCCTGCTCCTGCAAAGGAAGAGTGAGTTGGGTGCGAAGAGGGCCTTCTGAGGAGTAAGGTGAAGAGGGGTTCCCTGGGCCCAGATGGGGTGGCAGATACCATGGCTACCAAAGGGTGGGGTGGCTTCCGAACACCTTAGGATAGCTCAGGGGGGTTTCTGAAGGGAGGACCCACCTGTGCTCCAGAAGGTCCAGGGATCCCTTCGGAGGAAGAAGGAGAAGGCCCTCAAAGAAGAGAAATTGAAGGAGTGGGGGAGTGGAGATGGATTGAAGTGCGATTTAAACCCCAAGTCTGGAGGACATTATCAAGAGAACAGGGACCTCTCTGATGGTGATGTAAACATTCTGTTTTAATTTTTATCATGGACAAATTTAAGCACTTTTGTTTATATGCTGCTATTGCTACTGGGGCTGTCTATGACTTAATTCACTACCAACACCACTACGACCTGTGAGAGGGGATTGTAGAGGTGGGGACTCAGGTTTGCTGTGGTGAGAGCACAGCAAGTAAGACATTTGCACCACATCTTTTTGAACATTTTTGTGCAACATTTTCTTTTTGAATATTCAGTCCTTTGTAATGTGCTAATTTCTCTGCTCTTGAAGTGATTGTATTAAGAAGTTTTAAAGGGGATTTGTGATTTGATGAGTTGACTATTTAATAGGGGTTGTGGGGATATTTATTAGTGGTTGTAGGATAGGGATGTAGTAGGGGAGTAAGTGAGTAGATGGTGTGTAAGTGATAGAGTGAAAGGTGAATTGAAAGTATTGTATTTAATGAAGTGTGAGTGATTGAGAGTGTGTGGGGTAGATGGGGGTATAGAGTAAGCTTTTAAATATGTCATATCATATCATAGTTTATTTATAAAATGCGTCTTTCTACAACCAAGGCGCTTGTACATAGCACAACCAATACAATAAATGATTTCAAATTTATCAATAGAATCTTTTATTTAAAATTTACAGTTAAAGTATTATCAATTAAAGAACCGCTGATGCCATCTATTCAAAAGTGCTACATTGCAGAATTAGAATAAGCATATCCACAGTAAATCTCATACCAAAAAGTAGATTTCTATGTTGCTTCATTTTAGTAGTTAGCCATTTTGTAACCCTGATTCCACTACCTATTCAAAGAAAGCCTGTGCCAGTGAAGAGCTGCTGCTGATGTCATCTAGGGACCTTACAGTTTATTATTCCATGTCAGCAAGCTTATAGGACCTGTTGCTCTAAAGCTGTAAAGATCATGTGCAATGGTTTTCATAAATAAAACAGGCAACATGAGTTAGTAAACATTGTTTTAAAAATGTTGTGTTTCAGGCTTTGTAACAAAACTGACAATATTTTGTGTGGATGCCTTTTTATTGAGGTCCTTTTGCTGAGTGCTGGATCATAGCACACTGTGAGGTTTGCAGGCTCAGTAAGTTTCTGATGAAAGGCTGAGCTCATTCACACCTGTCAGTCAATTGAGGCAACTTCTAAGAATCGCATTTTAAAACAATTATCCCATCTCCTTGTTAATGGGGAGTGGGCAGACTCATCTATGTTCTATTCTAAATTACAATGATCATTTTACCAGAGCTAACACTTCCACACCTAGTAGGAATTAACACATATACAGCTCCTATTAAAACATATTGTAAAGCAGACAATGACAAACAGCAGTGAAATTAGTAGCACTCTTAACTGGTTTCAGCAGTCTGGAGGCATGCTGACTTAATATCCGGCAACCCTGGTGAAATGGACCACACAAAAACCGCATTAAATAATACAATTTTATCAACTTTGTTACAAAACCTGGAACATATATAGTATTTATAGCAATGTTTACTGACCGGTGCTGTCTGTTTTACTTGTGAAAACCATTGCACATGATCTTTACAACTTCGGAGAAATGGGTCTTATAAGCTTGTTGACAGTCATTACTAGACTTTGAGCTCCCTACATGACATCATCAGCAGCTCTTTACTGACACCTGCTTTTATTGTACAGGTAGTGCCATCAACATTATAAAATGGCTAATAACTTTAAAACCAAGTAACAAACATTTTGGTTTTGGTATAAGATTTAGTGTGAGTATGCTTATTTGGATTCTGCAATGTGGCACTTCTGGCATCAGTGGCTCTTTAAAACCACCATATGCTGATTCAAATAAATACGTTTTAAGTGCAGTTTTAAACTCCTGGACAGTCAGGCAATCTCGTATCTGACGAGGTAGAGAATTCCACAGGGTTGGGGCCACAAAGCTGAAGGACCGGGCCCCAGATGTCTTTAAATGAACTCTGAGAATCTCTAGCAATCCCTTGTCAGCGGATTGGAGAGGACGGAGGGGATAGTAAGGGTGAAGGTGATCTTGCAAGTAACTAGGTCCCTAGTCATGTAGGGCTTTATAGGTCAGAAAATCAACCTTGAAGGTGATCCTTCCCTGCACTGGAAGCCAGTGCAGTCCGCGGAGCACAGGTGTTATATGGCTGGCTCTAGCTGTACCAGTCAATAGCCTGGCTGCCGCATTCTGCACTAGCTGAAGGTGGTGGACATCAACCCCCGGTAGCCCTAGGTATAGGGCATTGTAATAGTCAAGGCATGAGGTAATGAAAGCGTGGACCAATGTTGGAAGATCTTCGGGAGGAACCAGGTGGTTCACCCTGGTTATAGTCCTCAGATGGTAAAAAGAGGTTTTGATGACAGCTTACACCTGTGATTTAAGGGTCAAACCATCATCAATAATAACGCCCAAGTTCCGCATCCAGTCTGAGGTAGTCAGCGCCACACCCCCAAGACATAATCCCGAGGGTGATCCTGCCAACAAACCCACCTCCCGATGATCAGGGTCCTCAACCAGCACCTCAGTTTTAGCTGGGTTCAACCGCAGCCAACTTGCCCTCATCCAGTCCTGGATCTTGGCGAGACAGTTGTTAAATACCGAGAGGAACACATCCTGACCAGGTGCAAAAGACATGTATAGCGGAGTATCATCTGCATAGCAGTGAAAACTCAGACCATACCACCTAATAATCTCTCCTAACGGCAGCATGTACACTGCAAACAACATGGGTGACAAGATGGAGCCCTGAGACACCCCGCAGGATAGGGGGAGAGGGGCTGAGGAATAAATTCCAGACGCCACTCTCTCAGTCCTACCCTCGAGGAAAGATTGAAACTATCTGAGGACTGTACCAGACAAGAAAAAATATAGGAAATGTTGGGGGGTCCTTTGAAGTAAACACTCTTCGCTCAAGCTCAAATTTAATGCAAAGAAGTGCAAGATAATGCACATGAGAAACAAAAACCCAGGGGAAGTGTACACAATGGGGGGTGAGATACTGACAACAGTAAAAATAGAAAGGGACCTGGGGGTAATTATATCAGATGACCTAAAGGTGGGCAAGCAATGTGAGAAGGCAGTAAGGAAGGCTGGGAGGATACTGGGATGCATAGGAAGAGGCATCCATAGTAGAAAACAGGAAGTTGTTATCCCTCTGTACAGACAGTTGGTGAGACCCCATCTGGAGTACTGTGTGCAGTTCTGGAGACCCCATCTCCGCAAAGACATAGACAGAGTGGAGGCTGTCCAGAGGAGGGCAACCAAAATGGTGCAGGGTCTGCACCAGAAGACATATGAAGAAAGACTAAAGGAGCTTAATATGTAAGCTCTTGAGGAAAGAAGGGAGAGAGGGGACATGATAGAAACTTTCAAGTACCTCAAGGGAATTAACAAAGTCCAAGAGGGTAGCATCTTCCAGAAAAAGAGATGTGCAAGAACAAGGGGCACAATTTGAAGATAGAGGGGGACGGCCTAGGGTAATGTGGAGGAAGTATTTTTCACTGAGAGGGTTGTGGATGCATGGAACAGCCTCCCTGAGGAGGTTGTGGAGTCAAGAACAGTGGGGGACTTCAAGAATGCATGGGACAGGCATAAGGCAGTCCTAGGGGTGGGTAAGAGGAAGTAAGCTATTGATTAACTAGGATCTGCAGCTTATCTGTTAGGTAGGAAAATGGGCAGACTAGGTGGGCCAAGCGGTCCTTATCTGCCGTCAAATTCTATGTTTCTATGTTTCTAAGTTATTGTTCTTCAATCTTTCTTTTTATTTCTGTTCCCCCTATGTTTTGCTCGACTTGGAGCTTGTTCACGGGGTTTATTCTTTGTTACACATCCGTAAATACATTTATTTTATGTCATTGATCAGCATTTGTTTAATATGATATTGTTACATTTTTAATTCTTTGGTGTATACACATACCATTCAATAAAGATGATTGCTTGTGCACCCTTGTATATATTCTTAATTTTTCACAGGGTTAATTTATTTGTACTTGTTTAGATCCTAAGTTGCATCCTAAAAAGACATACACAGTATGTTAGTGAACACAGTGCTGCTAACAACGTGGAACAGGGTTTAACTACTGTCTGTAAGGCTTGTTCCCCATATTCTTGGTTTGCAGCATACCTTGTATATTACTTAAAACTTCTTGTCTTTCTTGTAAAGAATACTTTTGAGCCTGTAATGACATAAACATAATTTATTGTAAAGCTTTTCTGTTATTATGTTGTTTAATATTATAATGTGGCCACATTGTGGCTTGTATTTACTTATTTTGTTAACAGCATACCTTAAAGGAGGCTGTGAATTTCTTAGAGTGGTATTAGCGTTCTTTGTAGTCTGAAAACATAATCATAGTATTCCCCTGTTGGTCTCATAGCCATCATTTTACTTTTATAATTAAAGGTTCAAATACCAACTTCTAAATATTCTTTAATACTTTAGCTACTTACCCTCACTCCTTCTGGATCAAGTTTATCATTTTTATGTTTGCTTGCATGCATGTGCAAGAAACATAGTGCCATCATCTGAGTTTTCGGAGGTATGGCAGCCCTCTTCCAATTCAGGCAGTGTGTTTGCAGGCACGGCCGCAGTTCTCCAATGCCTGCTGGAGCTGTCTATGACAGCAGTCCAAAATGCAGTGGAGTACAGTTGAAAGGGGGAGCTACGCTTCAGTGAGCAGCGATAAGATATCGCCTGCTCATGCGCTCTCCCCATACATACACACACACACACACACACACACACACACACACACACACACACGCATACTGCATGCTCGCCCACCCCTACACACACACTGTGGGGAACTGGAGTGGGGGTGCCTAATCCCCATTGGTTGTGCTGTGCCCCCCCAAAACAGAGTTCCTTATGCCACGCTGGGTGCCTACACCAGTGTGGCTACACATATAGCCGATGGGGTGCCCAATCCCCGTCGGCTCCACATCCCAGGTACAGGGTGCCATGCTGGGAGCCCACCCCAGCATGGCAACACATCTATCACCGACAGGGTGCCCAATCCTGTCGGCTCCACGCCCCACCAGCCATCCTTGTGCCATGCTGTGAGCCCACCCCAGTGTGGCAAATGCCCGCGTTGTCGTCATTTAAAAAAAACTGAAACTCAAAAGCGGTCCCTCGCTGTGTCTTCCCCACCCGCGCCCACCCACGCGCACCCTGCCTCCCCACACCCCTCACCCCATACTTCCTCCGGACTCCGTGCGACGATCTTCGTGGACCAGGAACACGCCTGCACTCTTCAAAGCTGACCGCGAGCTGAGGAAATGCTGGTAAGCTGTATAATGGGATAGATAGGTTTTTTTCAACTTTGCAGCATATCTCAGGCATTTTTTGGAATTTTTGCACCAAATTTTCAACATGGGGTTTTTGGGACCCCTTCTCATGAATGCTCTCACTGTCATGAAGTTAATCAGCCCCGAAGGGTGATTTCGCTGTCACTGCGAGAAATCACATTTCGGGACTGAGTAACGAAACGACACTGCCACTGTTCTTAAGGTGGGCTCTCAAAAAGCCTATGTTGAAAATTAGGTGGAAACATTCCTAAAAGTGACTGTTTTATGAGCGTGCATAGTGCAATTCCTACGCACGCTCGTAAGTTCGCGAATTTTCAATATTTTCAATCCAGATTTTCAACATTGCCATTTTACCACACCTCCTTATGAGCAGTACAGCTGTCATTTTTCACATCTTGCCCAAAACATGTTTCTGCCCAGGTAGCGCACAATGGCGCAGTCAGTGTGCAAAATCAATGTATGGGACACATTAAGAAAATCACAGTGACACTGATAATGAGCAGAGGTCTTAAAATGGCTATGTTGAAAATTTGGTGAAAAAATTCCTAAAAATGACTGTTTTACGAGGGCGCGTTGCGCAGTTCCTACGCATGCTCGTAAGTTTGCGAATTTTCAATATTTTCACTCCAGATTTTCAACATTGCCATTTTATTACACTTCCTTATGAGCAGTGCAGCTGTCATTTTTCACATCTTGCCCAAAACGTGTTTACACCCATGTAGCGCACAATGGCGCAGTTGGTGTGCGAAATCAATGTGTGGGACACATTACAAAAATCACAGTGACACTGTTCATGAGCAGAGGTCTTAAAATGGCTATGTTGAAAATTTGGTGACAAAATTCCTATAAATGACTGTTTTATTTAGCATGCGTATGCAGTTCCTAACACACGCTCGTAAGTTTGCGAATTTTCAATATTTTCACTCCAGATTTTCAACATTGCCATTTTATTATACTTCCTTATGAGCAGTGCAGCTGTCATTTTTCACATCTTGCCCAAAACGTGTTTCTACCCATGTAGCGCACAATGGCGCAGTTGGTGTGTGAAATCAATGTATGGGACACATTACAAAAATCACAGTGACACTTTTCATGAGCAGAGGTCTTAAAATGGCTATGTTAAAAATTTGGTAAAAAAATTCCTAAAAGTGACTGTTTTAAGAGCATGCGTTTCACAGTTCCTAGGCACGCTCGTAAGTTTGCGAATTTTCAATATTTTCACTCCAGATTTCCACACTGCCATTTTATTACACTTCCTTATGAACAGTACAGCTGCCATTTTTCATATGTCGCCCAAAATGTGTTTCCACACATGTAGCGCACAATGGTGCAGTCGGTGTGCGAAAGCAATGTATGGGACAGATAAAGAAAATCAGTTACACTGTTCATGAGCAGAGGTCTTAAAATGGCTATGTTGAAAATTTGGTGACAAAAGTCCATAAAATGACTGTGTTACGAGTGAGCATTGCGCAGTTTCCAAGCACCCTCGTAAGTTCATGACTTTGTAATATTTTCAGTCTAGATTTTCTCCAGTGGCATTTTTCCACACTTCCTTATGAACAGTACAGCTGTCATTTTTCACAACATGGCCGAAATGTGTTTTCAACACTTTCAGTGCAGAGATGCGTGGTCGCTGTGGGAAATCATTGTTCGGGGCAGATAAAGAAAATCACAGTGACACTGTTCATGACCGGCGGTCCCAAAATGCCTGTGTTGACAATCTGCTGTAGACAATTCCCAAACTAATTACATTACGGTGCACGTTGCACAGTTTCTACGCACGCTCGTGACTTCACCAGTTTTTTTAATATTTTCACTGCAGATTTTCAACATTGCCATTTTTTACACCTCCCCATGAACAGTACAGCTGTCATTTTTCACATCCTGTTCAGAATGTGTTTTTGCACCTGTGGTAACAAATGCCCCAGTCGCTGTGCAAGAGCAGCTTTCAGCTAACAAAGTGATATTGCCACTGTTCACGAGGTGGGGGTCACAAAAAACCCATGTTGAAAATTTGGAGTGAAAATACCAACGCATGCCTGAGGCGTTATGGTTTCCGACCATAACACCTCACCCTGTAGAGAATGACAGGCATCAGGGCTGTGACTTGGGATTGTCACCTGCAATGCTCATACCATTCCACCCCCACCCACACCCTGCAACCACTGAGAGGAATCGACGTGTACCTTGGACTCTTCGGCCCCAAAGTTCACCCCATTCTCCTATACCACACCCATCTCACAATATTTCCTGATGGAATGGGGTGTGCATAAGGGCCAAAGACCCCAAGATCATCACTATGTCAGTGGTTGCAGGCTGGCTAAAGTCAGACCAGGTAAACTGAGGGCCCAACATCTCCTGCTGACCATCGCAAATTCCACTAGAGTGAGCCAGACAAATATTGGATCTGATTGTGGCAACCTTATCTGCAAAGAATCGAGCAAACCCATCACTTGTTCCTGTGACAAAGCTCCTCCAGACTGGAGACAGGTTGGATTGCACAATCTGTCCACAGTCCGGAAGAGCTGAGCTGGTTGGTTCTGTGCAGCAGCAATCTCCCTTGACAAGAATTCTGCCTTCTTATGGGTGATTGCTGATTGATAGACCACGTAATGGTCCATCAATCTAAGTTTGTCACCATCCAGGCCCGATTTTCGCTGGCTCCACTCTAGCCTTCGCCCCACTCTCCTGGCTCCTTCAGGGTCTCATCAAACCACGGAGACCTTGGGCAGAGGGTAAGGGGGCAAACATGAACAGGTGCTATGGAATCCAGGGCCGCCACAACCGCCATATTATAGGCAAGTACTAGATCCCCTGGATCCATGCATTCACTTGGTACACCCGATAGGTCCAGTACCCTCATTAAACCATCTGGGATAACACCCCTTAAAGGTCATTACCGGACTATCTCCATTGGAGCAGGCCTATTCGGGTGATTCATGAAACTGAACCTGGTGGTGTGATGGTCAGACCACCCGACTGGCTCCACCACCAAATCGGATATCTCCATCCCCAGGAGGAACACCAAGTCCAATGAGTGCCCTACAATATGGGTTGAGGAGGTAATAACCTGTGTAAGGCCCAGCAAATTCATTAACTGTAGGAAGTTTTGACCAAATTGAGAAAGTTCATCGTCGACCCAGGCATTGAAATCCCCCAGGATCAGCCATCTGGGGGAATCCAATGCCAGGTTGACAATGAAGTCTGTGACTTCCTGCAGGAAAACTTTCCCATCTCCTGGTGGACAGTAGATGAGAAGAATTCTGCACCCTACACCCTTACCCAGGATACACTCAAAGGAGTTGGTGGTCCCCACTGGAACCTCCACCAGGTTCAGTTCCGATCTAAAACAAATGACTACACCCCCGCCTCTATGATCCTTCCTCGGGCGGTGTATCACAGAGTACCCAGCCGGAACTGATGAAACCAAAACTGGGCCAGCATTTTCATCCAGCCAGGTCTCGGTGATGCAAGCCAGGTCAGATGATCCAACAAGATCTGCTATTAAAGCAGTCTTGTTCTTAATAGACCTGGCATTGCATAACACCACCCTAATAGGATGAGTGACCAAGGAAGACCGCGTTAGTTGCCTGCCGATAGCAGAGCCCCTGGGTATGGGAATCAGGCAGGGAGAACCCCTTTCCGGAGCCCATTTCGCCCCAGGACATCTCCTTGTTCCCACTACCCCAATCCACCCACTCCATTCCATTCCCCGAACAGTCCCAGCCCCCGACCCCCCCTCCTCCTCACTATCCCCAGAGCCATACACCACCTATACACCTCCGGGGACAGTGAAGGACAGACAAAAGGGCGGAGGTTCCTGAGTCTGGAGGGGGAATATTGTCTGACCGTCCCTGCACCTTCCCAGCACATATTCCCAGCTAATAGCCCAGATAAGTAAAAACTAAACCAACAAATACCAAATTTAAACAAATTCCCCACAATCACCCCCCCAACAAAATCAAACAAAACTAGATAACCAATAAGGACTATCAGATTAAATAAAGCTAAATCAACTCATTAAAATAATTCTGTCAATGCTCAGAGTCCTACAAAATATAGTCTGTATAGTCACAAAAGTTCATATAGTGGCCTGATGAAATTAAGGGCACTCACCACCTCCTTCACCAATTAATGATTAGACACTGCAGGACTCTAACTACCGCAGCTTCACAGAAAACTGTTTAAAAATATTGCAAAAAACAGAAAGCTAAAGCTCTCTTACAGCCTTCCAGAATTAAATCCAAGTATCCCCAGCACAGTCCAAACCTCGTAGTATAAAATCCGATAATATCTCCGAGGAAATAAAATATCCAAAGTCGCAAGTCACTGCAAGGGAAGGTAAAACCCTCTTCTACCATCCAGAAAAAATTCTGGTGAGGAACGTTCAATTGGGAGTAATTCACAAAGCTTCAGGAAGATGGATCCCAAAACCCTCCAGCCTTTCAATCCATATAGCCAATACAGTCTCAACCCCAAGGAAAGGGGCCCAGTCTGAAAGTCCCCCAAATAAAACCGCTTCTGAGCACTTAACTTCCGCCAAGCACCCCGCAGCAATCTCAAGACAGATCAGCAGGTGCCCACCCTCCAGATGACACTACCCAATCCCCCAGGGCAACAACCTGAGCCGGGCACCCACCTCAAGGCCAGATGATCAGCAGATGGAATGGATCCTTCCAAAGCAAAGCCTCTTGTCCAGCGACCCAATTAGATCAAATGATCCCTCGCCAGTCAATTCCTCCTCAGCAAGGAAATCCCAGACAATGACTCCTTAAACCTCCTCAGGTAGTCGGCCAAAGATACGATTCCACTCCAGGACACACCAAGTAGCAGCAAACGCAGATAGGGCTGGAACAACCCGGAGTGTCAGGGGGTTGTTACCTTGGTCAGGCAGTACTCCCCCTCAAGGTTGAGGGACCTGTGACCTTTTGAGTGTCCTCCACTTTCACCATAGGTATACCATAGATGTAGAGCCCTAGGTATAATTAGAAGGTGGAGGACTGGTAGGTCCTGGAGACCTTGGGGGGAATGGGAGAAGGGTGATCGGATAGAGATGGTAGGGACTAGGAGGTGCCCTGAGGTGAAATGGGATCAAGATCGAGGATTTCCTTGCCTGGTGCCCACATACCCAAGGCTCTGAGGAATCCAGGCAGATACTGAGGCCATCTATAGAATCCCGTTCCTCTTGGGTGGTGTTATGCAATGCAAGGTCTATTAAAAATAAGACCGCAGTGGTTGCAGATTTAGTAGCCTCTGCACAACTGGCCTGCATCACCGAGACCTGGCTGGATGAGAATGCAGGACCTTTTTTTGGCTGCTGCAATACCGCCTGAGAGAGGACTGAAGGGGCTGGGGGGGTCCCAGTCTGTTTTAGACAGGAACTGAGCCTCAAGGAAGTGCCAGTGGGGAGCACCAACTCCTTCAAGTGCGTGGTTGTTGCGGGTGCAGGACTTAGGATCCTTCTCATCTACCGTCCACCTGGGGATGGGAGGGTATTCCTGAAGGAGGTAGCAGACTTCATCACCAAAGTGGTATTGGAGTCCCCCAGATGGTTAATTCTGGGAGACTTCAATGCTTGGGTCGACGATGAACTCTCGCACTTTGGAAAGGACCTTCTCCAATTGATGGATTCATTGTGCCTGACACAGATTTTTGCCATTGCAACACATGAAAAAGGGCACTTGTTGGACTTGGTGTTCCACCTGCGGATGGAGATCTCGAATATGGAGGTGGATCCTGTGGGATGGTTGGACCATCACGCCTTGAGGTTTAGTTTCTCAACCCCCCGAATTGGGCCTGCCACTAAGGAAATGGTACAGTACCGTCCTTTAAGACAGGTAACACCTGAAGGCCTTATGATGGTACTGGACCTTTCGGGTATTCTATTAGGTAGCAGTGACCCAGGGTCTCTGGTGCTGGCTTATAATGGAGTAGTAGTTGAGGACCTGGATGCCATTGCTCCAGTTCGTGTTTGCTCTCTGACCTCTTGCCCTGGCGCCCCATGGGTTGATGGGTCACTAAGGGAATTGAAGAAGCAGGGGGCGAAGTTTAGAGAGACATTGGTGGAAAACTCACCTGCAGATGGACAGACTTAGGTTGTTTGACCATTATGAGGTCTACCAATCAGCAATTTCCCATAAGAAGGCAGAATTCCTGTCTAGGGAAATTGCTGCAGCGAGAAACAGACCAGCCCAGCTCTTTCGAACCATGGACAGACTGTGCAATCCAGTCTGTCTACAGGCTGGAGGAGGGTTGTCACAGGAAAAGTGTGAGGAGTTTGCTCAGTTTTTCACTGATAAGGTGTCCACCATCAAGACAGAGATCAGCTAGTGTTTCCCCATGGGTTTTTGTGGTGGCCTATCAAGTGGTACTAACACCCAACTGACCTGGTCTGCCTTCAGCCAGCCGGTAGTCATGGATATTGTTAGGATCATCCAGACTCTGTGACCAGCTGGCTGTAGTTTGGACCCGGTCCCAACGCTCCTTTTCGTAGGGTGTGTTGAGGTTATTGGCCCAGTCCTAGCTCAGGCAGTCTGGGCTTCCTTGGAGACAGGGATCTATCCAGATCCCTTAAAGGAAGCAGTGGTTAGGCCACTGCTGAAAAAGCCCTCCTTGGACCCAGACTGCCTTGCCAACTACAGACCAGTCTCTAACCTACCTTTTATAGGAAAGGTTATTGAGAAGGTGGTCACTTTGCAGCTGGAAGATCATTTATCCAGCCATAATATCTATGACCCTCTCTAGTCTGCCTTCAGGAAAAGGCACAGCACTGAGTCTGCCCTGGTTCAAGTACTTAATGACCTTCTAGTGGAGAGAGATTGGAGAGCCTGTTGCATCTTGGTTCTCCTTGATCTATCAGCAGCTTTTGACACTGTGGACCATGGGGTACTTGCTGGAATGCCTGCGGTTCTTTTGTGGACTGGAGGGAACTATCCTCAATTGGTTTCGATCGTTCCTTGAGGGCAGACTGCAGAGGGTGGTGTCAGGAATTTATTCCTCATCCCCTCAAGGCCTGTCCTGCGGGGTGCCTCAGGGTTCTGTGATTTCCCCCATGTTGTTCGCAGTGTACATGCTACCACTGGGGGACATTATTAGGTGGTATGGGTTGAGTTTTCACTGCTATGCAGATGATTCTCAACTGTACATGTCCTTTGTACCCGGCCAGGAATATGACACAGTCTCAATGTTTAACAACCGCCTACAGGAGATACAGAACTGGATGAGTGGCAGCTAGCTGAGGTTAAACCTGGAGAAAACCGAGGTGATGGCTGTGGACCCAGATCTGAGGACGGCCAGGTCACGGGCAGGAAAACCATCTGGTTTATAACTTGGGGATAGCCTGCTCAATGCTTCAAACCAGGCACGTAACCTAGGGGTGGTACTTGATGAAGGTTTTACCCTGAAGGCTCAGGTGTCAGCCATAGTCAAGTCCTATTTTACCATCTCAGAAACATCATCAGGGTGAAGCACCTGGTTCCGTCCGAGGATCTGTCAACATTGGTCCACACCTTTGTCACCACCCGGTTAGACTACTGCAATGCCCTTTACCTAGGGCTACTGGGAGTGGATATTCACAGTCTACAGCTAGTGCAGAACGTGAAGGCCAAGTTGTTAACTGGAATCCCTGGATCCAGACACATAACACCTGTGCTGTGTGAACTGCACTGGCAGCCTATACAATGGTGAATCCCTTTCAAGGTTACATTGCTGACCTATAATGCCCTATATGAACTGGGACCCCAATACCTGCAAGACCTCCTAGTTTCCCTATCGTCCCTCCTGCTCACTCTGATCCTCTGATGAGGGATTGCTAGAGGTTCCCAGGGTACACTTGAAAATGTTTGGGGGAAGATCTTTTGCCTTTATGGCCCCTACCCTGTGGAACTCTCTACCTCATCAGATACATGAATGCCTGACTGTGGAGGGTTTAAAAGCTCCCTCAAAACATATTTTTTTGAAAAGGCATTTTTAGGAAACTAGATCTTGGATTTGCATGCTGTTTTAAAGAGATTATGGTTTGTATTTTAAGATGTTTATTGTATTGTCTGTATTTGTATTGTAAAGGCGCTCTGAGCAATGGAAGGGTGCCTTTCAGAAATACAATTTAACTTACTTACATAAGTTGGGTGAGCTGCATCTTAGTGGATCCTCTGGTAAAGTCTGTACCAGGTCAAGGTCCCTGGCTTGGTCCCGAAGGACATTCTGGTATTGGACCATGAGGTTCAGATAATTTATGGCCCTGATAGCCAGAGTGGTAGAGGCAAAAACACGTTTGCTAAAGTGATCCAGCTGCCTGGACTCCCGGTTGGGGGGAAGGGTACTAAGGTGCTTGGGCTTCTTAGTAAGGTCATATGCCACATTAATTACCACTGAATCCACCTTAGGGTGGCTCCCCAGAAAGGGCTTGCCAACCGGGGCATGGTAATGGGTCAGTCTGCCTTTTAGGTAGAGGGAGTGGTGGTAGAAGGGTGATTTAAAGCCACACTAGTGACATCCTCATAGGAGTCAATCAAAGGGGGCACCACCATGGGGAGGGCATCACGCTGCCGGAGATAGATGACCAAACGGCATCTCTTCGTGTCCTGCTCCTCCGTCTCCCTGTCCATAATGGACTGGATGTGGAGTATGACATCCATGAAGGATGGATTGTCTGGGGGGACTTCGACACCTCCTTAGCCTGGTCATCCCCCTTCAAAGATTCACCAAGAGAGGAGGAAGACCCCAAGGAATCAGAGTCATCCTCAGTAGTATCACTATCCGGGACCGATGCCTGGGGCTGGTGATTGTTCCTTCTAGAACCTGAACCAATGTCAGGTCGAACCACTGAGGACCCTGATGTGCAGGGTTTGCTTGGACCAGCCCAGTCTGGGTTTTGGGGCTGAGGGTCCTGGGGAGGGTAGAGGGGGGGATGCTGGAGGCAGCCCCTGAGGGGCAGGGGTCTGTTTCTGCATGGAGGACCACCATGCTGAAAAGAGGGCATTATAATTCACCTGAGGTGTTATATTGTGCACTGGCAGGAATGGGAAAGAACGTGCCTGGGAAGGGTCTGATAGCTGAGGAGCCAGCGAAGGGTACCCTGGCGTAAGTCCACCCAGCACCAGTTGAGAGTCTGGTGATGGTCCAGCAGGCATCGGCTATAGCACAGGTTGCGGCAGGGGCAATGATGGGGTCAGGCCCATAGGCTGGGGCTGCAGCAGCACTGGCAGCGGCTTAGCAGATGATGGCCAGAGGCGCCCGTGGGAAGGATCCGCTGGCACTGGCCCAGCTGGAACCTGAGGGGATGGAGACCCCTAAGTCAAAGGCAGAGGTGATGTTGGTGAACAACAGATGGCAGTAGCCTGTTGCGGGCATCGTCTGGCAGGACTGACGTTGGTCCCAGTGGTGGGAACTGATGAAGACAGCGCTGTGGTCGGGGGGAAGACGGTTGTGGAGCCGACGCCTGAGAGACCAACACTGGCCAAAACACCTCCAGCCCATGGAAGATATAGGCCTGAGTGTCAGGGGCTGGAGAGCAGGAGACAAAGTCCCCTGCCCTGAAGAGCTGCCACCCAAAATGGAAATAAGGGCGGGTGTTGGAACCACAGGGAGCCCAGAAGAAGAGAAGGCTAGCGGGGCTGGAGGAGCTGAAGGGTGACCCCATCACGGTTGTTGTCTTGAGGAGCAACTGCAAATGGGAAGCTGACCAGGCCCGGTCCCAGTGTTTATCCTGGTTGCTTATGCTTCCTGGATTTCTCCTTGTGGCTCTAGAAGACTGTGCTGGTGAGGCCGATGATCTCCTGGCATGCAGCTCCTTCTCCATTGCGACCAACTTCTGGTTCAAAAGGTGAATCTCCAGAGTTTTTAAACAGGTTCTCCGAGTGGCCAGGTTGAATTTCTGGCAAAACTGGCAGGCTTTGGTGTCATGGCTGGGGCCTAGGCAAATGAGACATGCAGAGTGGCTGTCCTTTTCAGGGATCTGTTTGCTGCACGCACACTTTGGGGAGTGGTCAGAAGACAAGGCTGGTGGAGAACACATAAACCCATAGAAGTGAACACTGAAAATTTGATGTTGTACACAGAAGAAAATGAAAAAGCACGGTAAGCATGGGAAATGGCAAACAACTGTAGCTGCGGCATCCACTAAGGTCCGACGTGCGTGGGTCGATGTCGGGAAAAGAACTGAGGTAGGTATGGGGGACTGCTCACCTATACAGGTTAGGCTGACATCAGCTGACTGACATTGGCGGTAGGCAGTCCCCAGTGATAGACCGCTACCGTGTGGTCCTAGCACCAGGCAGCTTAGTCCTACCGGTGTGGCATGCTGCAAGAGCCTTCCTCGAAGTAAGATGCACTACTTCACTGAAAGAGTGGGAGGCAGTATAGCGCAGTGGTTTAAGGCTCTGAGCTGCAAATCTGGTGACATCCAGAAGACCAGACCTGGGTTTGAATCCCACAGCTTCCACTTGCAGACTGTGTGACCCTGAGCAAGTCACTTAACTTCCCTGTGCTCCCAGGTCGCACCTGTAAAAAAGTTTTCAGCTTAGTGTGCTAGTCCTGATTAAACAACTAACAAAAAAAAAAAAGAGTGGTAGACACTGGGAATACACTGCCAGTGGGGGTGAAACAGTAGAGGGCTTCAAGTATGCATGGGATAGACATACAGTACAAAAATATTAGTAAATAGGCAGGGAACAGGGAGGGTTACTGGAGACCAGTTATGGTTTGTGGAGGAATACTAGGCAGGGATCATCTGGGCAGAATAGGTGGGCCAAGTGGTCCTTTTCTGCTGACAGATTTTATGTTTCTATGTTTTGCTGCCCACTGAGATACTGAGAGAGAGAGCTGGAGAGAGAGAACCATCAACTGCAAAGGTAAACAGTGCCATCTGCAGCTTGAGATTAGGTACACCAAAAAAATTCTACATTATTTTCCCATTGTACAATAAAGAGCTGTAAAGCCATATAAGTCAGAGAGCAGAATTCAAACCAGATGAGTTGTAGTAACACCTTTTATTTGACTAACACAGACTTATTACACAGCCTTTTGGAACCACACTGACCCCTTTCTCTTCATGAATTTGAGTTTACACAGCATCTGGACAAGTGGCATGCATGGTTTCAGAATCTTGTGAAATAAGTCTAATTTCAAATAAAAATGAATTACTACAATTTTTTTTGTATAATGTAACTATAAAATAAAAGAGTTCTCTAAAATCCACAGTAAAATAGTAACTAAAGCTAGACTGGGAGTTTTAACAATCAGGAGCCAGATATTCAAAACTTTGCCCTGACACAAAACCCAGTTTGCTTGTGCAAACTGGGTTTTGCACAGAAGTGCCAAATTCAAAAGCCCAGCTAGTGCAGGTGCACTGCACTTGCGCTGGGGCAAAGTGTGAAGGGGAGTGCAAGGCAAAACTATGCAAAAGGGGGGGGCTGAATATCAGCACAGTCAGATATTCAGAGAATTTGCCCCACGCAGTGGCACCTATCATGGCCCCCTTGAGAGGAGCAAGTACCGCCGAACAAAACCAGGTCTTAACCCGTCACAACCCTAGTGGCTGTGACATGTGGACAGCCAGTTCTGAGTACACTATGATTTTTTGTAATATAAAAATTTGTTATGGACTGCCTCTCATGAGAGATGCTGAGACAGCATGTGAGTTGACACACTCACATCCAGGTTTGAAATACAAGGTGTTACCTGGAAGGCCAGAAGCTAATTACACACTAGAACAGGCCTTAATCAAGAATCTCTTGTTTTTCTAAGCTAAATATATCTTTAACTGCTAAAAGGGAAATCAGTATCCATTTTATGACGTTTCGAGGAGGAAACCAGGTTTGGCACACTGGTGCAAAATCATAAATGCTTTGATGTCTGTGTGAGAGAGGATACTGCTTATAGATGAAAGGAAATTTACAGACTTGATTGGGGAAGTCACATGGGGAAAGGAGTTTCTGCTGATGTAACCTTAATTATCTTGCTTTCTAATATGATAAAATATCCTGGGTGTATGATTTTTCATAAACAAAGGAGGAGCTAGGTGACCTCATACAAAGGGGTTGGCAAAGACAGTTTTTTAAACAGATTCTGTTTTTCTTCAGAGACACTTTTATCTACACTCTGACAAAGAAACATCTTTGAGCACTTTAAGCAAGTATACAGGTAGAGAGAGATAAAATCTAAGTACTGTAGTAGGAATTGCACTGTTAAAACCTTGTTCTCTTAAAAGATTGTATGGTTCTTGTGATATATAGTCCTGTATTTTATGTTTTACATATTTTTTATCTATTTTAGTAAAACTCTATTTTTAGAGCCTACTTGGTCTGTCTCTGAATTTCTTTTCTTTAACAAGTAGAGTATATATGGTTAAAGCAGACGCTGTGCATAAGCTTTAATAGTGATACCAAACTGGAAAAAGGTAAGAGTAATCTGAGGTCTTTATTAGAGTTTTTAAGGGTTCATTTTGTACACCTGGTTAGGTGCCCGTAGGCAAAGATATATGGCCCAACGAAGACAAAATTATCTGAACCTGTGCATTAGGTACGTTAGCAAGAGGTTCACAGAGTGAATCCTTCCAGAACTGAGACCAAAGGTTGATTCAAACCTACAAAACTGACAGGAGGATTACCCTGTTTCTGTTAACTGTTCACAAGACTGCGCTCGGAGGTTGGCACTTTGGGAGCAGAGGGCTGACCTGCTGAGTGGGTTTGTGACAGAGGCCATTGGAGGTAGTGCATCGGTGCTCCCCCAACACAGTAGGCCCTGGTGTCTAGTGGCGCCCCTCCTTCTGATCCCAGTCCCAGTGTCCAATGGTCCCTCCCCTTCCCCATTCTCCGATCGCTGTTGCTGTATAAAATAATATATTCCCTGGTAGTCCAGTGGTCCCTCCCCTCTCTGATCACTGTCGCCATATAAAATAATATATTCCATGGTAGTCCAGTGGTCGCTCCCCTTCCCCTGTTCTCCGATCACCATCCTCGTATAAAATAATACAGTCCCTGGTAGTCCAGTGGTTCCTTCCCCCCTCCAGTTCTTCGATCACTGTCTCCATATCAAACAATAGATTCTCTGGTAATCTAATGGGCCCCCCCAATCGCCGTCCTGTTGTTTAATTTCTTAACATTTTCCTGGTAGTCTGGTGGTCCCTCCCTGCCCCAATTGCTGCCCTGTTAAATAGTAAGGAACATATCCCTGATGGTCTAATGTACCCACCACCACCCCACCCTGGCAGGTAGTGACCCACCGCCCCACTCCCCCCCTCACGATCTCCAGCCAGCGACTGTCACAGCCCTCCTCTCTCCACCATGGCTGGCTGCTGACTGAGCGGTCACTGAACACATACAGTATAAAGTAGGTGCTCACTGACTGACAGCTGAGAACTTGACAGCTACCAGGGAATATATTTTTTTATATGGAATGGTGATCGGAGAAGGGGGGAGGAACCATTGGACTACCAGGAAATATATTTGTTTATACGGGGACAGTGATCAGGGAACAGGGGAGGAACCACTGGACACCGGGGACTCTGATATATTCATTATCGGGCGGCTATCGGCAAGGGGGGCACTAGACACTGAGGAAGTTTTACTTGGTTATAGTGAACTGGGATCAGAGGGAGGGTGGAACCACTAGCACCAGGGACAGCTCATGGGACGGGCAATTGTCACCACTAAAGGGACTCCACCCCCATGCAAATGAGCTCATAATGGGCATGCAAATTTATTTAGTTTTTGTTGACCGGGTAAGTGCACTAGACAAATCCTGCCTATTTTCAGGCACGACCCGGGGGAGGGGGATACAGATGAATGCCAACTGACCTTGAACCAGATTAAGCTGTAGGTGGTATTTTTCATGAATGAGGAAAATTTGGCCAGGACACCAGAGAAATTCCCTACTCTTTTGATAAGTGCCATGGGATCTTTAGTATCCACCTGAACTACCACCAATCCAGGCAGATGGAACCTCGGTTTAACGTCTCATCCGAAAGACAGCACCTCAGCAGTGCAGCACCCCTTTCATGCTGCACTACAGTGTCAGTACTGGGATATTAACCCAAGTGCCAGATGTGGGAACTGAACCCACAGCCCTCTGATCTCCTGGCCTCGGAGGTGAGTGTGTTATCTACTGAGCCACTGACACTGGAGCATTGCATGCTCAATGGGCTCAGGCAGATACCCACAAAAGTAAGTGGGGCTGCTTAGCAAAAAATTACATCAGTTATGGGCACATTCAAACTATATTTAACCTCTCTGGTGAGTTTTGCTGTTCCCCACAGGAAACAGGAAGTCAGCCATCTTGCCAAGCTGATACACAGCATGGGTGGGACCAAGGAAGGACTGAGTTGATCAGGACAGGGAGGAAGGCAGAAAGCTGAGCATAAATTCCAGATCCTTTCAAACTTTGGTCGCAGTGCTGGGGGTAAGAGCGCCAACCGGGGGGCTGTTTAGTGAATATGTCCCCCTTTTTGGTCTATTTTAAGCTATATTCAATCTTTCTGGTAAGTTTTGCTGTTCCCCATAGGAAACAAGAAGTCACCATCTTGCCTGTCTAAGAGACAGCGTTGGTGGGACCAAGGGAGGACTGAGTCAGTGAGGACAAAGAAGGCAGGCAAGAAGCTGAGCATAAACTGCAGCTCCTTCCAAACTTTGGAGGCAGTGCTGGGAGTGAGAGTGCCAACCAGAGGGGCTGT
Source organism: Neoceratodus forsteri (assembly GCA_016271365.2). Taxonomy (NCBI): domain Eukaryota; kingdom Metazoa; phylum Chordata; order Ceratodontiformes; family Ceratodontidae; genus Neoceratodus; species Neoceratodus forsteri. The sequence goes on from CM028135.1 coordinate 765,761,653, forward strand.
TTAGTGAAAAAGAACTCCACTTTTGGTTGATTTTAAACTATATTTAACTTTTCTGCTGAGTTTTGTTGTTCTGTACAATGAACTGGAAGTCGACTATCTTGCCAGGCAGAGAGACAACATTGGCAGGATCAAGGAAGGACTGAGCCATTCGGGATAGAGAAAGCAAGACAGAAAGCTGACCAGTCTGGCGTGTCCTAGCATGTTCTTGTCTCAGCATGAGTGGTACAGCACAGGAGTGGGTCATCTGTCTCTGGGGTATTTACAGGGCATCACAGCAAAGGAGTAGTGCATCTGTCTCTGAGGCATCTGCAGGGTGTCATAGCGTAGGATTGGTGCATCCGTCTCTGCAGCATCTACAGGGCATCACAGACAATGAGTGAGATGTCTATCCCTGGGCAGACTGGAGGAACTTCACAGGATGACTGCAGGTATGCAGGAGACTCTCGAGGTGGGACACCGGGATAAGGTACAAGGTGATGCATAACTACTGTGCCAACCAGCTAAGGGGCAGGTAACTAAAGCATGTATCTGCAGTAAAGGTGTGTAGGGGTTAGTAATCTCCCAGGAAAAAGTAGAAACAGGTAGGAAGCTTTGGAAAGGGAGTACAGGAGACAACCTATCTAGGGTAGGCCAGCAAACTACTTCCAGAGAAGCAAAATAGATGGGTAGAAGTACCATGGACAGGGTCAGAAGGTGTCGAGCTTGCATACATACAAAATGAAGGCAGGTAAAGATCATGGGAGGGGTGCAGTGCAGTGGTTGTGGTTCAAGTCTTTCAGGAGACCTTCTGGAGACTGAGGTGCTGCCCTATATGTACTCATCATCCTGGGTTGTCATTACATATTGCTGGACTCTGGTCCAAACTGGCAAGGGTGCAGCAGACTTTGTGCCCCACCCAAAGGCCACCAAGTTGACCACCACTCTCCAGAAGATGCCTAGACAGCTGCCGAGTGGATGGACCTTGGTGGTCTTTTGGAAGATGGAAGTGGGGGTGGGGGGGTGTAGGTGCTCTCTCTTCCAACTATATCACTAGAGAACACCTTTGCCATACTGGCAGAATGGGTCAGCTAAGAGGAGGTGCCCATCACAGTGAGAAGGGAGAAAGGCAGGTCTTTAGAACTGAGACCCTAAGGAGGAAGATTGGGGCTCCCATCCCAAGAGTCACTGGTAGGGGACTCTCCTGTGATGGGGAGAGAGTTGGGAGCTTGGGGGAGCAGGAATGAGAGATAGCATGCCTGAGGGGTGCTTCGGGTTGGAGGAATGAAAAGCATATCCAGATGCTCGCTAGGGCAGCAGAAGCTGGGAGGGAGCTAGATGTCATTGTCCATCTAGGGACAAATTACTTGGCAAGGGAGAAGGAACGAAACTTCTGGGAGCTGGGGAGGGGCCTAAATCAGGTAGCACATGCTGTGGCTTTTTTCAAGGTGCTACATGTGTATGGCTGGGGAGAGGAAAGGGCATCAACAGCAGCGTAGCTGAAGGCATAGTGCTTGGAGGAGGGATTTGGCTACATCGGGAATGAGGACATCCTGGAAGGATATGGGCCCCCATAAGGTAGAAGACATCAACTGCTCCCCTAGACAGTAAAACATCAAAGTGGATTGGCCTGAGGGGTGAAAACTCCCCTAGGGCAGAGGCAGAGAAAGGCAGGAACTGGGACAAGATGAAAGAAAAAGGGACTATAACTCAGGTAGGGGAGGATAGTGGATTGAGGGAAACCAGGAATGGTGAAAGAAAAAACGGAAGAGGTGACTTGGGGGCGCTTCAGGGAAGAACGCGGACAGGAAGTGGAAGATGAAGCAAGGCAGTGGGAAGGGGGGGGGGAGGTGTGGAGAGCCATGAGTGCAAACACAAGGAGTCATGGAAACAAAATTTCAGACCTGGAAGCCATTATGGTGAAGGCTAACCTTGATTTAGTAGTTAAAACTGAGTCATAATGCACTGAGCACCACAGCTGGGAAATGGACATACTTGGCAACGCTGTTCAGGAAAGCCAAGGAGGGCAGGAGAGGTTGTACTATATCTAATGGAAGAAATTAAGGCCTCAGAGGTACAAGGGCACCAAGAGGATAAAGAGGGGTTGGAAGTGCTGTGGGTCATCTTGGAGACTGGCATGACAACCACTATGTGTACCAGGGTAGTATACCGACCTCCAGCACAGGGTGAAGAGATGGATAAGATGCTTGGAGAAGCCATCATCAGGATGGCAAATAAGGGGGTGGTGCCACTAGTTGGTGACTTCAGTCTGCCAGATGTGGAGAGGAACCTTCCAACTGCAGCTTCAGCAAGCAGCAGGGCCATCCTGGACTTCCGGCAAGTGGATTTTCTCAGGCAGCTAGTAAAAGAACCCACTTGGGATGGGGCAGTGCTGGACCTGGTGCTTACAAATGGGGACAATTTGCAGATGTCACCGTGGACAGTCCCCTAGGTAATACAGATCACTGTACAGTGAGATTCAACATAAGGACAGGAGTGGGGGTGAACCACACGAGGATGAGGATTCTGGTCTTTAGAAGGGTGAATTTTAAAGAAATGGAGACTGCTTCAGAAACTGCCTCAAAGGGGGCAGGAGAATTGCCAGGGAGGGGCAGTGGCACAGTGGGGGAAATAAGGGAGCTTCTAATTAAAGCAACCAACCACTGTGTGATGGAAGTAAGGAAATGCAGAAGGCAAAAGAGACTGTTATGGTTCTCCCAGGATGAGAAATGGGTGGTGAAAGAAAAAAGGGTTCCCTTCAGGAGGTAAAGGAGACACACAGGGAGATACACCAAAAGAAGCAGAAGGAAGCAGTCAAGGTGGCGAGGGGAGAAAAGGCACAGATGGAAGAAATAATTGCTAAAGGGGATAAGACTTTTTCAGATAGAATGGTGCAGTCTGCACATTTATAAAACCCAAACAAACAGAAGAGGAATAAGTGCCCTAGCTGAGATTTGAATCCAGCACACCGCAATACCATTCTGATTGTACTACCAGATGCACCACCGAGAATAACTGGAAACCTAGGACTCCCAGAAGCACCTTACTCTTTTTCTAATGCACAGCCTAGTGCTGCACAGATATTTACACTTTCAAACACATGGGGGTAGTGTGCACATTTACGGAACCAGACAAACAGAAGAGAGAAAAAAATAAGTGACTTACTAGAGATTTGAACCCAGGCTGCCTGGAATATTGTTCTGGTTGCACTACCAGCTGCGCCACCAAGGCAACTGGAAACCTGGGACTCCCAGAAGAATCTTACTCTTTCTCTAATGCACAGACTGATGCTGCACAGATAATTACATTTTCAAACACAAGGGTGTGGTGTGCACATTTATAGAACCCAAACAAACAGAAGAGAAAAATAAATAAGTGCCCTAGCTGGGATTTGAACCCAGACTGCCCGGAATCCTGTTCCACCTTACTCTTTTCTCAATGCACAACTTAGTGCTTCTGTGAGTCCCAGGTTTCCAGTTGCCTTGGTTGTGCAGCTGGTAGCACAACCGGAATGGTACTCTGGGTGGCCTTGGTTCAAATCCCAGCTAAGGCACTTATTTCTTTCTTTGTTCTGTTTTGGTTCCATAAATATGCAGACTGCACCCTTGTGTTTGAAACTGTTATCTGTGCAGCACCAGACTCTGCAATAGAGAAAGAGTAAGGATCTTCTGGGAGTCCCAGGTTTCCTGCTGCCTTGGTGGTACAGCTGGTAGTGCAACCGAAATTATATTCCAGATAGCCTGGGTTCAAATCCTAGCTAAGGCACTTATTTCTTTCTCTCTTCTGTTTATTTTGGGATAACATTTTCTTCAGGCCCATTATTCAGAGCACGAAAGCAACAGGAAGATAGTTAGGATCAGAAAGCTGGAAGGGTGTGACTATGCAGAAGGAGACCAAGAAAAAGGTGACATCTTAAACAGGTACTTCTGCTTAGTCTTCACAATGGAGGGAGGAGGGGACAGATCACCAGGGAGAAGCAGGAACAGGAGGGATGGGACGTTGACACAAATTCATTTTGAGAGGAAAGAGTCCTGAAAGGACTTGCAGCTCTGAAGGTGGACAAGGCTCTCAGGGAGTTGCTAGCTGCCCCACTAATGGCTTTGTTCAGCAGCTCACTGGAAAACAACATGGTTCTGGAGGACTGAAGCAGGGTTGATATGGTCCCTCTACATAACAGTGGCAGCAGGGAGTAGTCTAGCAACAATAGGCCTGTCAGTTTTAATTCAGTGGTGGGGAAATTAATGGAAACCCTACTGAAAGAAAGACTGGTAGTGCATCTAGAATTCAATGGGCTACAAGACCACAGACAGCACAGATTCATGAAGGAAGGTCATACCAAACTAATTCGATAGATTTCATTACTTTGACTGGAAGACTAGGGAAAACGACCAGGGATAGGCAGTGGATGTGGCCTATCTGAACTTTATCAAGGCCTTCAACATTGTGAAGATATATAAAGCAGGGGATATTGAGTATATAAGGTCTGGTCAAGTGAAAGGGTTTGGGTAGAAGACAGGGTTCCTAGAGGTTGGTCTGCTTAGACGCTAGAATCCTCGTAGCAAAATGAGTGAGCACCAGACAGCGGTGGCTAAGGTGTACCTGCTAGCCTTAAATGAAACATGTGTAACAACCTCCTTCTACCAGCAGGGGGAGTAGGTTGTATATATTATGTGTCAAGACTGATTTTGACACTGCAGTGCCAGGTCGGAGCTGAGAAAAAGTGCGGCATCAGTCTAGAGCAGACTGAGTCAGTGGAGAGCAGGTTGAGGTAGTAGCCTGTGGGTCAGCAGAGATCCAGGAGAAGATCCTGGTAGAAATGGTGACCGTGGGCATCATGTGTGCTGTGACCAATCAAGCACTCCAAGAAGGCTGTTGAAACAGGTACCACCAATGAGATAGTAGAGATAAGGTAGGAGAAACATCTCTGTGAAAGTAGAGGGAAAAGGGAATTTCCTGAAAGTGTGAAGGAGCACTGTGGCATGGTGAGGAGATGCCAGCCATGATGGGTTCTCTACTTTAAGAGTTTACCCTGAGAATGGATGCCATCCCAACATATTGTAGCTCCCTGCAACTCAGAAGTATATGTGCAATGCCCAGTCTTGCAGTTGAAGTCACAAGGTAATTTGTTACTGGAGCATCATAAGAAAGTGCCAGCCTGGTGAGTCTGTGTTACATAAAGTCACCCTGTATGCAGGCACCGAAGCAATGTATTGTTTATCCCTTCAAAGGGTTAAGGGACTAAGTAATGGGGAAGGCTACACTACAGAGATGATCGAAGATAAAAATGTAGCCACAGTAGGGATAGATTTCCACATTCATCACAATGACAATGAAGTAAGATGACAAAGAGAGAGTCCAGTACAGGATAAAAAGAGAGATATGGCTCAGGAAATATACTTGGAAAGTAGTGGTACAGTACAGTTACATAAGAACTCACCGTAACTGTAGATCTTTGAGGGGTTCTTTTACAGGAGGCCACGCCTAGAGTATGGAACTATAGTCACCAGGTGTTAGGATCACATGGAAACTTTTCTAGCTAGCAGTCTACCAGTGGGCTGCCCACTCCGACATCACACGCCAACATTGAACAACCCTATAAGAGTGGTCAGCCCCCACACTCTCCTCAGTTCCCCCGCTGGAGACCCTAAGTCAGCTAGCACCAGCTGGGGAAAACCGAGGAGGAACTGAAGGTTACCACCAAAAGAAAGGATACAGGAGGTAGTGAAGACACAGAAGGGCCTCCCAGACACAGGGAGAAGGAGGTAGGGATGGCATGGCCTGCTGCAAGAGATCCTCTTGAAGATCTGTTGTTACAGTCAGTTCTTACGTAACTGTGCTATCTTACTTCAAGGGTATCTCTTGCAGTAGGCCACACCTGTGAAACCAGTCCGAAGCAGTTCCACACAGTCTGGGCTGAGGAAACCTCAAGCCTAAGGAAGTAGGCCCTGGAGAATAGCTAGGCCAAAGTTGGCCCCCTATGCCTAGAGGTAATGTCCAGACTCTAATCATTTGTGACTAGATCTGTTACTTAAACTCTGTGAAATAGGTGTTGGAAATGAAGGAAGGCACTCACTGAGGTGTTGGGTCAGAGTTGTAGTTGCTTGTTTCTGGAGGGCATGGGATTATTTGCAGATCCCCATCTCAGGGAGAGGCAATGGACAAGGAAATAATAGAAAGAATCCTTAAAAAGGCAGAAAAATTAGAGATATTGTTGGGGGACCTGAATATGCCAGATGTTGACTGGAGCACCTTTGCTGCAGCCACATCCAAGAGCAGGGCCATTCTCGATGCCCTACAGGGGGCATGCCTCAGACAGCTAGTTTTGGAACCCACTTGGGAAGGAGATACCTTAAATCTGATACTTTCAAATGGGGATGGAGACAGGATCTCAGATTTAGAAGTGGGCAGCCATCTAGGAACAAGTGACCACCAAACAGTGTGGTTCACTATAAACACAGCTGTAGAATCAAGCTGTACAAAAGCAAGGGTGTTGGACTTTAGGAAGGCTGACTTTGGCAAAATGGGGGAGTGCCTCAGAAAAGCACTAGCAAACAGGCAAGAAAGAGGGGAGGAAGAATCAAAACTGCCATCACAGAGGCAGCAAGCCTTTGTGTAAAACAAATCAACAAAACGAAATGAAGGGAAAAGCCACTATGGTTCTCAAAAGAGGTGGCAGGGAAGGTTAAGGAGAAAAGGATAGCAGTCAGGAAATATAAGGATCACAGAAGGAGTAGTACAGAGAACTGTATCAGTTAAAGCAGAAGGAGGCAGGGAAGGCAGTCAGAATAGCAAATGCCCGAACTGAGGAAAAGATAGCCAACTCTGCTAAGAAGGGGGATAAAACTTTTTATAGGTACATTAGTGAGCAAAGAAAGACCAAAGGAGAGATACTGTGGCTTAATAAAGGGGAGGGAATGTGGAAAGAGGGTGACAGTGAAAAAGCAGGGATACTGAATGAATACTTCTGCTCAGTATTCACAAAAGAAGAGGAGGGGGATGTACCTAAACCAAACAATAGAAACACTCTGGATGGGGGGGGTCAATACCAGTCCATTCACAGAGGAAAGAGGTCTGAAAGAACTCTTAAAACTGAAGGAGGACAAAGCAATGGGGCCTGATGGGATTCATCCCAGAATTCTAAAAGAACTAAGAGTAGAACTAGTGACACCACTGACTACCCTCTTTAACAAATCATGGGAGGATGGGGTGGTACCTGAGGACTGGAGGAGGATGGATGTGATTCCACTTCACAAAAGTGGGAGCAAGGCAGAGGCAGGAAACTACAGACCAGTTAGTTTGACCTCAGTGATAGGGAAAATGATGGAATCACTTCTGAAGGAAAGAATTGTTGAGTACCTAGAGGCCAGCGGGGCACGGGACCCAAGGCAGCATGGATTCACAGCGGGAAGGTCATGTCAGACGAATCTAATAGATTTGTTTGACTGGGTGACCAAAGTAGTAGACCAGGGAAGGGCTGTGGATATGGCCTACCTAGACTTTAGCAAGGCATTTGACACAGTCCCACAGAAAAGATTAATAAACAAGTTAGCCAGCCTTGGAGTGGGTCCCAAAGTGGTAGCCTGGGTAAACAATTGGCTGGACAACAGGACACAGAGGGTAATATTAAACAGAGTCCACTCTGAAGAAAAGGGGTTACTAGTGGAGTACCGCAGGGCTCAGTACTGGGACCGGTCCTCTTTAATGTCTTTATAAGTGATATTGCAGAGGCACTGGAAGGAAAAGTATGTCTCTTTACAGATGACACAAAGATCTGCAACAGGGTCAATACAGAACGTGGGGTGGAAAGGATGAAAAGGGACTTGGCAAGGTCGGAGGAATGGCCAAATGTATGGCAGCTTAGATTTAACGCAAAGAAGTGCAAAGTAATGCACCTGGAAAACAAAAATCCAGGGGAAGAGTACACAATGGGGAGTGAGATACTAACAACAACAAAAACAATTTTACTAACATAGAGATTTCTAGCTTATCTGTATAAGTGCCAGTCCCCCCAGAAGCCCTGATTTTTGGGCCTTAACCCAGAACCTGTTTTTGTTTTGTTTTAATTTCAGTGACTTTGAGGTATACGAAGATGCAGAATTACCTTTTACCTTCCTTACCTTGATTGGCATATGCCTATTACAGACTTCCAGTAATTCATCCTGAAAAAATTTCCATGCCAAATCAAGGTCAAGAATTAATTGCAAGTGATCCCACACCACTTCATGGTGGTGTAAGGAAGTATTTTTTCATGGAGAAGATTGTGGATACATGGAACAACCTTCCTGAGGAAGTAGTGGAGTCAAAAACAATGGGGGAATTCAAGAATGCATGGGACAGACATAAGTCAATTCTAGTGGTGGGTAGGAGGAAGTAGACTGTTGGTTAACTAGGATCTGCAGCTTATCCATTAGGAAGGGAAATGGGCAGACTAGGTGGGCCAAGCAGTCCTTATCTGCCATCAAATTATTTGTTTCTCAGGAGCCAGGTGTGAAGATGCAGGGATTTGAGGTCTGGATGGACCAGGGTGTCCCGGTTCTGGAGAGCAAGCCAGTGCAGAAAGGAATGGGCACTAGGGGTTCCATGGTCAGCTGTTGCAGCAAGGGGAACCAGATCTGACGAGGCCAGAAGGTGGCAATGAGGATCATTGTGGCCCCTTTCATCTGGAGCTTGATCAGAACCCTCTGAAGCAAGAGGAAGGGAGGAAATGCATACAGAAACCTCCTGTTCCAAGGGAAGGACAACGCGTCTTGCCAGAAAACTCCAGGCCCTGGATCAAGCAAACAAAAAAGTGGCAGTTTTGCATTAAGTGGTGACTTAAGAAGGTCCGACCCTGGATGACCCCACCTTTCGAATGGGTCTTCTACGACTTAGGTCAGCATCTCCCACTCATGTATTCTTGATTGTGACCAGCTTAGGCTGTCCGCCAGGACATATTGGATGCCTGGAACATGTACAGCAGACAGTTCTAGACTGTGTTCCAGTGCCCAATACCAGACTCATCACTTCCTGGCAAAGTGGGTACGAGTGAGTGCCCCCCCACTTGTTGATGTAATGGATGACATCGATGTTCTCCAATTCCACTAGCAGAAGACCAGAGGATAGCTGAGTCTGGAAGGCCTGCAAGGCATAAAGAACAGCCTGCATTTCCGGGACATTGATGTGGAGAGAGGATTCCAATTTGGACCACGTTTGAGTTTGGTAGGGCCCTAGATGGGCTCCCCACCCCAACCCCAAAGCATCTGTAGTGAGGATTTGCTGAGGGGAAGGAATGAGGAAAGGAGCCCTCTTAACAGGTTGCTGGGTTCCATCCACCAAAGCAGAACCCTTTTTATTGGAGAGGAAACCAGGACCGGCTGTTCCAGATCATCAGTACGTTGGTCCCACTGGACCCTCAGTGTCCATTGGGGAATCTTCATGTGCAATCTGGCTAGAGCCACTGTGACTATCGCTGCAGCCATCAGGCCCAAGAGCCAGAGGAAGGCTCTGGCTGAGACATAGCAGCTGTTGTACTGCAGGCGGGTTTGAGTTATAAGGCGATCTGCTTGGTCCTGGGCCAGGAAGGCCTTGCCCTGAGACAAATCCAGGACAGCCCCTATGTACTGGAGGCGCTGACAGGGGGTCATAACTGACTTGGGCAGGTTGACTGTGATCTCCAGATCCTGTAATATGTAGTGGTATGTTCCAGAGTCTGTAACAGGTGCTCTCTGGACTTGGTTTTGAGAAGCTAGTCATCCAGGTAGGGAAACCCATAGAATCCCTCTCACCTGAGTGCAGCTGTTACTACTGCCAAGCATTTGGTAAACATCTGAGGGACCAAGGATGATCCAAAGGGCAAGACTTAGAACTGGAAATGTACCCCCTGGAAATGGAACCTTAGGTACTGTCTGTGGGAGGCATGTACCTGAATATGCAGGAAGGCATCATTCATATTGAGGGATCAAAACCAATCTCCTTGGTGCAGAAGGGGAAGCAGACCCTGAAGTGTCACCATCTGGAATGTTTTGTGCTGAATGAACAGATTTAGCTCTCAGAGGTCTAGAATGGCCCAGAGATTCACTGTGCATTTGGGGACCAGGAAGAAGTGAGAAGAGAACCCCCGCCCCATTGCTTCTCTGGGACGGGGTCCATGGCCCGTTTTCACAACAAGGAGAGGATCTCCTCCTAGAGCACTGGAATGCATCTGCAGGGTAAGAGTACAGAACTAGAGATTTGTATGAAGGCCACTCCAAAAGTTCCAGAGTGTGGCCATTTTCTATGAGCTGTAGTACCCAGACATCTCTGGTGATTTCCCTCCACTTGTCCAAGTGCATGGAGAAGCCTCCCCCTACCACCACCACCTGTCTTATGAGGGGAGGGTCAGACAAGGAGTCAGGCTGAACTGGTGGGGGCAGCTGGGACCACGCCTCCTCCTCCTCTGGAGGTTCTTCCCATGGGTAGAGGAGGGGACGGGCATGGCAGGAGTGACCTGGTGCCTAGTCTGCAGTGTGTTGGAGGTCTGGGGTCTATGGGTAGACTGATGAAAGGGCATTTAATGACCCCTTTTGGGCTGATTGGTGGTATGTGGAGTAGACTGATTTCAGGGTGTGGCCAGAGGCCTGCAGTTGAGAAAGTATGTTCCTGTACATCTGTGTTGAACATCCTGGGCATAGCCTGACATTCTCAGCCAAGAGTGCCTTTGCAGGCAAGCGCTCACCATGGCAGCCCTGGCCGATGCATCTATGGGGTTGTAGGTCACACAAAGGAGGTGGGTGCAGATGTCGAAACCCGCTTTGAGAGACTACAGTATCTGCTGTTTTTAGGGGGTCCTCCAGGAGTACCCAGGCAGTTTCAAGGGCCTGGTCCCTGAGCTGGTACTGGTATTGGTATTGGAACATATGATCGATGCAGTTCAGCACCCTGATGGACAAAGTGGCAGAGACAAAGGCTCTCTTGCCAACGTAATCCAGCCTCCGGGACTCCTTATCCAGGGGCAAGGAACCGAGATGTTTTGGCCTCCTGGTTGTGGTCATGGGCAGCATTGATGACCATCAAATCTGCCTGAGGCTGATTGGCAAAGAAAAGCCTCCCTGATGGAGTGTGGAATAATTTTTCTGCCATCCTGGGCATGGCCAGGTGGCCATGGTGACATCCTCCTGCTCAATTAAGGGAGAGATGACCATGGCAGGGGGTGTCCAGCAGTCACAAATAAGTAGCCAGTTGATGTCAAATGGTGATCTTTCTTCATGGTGTGGAAGCCCATGGCCGATTGTAACTGTCTCATAATTGAGACAAAAGAGGGATCATCCAGGGGGGACTGTGGGGTGTACCACTGGGTCCCCTCACCATCAGACGAAACCATGGAAGTGGAGTTATAAGGAGTGGCTCCTCCATCATCATCATTGTCGTCATCCTCAGATGGAAGAATGAGGCCTGAACAGTACCTGTACTCGTTCCCCCTGCCCCGCCGAGTCATGAAGGTGGAGCGAGGATCCTGGGACCTGAGACATGGGCGGTGACCCCATTGGAAAACCTGGAGGATGTTTCAGGGATGGGCCTTGGGGAAGGGCAAGCTTAGTCTGTATAAAGTCCCACAAGGTAAGCATGGAATGGTAGCCCACCACTGTCAGCGTGGTGCCCACTGACATCAGCTGAAGGAAGATGTCGGAATTGACTGCCAAGGCTAACCCCATAGAAAGAGGGGTGCAGGCAGCAGGAAACAGAGATGGTTGCCTGAATTACAGGGCACCGCATGGCATCAACAGGGAGAAGGCTGGAACTCTGGTACAGACAAGAATTACTGGCCATAAGAGGTCCAGTAAAGTCACTGTGGGAGCTGACCTGTGGGAACTGAGGACTAAGCTGCCGGACTAACAATGTCAAAATCAGCCCTGACATCGAGGGGCAAATGCCGGTTAAGAGGGTCCAGTGAATAGCCTTATCAGGCCAGCCCCATCGATGGGGGTGTCCACAGTCTGGACACTGATGGGCCTTCGCCAGCCAAGACCACAAAGAATACTGCCAGAGCTGTACTGTAAGAAGGTGTTGGATGGCAGTGGGCATTTTCACCAAAGCGGACAATGATGCCACTGTGGTCGGTCCCAAAAGAAGCACTAACTGGGAAACACACCCGGGGGGGATCCTCCACCAGGGGAGAGAAGATCCAAAGCCAGCTGCTGGGCCCCAGAGATACCTGGGGAGCTGTGGAGAGCACCAGCGACATGAAAAGGCTGGTCCTACGGAGAGTACTCTGTTGTCAGGTGAACCATAACATAGATTGCAGTTGACTGAAGATCTCAGGGGAAATAGCGAGCCTAACAGTTGCTGACCCAGGAGAAGCCACCATCCTTGGATAAGACAGGGAAGGCAACGGCAACAGATGACAAAAGGCATTCATTAAAAACTTGCTGTAAAAGTTGTAAAAGAAAAGAAGTGAAAATAAAGAATAAAATCAAAGATTTAGTGGTCGGCTGAAGCAGTGATATTTCCGTGGAGCTCAATACGTGATGGTCGATGGCTGGAAAGAACTGAGGAGGGGCGTGAGGGTCATCCACTCTTACAGGATTAGCTGATGTCGGCATGTGATGTCTGAGTGGAGGCTCCCTGGTAGCCTGCTAGCTAGAAAAGTTTCAGTGTGGTCCTAGTGCCTGGTGGCTATAGTTCCATGGATGTGGCCTGCTGCAATAGATACTCTCAAAGTAATATCTGGTAAAACCCGTGGGACCATAAAGAATTGTGTATGAACCAATGAACTGTCTGGGCCAGTGAACTGCGAATGTGTACCAATGAACATTTGTCAGGAAAGCTCCATTAAAGAGAGTCAAGTGATTGAACCCTGTTGTCACCGTTTCTTTTCACTCAATGCTTGGAGCCCAGGCACAGCATCTTCTGTAAGAGGATAAGTGAAACTCAAAGTGATTACATGAAAGGGGTTCCCAGTAGGCACAGTATTTGAAGAGAAGAAATAGCTGAGGATTTAATTTTTTTTGTAAGCAAGACTAGTATGAATGGAAAGGAAAGAGCAGGTGCACAGGGGACTTGCAAGCATTTGGTGCATTTGTGCAAAGTGGATACACATCTGTGCAGCAGTTGTGGCCATGCGGGTGAAGAGGACTGCAAAATGTTTTACTATTGATGAGCTGATGTGGATGGTGCCAAAATGTAAGACAGCACTAATAAAAGTGTGACAGCCTGACAGACAGTACATGACAGCCATTCCACTTAGCATTTGTATACTACAAATCAGTGCTTCAGGATTTCTGGTGGGAGTGGCTAATAGGCTTGCTCAGAGTCTGCTGAATGGAACTGCATTCATCTGATTCTGATTTGATTTTCAAATTTAGGATTTTTGGAAGCTCCTAAAATCCTAAATACTAACCTGAATCCTAAAGCCTATTTTACAGAGGCATTTAGGATATAGGAATAAGGATTTCAAATCTGAATCCTAAATCCATTCTTTAGGTCCTGTTAGGATTTATAACAGAAATAGATTAAAGGGCAACTGCCATCTACAGGATTTCTTAATGTCTGAAAGCCCATAAAAACGAATTTGAGTGAGCCTTGTGTTTATCTGTGAGTCTTTGCAGTCCAGAGTTATTCATATGTAAATCAACCTGTAATAAAGGGCTGGTGGCAGCCATATGTTTTGGGTTGCTGACAGAAAATGATGTCACCGAGGGTCTTGGTCCTTTTTGACTATATTTAATCCAACAGGTCAAATAGGAATTCAACCGTTTTATTAAGTGTGTTTTAAGGTGTTATTACAACACTTTCTACACCTATAACAACTGGTTCGTATGTGCATTGAAACTAGTGAGTTATCACCTTTACATTTCAAACTGTTAGTAAAAATAATTGATTTTCAGGATTGCTTTAACCTCTAGGCTATACTGCCAGTTGAACATATCAGTACAGATTTCTGGGGCTGCCACAGTACCAACTTCTGTCTTGTTCCATTTTCTCTCTTACAGCCTTTTCTCTTACAATTTTAGGTGTGAACTCGGGTCTACAAGATGGAAATGTGGCTACATACTTACTGGCCTGGCATCATGGCCTCCCTGTGCTCCCACAACACACCCAGGAACAAGCTGTTGTTCAGTGTACCTTTCCTGGACTAAGACAATAAAAACAATCTGAGCATGTGTTATGATTCTGAAAATATTGTTCTTTCTATTCAGATTTGACTTGAAAAGAAAAAAAAAATAGGACACAATTACTTGTTTATTAATTGCAAAACATATAGATGAACAACATTATTTAAACATGCATAATCTGAAATGCATTATTAAAAGAGTATTTTACTTCTTTTGATGAAGGTAAAAGTATAAAGTTTCTTACTGAAATACTTTGGATGGAATGGGATTTTGTAATTACAACACTTTCTACATTTAGAATAAATGTTTTGTATTTGCATTTAAACTAGTGAGTTGCCACCTTTAGATTTCAAACTGTTAGTAAAAATAATCTAATAGAATTATGACATTATTACAGTACAAAATCCCGTTCCGTCCAAAATATTTCAGTAAGAAACTGCTATACTTTTAACTTCATCAAAAAAGAAGTAAACTACTCTTTAATTAATGGTGACCATTTTAAATATATTTAAATACCTATCTAGTTGATCCTGCCTTGAAAATGAAAAAATAATCAATCTGGTTGATCCTGTTGTTCATACCCTTCGAGCGTGTCTTACACTATACAGCTATGCTGACGGATCGCATCTTTCCAGAATGCTGTTACCAATGTAATGTGAAAAAAAAGAAAAAAAAACAAAAGGAACAGACAGGCTGTGTGTGTGTGTGTGTGTGTGTGTCTTTATCTTTGACAGAAGTGCTGCACTAACTGAACTGTGCTGAAAGGGGAAAAATATCACCATTAATTAAATAATATATAGGTGTGTGTGTGTGTAAAAACCAGAAGTTTACACACACACTCAGTGTGGGATGCTTTTATAAACCATTTGGGCTTCCCCCTGGGGGTTTATGTAACATCCCACACCGCGGGTGTGTGTAAAATTCTGGTTACACACACCCACCTATATATTATTCTATATTTCAATAATGCATTTCAGGATATGCATGTTTTAACAATGTTGTCCATCTATGTGTTTTTTCAATTAATATACAAGTAATTGTGTCCTGTAGTTTTTTTTTCTTTTCAGGTCAAATCTGGATAGAAAGAATATAATATTTTCAGAATGTTAACACACGCTAAAAACCCATTCTGCTGGGTGAACGAAGCTTGTTCAAAGCTCTTTGCTTCAACCTCTATGCTGTACTGCCAGCTGATAATCAAAAGCTACACATTTCATGACTGGCCCCATGATGCCAGGCCAATAGGTATGTAGCCACATTTGTATCCTGTAGACTTGAGTTCACACCTGCAATTGTAAGATGAAAGGCTGCAAGAGAGGGAACAGAACAAGACAGAAGTTGGTGCCGTGGCAGTCCCAGAAATCTGTACTGACATGTACACAACCAGGGTTTAGAAATCCTGATATAGGGCCCCAATACCTGTTGGCACCACTGAGCCAGCCTTGTAATGTGTAGTTTTTGATGATCAGCTGGCAGTATAGCCTAGAGGTTAAAGCAATCCTGAAGATTACTAACAGTTTGAAATGTAAAGGTGATAACTCACTAATTTCAATGTACATACAAAACAATTATTATAAATGTAGAAAGTGTTGTAATAACACCTTAAAACACACTTAATAAAACAGATTATCTCCTATTTAATCTGTTGGAGTACATACAGTCAAAGGCGGACCAAGACCCTCGGTGACATCATTTCCTGTCAAGAGCCCAAAACATATGGCTGCCACCAGCCCTTGGCCGATTTATAAATGAATAACTGGACTGCAAAGACTCACAGATACACACAATTGCTCATTCAAATTGGCTTTTTATAGGCTTTCAGACATTAAGAAATCCTGTAGATGACAGTTCCCCTTTAAGATTCAGAAGTTCCAGAATCCTAAATCCTAAAATCAGATCAGAATCAGCTGATCATGAGCACTCAAAGTTCAGAACCTTCATTCTCATGTGGTTTGCCTGTGCTCCTGCCTTTATGTTGAACCACACTGTATAGTGATCACTGCTACCAATGGGACTGCCCACTGTGACATCTTCAATGTTGACCCTGTTTGTAAGCACCAGGTAGATCCAGCACTGCCCTGCCCCTAATGGGTTATCTGACTAACTGCCTGAGAAAAGCCACTTGTAGAGAATCAAAGATGGCCCTGTTCCATGCCAGAGTCGCAGTTGGAAGATTTCACTCCACTTCTGGCAGACTGAAGTTGCCAACTAGCACCACCACCACCTTACATACCATTCTGTTGATGGCTTCTACAAGTGCCCTATCCATCTCCTTGCCCAGTGCTGAAGCTCTGTACTCTGCTCCAGTACAGATAGTGGACCCACAACCTGCCTCCAGATTGCATTGTAATTTCAGCCCCTCATTTTCCTCACTGTGCCCCTGTGCCTTTGTGGGCTTAATACCCTCCCTCACATATAACCCCTCCTCCTTTTATCCCCACTATCTCTCTCTCTCTCTCCTGAACAGAGTGTAGCCCGATATGTTCATTTCCCAGTTGTGGTGCTTAGTACACCATGACTTCCGTTATAGCCACTAAATCTAGACTAGCCTCCACCATGGCAACTTCCAGGTCTGGAATTTTGTTATCAAGACTTCTTGCATTAGTGTACATTGCTTTCCAGCTTTTTCTCACATCTACAACCCTGCTTCTCCCTCTCGCCATTCCTGCCTGTCCTGTTCCCTGGCTTACCCCTTAACTCACCCCTTCCCTTTTTACTTTCACCGTATCTGGACCCGTTTAATCCTATGTCCTCTCTTACTTGTTTTATATTCCCATTTTCTTGTTCCCATTCCTGTCATGTTGTGCATCTGCCAAATGGAAGTTTTCTCCACTATGAACT
This sequence comes from Neoceratodus forsteri, assembly GCA_016271365.2. Taxonomy (NCBI): domain Eukaryota; kingdom Metazoa; phylum Chordata; order Ceratodontiformes; family Ceratodontidae; genus Neoceratodus; species Neoceratodus forsteri. The sequence continues at coordinate 765,778,539 of CM028135.1, forward strand.
TTCATACATATCAGTTCTGTCCCTAGCATTTTCCCATCTGGGGGAATGCAACTGTTGCCTCCCCCCATCTAGTTTATTTTTTTTTTTTGAAATTCAATAAACTTTATTCAAAACATTTTTCAAATCAAATATAATCACTCACAAGACATACAAAACAGTATACAGCAGCTATTCACAGGTACGACTTGACAGAATGAAGCTACGTGTAAATACATACAAACCACATTTACCAACCTCTCCCAGCCCTTGGGAAAACAAACTAAACTGTGTAAAAACAAGGGGGAATCAAACTGGAGAATATGGGTGTGGGCAGGACAGTAGTGTGGTGGGTAGGTAACTGGCTGGGTGGCAGGAAACAGAGGGTGGTGATAAATGGCTGTCACTCCACAGAGGGAAGAGTGACCAGTGGGGTACCACAGGGATCAGTGCTGGGACCGGTCCTATTCAATATCTTCATCAGTGACATTGCGCAGGACCTAGAAGGCAGAATTTCACTGTTCGTGATGACACAAAGCTCTGTAACAGAGTAGACACACAGAGGATGTAGACAGAATGAGAAGGACCCAGAAACTTGAAGAATGGTCAGGGGTTTGGCAGTTGAAATTCAATGCAAGGAAGTGCAAGATAATGCATATGGGGCACAAAATCCTGGCACAATATATCAGTTGGGGGTGAGGAATAGCATGCACCAAGCAGGAAAGGGATCTTGGGGTTATCATCTCTGATTACCTCAAGGCAGGGAAACGATGTAACAAGGCAGCAGGTAAAGCAAATAGGATGCTGGGATGCATAGGCAGGGGCATCACCAGCAGAAAAGGCAGGTCATAATTCCACTATACAAGACACTAGTGAGGCCCACCTGAGTACACTGTACAGTTCTGGAGACCTTACCTATGTAAGGACATAGACAGGGTAGAGAAGGTTCAGAGGAGGCAACAAAGATGATGCATGGATTGCATCACAAGTCCTATGAGGACAGGTTGAAGGAACTGAACATGTACTCCCTGGAGGAAGGAGGGAGAGGGATATGATAGAGACATACAAGTATCTTACAGGGAGGAACAGGGTGCAGAAATTCACTATTTTAACCGAAAAGATGTTCCAGGACTAGAGGGCATGGGATGAAGTTGGAGGAGGGCGATTCAGAGGAAGCGTGAGGAAGAATTTCTTCACAGAGCGGGTGGTGGACAAGTGGAACACCCTGCCAGAGGAAGTGGTGGGGGCTGAAACAATCACGGGATTTAAGAATGCATGGGATAGACATAAAGGAATTCTGGAGGTCAGGGGTAAGGGGCAACAGACTTCTTGGAAAACATAAACTGAACTTACAAGCTCAAATGGGCAGGCTGGGTGGGCCATAGGCCCTTATCTGCCAACACTGTCTATGTATCTATGTATCACAGAGACTACTGTACTCATCTTCCTCAGGAAATCATAGGGAAAATAAAGTATGGAGAGACTCCCATCTGTTTCTATAGCTGGAGACTATTATGAATGCTGGCAATCATTTTCTCAATCCTCCAGTTGTATAAAAGCTCTTGGAGCCATTCGGAATAAGTTATCACTGTGGAATCTTTCCAGTGACGTAGCACCAGTGCCTTAAGGGAGAGTGCAATTAATGCCATATGGTATCTTTTCTGGGGAACATCTACTCCAGTGTAATCCCCTATTAAGCAAATTTCTGGGGAAAACAAATCCTTAAGACCCAAAAGGGGATCAGTTTTTTGTCTGATAGTGGCCCTCAGGGAGGTGATGAAGGGGCATTCCCAGAGAATATGAAGTAAATTACCCTCTGCGTTGTTGCATCTTGTACAGGTAGTTAGGAACCTTCCCCATCCTAAACAGCTTGGCAGGTGACAGATAAAGATTGTTCAAAATAAAAAAATTCATCAATCTTAATCTGTCCTGCGTGATATAGATGTGGCATGCCTTCCATAATTTATCCCAACTAAAGTGTCTCAAAGGAAAAACAGCCTTCCAATAAGGCACTGTCCCATCTACCATAGGGAAGGCCAAGTCGAAAAGGGCTGGGTTTAGTCAAGAGACTGCATGGGGCTGTTGAACTGCATAAGTATGACTTTTAATGCTCTCTCCCATTTTGCTGTCTTCCCTAGGTTGGGGATTTATGGAGACTAGAAGGTGGTGAGCCTGATAAATCCTAAAAGGACTTCCCAAAGCAGGGAACTTCCTTAGAATTTCTGTAGAAGTAAGATGGGAAGAACATGACATCAGGTCACTAGGGCAGATGTGATCGGTGGATGGGAACCAAGAAGGGGTGAGACATCTGCCCCCTATCTTAAAGTTAGGATTTTTCATCAGAGGCTGATAGGGATCTATAGTATGATGGTATTTAATGAAGGAGCAGAGTTGGGGTGAATTCCCACTGAAGTAGCTATGGGAGAGTCCACACCTAACTTTGGTAATTCCTCTGATCTGAGATGCAGCATTGCTTCACCCGAAATCCCTATTGATTCTAATATGTCAAGCTCTATTTGAAGCCAGGAAAGAACATAAGGGAAGGAAGCAGATTCTGTAATGGGTCGCAGCCAACAAAGATATCTACTCCCTTGGCTAGCCCAGTAATATAATCTAAAGTCCAGAAGTATCAGACTTCCTCTTGATTTAGGGGGCCGCCATCTTGTGGTAGGCTCTTCTCAGTGGCTTTCCCTTCCAAATAAACCCCCCCATCTAGTTTAAAGGCTCATCCATGTAACATTTAAACCTCTCCCACATATGCCCACATCCTCCCAGGCTGGTCCCCTGTCTCCAATGTATCCAAAACCTTCCTCCATGCACCACGCTTTCAACCATTCATTAAAAGCCCTGATGTGAAGTTCCCTTGCCTCTCCACAGCCATATATAGGTAGCACCTTGGAAATAGCTACTGTGTGTGCAGCTTCCTCAGGCCCCTCCCCAGCTCCTTGAAATTTCCCTTCACTACTCACATTTTCTCCTGTGCTATATCAATTGTTCCAATATGGACAATAATATCCAGCTACCTCCCAGCTCGCGTTGCCTTGGTGATCCACAGAATACACTCGCCATCTCGACCAGTTGAAGAACCCCTCAAGCATCACACCTCAACTCCCTATCTTCCCACCCCCACCTCCAGCTCCCAAGTATATCCCACTCACAAATAAGTCCCCCACCAGAAGCTGCTTCCTTTTTGGCTGGGAGATTCTCCTTCCCTCCTTGGAGTCTCTACTTCTGAGCGACCCCACCTCCTCCCTTCTCACTGTGATGGGTACCTGCTCTTGGCTGACCCTTTCCACCTGTAAGATGAAGGAGTTAGGCAGTGGTATAGATGGAAGAATGCACGCCCTACCCACCACCCCCATCCTCCCGGAGCCCACCATGGTGCATCTGCTATGCCTCTGTCCAAGCATGCTCTGGGGGAGTGTTGGAGGATTTGGTGGCCCCTGGGTGGGGCAGATGGTCAAACAACCTATGACTGCAACCCAGAGAGGTGAGTTCATATGGGGAAGCACCTCATTCTCCAGAAGTTTTCCCTAAAGACTGCTGCGCACCACAACCATTGCACTACATTACTCCCATGATCCTTACTCTCCTTTGCTTGACACCTATGCAAGTTTGGTTTACCCTACCACCTCCATAATACTCATGTTTTTACTACCTCACTCTCCTCCCCCCACCCAACACTATTTTTTAAACTTTACCCTAGATAGGGTGTCTCCTGCTTTCCCTTTTTATGTTTGTTTGCACACACGTGCAAGAAACATAGTGCCATCATCTGAGTTTTCGGAGGTGTGGCAGCCCTCTTCCAATTCAGGCAGTGTGTTTGCAGGTGCAGCCGCAGTTCTCCAATGCCTGCTCAAACTGTCTATGACAGCTCCAAAATGCAGTGGAGTACAGTTGAAAGGGGGAGCTACGCTTCAGTGAGCAGCGATCAGATATCGCCTGCTCATGCGCGCTTCCCCTACACACACACACACACACACACACACACACACGCACACTGCATACTGCCCCCCACACACACACTGTAGAGGCAGCTGAGGGTACCCAATCCCAAATTAGCTGTGCTGCGCTCCCCCAAAAGCCTCCACATGCCACGCTGGGTGCCCACCCAGCATGGCAACTCATCGATAGCCGACGGGGTGCCCAATCCCGTCGGCTCCACTGTCCTCCCCAGAGTACAGGGTGCCATGCGGGAGCCCAGCGTGGCAACAGATGCTATAGCCAGCGGTGGTGCCCAATCCCCATTGGCTCCACGCCCCCAACCAACCATCCTTGTACCACGCTGGCAGCCCACCCCAGTGTGGCAAAGCGTCCCGCGTCGTCATTTAAAAAAAAAAAAACCTACAAATAAGCGGTCCCTCGGCCTTCTCCCTGCCCCCTACCACAACCCGCACCCACCTGCGCACCCCTGGCTCCCCACCCCCACCTCATATTACCTCCGGACCTCGCGCGGCGATCTTCGGTGGACGGGAACAGTCTGCACTCTTCAAAGTCGACCGAACTGAGGAAATGCCGGTAAGCTGTATAATGGGATAGATAGGTTTTTCAACTTTGCTGCATATCTCAGGCATTTTTTGGAATTTTTGCACCAAATTTTCAACATGGGGTTTTTGGGACACCTTCTCATGAATGACCACTGTCATGGCGTTATTCGGGCCTGAAGGGTGATTTTGCAGTCACTGCGCGAAATCACCTTTCAGGACCGATTCACGAAATGACACTGCCAGTGTTCATAAGGTGGGCTCTCAAGAAGCCTATTTTGAAAATTTGGTGGAAAAATTCCAAAAAATGACTGTTTTACGAGCGTGCATTGCGCAGTTCCTACGCACGCTCATAAGTTTGCGAATTTTCAATATTTTCACTCTAGATTTTCAACATTGCCATTTTACCACTCCTCCTTATGAGTAGTATAGCTGTCATTTTTCACATCTTGCCCAAAATGTGTTTCCGACCATGTAGAGCACAATGGCGCAGTCAGTGTGCGAAATCAATGTTATGGGACACATTAAGAAAATCACAGTGACACTGTTCATGAGCAGAGGTCTTAAAATGGCTATGTTGAAATTTAGTGAAATCTAAAAAAGACTGTTTCTGACGTCGTTGCGCCAGTTCCTCATAGCTTCACGCTTGTAAGTTTGCAAATTTTCAATATTTTCAATCCAAATTTTCAACATTGCCATTTTATTACACTTCCTTATGAGCAGTACAGCTGTCATTTGTCACATCTTGCCCAAAACATGTTTCCGTCCATGTAAAGCACAATGGTGCAGTCGGTGTGCGAAATCAATGTATGGGACACATTAAGAAATTCACAGTGATGCTGTTCATGAGCAGAGGTCTTAAAATGGCTATGTTGAAAATTTGGTGAAAAAATTCCTAAAAATGACTGTTTTACGAGCGTGCGTTGCGCAGTTCCTACGCACGCTCGTAAGTTTGCGAATTTTCAATATTTTCACTCCAGATTTTCAACATTGCCATTTTATTACACTTCCTTATGAACAGTACAGCTGCTATTTTTCACGTCACCCAAAATGTGTTCTTGCACATGTAGCGCACAATGGTGCAGTCGGTGTCTGAAAGCAATGTTTGGGACAGATTAAGAAAATCACAGTTACACTGTTCATGAGCAGAGGTCTTAAAATGGCTATGTTGAAAATTTGGTGACAAAAGTCCATAAAATGATTGTGTGTTCGCAGTGAGCATAGCGCAGTTTCCACGCACCCTCGTAAGTTCATGACTTTGTAATATTTTCAGTCCAGATTTTCACCAGTGCCATTTTTCCACACTTCCTTATGAACAGTACAGCTGTCATTTTCACAACATGGCGAAATGTGTTTTCACACTTTCAGCGCAGAGATGCGTGGTAGCTGTGGGAAATCATTGTTCGGGACAGATAAAGAAAATCACAGTGACACTGTTCATGATCGGAGTCCCAAAATGCCTGTATTTGACCATCTGCTGTAAAAAATCACAAACTAATTACATTATGGGTGTCGTTGCTGGCAGTTCCTCTGCGTTCGTGACTTCACCAGTTTTTTTAATATTTTTACTACAGATTTGCAACATTGCCATTTTTTACACCTCCCCATGAACAGTACAACTGTCATTTTTTACATCCTGTTCGGAATGTTTTTGCACCTGTGGTGCTAAATGCCGTAGTCGCTGTGCATAAGCAGCTTTCGGCTAACAAACTGATATTGCCACTGTTCATGAGGTGGGGTCACAAAAATACCATGTTGAAAATTTGGAGTGAAAATACCAATGAATGCCTGAGGTATTAGGGTTTTCAACCAGAACGCCCAACCCTGTAGAGAATGACAGGCATCAGGGGTGTGACTTGGGATTCTTGCCTGTAATGCTCATACCATTCCACACCCTGCAGCCAGTGAGAGGCATCGAGGCATGCCTTGGACTCTTCGGCCCCAAAATTCACCCCATTGTCCTATACCGCACCCATCTCACTGTATTTCCTGATGGAATGGGGTGCGCATAAGGGCCAAAGACCCCAAGGCACACTGTGACACTTGTCAGTGTCTGCAGGGTGGGGTGTGGTGAAATGGCGTGGCCGTTATGCCTGATGACCCAAAGGCACACCCCAATGCCTGTCACTCTCTGCAGGGTGGTGGGGTTGGCTTCAGCTCAATACTTCACTGCCATTCCTATCACGCAGCTCTGTAACTTCTACACTACCACTGCCAATGCCAGCAAGCAAACATTCGTCATTGACAAATGCTTGTTTAACCCACTTTCATGTGCCTATTCATGTCTGATCCTACAATATAAATGTTAATCCTGATCTCCCTGTTTCACCCACTTATCTGGGGAAGCTTTGGGACTATCACACTTGTTATCCCTACAGTAACCAAGGAGTGATTTGTTGTTACACCTTAGTACACTGCATTTAGTAATAACTTTCACACAGTGTTACTCGGTTAACCATATGTAAAAGAGAGCAAATATGAACTAATCCTTCTTGCCTGTTAGTTAATGCAGCCCAGCATTAATGCTTATTTATATGCTCGGAATAAAGAATTAACAGCAGCAGAGATAACATAACAATGTTTTATTTTAATCCCTCTTCTATAATTTACACTACAAATTACCCAACCCTCAGTGTAATCCACTTATATCTAGTAGTTTTTAACCCACTGTTTCCTTACAATATGAACATATGAATTTGGCAGCAGAAATAGGGCACCTGGTCTATCAAGTCTGCTCGAGTATGGAGCTAGCACTCTCACCTTGCAGCTGCCCTGCCCCCCTCCCCTTCCCAATTACCTCCCTCTCATCTTGTCCCATCCCCTTGGTAATATTCGATTCCTTGAGGCTGGACGTTGCACTCTCACAGTTGAACAAACCTCATTACTTCACTTGTACCCAAATTAAATTTGTGCCTGAATTAAATTAAATATCATGGTTGCTTTGGGTGTCACATTTAGGGTGCGGCATCTCCTGCCAACTGCCACTCCACGTTGACACCCACAGTGTGACATCCTTCAGCGACAATCCTTCAGCTAATGGACTGCAGTTGAGAACTGCGATCAACCAGGCAGAAAAAGCAAGTGGAAGCCCTGATTAACATCACTGGTAGCCTCCCAACTGGAGGAGAGGGCAAGCAAGGGCAAGTGCTCATGTTCTTGTAGTAGCAGGAAAACATCAGCAAGTACAGTAATTTAAGTCCAGGCACCCCAACAGTTAAAATCCAACAGAAGGAACATAACCGACTCCAAACACAGGACACCAACAGCACACAGCTGTTGATATATGTTGACACAGGACAGTCCCTTTGGAAGAACTGCATTATTGGTTATATTAAATTTTGAAAAGGAACACAAAGTTTCCCGTTATTCTTTTTTGGCAGTTTACATGCTGACACAGCACCAATTTTTTGTCTGTACATTTAGAAAACCAAGTTTCCACGAAAATGCTGGCCCACTTATGGTATAAGAATAGAACAAGGTTGCTAACAAGGTCTGAATTTAAAACCTGGAACCAGTGGCAATTGGCAAATCCTGCTAATCTTGAATAAGATTAAAACCAACACGAAAAATGACTGTGGCTTCACTTGTACCCATGCAAGTAGGATGATAGGTTTACAACTCTGCCACAAGATGGCACTGAAGCATCACATTCTGTATGTGTCAATATTTTTATTTATTTATTTATTTAGTTTTTGTTTACCGGGTAGGTGCGCTAGCCAAACAGGTGACTATTTTCAGGCACGACCCGGAATATCACGGCTGGAAAATGCATTCTGTTACTCTGCACACTATAAAGTTTATGTAGTACAGCGCAGAATGCAGATGAAAGGTGAAACAACAAAATGGGTATATACATTGCTTGCATTTGAATATTGGTTTATGAGCAAAACAAAACAAAAACTAGGCATCCGTAAGCTCAAGGAATAAAATGCAAAAAGACTAGGGATTAAGCACTCAAAACAACATTACAATAAGTGAATTACAGCAGAAGAGTGAGACACCTCCCCTCCCTCCAACAAAAACCCAAAGTTGGTGTTTGGAGACCTCAATTTGCTGCTATAATCCTTTCATTAAAGGGACAGTGTCAACCCTTTCTGCATCATACTATTTCTAGCTGAAACCTTATCTTTTATGATTGTTTACCTACTCTGAAATTCACTGATGCTGCTGGTTGCTTTATCTGCTTTTTTCTGAGCAGAACTAGAAATGAATGGTAATGGTGTAATTATTCACTAGCTTGTTTTCTTTCAAATCTTTGATCAACATTTATTGCATATTTCCTGAACGTAAGGAACACCCCCAAACAGTGCAGCCACTCACGATGCACTAGTCTCCTCTTCTCTCCTCCCTCTGCATCATGGGTGGCTAGACTACATGGGAGGTATACTCAAGTTCAGAAGAGATGCAGTGTAAGCTGATCAACGAATGTATACAAACACTTTTTTGTGTGGTAACACCGGTATGGGGTGCAGTCAGTTTTTCACTTTTTAAAACAGAAAAAGGAATCGGAATCAATCAACCAACTACATCCACAGTCTCAACACAATGTAATCAACCATAAAATGTGTTTTTTAAACTAGGGACAATTTAAGACCAAAGGGGGTTGACAGTTTCCCTTTAAAATGTTGTTTGAGTGGTTTATCCTTTTGCATTTTTTTTTTCCGTGAGCTTACAGGTGCCTGTTTTTTTTTTCTTTTAGTTCAGTGGTGTACTGTCAGCACTATTTTGTACCTAGAGTGGTCATTATGTTCTTTATCAGCAAAACACCTATGGACTTTAGTTGCAGGCACTTTTAAACTGAGAACTGGAACACAAAACAAAAACACTGATAACACTTCCTCTGTTGGCTGCCAAGCACTGCTTTTGTTCTGTTCCAAGCCTCAGTTTAAAAGTGCCCACAACAAATGTCCATTGTGATTCAGCTACAGGCTTGTGTGAAGCTCTCCACTACTGCCATCTGCTGGCCAAATAAAGCACACCAATTGTGATTTCATTGAGACAAGATCTGGCCAGAGCCGATAGGGCTGTAACGAGCTGCCAAGTGAGCAAAATTACACATGTGCATAGAAATTATTGAACACCCGGGAGTAACTTGGCCATTTTTTGGAGGCGTTGCACCAAATTTTCAACATGGCCTTTTTTAGATCCCTCCTCATGAAGAGTGCCAGTGATATTTTGTTCACTCGTCCCGAGAGGTGATTTTTGCAGAGCAACCGAGCCATTCTGTGCCACAGGTGTGAAAACATGTTTTGGGCAGGATGTGAAAAATAACAGCTGTATTGTTAAAAAGGAGGTGTGCAAAAAGGAAAAAATTACCCACCTTAGTAATTATGTTTCTTCTAATGGAGTCTTGCTGTATTCTGACAATTGCAGTTAGCTCCAGCACTTGAACTGCCCCGGAGAGTAGAGGGTCAAATTTCTATGCAGGGCATAGAACGCTGAGCTCGAGCTCGGTTGAAGACTCTGTCTGCAGCACTTTGAAACCAAACCATCAGATTCTTACGAGCTAAAACTCATTGACCTATCTATGTGGAAATTGAAAATTTCTACTAGCCAACTGGTGACAAAATGTTTTTAGATTCCCAAAAGAAGACAAGTCAGGAAACCCAAAAATGAAAAAAACAGGTAGTAAAGCATGAAAAGATTACTAATAATAAAAATACAAAGCACCCACATTAAAGGAAGTGTGCTGAAGACACCACTGGGGTGCAACACTGCACCTGCCCACCACTTCCCAAAAAAACAGGTTCTGAGAGGGGAGGCAGGGAGGGAGGTCAGAATAAGCAAGACTCCATTAGAAGAAACATAATTACTAAGATGAGTAATTTTTTCTTCAAACAACATGAAGTCTTGCTGTATTCTGACAATTGCAGACTACTAAGCAGTACCCCCATGGGGGAGGGACAGAACCTACTTTGGGAATAGGCTCTGCAGTACTGCTGTGCCAAACCGAGCATCACTCATAGCCTGGATATCCAGAGAGTAATGCTTGGTAAAGGTATGGAATGTTTTCCAGGTGGCTGCTTGGCAAATTTCTAGCAAAGGAATATCCCTGGCAGCAGCTAGAGAAGCAGCTTTACCTCTAGTGGAATGAGCCCTCAGGCCTGAGGGTGGAATTTTACCTAGTTTGTCATAGCAGAATTGTATACAGGACACAATCCACCTGGCAATAGTTCTCTTGGTGGCAGGTTTGCCCTTACCTACTTCCCCATAAGTAAGGAACAACTGGAGGGAGTCAAACCTGTGACCTTTCAGGGGTCGACTTCAGGGGGAAAAAACTAGTGGCCATTGGGCCAGAGACTACCGATAATTTGGTGGCCCGCAGAACTTCATGGTGGCCCACAAATATTTTTGAAAATTTAAAGCGGAACACAAGACGTCGATGTCGCGGGAGTGATAGAAGCCTATATATTGGCCATTTATGCATTTAGCCCACTTATAAGAAGTCAAATGCATTTGCATTTTTCATTCTCACTTGTCCGACGGCAGTGAACTGGCGCACCTGGGAAGGCAGAAGACCACTTTCAGAAAGTGGCAGTAAAGGAGTAAGACTGCATCCCTGAGATGAAGCAGCAAGTATTGTGAAGGGTTCAGACTAGCAGCCCTGAAATGTCCCAAGGTGGCAACGTGGGATGAGTACTTAAGGAACTACCAATGCAACAAACTGAACCCCTGGTTGGACTGTTCAATAGCTTAATTCAGACAAATTTTTTGGTGCAGGAGGCTCAACATTTGAAAGAAAATGCCACATGTGTTCCATGTGTAATAAAACCCTTTTCAAAGCAAACTGGCTCTGCGTTTTTTATTTACAATGTGACTTCACAAGCAAAAGATCAAAAGACTCACTGTAACTCTCATCAGTCAGATCGATTTTTATTTTTTTGACAAAGGTTTAATACACACTGACCAGATAGTATAGCAGCAGAAATTAGGATATAAGGACTTTTTTCTTCACAAAGGTTGGATAGCTACAAAGCCCTCTTTAGCCGTGTGTCAGCCCCCGACTCCCCCCAGACTGCTAGACACTGACCGGAGAGTACGACAGTAGAAATAAGGACTTTGTTTCTATGTTTTATTTATTTATTTTTCACAAAGACTGGATAGCTGCAAAGGCCCCTGAGCTGTGTGGCAGTCTTTGAATTTCCCCCACTGACTACTGCTTGACTCTGACGTAATAGTAGACTAAAGTATTTTAAGTCAAGATCTTACAGATGCAGATTGAAGCAGCAAGCTGTGTGCCAGCCCGTCCTCACGTTCACCAGACTAAGACTAGACTGCTGAATGACTCTGACGTAGTAGTACACTTTTTTTGTATTTTAAGACCAAAGTAGAACGAGACTTACATATTTTTTTAAATCAAACTCTGCAGATGCAAACACAGCAAGCTATGTGCCAGCCCCTGCCCCCACGTTCACCACAGAGTTACTGAAAGTTAAGACTGCTGCTTGACTGACTAGTAATAGACTTGCTTAGTCTTTTAGATCAAACTAGAATAAGGAGACAGTTTTTGGTTTTTAACCAAGATCCAACAGATGCAAGTGCAGCAAGCCATGTACCAACCCCTAGCCCCGCATTCACCATATACAGTGCTGCTTGGCTCACAGACTAAGTGCTGACTTTTCAATTTAATTAAAAATTAGACTGAAGGAAACCTTTTTCCTAGATTGTTTTTCTTCTACTGGATTAACTGTTAGAGGAGCGAAATGAGTGCTGGTCCCTGCCCCACCTTCACCACAGTCTGCTGCTTGACTCTAGACTGATGGATTTTAATAAAAAAGGCTGCTTACATAAAAAAAAATGTTATATTTTCAATCTGCTGATTAGCTGCAAAAGCCCCTCCCCCCCATGTTCACTAAAGACTCCTGTTTGCCTCTCAGACTTGACTCACACTTTTAAAAACGAGAACAATACTTTGTAGGAAAACAGTTTTTTTTTTCTTTTTTTTTTTTTTAAGTTTAGTTTAGTCTTTAAAACAAGAAATTTGATTCTGTAGCTGCAGCCAAGAGTAGCAAGCTGCATGCCAGCCCCCGTTGACACACCATAACCCGAGCTGAATTTCTGTAATTAATGCAGATCTTCAGTATTTTTCACCCTTGCCCAACTGAAAGCACAGTTAAAAAAAATCAGTTTTTTCTCTATGTTTGCACTTGTTGGTCAGACCGACTGAACAGTACACCCTCAGACTTCTCTCTCACACAAAGAACCCTCTCCCAAGCAGTATCACGACTGATCTGGTGGCAAAGAGAGAAGGGGTCTGTACTTACAGCTCCATATGTGGCACCTTAACTGGTTCTCCAGATATGCCCATCACAAAATGCGTCTTCCCACTAGACCTGCTTTTACCACCGCACTGTTCCGACGAACGAGCACATTACCATCATGTGATGCAGGTGGGAGCCCTGAAACCATCATGTGGTTTACAGTGACACGTCGTGCAGGGCTCACTTGCATGTAAGTCTTGCCCCATTATCTAGTGTTCCTTCCTGAGCTGTGCATGTGCGGGCCGCCTATACTCATGCAGCACATAATGCTGATTTCTTAAAGAGGCGCAGTACCAGTAAAGTATGCCGGAAATAGTTTTGCTGGCCAAGCGGGCCAGCAGCTGCATTCATACAGTGGCCCGACTCAAATTCTGGTGGCCTCGGGCCACCGGACCACTGCTAAAGTCAGCCCCTGCCCTTTGTACGTTCAATGTAGTAGCCAAGGGCTCTTTTAACATCCAAACTGTGTAACCTCCTCTCTCCTGAGGAAGAGTGATCAATGAAGAATACAGGAAGAGACATAGACTGGTTTAAATGGAAATCCGAAACCAGTTTGGGTAAGAACCTCCTATTGGTTCTAAGGGCCACTTTATCTCTATGGAATGAAATAAAGTCAGGCTCTACCGACAGAGCTTGCAATTCACTGATACATCTGGCAGAGGTAATAGCTACCAAAAACACAGTTTTCCAAGTCAAGTACTTAAGCTCTGCTGATGACACAGGCTCAAAAGGAGGTTGCATAAGCTGAGCAATGCAAACATTCAAATCCCAGGCAGGAACAGGAGCAGGATCCCTAAAGCGGGGATTGGTATGAAGCAATCCCTTAAAAAATTTACAGAATACACGGTGAGATGACAGTGAAGAAGGCTTTCCCACTGACAGAAAAGCAGAAACAACTGACAAATGTACTTTGAGAGTAGTTGGTCTGAGGTCTAGGCCATTAAGATGAACCATATAATCCAGGACTGTAGACAAATCAGTAGTGTTTGGGGATATGTGCCTCCTGGAACACCAAATGCTAAATCTCTTCCATTTGGAGTTATACGTTTTTCTGGTGGCAGGCTTTTGAGAGGCTTTGAGAATATCCAGAACCCCTTGGGACAGATGCAAGTCTGCATATTCTAACTCTTCAAGAGCCATGCCTTGAGATTGAGGGACTGAAGATTGGGGTACCAAATCCTCCCGAGAGGAGGATAACAGGTTGTAATTCCTTGGAAGAGACAGGGGAAGATGGACTGCTAGGGACAGCAACAGGGGGTACCAAGGCTGCCTGGCCCAGTCCGGAGCAATCAGAATCACCTTGCAAGGTTGTGAACTTATCTTGACCAGAACTTTGTAGAGTAGAGGAAAGGGAGGGAAGGCATAAAGAAAGTTCCCTTCCCAGTTCAAAATCAGAGCATCCACAGGGACCGAGCCCAAGACTGGGGGTCTGCAACAAAACAGAGGAAGTTGGTGATTGTCTGGGGCTGCAAAGAGATCTATCTCCGGAGTGCCCCATTTTGAAAAGATGACTTTCAACACCAGAGGATCCAGAGACCATTTGTGATGGCCTTGGGAGATCCTGCTCAATGCATCTGCTAGCACATTGTCCTTCCGTGGAAGGTGGACTGCCATCAGGGAGCTCTGTAGAGAATAAGCTAGGGACCACAATTTCATTGCTTCTGTGCACAAGGCCATGGACTGAGTGCCTCCCTGCTTGTTGATGTACCACATGGTGGTGGTGGTGTTCTTCCGGACCTGAACCACCTTGTTCTGTACTGACTGAGAGAAGGCTTGCAGGGCCAGAAAAACTGCCCTGAGCCCCAGAAGATTGATATGAAGGAGGGATTCCTGAGGGGACCACAATCCCTGGGCTGTGAGAGCCCCCAGATGGGCTCCCCACCCCAATAGGGAAGCATCCGTGGTGAGGGCCACAGAGTGAGCCTGAGTGACAAATGGAACTCCTTGCCCCAGACTTTCCAGATCCTGCCACCAGTGAAGGGCCTGGACTAGAGTCTGAGTAACCAGAACTAATTTTGTAAGAGGATCTTTCCTTTGGGACCAAAAGTCCCTCAGATGGAACTGAATGTCCCTCATCTGAAACCTGGCACTTTGGACCACTGCTGTGGAGGCTGCCATGTGGCCCAAAAGCTGGAGGAAGTGCCTTGCTGGTCGAGAAACTGGAAGGCGGAAGGAAGAAGCCAGCTGTATTATGGCTGTTGCCCTTTCCAGGGGAAGAAAAGCTCTTGCTTTGACAGTGTCCAGCTCTGCTCCTATAAAGGTGAGAAGCTGTACAGGCTCCCCAAACAGAGAATTACCCACCGCAGGGAAATCCATGGCCTTAGCTTGGGTGTCCTGTGAAAGGCTAGTACATCTCAGCCAAGCCAGCCTCCGTAGAGCCACAGGTGTAGCCATGACTCTTGATGACACATCATTGGAGTCCACAGCAGCATGAAATTGTACCTTTGATGCCTCAATCCCATCAGCAGTCACCGCCGCCAACTGGGGGGAGGCCTATTTAGCCAGTGCCAGTACAGTGTCCCACCTGGACTTCTGGTACCTGGCTGTATAGGCCCTATAATTAGCCTGCCTGAGTCCCAAAGATGATGCCATGTACTGCTTCTTTGCCATGGCATCTATCTTCCTGGAGTCTTTGTCTGGGGGGTGTGTGAAGCCAAGGAGATATTAGCCTTGTCACAGGCTGCAGCCTGCATGACCCCAACATGGCTGCATTGTTGGTAGAAAAACTCTGTATCTGAACCTGATAAAGTATACCTCTTGTCCATCCTTCTGTCAACAGGAGGTACAGAAATATAGGTTACTCACCAGTAACAGGAGTTCTTGGAGCGGTATATGTTGTTCATCCACACTTACTGGCAGGTTCCTTGCCGCTTTAAATCTTGCCGGAAGGTCTTCAAGCTGGCTCCTCCCACTCACCCAGGTGGTAAAACTCTCGGCTCCACCCCATGATGCCAGATCTAGCCCGCTGGAAGCCAGGTTGCGCGACAAAGCCGGGGAGGTCAGGTGGGTTGTGTGGATGAACAACATATACCACTCCTAGAACTCCTGTTACAGGTGAGCAACCCGTATTTCTAGGGACGTGGATATGTTGTTCAATCCACACTTACTGGCAGACTCCTAGCAGTTCTCCGGGAGGAGGGAGGCAAGGCACACACCCCCTACTTGGGAAATAAGGACTGGAGAACCGAGGTCCCAAAACCAGCATCCTGGCATGACTCAAGGTCGATGTGGTAGTGGGTAATGAAGGTGTGTGCTGACTTCCAGGTAGCAGCCATGCAGATTTCCTGGATACGGACATCCCTGGAAGCAGCCACCGAAGCAGCGGTATGGCGGGTAGAATGAGCTCTTATCCCTTTGGGAGGCTCCATGCCCACCAACCTATAGCAGAGAGCCAGGCAGGAGGTGACCCACATGCCTATCGTCCATTTGGCTGCAGGTCTGCCAGGTGCAGCTTCAGCATAGGTGACAAACAGCTGGCGAACCTCTCCCCGAACTTCAGCCATCCGCTCCTTATAATAAGAGAGCACTCTTCTAGGGTCCAGAGTATGGAGCCTATATTCAGCCTCCGAGGTGTGATTGGGGTAGAACACCGGCAGAGTCAACACCTGGTTAAGGTGAAACTCCGACACCACCTTCGGAAGGAATTTCGGGTGGGGGCGCAGGACAACCTTGCCCCTATGCAAGACCAGATAAGGAGACTCGATGGAAAGTGCCTGGAGCTCTCCCATCCTTCTGGCTGACATAATAGCCACCAGGAAGGTGGTCTTCCATGACAGGTGAGAGATGTCACACCCGTGCATCGGTTCGAATGGCTTGCCCATGAGCTTAGCCAATACCAGCAGTAGATCCCACGGAGGTGGAGGTTCTCGCACTGGAGGGGATATGTGATCAAGGCCTTTGAAAAAGCACCCGACCACCTTCTCCTGTGCCACCGACTGCTTTCTGGCCCGCGCCCGGTAAGCAGAGATGGCTGCCAGGTGCCCCTTAAGGGTCGTCGACTGAAGCCCTAGCTGAGAAAGAGACCACAGGTAGTCCAGAATGCTAGCCAAAGAACAGGAGGAAGGGTCCAACCCCTTACCCCAACACCAAATGGAGAATCTCTTCCATTTGAAGGCATAGCATTTTCTGGTCAACTTCCTACGGGATGCCTCAATGACGTTGAGGACCTCGTCGGAAAGACCCAAGGCCTGGAACTCTAGCTACTCAGGAACCAGGCCATCAAGTGCAGGGATTGAAGGTCCAGGTGAAGTATCTTCCCATTTTTGACTGAGATCAGGTCCGGGCGGGCTGGAAGCCGCCTCGGGAGCCTGATGCTGAGGCTGAGGAGATCTGGATACCAGAACTGGCGGGGCCAGTCTGGGGCTACCAGAATCACCTGCGCCTTGTCCCCCTTCACCTTGAGAAGCATCTTGTGGATCAAGGGAAATGGAGGGAAGGTGCAGAAGAGGCCCGGGGTCCATGGCCTCGAGAAGGCATCCCTGCAGCAAGCCCTGCTGAGGGGCGGGCATGAAACAGCCTCAGCCGCATTCTCCTGGAGGCAAACAGGTCCACCTGAGGGGTGCCCCAGTGGGAGAACAGATCTTGTACTACCTCCGGCAGGAGAGACCACTCGTGAGATGCAGTGCCTATCCGGCTTAGGGCATCGGCCAGACTGTTGGAGGCTCCTGCCACATGGATGGCTAGGAGATCCGCCTCCAGGCCAATCACAAGAGACCAAGTGCAGAGAGCCTCCTTGCACAGAGGCAAGGAGTGTGTCCTGCCCTGCCGGTTGAGATAGTACATGGTCGTGGTGTTTCCGTCTGGACCTGGACCACCTGGCCCCGTACAAACGGAGCGAAGGCAGTGAGGGCTATTCAGACCGCTTGAAGCGCCAGCAGGTTGATGTGGCATTGAGACTCCTGAGGGGACCAGAGACCGTGGGCTCTGAGCTCCCCCAGGTGGGCACCCCAACCTATCAGAGAGGTGTCGGTCGTGAGAGTGACCGTCAGCTCAGGGTGGATAAATGGGATACCCTCCTGCAGATGAGCTGGAACAAGCCACCACTGGAGGCCGTTCCACATCTCCTGGGTCACAGTCACTGGCTGGTCCAGAGGACCACAGCGCTGTGACCATTGGCAGACCAGCCTCCACTGCAGGGGATGCATGTGCCAGTGGGCCCAATGGACCACGCTGGTGCAGGCCGACATGAGGCCCAGGAGGCATAGAAAGTCCTGAGCAGGGCTCAATTGCCCAACCAGAAATGACTGGGCAAAGGAGGAAAGGACCTCGGCCCTGTCCACCGAGAGCCGTGCTCTGGCTCGAAGAGAGTCGAGCTCTGCCTTGATAAACTGAATCACCTACAGCGGCACGAGTTCCGATTTGGCCCTGTTGATGAGGAGGCCAATCTGAGAGCAGACCTGCAGGGCCAGATCCCTGGACTGCTCCACCTCCAACCTGGAGGGGGCTGCAATCAGCCAGTTGTCCAGGTAAGGGTAGACCAAGACACCTCGGTGCCGCAGGAATGCTGTCACCACTGCCATGCATTTGGTGAAGACCCTGGGAGCTGGAGAGAGGCCAAAGGGCATGGCCCGGAACTCGTAAAGGGATCCCTCTGCCTTGAAGCAGAGGAATTGCTGGTGAGATGGACGGATTGGGACATGAAAGAATGCGTTCTGAGGGTCCAGAGAACAGAACCACATGCCTTGTTCCAAGGATGGAATGATCTGAGCCAGAGTGACCATCCTGAAGCTGCGAGACCTTAGGAACTTGTTCAGGTCATGTTGGTTGAGAATGGGGCACCAGCCCCCCATCCGTTTTGGGACCAGGAAGTACCTGGACACAAACCCTGGGTCTGGAGGGAGGTCCGCCATCTCCCTGATCACCTCCTTCTGGAGGAGCAGGGCAATGTCAGCTCGACGAGCCGACAGAGAGGCTGCGGAGCCCGTAGCCCCCCGTGGGGCGACGCCTCGATAGAGTGGGGACTGCTCGAATTCTAGAGGCAGACCCCTGCCTACCACTTCCAACACCCAGTGGTCCGTGGTGATATTGGACCAGGTGGAAAGGAAGTGCTGGAGCCGTCCCCCCATGGGGGGAACCCAGGGAGGAGTGACAAGGTTGGGGGTGACACCCCTCAACCCGTCACTGGGCAGGCTTAGAGGAAGGGCCAGCTGAGGAGCTGCCTGGGCCTTTTCCTCCTGGCTTCCTGTTGGAGGAAGCAGCAGGCTTGGCTTTGGGGTGCCAAGTGCGAGCCTGCTGGCCCTGATGCTGGTGTTGCTTGGCCTGACGTGCTGCAGGGGCTGAAGGACGAAAGGGCTTACGCTGCTGCTGGCGGCCTTTGTCCTTCTGGGCAGACATGACCGAGTCCAAGGTGGCATTGGACTTCTCGATCCACTGGAGATGACCCTCCACCCTGGGACTGAACAAGTCAGTACCCAGGAAGGGAACGTCTGCCAGCTTGTGCTGGGTATCCTCCGTGAAGGTGGAGATCCGCAGCCAAGCTCTGCGGCGCATGGCCACTGTGGCCGCTACTAACCAGGCACATGAGTCAGCGATGTCCAAAGAAGTTTGGAGCTTCTGTTTGGCCACCGCCCTTCCCTGGTCCAGCACCTGCTTGACCGTCATTTGAAGGTCAGCCGGGAGATGAGAAATCACCTCATCCAGGGAGCCCAAAAGGGCATGTGAAAAGTGTTCCATTAGGACGGCCGAGCTAACCTGATGAAGGCCTAGGGAGGAAGCAGCATATACTTTCCACCCTGAGTAGTCCAATTTCTTGGACTCCTTATCGGGTGGCTTGTCCACATCCCGAGCATTCCCGGAATGCCGGAAAACGCTGTTGGTCACTAACCCCTCTGTAGAGGGGTGCTCCGAGAAACCGGAGAGTGAACCTGTAGGGACCGCATACTTCCGAGCCATCCTGGCCGAAGGTGCTGGAGAAGAAGCTGGCCGCTGCCACAGCTCCAGGGCCGGGCCAACAATGGCTTTGGCCTCCGGGAAGGCCTCCGTAGGGGAATCCCCTCGGTCCAGTATCTCCGTGAGGGGATACTTGGCCCGTTTTGAAATGGGTTCGGGCATCATCCCAGTGGATTCTGAGATGAGTCAAAGCATACCTAAGAACAAGGATGGGCTCTTGTCCAACGACTGACCCCCCAGTGGACTCCAGGTCAAGCAGCCTGGAGAACAAGGAGTCATTGTCGTCTGACTCTGAGGAGTCTGCGAACAGCTGCCAAGTGCCGGAGCCACCCTCCACATGTCGTGGTCAATCGGAAGTGAGGGTGACCGACAACCTATGGGGCAAACCCTGACCTGACCGAGAATCCTTGGTCGGGGCCCCAGTCTTCGGTTGTGGAGGTGGAGGTTCCACCACAATGGGTGGTGCAGCCGGTTTCGGCCGAACAACCGGTGCTGGCTTCGGCTCCTCGACCACTATGAGGGGTGGTTTCGGCCGCTCCGGTGACAGCCACTTAATGGCTGGAGAAGGCGACGAAGTTGGCTTATTCCTGGACAATAAGAGCTGCTGCCACATTAAATCCTCGTAGCGCCGACGCAACTTGCGCTGGAGCCTATCCTCCAAAGAGGACGACGAAGATGAGTGGTGCCACTGCTTTCCATGGTTCCGAGACCGAGACCACCAATGGCGGGACCGGCTGGACTTGGAAGAGGTCAGAGACCTTTGGGGATTCCGAGGGTGGGTCAGAGAGGGGGCGGGGGAAACCCGCTCCTCCCTCGGTTCAGGGACCTTAACCAGGGACTCCGGCACAGGAGGCACAGGCAAGTCCTCTGTTTCCACTGGGGGAACCGGTGAAGAAGGGTTGTCGGCTTCTCCAGTCAACAAACCGTCCGACGGGTCGAGAAAAATCTTGACTGTGTCGACACTTGTCTCAGCTGGCTGACCTGAAGGGGACACCGTGAAGCCAGCAGCTTTAGCCGCAACCTCGACCGAAGTCGACTGTTGACTATCTGGGGAAAGGGACATCTCCCGCTCCCACGAACGTCGACGGTGGGACTAACCTTTGGAGTCCTTCTTTTTGGACCGAGAGGAATGTCCCAATGGTCCTTCTCCCTTGGTGGAGAGGGACTGGCAAAGCTCCTTAAAAGAAGCTGTATAAGAAGAGCCCAAGAAGAATGGGATAAATGCCGCGACCGAGGAAAAAGAAGTTGCGGCCTGGGACATCTCCTCCTTGAGGGTGATCATCTGCTCCAGCTGGTCTGCTGAGCCCGCTGCTGTGGACACCGCCCAACAGGTCTCCTTCGACTTAACTGGAGGATAACATTTTTCAGGGCACCCCAAAAGCAGTTGGGCAACGCGGTCCTCCAAGACCGAAGCCAAAAAGGATATGCATAATTCGCAAGCCTGCGAGTCATGTCCGAGTCCTAGGCAGTAAACACATGTGGAGTGCGGGTCGGTCTGGGACATCTTCTGCCCACAGGGGCACCGATGAAATCCGGGAGTCAATTTGTCCGCTCGGCCAGAAAAAAGACCAAGTCTTTTAAACTTATAAGTTTCGCTTAACTCAAGAGTGGATCCAGGCCTAAAACGCAGAGCGCTAAGGAGGGAACCTGAGCTTCCAAGTAGTAAGGAAGATCTGGCATCATAGGGTGGAGCTGTGAGTTTTACCACCCGGGTGGGTGGGAGGAGCCAGCTTGAAGACCTTCCGGCAAGATTTAAAGTGGCAAGGAACCTGCAAGTAAGTGTGGATTGAACAATATATCCATGTCCCTAGAATTAGGAGACTTTAGAATTTTTTGTGTCTGCTTCCCAAAGGACTTATGAAGGGGAATAGACAGTCTCTTGGACTCTGGGATGTCCATCATTTCAACAAAATCAGGCTCCTCTTGATCCTCCACAGCCTCCTCCATAGGAAGATGGAGGGTTTCAACCACCTTTCTGTAAAACAGATAGTGGGGAGGGGACTCAGAAAGCCTAGCAGGGCAAACACCAGAAGGTCTGTCTGGGGAGATGTCCGGTTCCACAGGCACATCCATACTTTCATAATCATCATCCTCTTCAAAATCCCCCTCCTCTTCAAACTCCGGTTCATAAAAATCTTCATGGGTATAATCTTGAACCGGGGAACCGACCGAACCGAACCCCTGCCAAGAGGCGCCAGATCGGTTGGAACAGGACGAAGCGATTCAACAATCCAAATTGCCTTGGCTATTTCTTCGGTGGTTGGAACATGGACTTCTAGATCCGAACCAGTCGATTTTTCATTGCATTTTCTTTTTGTAGGAACCAATCCCTCAGGATCGGCTCTCCTCTTGCCCGAAGAAGTATCGCCCTGGTCAGAGAGCAGTCCTGGTTAGTTGGGAACCGAATCGGGCTGGCCTTCCGAGTCAGCAGATTTTTCAGCCTCCTTATCCCTAAGTCTACCTAATCTCTTTTCCAGAGTAGACTTAGGGAAATTTTTACAAATTTGGCAGTCTGAATCGAAGTGGTCAAACCCCAGACAGTAAACACAGGTGGTGTGGGGATCAGCCTTGGCAAAACCTCCCCACACTCACTACAGTGTTGAAACCCAGTGGGCCCATTTTTTTTCTTGGGTTTCTCAGACATGGCCAACCTAACCAAACTTACCCTTTATAAGGCAACCTTCAGGCAAGACTCCCTTATTGGTTTCTAACCGTGTTACGGGTATTGGAAAAAAATGTAAAAAAATTATGTTTTTTTTAAACCGATAAGGACTGGTAACCACATACTAAAAAGATTTAAACTAATAGATGGTTCAGCCGAACCGATCGAGAATCACAATTTTCAATTTCCACAAAAATACAGAGAAACTATCCAAGTACTTACTGTACCGCAGACAGAGCTCTGAACCAACAATGCAGAAAAATAATTCGGAATAAACAGACAACTTTAACCAACTTTTTGAACCGAGCAGAAGGAGAAATCTCCAGAGCGACTGCTCAGTGAGGTGAAGTAAAGAATCTGACTGTTTGGTTTCAAAGTGCTGCAGACAGAGTCTTCAACCGAGCTTGAGCTCAACGTTCCATGCCCTGCATAGAAATTTAACCCTCTACTCTCCGGGGCAGTTCAAGTGCTGGAACTGTTGTTTTAATGGCAATGTTGAAAATGTGGAGTGAAAATATTTTAAAAACTGACAAAGTTGGGAGCATGTGTAGAAACTGCACAAGCGACGTCAGACAAGATATTTTTTGAATTTTTCACTAGATTTCCAACATGGGCTTTTGGGACCCCACCTCATGAACAGTGCCACTGTCATTTCATGAATCGGTCCTGAAAGGTGATTCTGCACAGCGACCATGAAATCACCTTTCGGGACTAAGTAACAAAATGACAGTATTCATGAGATGGGGTTCCAAGAACCCCATGTTGAAAATTTAGTGCCAAAATTCAAAAAAATGGCCAATTTAGCAACATAAGTTGAAAACCCCATTCAATGCCATTATAGCATGCTTACCTTTGATTGTTCAGTTTGCGGTTCGTCTTTAAAGAGTGCAGACGTGTTGCGGTCCAGAGAAGATAGCGTGCCAACCTCAGAAGTGAAATGCAGGGGTGGGGAGGTGAGGTTGGGTGCTCAGTGGGAGGTGGGATGGGGGAGGGGACTGGGTCAACAAAGAGGGACCATTGTCTTTTTTTTTTACGGATAAAAAAAAAAAAAACCACGTTAGAGACAGTTTTCTTTATTTACAGGAAAAAAATATATATATACATTTGGGACTGGGGTGGGCCCCCAGTGTGCCACATGAGTAGGGGGTACACAATGCCAACATGGGGATTGGGCACCCTGATGTCGGTAGGGGGGAAAACATTTGGGCACACTGGGGTGGGGCTCCCAGTGTGCCATATGAGTGGGGAAGTGTTACATAATGCTGACACGGGGATTGGGGACCCCAATGTTGGTGTGGAGTTGGCAGGGGGCAGGGAAAAATACATTTGGGCACACTGGGGTGGGCTCCCAGTGTGCCACGAGTGGGTAGGGGTTACATAATGCCGACACAGGGATTGGGGATCCCAATGCCAGCATGGAGACGGGAACAGAGGGAGTGGGGAGGACAGCAGCAGTGGGAGGGTGCGAGATGGTTTTCTTTGTTGCCGGTGCTGGTGGCAGTGACACAACTGTGCATGTGCAGCACTCACGCACGCGTAGTTGCAGTGAATGGCATTTTACTATTCAAAACATGACGGCACCAGCAGAACTGCACATGCACATGAGTCACGCATACGCAGTTCATGCCCCGGAATGCGGAAGAAACAGCTGAAACAGTGCGGCTGTTATTTCATAGCAGCCGATCGTGGCAGAGGGTTTCAAGCTCTGTTGGACCTTCAGAAAGATATTTCCAAAAGTCCACGATCAGCCGTTTTTAGAGCTATGATCCCAAAATGGCTGAGCCCACAGCCCTAAAAATAGAGTACTATATGTCTCTGTGCTGTATGTCAGCTAATAATACATTACAGTCATCCGCATGTCATAGCATTTGACTATCTTTCTAAATTTTTCAGACCAGCCCAAGAGGCGTTTAGGCATTTCATATCATCTGAGTTTGGACAGTGCAGCAGCCTGCTAAACTTAAGTGAACTGGGGTGTATTTTTACATCTTTAATATTTTGGAGGGCTATTTTGTAAAAGCTACTACTCAACTAATGAAGATCATGAAATGTGGGGGCAGGGTAGTGAATGAGAAAGTGGAAGGGATTGGGCTGCTGGCTCAACAGACTGAAAATATGACCCATTCCCTTTTAGGAAAAAGTTAAACATGCCTGTGTAACTAGCTGACGTATGGGGAAGTAAGGCAACTTTTTGTAATTTGGGGCTCTTTTTCAATGTTAGAACAACCAGTGCTTGTAATGTATGATAAAACTATGGTAGAAAAGGAAGCATTCTAATTGTCTGAAAGTATTCTAAAAGGGTTATGTTAACATTTGGAAACCCTCACGTACAATAGAAAAACTAGAATTTTAGCTAGAAAAGAATTCATTTAAAAAAACTTAAAACATTTTAGTTTCCTCATAGCATTAAAGCACTCCAGGTGTTTGGTTATTTTCGTTACTCTAACCTTAAGTGTATGAGGCACTCAGCTGCACCTTGTTCCCCTTGATCCTTGTACAGTAGTTAGATTACTTGATGGTAACGCAACTGCTGGTGATGCCTTAATGAGTAATGTAATCATCTGGGAAAAGTTTAATGGTGCGCATAACGGCAGCTCGTTGGTGTTGAGAAGGGCTGCCAGCCCCATAGTGTACAAGCAAATAAGGCACCCAGCACTCTGGAAACAAATGCATGAAGTCAGTTGTTGATGCAAGCTGCAGACATTTATTGTGGCAGGGTAGTGCCCACAAAACAGCACTGCACATCCCCGGTGCTTCAACCCCAGACAGGGCCTTCCTCAGGGGGAGCCCCCAGGTATATAGATTTCTGCAACTTGCATTTACTACTGACTTTGTGCAATTGTTTCCAGAGTACTGAGCGTCTTTTCTAATGTAATTATCTGCCTGCCTACCGTTGGCTAGGATTGAAGTTGGTATCTCAGGGCTGAAAGTGTGATGGCACAATTCTGCATTTTTAAGAAGAAGCAAGCCCTTCCCCTCACCCAAAGCATTACAGCATGGGTTTGTTATTGTCAGGTAAGCCTGTTGCATAGACAGACTGTCAGCTGCTACAACTTTCTGTATAAATAGGTGCATCCTACATTTTTTATAAACGATTATTTGTACTGCATCAATCATTTCTTTTTATTCTAGCAAACTGGGGCACCTCATGGACTATGTGCTGCATCATCCCCTGATCATGTTGCTTGAGAACACGCAGAGATAAGGCATGCCGTATTTCCCAGGTATGGAAGTCACTGTCTATCCCCCTAGAGTCAACCTTTGACACAGCACAGCACAGGAGGGAAGCAGAATTAAAAATTCAAATGTTGCAGAAAAGATGGCCCACCATCTATCATAGACAGCACAAGGTTTTCTCCTTAGCCTGCTGGAAAGAATTTGCCTGGAAGATGGTTGTCCATTATTTTAGAACACCCTAAATTACAGCTAAATTTCATACAAGTACTGGGGTGAGCTGTTGGAAGAATTGTGGCACTCACAATGCCCACCATTCACATATTTTTTTGGTATCTGCCCTCAGTTACGTCAGTTTTGAGCAGATATTAATTCTGTCTTACAGGAGCTCTTCCCTTGTCTCCCAGTACCTGAAATAGTGATGTTCTTAGACTACCCACATAACATTTTCAATAAACACCAAAAATATATCCTTCATACAGCATTAACATCAGCTAAAAAACTATCACACAAAATGGCCAAAACCAGACCCTCCTACTGTTGACCAGTGGAGAGACATAATGCTCAGGATATATTAAACAGAAAAACTTACTCCCAAGATTGGTAATCAAATTGATTTATTTAATAACAGATGTATTGACTAGTTATTATACATGATGGACAATAGGGATGATTTCATTCTGTGAGGCATCACAGTATACATAGGAACTCCTGAGTATCTTTAGTAATCAAGGGTTACAGTAGGGTTAGGTAATTTTACTGACAATGATACCCACCAAGTTACTATAGTTGGATTTAGATATTGAAATAAGGAATAGTACTGGCACTAAACAGGATGTGCAAGTCACGACTTTCATTAGCTATCAACAGGTGAGATGGGATATCTTAGTCATAAATAAAGCCCCTGCTCATTAGCTCACTCTATGTACTACAGCTGAATGGAGAAAAACTCTTTTTTTTAACCTGATTGTACTGTATTGAATGTGTGCTCTTGCCGAATTAAAAGATGGGCAAATAATTTGGTGACTTTTCTCTTCAGGTTTGTGACTTGTCCTACTAACACTGGGAGTCTTATCTTCAGGATCCATGATCTTTCCATATGCAGGGCCCTGGGACAAATACACCACCTATATCCAAAAGCCCAACTCTTCCCATACCTGGAAAGAGTTCTCCTGGAAATGCTTTAGCCACCTCTTCTGTACTCCCTCACGACAAATAAAATACATACCACAGTATGGAATGGCTTCTGGTATGACATGGGGGAGAAGGCAAGACATGTGTATATTTTCTGGACGAGCCCTGAACTACAGCCTTCTTGGACCCAACTCCAAACTGCACTTGGGAAGATTTTTGAATCCTCCGTAGCATTATCCCCACAAACCTTATTATTTCTGGACTTACCAGAGGGATTCTACCATCCTAACTAAGGAACTTGCGTCATCTATCTGTTTGTTGATGGCTAAGAAAGCCATAACTAAGAATTGGCCTTCAGAAACATTACCATCTCTGAATCTCTAACAACACCTTATGACTGATATTTATGGTACAGAAAAACTCACTGCCAAAGTAACACAAACCATATAAAAATTCAAACTTATATGGCACCGATGGGTTCTTTACATAATAACAAAGAGAAACAACTTTCTTCTCTGAACTGTTAAGTAGTTATTTTGAAGGTAGAAACACATGCAAGGTGTATTTTTCCCATGAACAGTATTAACTGTATATCTGTATATCTTGCACCGTATGTCGTACCAATAGCATGTTGCTGTATGTGCTTTCAAGAAAAATCTTGATAAAATTTTAACAAAAACAACAAAAAAACAAAAAAACCTTTAGAACCAGGTTCTGTGGCAGGGTTCATAAACTTCTCAGACGGCACTGGTTCTCACCTGTGAACAACAGAACTCATTTACTTCAGTGACACGTCTCTGCTCAGTGACTGGCTAAGATATCAAATGATTATATTGTTGGCACTAAATAGTGAGCAACAAGCAGGGGTTTCAGAACAGAGGGAAGGAGATCCAGGAATTAGTAAACATTTTTTTTACATATGAACATCACTCCAAAATGGAGAAATCCTAAGTAAAAAAAAAAAAAAACGTTCTAAGAAGGATACATATTTTGAAACGCACACGTCCAGGGGTCCTGTGCCTACCATATGTCACTGGCATTTTGAGATCTAAAGAATCTAAACTCCTAAGCCAGACTGCAACACTGGCCTGTGTCGAGCTGCTACTTTTATAATCTTGTTAAGCTTCTGCTTTTTAACCCTGTGCTTACTTAAGCAATAACTTACAACACGTGTGTGAGTGTGTTGTGGGATTTGTGCATGTCTTGTGTGGTGTGGCACGAGGCATAGCTGCATGACATAAACCACACAAGAACTGGGTAAATCCCACAAAAGCAAGTGCTCTAGGGTGCATTATTTCGATTATAAAATGAAACTTCAGGGAGAAAAAATGGGAAAAAAAAAAATTTAAATCAAAACTTCTTGTGTATTCCATGTGATTAGGTCACCTGGGGCTTTACCCATGTTTATGCTATGAGACTAACTCATGGGTAGACACCCTGGACCACTCAAGTGGCATGATTTTTCCTGTCTATCTTATCATAAGCAGCTGCTGCTTCTGACTTGAACTGAAAAAAGAAGTTGACCACAAAAGCTCATGCTAGACTGAGCTGGAAGAGCCTTGTTTCTCCCTTAATATCTCATGATCAATACATTTACATGGCCAACAATTTTATGATATTATCATAGTTCCTTTCATCATGGCAAAAGCTTAAAAGAACCTGATGAGCACTATATCATCATGGGAATACAAGTGCCAATGTAGGTCAGTGTGAAGCACTCTGGCCATTGGGTCACATCATGAATTCAGGCCCCAAACTGGAGACTTGGGACTCATACCCAAAGCTGACACAACTGTATGGTACTGGGGGGTGGTCAGCCTTCAAACAGGATCACAAGTTATGGTCCCTTCTCACCAATTCTGTTTATTGTCCATGAGGAAGTTAAAAAGCCCATGGTCCATGATTTTTATTTATTTATTTAAGCAATTGTAATTATACCTTTGAGCACAGAAATGGTCATTTACAAATGTTCCACGTCAATTAACATAGAGGTACAACATATCAGAACATACAAGTACATATAGGAGTTAAGCTTACAATAGGCAACAGGCAAGAGAAGCAACCAATGTAGGCATTTTCATGGAACACAGGACGAGACATGTGAGTCAGAAAAATGAACCCACAATGTTGATGGGTTATACAGTTAGACTAAGGGGAGAGAGGAGAGGTGAGAGTGCTAGGCGGGACGGGAGGGGCACTTACTTTGGACAGCTACATGTGCCAGGTACGAGTGTCCTCAGCAGTTTTTATGATACATTTTGTATGAGTAGAGGATAATAGTTTACGCCCTGGCCCTGGCCAACATGTTATTTTTCCTTATAAAATGTGCAGTGAAAATCCTAGAAGTTCATTGGTCTAAATGCATCACATGACTGTTGATCACCTGAATACCATATTTTATTTATTTATTTGGCTTTTGGTAACTGAGTAAGTACACTAGACAACGGTATGCCTATTTTCAGGTATGACTCGGAAGGGTACAGGACAACTCAAGAAATCAACAGTATTGAGCAAAGTAAGATATACAATTACAGGAACAACAAAGACAAAACCCATGAACAGTACTGTGCAACAGCAAGTAAACAGTACATTAGTTTAGTTGCAGGGGATTAAAGTTTGACTGCACAATGTAAAAGGGTGTTAAAAAACAATGGGTGGTGAATGAGGTTAAGTGCAGGTACAAGTCATAGATAAAGGGAGATGAGCATTCAAAGCTGCTCTGAAGAATGGCAAGGTTGGAGAGTTGTGGATGTTGACAGGGAGGGAATTCCCACAGCCTTGAGGCAGCCGAGGAGAAGGTCTGATCACCCATTTTGATTGAGCGCTTAGAACAACCAGGGAGGTGGTATCTGTTGACTGAAGTAAGTGGGGCAAGCACCACTGCGTAGTAGTGAGATGGGGTCGCTGGGGAGGTGGACCTGAGAAGTCTGAAGAAAAAGCATAGGAACTTGAAGGTAGAGGCAGAGTAGAGTATAGTGAGCAATGATGGGTTAGGCAGGAGGGAGCCTTGAGTAAAGTGGCAGATGTTATTAGAAGTAACATTCATTTATGAAGTGAGGTTTTGTGGGAGTAAGTAACCTGTATTGGAGGCAGGAGAGGAGAATATCTTGTGATACAGCTCTACATGCTTCCAGAGTAAGGAAGTGGCAGAGGTGATAAGACATGCCTAGGCTGGACTTTGCGGATTTGGCAATGGCAGAGGAATGTGAGGAGAAATCCAGGGCAGGGTCTTGGGTAACAAGGTACTTAATTTGCTCACTGTGGAGAGACGGGTGCCAAAAGAGCAGCAAATGGACCACGAGGAGGGGCAGGATGTTCTGTGTGCTTTAGACCCAAATAACATAGCTTGTGTTTTGGTGGTGTTGAGGACCAGGTTACTGATCACAAGCCAGTTTTGTATACGAGTGACATCAGTGTTAATTTGGGCACTAATTTGTGAGGGGTTTTGGGTGCTATAGGTGAGAGCAATATCATCAGCGTACAAGACGACAGAGCATTTGGAGATATGGAGTGTTTATGAAGGAAGAGAAGAGGAGTGGTCTGTGGTACAGAGGGCTGAGGTGCTGGACACCACACCTTGCTCTACGCTGGTGACCCGTGTTCAGGAACTAGCACAGGATGCTGTGGGTCAGCTGGGGAGGGAGAGGATCGAGTATCCCAGGGACTGCTCTGTTGTCCCAGGGAAGGAGGGCTGCTGTCTCTGCCCAATGACTTCCACCAGCTGGAGGCTTGGTGGTAGTGCAGGATGGGAGAAGCAGCAAGTGGGAGGTGCATCGGGACTCTGCAGTGTGCATGTGCTTCCATGCATGCAAGCAAATGTGCATGCCTCAGCAACATGGGTCAGGGAGAAAATTGGAGGAAAATGGCAGCAGGACACGTATGCGTAAAGCCCTGCCCACCAATCCCTCACAAACCTCATCACCAGGACACTAACAGCTGGAAACAGATAAATGGACTTTGGGGGGGGGGAGGACAGATTTCCCTCTCTTGACACCACCATGGAGGGAAAGCTGCAGAGAAACACAGGCCTGCCGGTAAGTTCTAGGGAGGATGAGGACAAAGGGGGTTAGTGGAGCAAGATGGAAGGGAGCTTAGCCCATCCTGGCCACACAGAAGGATAAAAACCCATATGAAGAAAAAAGAAAAAATATATATTTTATAAGTGGTATAACAAACTCCAGGGTGTGTGGTCATAAGGAAATAATGCACTTATTGGGTGATTGTAGCACTCTGCTGCACCTTGTTACTAACAACCACCAAGGCATAAACTACTACTCTATAATCACACACCTTCTCACAAATTTTTTCTTACATAACACGGGTTCAACTGGCAATAGCCATGTGAGAATGCGGCGACTGTTCAATAGCTGCACTGCGTTTGTAGACATACAGTCCCTGTGCAACTAGTACCTCAAGCATCAATTTGTAAAGTGCTGTGAAATACAATATTGATAAAAGGTGCTAAAAAAACAAATTCTGTTCTATTCAAATGAAACCCTGAGTGTTTTCTGTGGATTACTACTTTTCAACATGAAAAGTAAACTGGCCCCTAAAAATCCTAACAAGTCTGTGAAAATTAACAGAGTTTTTAACAACCATGAATGCAGACTGAGAATACAGCATTCTGATTGGTTGAAGTCCATGTGGCTACCACACAGGTCATAAGCACACCCTGCTGTTGTATGAATCAGAGGCACATGCAGAAAGGCAGGGTGGGCTTTTATTTAAAAGAAATGTAAACAAAATTAAAATGCCTTACTGCAGTTCGTAACAACAGTATAGCACTCAAATGGGTAATGACACAATATGGACTTTTTTTTTTATTCTTTGGTAACCTGGTAAGACTCACTAAGCACAAGTACCTGTTTCTAGGGCAACCTGAGAGCACTGAGGAAGTTAAGTGACTTGCTCAGAGTCACACAGTATGCAAGTGGAGGTTGTGGGATTTAAACTCGGGTCTGTTGGCTGTACCAAACTCATTCACAGCTCATGATATGAATGTCGATGTACAATGGACATTGAGAGGACCTGCTGAATTCTAGCACAGTGACTCAAAAAAATGCAGATTGCAGTTTCATCTTCTGTAAATGTGTGCGTGCAAAGAGAAAAAGAGCATGGAAAAAAGCTGCATTATGTACAAAGCGGGAAGGAACTCATTAAGCTCTCCATTTCTGGAGACTTAATGGTTTACACTCAGAAATACAAGGCGTGCAAAGAGTACCCACACAACTCCATCACAAAGCTGTCAGTACTATGCTGAACTCTATCTTAAGACTAGTACAGCAAGGCTAGTCTGAAGGTGTTGAGGGTTGAGGTGCTGGATGCCACACCTCACACCACAACTGCGAACCAAGTTTGGGGGTGGACTTGAGTTGCCAGGAGTTAGCTGGGAGGGGAGGGGGATAGAACATCAGGACTGCTCTATCCTCTCCCGGGGAGGGCGGTTTCAGTGCTCAGCATTTGTCTAGCCCCTAGCATCAGCTGGGGGCACGGCAGTCAAAACTGTCAATGAAGGGTGGAGGGAGTGATGGCTGTCAATGCTCTGTGTATGGAAGTGAGCAGGGAGATATCTGGGCGTCACCCCTCAGAAAAGAAAATAGGAAAATGGTTCCCGAGCTGGCACTGACCCAAACCACCCGGTAACCATGCACCCTGATGAGCAACCAGGCCATGCAGCAACTGCACGATGGTTAGTCTTGGAGGAAAGTCAGGGGAGCAGGGTTGGGTGACTTGTGTCCTAAGCCATGGAGAGAAAAATCAATAACTGAAAAAAAAAAAAAAAATAGTACAGTGAGAAGCCTTCATGCAGGTGACCCAGTCTGGTGACAGGCTTAGGCTATCACATTTTGGTGGACCATGGCCAGGACTGCTGCTGGTGGCAGTACTTTCTGAAATGAGAAGGGGACACCATCCTGGCAGTTTCTGAAACAATCCCTGTGGGAGGGCCATCAGGACATGCTGGATGTGTGGCAAGTTTGGAATTCCCTGCCTGTCACTTTAATGTCAGTGCATACTAGGAGTTTCCTTCAGTCATCTCCACCCTCTGACAAAGCCTCAGTGTGGGGTTATGCACCAGGGTGTTGGGGTGAGTGTAAGCCCTGCTGAATTTGCCAGCAATTTCAATAAATGTGTTAACTCTGGTGAAATCTATACTGCCTGTGACCCAAGGGAATCCATACCGTCTATATGGTGACTCTCACTTTAGCATCTGTTTCTGAGATCCTGGTACATCCCCCTCCCCCCCACCATGGGTAACAAGACGATGATCTGCATGGCCAGTGAATTCCCATTATTGGTGGCCAGCAGCTGACAGAGCTACATGAAAGTCTCCCTACAGAAGTGCAATCAGGTGCTTGGTTCAATCAGCTCATGCACCAACAGTCATAGAAACACAGACTTTGATGGCAGATAAGGACCACTTGGCCCACCCAATCTGCCTATTTCCCTACCAACTGGATAAGCTGCAGATTCTAGTTAACCAACAGCCTACTTCCTGCAACCCCCCCACTATAATTGCCTTATGTCTGTCCCTTGCATGTTTGAATTTCCCCACTGTTTTAGACCCAACAACCTCCTCAGGAAGGCAGTTCCATGTATCCACCACTCTCTCCATGAAAAAAAATCCTCACATTACCCCTGAGCTGCCCCCCCATCTATAAATTGTGCCCCTTGTTCTTACACATCTCTTTTTCTGAAAAATGCTACCCTCCTGTACTTTGTTGATTCCCTTAAGGTACTTGAAAGTTTCTATCATGTCCCCCCTGTCCCTCCTTTCATCAAGAGTATACATATTAAGCTCTCTCAGTCTCTCTTCATATGGTTTCTGCTGCAGACCCTGCACCATTTTAGTTGCCCTCCTCTGGACTGCTTCCATCCTGTCTATGTCCTTGCATAGATGAGGTCTCCAAAACTGCACACAGTACTCCAGATGGGGTCTCACTAACTGTCTGAATAGATGGATAACCACTTCCCTTTTTCTACTTGCGATGCCCCTTCCTATGCATCGCAGTACCCCCCTAGCTCTCCTTACCCACATTTAGATCATCTGATATGACTACCCCCAGGCCCCTTTCCATTTTTGTTGTTGTAAGTACCACCCCTGCTATTGTGTACTCTTCTTCTGGGTTTTTGTTTCTCAGGTACATTACTTTGCACTTCTTTGCAATGAATCTAAGTTGCCATATGTCTGACCATTCCTCCAACCTTGCCAAGTCCTTTCTCATCTTTTGTACCCCCTCTTGTGTATCAACTCTGTTATAGATCTTGGGTCATCTGCAAAGAGGCATACCTTTTCCTCCAGACCTTCTGCAATGTCACCTATAAAAATGTTAAAGAGGACTGGACACAGTACTGAGCCCTGAGGTACTCCACTACAAACCCCCCTTTCTTTGGAATGTGTTCCATTCACTATTACCTTCTGTGTCCTGTTTTGCAGCCAGTTTGCTACCCAGGCTACCACCCTGGGACCCACTCCCAGACTGGCTAACTTGATTATTAATCTTTTGTGCAGGACTGTGTCAAATGCTTTGCTAAAGTCTAGGTAGGCCATATCCACAGCCCCTCCCTGGTCTATTACTTTGGTCACCCAGTCAAAGAAATCAATTAGATTCACCTGACATGACCTTCCTGCTGTAAATCCATGCTGCTTTGGGTCCTGTGCCCTGCTGGCCTCTAAGTACTCAACAATTCTTTCTTTCAGAAGTGATTCCATCATTTTCCCTACTACTGAGGTCAAACTTACAGGTCTGTAGTTTCCTGCTTCTGCCTTGCTCCCACTTTTGTGAAGGGGAATCACATCTGCCCTCCTCCAGTCCTCAGGCACCACCCCATCCTGCCATGATTTGTTAAAAAGCGTGGTCACTGGTGTCACTAGGTCCTCCCTTAGTTCTTTTAGGATTCTGGGGTGAATCCCATCAGGCCCCATTGCTTTGTCCACCTTGAGTTTTAGGAGTTCTTTCAGGACTCTCTTCTGTGACTGGACTGGTGTCAACCCCCCTACCCAGAGTGCTTCTATTGTCTGGTTTAGGTAACTCCTCCTCATCTTCTTTTGTGAATACTGAGCAAAAGTATTCATTCAGTATCTCTGCCTTTTCACTGTCTCCCTCTGCCCACCTCCCCTCTCCTTTATTAATCTTCACTATCCCTCCCTTAACCTTTCTATGCTCTCTAATGTACCTATAAAAGGTTTTATCCTCCTTCTTAATGGAGTTGGCTATTTTTTCCTCGGTTTGGGCCTTTGCTACTCTGACTGCCTTCACCACTTCTTTCTGCTTTAATTGATACAGTTCCCTGTCGTGCTCCTTCTGTGATTCCTTATACTTTTTGAATGCAGCCTTTTTCTCCTTAACCTTCCCTGCCATCTCTTTAGAGAACCATAGTGTTTTTTTTTACTCTGCTTTGTTTTCTTAATTTGTTTCACACAAAGGCTTGCTGCCTCTATGAAGGCAGTTTTGATTTTTCTCCATTGTTCTTCCACTCCTCCTTTTTGGCCATTTGCTGGTGCATTCTTCAGGTATTCACCCATTTTGCCAAAGTCAGCCCTTTTAAAGTCCAGAATCCTTGTTTTTGTATGGCTTATCTCCATGGTTGTGCTCATTGTGAAGCACACTGAGCAGGGGTCACTTGTTCCCAGATGTCTACTGACTTCTAAATTTGTGATCCTCTCTCCATTTGAGAGTACCAGGTCTAGTATTGCTCCCTCCCAAGTGGGTTCCAACACTAGCTGTCTAAGGCCTGCCCCCTGCAGGGCATCGAGAATGACCCTGCTCTTGGATGTGGCTGCAGTACATGTTATCCAGTTAACATCTGGCATAGTCAGTTCCCCCATCAACAGTATCTCCCCTTTTTCAGCCATTTTGAGAATGTCCTCTATCATTTTCTTGTCCATTTCCTCCCCTTGAGATGGGGGTCTGTATACAACTCCTGTGCGGATTGTGATGCCATTCCTTGTCTCCAAGGTGACCCAGAGTGCCTCTTGTCCTCCCCCTTTACTTTTTAGTTCTGTAGCTTTGATCCCATCCAATCCCTTACGTATACAGCTACTCCACCTCCTCTTTTACCTTCCCTGTCCCTTCTGTAGATTGTGTACCCTGGCATGTTGACATCCCAGTCATGGTTCTCTGTGTACTATGTTTCTGTGACTGCCACAATATCCAATTGTTCATCTACCATCAGGGCTACTAGC
Source organism: Neoceratodus forsteri (assembly GCA_016271365.2). Classification (NCBI taxonomy): domain Eukaryota; kingdom Metazoa; phylum Chordata; order Ceratodontiformes; family Ceratodontidae; genus Neoceratodus; species Neoceratodus forsteri. The sequence goes on from CM028135.1 coordinate 765,814,302, forward strand.
TCAGGAAGCTTGTTTCCCATACTACGGGCATTGGTACTCATTGCCCTTCATTTAATGTTAGCGTTATCCTTTTTTTCCCCATCCTTGCTCTTATTGCCCTTGTCTATTTTTCTATTAACCCCTGTCCTGCTCTGTGTAGAGCTCTGTACCTCAGTGTTTACCTTACTACCTGCCATGTTTTGTGGGGGGAGGCTTGAAATTTCCTGCCTCTTATCAGCACCTCCCACCTTGGCTAGTTTAAAAGCTTGCCAAGGAAGCATTTAAACCTGTCACCTAGGAACTTGGTTCCCTTCGTGGACAGATGCAGACCATCATGCCAGTATAGACCTTTATCTCTCCAGGTGGATCCCCAGTCCCCAATGAAACCAAAGCCCTGTGCTCTGCACCAGTTTTGCAACAATTCATTAAACTGCATGGTGTGCAGTACCCTAGCCTCACCCCTACCATGGACTGGCAGCACCTCTGAGAAGGTTATCATGCTTGCTACCCATCTGAAGCCCCTCCCCAACTCCACAAAATCATTCTGCATTGCACTGATCCCATGCCTAGCTAGGTCATTTGTCCCAAGGTGGACAATGATATCTAGTTCCCTCTCCTGTGATGCTGCTTCTGCAATCCTGAGGATTTGCTTCCTGACCCTCCAAGCCATGGCACCAGGCAGGACACCTTACTTCCTTCCTTCTCCTCTCCTTCCCCAGTTTTACCCCCCTAACAACTGAGTCCCCTATCAGAAGCTGTTTCCTTCCCCTGTGGTGTCCCTTGCCACCCTTTTGTGGGTCTCCCTCGTGGATGTCCTCAGCATTCTTCTGGATCTCCACTGAGGGTGCCATCATAGAGGAACCTTGCTCTGCCAGAATGGCATATGATTTGCGTAGAGGTACAACTAGGGGGCTTCACCTCTGGTCCACCACCCGCACCCTCCCAGAACCCACTGTGGTCCAACTGCTCATCATACTTGGCAAACTCTGAGGCAGTGGTGCTCTTTGGGTGGGGGAGGCCTCCTTAGTCCTTGCTAGTTCAGCCTGGAGGTGGGCAACCTCCTCCTCCCTCAAAGCTGACAGTTGCCTGCAAATAGGACAACAACACAGTTTCCAGAATGTCTCCCGGAAAACTGCTGCCCCACAGCCAGTGCATTGCACCACTCCCCACATGTCCCACTCCCTTATAATATACAATATGTAATATATATATATATACATTTTATTATTATTTATGGTGTGCACCTACCCTTTATGCACTGTGCTGAATTATTAAGAATGACAGTTCTGCCCCAAGACCTGTTGAGGAAGTGATGTCAGAACTTTGACTATAAAGGAAATGCCACGCTTGGGGTGTGGGGTGTCGGGAAGGGTGGGTGGTGGGTAGTCCACAGTCACTGGTGACTGTTAGAAACAATCAAATACACAACTGCTCTACCACCCTGGTGAGTACAGTACTGACCTTTATAGTAATTCAACTAACACCACAATTTACTAGACCACTGCTCCTACACAAACTACTCTACTGAATCCAGGGATAAAAATGAGCTCACTCCTCAGCCAGCAGGACACTTTTAAAATGCTGCAAAAATATCCTTCCAAATCCTAGGTCTCAACCCCAGGAATCCAGCAAATTCAGTTGTATCCCACTCCCTCTGGTTATAAAATTACTACACTTTTAAAGGAATCCTAAAATTATCTGCTTAATGCCAATAAGGAAAAAAATGAAACTTTTTGTAGAAAGCGTAGCAACCCTTCTTAACAAGTACCCAACAATATTATGCCTTACCATGTTTCCAGGTCCTAAAATGGAGTTACAGTTTGTTCTTTGCAGTGTAGCAAGGTTCTCAGCTTCCAACAAACAAATCAAAGTCAGTCAGACTGGCTTCTAACTGTCTTGGTCTGAATGTCCATGGGTGGTGAAGCCTTCGTCTCTGCCTTTGTAGCTCGGTCTCACAGACAAGGTCATTAAATGATAAAAGCCTGTATCTGCTTACAGTAAGCACTGCAGATGTACATATGGGGGGGCGGTATACAGCCTGCCTGCTATGTGATATACAAATGAATGTGTGATGTTTGCACAAGGGGTGTGTTACTTCAGGGATGTGCAGTACACCTGGCACATAGCAAGGTCATGGAGAGTGCAGCAGGTAGTTCAGTGTTTGCGTATCAGACATTGTACCATTCCTTAAAGGACCATGGTCACATCTAAGCATATCTGCGACATGAGGAGGGGTTGTGGTTTATTCTGCATTTACTGCTGAATGGCATAAGAGAGCACAGCAGCTACAGACACTGGTAGGCAGAGGCATACGGAGGCACCATTCTCAAGATCATTTATTTCTTGCTTCCCACACACAAAGGCAAAATGGTTCAGATTGTTTTAACACCACAGGGTCTGTTCAGTGGAGATCCAATATTTAAAGTGCAACAAACTCTCCATGTGGCTTTTTCAAAATATTTAATCTCATTCAAAACATCTCTGGCCACCAAAAAAATCTGATATTTCACTTCAGCTTTCAGGGACTTTATCAAGGAACAGTGGCCTTATATGTCAACATATACAATGTAATGTTTTAATTTTCAGTTTCATATTACTGCCTGGCTAATGCAGTAATCAGCATGACCTCCCTACTTTTGCCTGATCCCTGTAATCAACATAGCTGCAAGTAAAAATGTATATATATTATTTGGATAGAAAATAAAGAAGTGCCTAAGCTCAGTAATTAGATGTCTAAAAGTATTATTCATTTTTATTTTGATTAGCACAGAGTATGTAAGGGGGTCAAGTCCAGTGTGTCAGTGAACTAGGACTTGCAATTTAGCACTTAGAAAGTGCAATGGGCCAAGCACATGATGTCATGAAGTGAGTGATATCATGACATCACTGCATGAGGTGCCAGAAGCATGTCAGCCCTTGTGCTCAGCAAGGAGCATAAGAGGAAGGGGGCAGTAAATGCCAGCCAGCAGGCATGGCATTTTTGATGCTGGAGAAGTCAATCCTCATAGAGGATGGTGGATATAATTTTCAGAATTCAGTTTGGTAAGTTTATATGCTGACATGCATTTATGCTGTACAGCTTGTAAAGATTACTGCATTAAGCCAAGCAGTATCTTAAAATTAAAAAACAAAACACTGCATTATGCATGTTCACATATAAGACCACTGTTCTTTGATAAAACCCCTGGAAGCTGGGGGCAAAACACTGGATTTTTTTTGGTGGCCAGAGATGTTTTGAATGAGAAATATTTTTAAAAAAGCCACATGGGAGGACTTCTGGTGACGTCACATGATCGATGACGGTCTAGGGCAGAGTTCCGCTACCTCAGGCAATTTAATTCTAGCGTATCATTCGCCATCGCATGATAATTCAATCACCAGCTGAACTATACTGTGTGCCTTGCTACCAACAATCATGGGATGAATTAAAAAGAGACCCGCTGCGGTGAGCAGAAGTGCATCCATGGACACAGAATCACAGAGGATCACCAGCCTGGACCTTTCATGGTCTTCCCCGATTATGGCCTTGGGGGATGATTCAGATGGATCAGGCTCAGATGCGGCATTTACAAAAGCAGACGGACACCGAATGCTGACAATTCTGCCTGTATAGATGCCAGAATCTTAGGCATCCAAAAGGATTTTTAAAAACTGGAAACACGAATTGCAGCAATGGAGGCCCACATGCAGAACTTGCAGGGGGAACACATGGCATATGGGAGATTGCTCGCCTATCTTCATGGGAGAGAGTGGGAACTAACCTTGTGGGTAGAGAATGCGGAGGCATGGGCCCACCGCAATAACCTCAGGATCTTTGGCATTTCGGAGGGTGTGGAACCCCCCAGAATGGAGGAATTTCTGGACTCTTGGTTCAAGAAAGAGCTGGACTTGGGGGAGCATTTCAACCTGGACATTGAACACGCTCACCACGCCATTGCACCGAAACCCAAACAAGGTGCTCCCCCAGGTCAGTCATAGTTAAGTTCCCGGGCTACACAACAAAAAAAAAATTCTTAGACTAGTGTGGGCTAAACGAGATCTTAACTTAGATGGTCAAAAAGTCTACCTGGACCAGGACTACTCCCCCTTAATGCTAGCTGAGAGAAAAAGAATACTGCAAGTAGTGAAGTTTTTGAGAGAAAAAGACTATTTGAGATATCCCACCAAGCTCTGGATGCAGGATAAGGAGGGGGTAAAAGTATATGAAACCCTGCTGGCAGCTACCTCTTACCTCACAGCATTAGAATCCCAGTACCTGATGCCAAAGAGGAACAGGCTGAGCAAGAAAAAGAGGAACTGCTCTGGTCGGTGGCTCCGGGTTCTAGAAAGCACTGAGGGAGACATGGGGATGCCTTACTGCCCCTGCACATAGAGATTTCCAAATGGCTCCAGAAAAAGAAGACCTGAAGATCTCTGTGTGGTCTGCAGATCAGCCTTCTTCATCATTCTGGATTCCCAGGAAACCCTTGCATTAATGTTTATAAGGACATATTTGCGTTAAAGGAATCAATGTGACTGTGGCATAAAAAGGTTCTACCTTTCTGATCTTCTGTTAGAAGAATATCCCTTGGACTGGATGGTATAACTTGGTATAAATAAACAGAAGAAGGCCAGAGCCCATGGAGACTGTTCCTCACACATTGTGGGACTTTTTTTTTTTTTTTTTAGAAGTGTTAATAATTTTCCCTAATCCAATCCTCAAGTTTATTTTTAAAGGCGGTGATGTTTTCTAAGTCAATCAAAATCCTGTGGTAAGGCATTCCATATTCTCAGAGCTCTGACTGTAAAGAAATTACCCCTTTTACTGGTTCTATAGGAGTTAACCGCAAGTTGTCTATTATGTAATTTTGGAACTAATCTTCTATTAGAATATGATAGTCCACATTGCTTCACTAGGTCAGGTGACTGAAGTAATTTGTAGACTAGGAGCATGCCACCTCTTAATCTATTTTGAAGTGAATGGAGTCTGGTGGTTTTAAGTCTTGAGGTATAATCAAGGCATGCCAATCTGGGTACCATCCTGGTGGCTCTACTCTGGACCTGCTCCAGCCGAGCTGTGTCACCTTTGAGACAGGGGTTCCAAAAGGGAGACCCATAGTCCAGGTAAGGTCTGATGTAATTCCTATGCAGGGGCAAGAGGCATTTCTCAGAGCGATTTACGAATGTTCAATTGATTTGACTCAAAAGTCTATTTGCCATGTTGGTGGTTTTAGTATAGTGATCCCTTGGTGTAAGTTTGTTATTGATAAATATGCTCAAATCCTTCTCACATTTAGATGTTTTGAGTGGCAGTTTGTTGAGATAGTAAACATTGTTTGGGTTATTTTTACCAAAGTGAATGACAACACATTTGTCCTGATTAAAATGCATCTCATTATGTTTGTCCCATTGTTCAATTTTCTCCAAGTCAGAAACTAAAGATGCTAGATTGTCTCGATTATTAACCCTGCTCCTAATTTTGTATCATCAGCAAATTTTGACACATAATTATTGGGCCCTGGCTGTAGGTTGCTTATGAAAAGATTAAATAATGTGGATCCTGAAACCGATTCTTGGGGGACTCCACTCGACAGTGCCCCAATCAGACAGTAGATTAATTCTAACCCTGTGTGTTCTATTGGCCAACCAGTCAGATGTCCAATTTACTAGGTCAGGGGTCAGGCCCAAATTATACATTTTTGCTACGAGTTTATTGTGTGGGACTTTGTCAAATGCCTGACTAAAATCAAGTAGTACCACATTGGTGGGAGTCCCCAAATCTAGTTGTGTACTAATGTTGTTATAAAAGGATATCAAGTTTGTTGTACATGAGTGATTTGGTGTAAATCCATGCTGTAATGTATCTTGGATTTTTAGTCTTATGCATTCCTGTTCATTTTTAGTCTTGAAAACCTTTTCCATAAGTTTACCAGGGGCGACAGTTCTGGACATTGCCTCTGTCGCCCTTCTTGAATATTGGGGTAACAATTGCTGTACGCCACTCATTAGGCTATAGAGCTTTCTTGCAAATATTTTTTTTTAAATTATTGATAAGGGTTTAGAGATGACCTGAGAGGTTTCGATCAAAAAACCAGGGGTGGATGTTATCAGGTCCTGGACTAGTATTTTTTTTATTTTTTTTATTGCTTGTAACACATCAGATATTATAATTTTAATGGCCCTAAGTTTATGTTTAAAAAAGACCATCTAATTTGGATAGGCCCAGCAGTCAGTGGGGTGAAGGTTTCCCAAGGGACGATTCAGATGTTACACAGCCTTCCTGTTCCAGTCAGGTGATTCCACCCCCCCAGTGTTCTTTATTTCCTGTTCTGGGGACTCAAACTGGACTTGAGATAAGCGCCTTTGGGCACCACTGTGTTTCTTTTTTCTGGTTGTTTTCTGTATGGCAAAAACATCTAATGCCTTCTTTACTTCTTAGTTTAATGAGCTGCTAATCTTCAGCCCACTGTTAATAATATTTCAACAGTTATAAATATGGTTAAAAGGCATAAATGGGGGGCACGGGGGGGGGGTCAGTGTGAGTTTTCCGCACTGTGCTCAACACTACCCAGGCTCTTCGCTATTATGTTTGCTCTGAATGCTTAATATTGGGCACCCAGGATGGAAACAATTCTATTAGTTATAGGACCTGGGTTATTTTTATTTTTATAGATGGGATTAACAGTGCTGTTTACCACTGGATTCATGCACAGAAGAGTCTCTCTATCCAAGTTAATATTTTAACTCTCCGGGATCCTACACTCCCAAGAGGAATTTATTTATTTTTCTGGTCCCCTATATCTAGGGTTTAGGGAATGGGGTGCTCTCTCTCCTTTCCTGACCCCAGCGAGGGGGGGAGAGGGATAACTGTTCTCTGGCAGTCTTTGCCAGTGACCACATATTCAACTTGGGCTATGGCAGTATCAGGGAACATGGTAGTTTTCCTTTGTTAGTTTCTTGCCCCCCCCCCAAAAAAATGAGAGAAACACAGGAGGGGGAATCCAGGAGGAGATGCAGAGTTGCCCCTAAGAATAGTTGTCACTCATATATTTGTTGGATTGACAACCTATTGTTTACTTCCTGTTCTTTTACAAAATTGCCCGGGGTGTGCTGCCCCTGGCCACCTGACTAACCGGAAGACAAGAAAAAGGAGGGGGTCTTGGCTCCTGGATAGACTGGGTACTCACCCCTAGCGCATATTGATGCTTGGCTCCTACCTTAAGACCTAGTGCCACTCATTCCCTGAGGCTCTCCAATCCTTGCCTCAGGATTAAGCTCTGTAGTGCTTTTAGGTACCCACTGAAGCAACTGGTACCTCTTTTCTCACAAGTTTTTGACCTGCAGTTAAGGTCACACTGGGTAGATTTAACTCAGGTTTAAGTTTCTGGACTCACAATTTCTATCTTCTTTTCTTTTGTGCCTGTATATATATGTTTTTCTTATTTATTTTCTATGCACGCTGCTTTACTTTTAGACATGCACTCTATAGATTTAACTATGAAAGGGGAAAAGAATTTGGGTATATATTATGTTTAACTTTCCATCATGCCGTCTCTTAGGATTACTTCTATTAATGTTAAAGGTATTAACGGTGTAGTTAAGTGAGCCAGAGTCCTGCAAGAACTGGGTCGGCTGAAATATGACATATCCTGTTTACAAGAGACCAAACTTTCCCAAGTGGAACATGCCAAATTGAAGAGAATGTAGGTCGGGTCGGTGTATTCTGACTCCCACCCAGATGCCTCCAGGTCTGGGGTAGCAATCTTGATTAGACGGGGTCTCCCTTTTAAAGTCCATAAAACCCAGGTGGAAGGCTTGGGTCGGTTTGTTATAATATCAGGGGAATATATGGGGCACCCTTTGCAAGTTGCCTCTGTCTATGCTCCCACCCCACCAACAGGTGCTTTTTTCCATCACCTTTTTGCTCGGGTGGCCTCCCTTCCACCTGGCCATATTATCCTTGTGGGAGATTGGAATTGTGTGGAATATCCTGTGTTAGACAGGAACATGAATGGGTGGGGTGGTGGAGCCTCCAGCTCCAGGTTATTCAGGTGGTTATTCACTGAAGGGGGCCTAATAGATACTTGGAGGCTTCAGAATCCAGAAACCTGCGAGTTTACATTCTATTCTGAGTCCTCTGGCTCCAGAATCCAGAAACCTGCGAGTTTACATTCTATTCGGAGTCCTCTGGCTCCTACTCCAGTTTGGATAGGTCTTAAACGCAGATGGTGAATGCCCACAGTCTGACTGACATGGTTATTCACCCAGCTACTTTTTCAGACCATGCAATGATCAGTGCAACACTTAAGTGGTCTGATAAGCAAGCTAGGGGGTCCTGGAGATTTGATCCGGGATTGCTGAACAACAACATTTTCATAGATCTGATAAGGGAGACTATACAGTTTTATATCAAGGAAAACCAAGAGGAGGACACTCATATCCGTTTTATTTGGGATGGTCTAAAGGCAGTCCTTACAGGCAGAATCAGTTATGTTTCCCACCAACATAGAAGTCACAAGGCGAAAGACAAATTACTAGAGGACATCTCAGGATTGGAGAGGGACCATAAGAGGTCAAAAGATCCATCCACCCTACTGAAACTAAAGGAGACAGGGGAACTGTATAATACAGAGATGAGAAGGAAAACAGAGAATTGTCTCAGGTATAAAAAGCAGAGATATTACAAGACAGGTGGGAGGGCAAGTTGCCTGCTAGCTTTATGCTTGAGAAAGCAAGAGGCAGACAGGAATATCCCCCGGATCAGAACCTCTTCTTTAGGATCAGATCTGACTAATCCAACCCAGACTGCGGAAGAATTCTGTGCATATTTCACCAAATTATACACTAAGGAGAGGGACCCAGATCATTCCACTATGGTGGAAGACCTCCTGAAAAGGAGCTCCCTTCCAACTCTGGAAGAGTCCTAGAGACAGTCTTGAAACTAATATCTCAGAGGCCGAGGTGAGAAAGGTCATTAAATCCATAAACAGAGGAAAGGCCCCTGGACCTGACGGCTTTACGGCCAAGTTTTATCAACATTTCTTAGTCGATCTAGCCCCATTGTTAACCAGGGTTTGTAATGTTGCCCAAGAGGATGGTGCTACCCCGCCTTCTTGGGGGGAGGCGGTGGTCACTCTCCTGCCCAAACCCGGGAAGGACTTGATGGCTTGTGAGAGCTACCGACCCATTTCCCTGATTAACCAAGATGCAAATATTTTTGCTATAATTGTGGGGTCCCACCTTCAGGGTCTCATCCCGGACCGGATTCATGGGGACCAAACCAGTTTTATTCCTGGGAGACATATCCAGGACAATATTAGACTTGCTCAATGGTGTCTCTGCCTCGGGAGCATCCCCTCCTGGACCACTCCAGGTGGTGATGTCTCTCGACATGGAGAAGGCTTTTAATCACCTTGACTGGGTATTTCTGGACTGAACTTTGCAAAAATTTGGGTTTGGGGTAAAGTTTCGATGTTGGATAGCCAATTTGTATAGAAATCCTTGTGCAAGGGTAAGGGTGAATGGGGTTCTGTCAAACAGAATAAGGATAGGAAGAAGCACAAGACAAGGGTGCACTCTCTCCCCACTTCTATTTGCCCTCTGTATGGAGCCGCTGGCAGCCCTCATTTGGCAGTCACAGAGTACGAGGGGTGGAAATCAGGGTCTCGCTCTATGCAGATGATACTCTTCTGTATATTGAGGATCCGATACAACAGATCTCCCTGATTAACTCGATGTTACTGGACTTTGGTAAGGTTTCTGGTTTCAAAATTAATGAATCCAAGACTGAACTACTGCCCCTAGGCGAGTTCCAGAAGGATAAGCTCCCAGTCCTTGGGTAATTATAGATGGGCAAAAGAAAGCATTAAATATTTAGGTATTTGGGTTCCTAGAGATGTAAGTAAACTCTACACTATTAACCACTTTAAGCTCCTTCAGAATGTGCAGGCTGACCTTGGCAGGTGGGGTGAGTTCCCCCTTTCTTTAATGGGATATACTGACAGTGTGGAGATGAATGTGCTCCCTCACTTCCTTTTTCAATTTCAGTCCCTTCCTCTCAAACCTCTGGATAGTTTCTGGAGGTCTCTTAAGTCCTCGCTCTCAAAGTTAATTTGGGTGGGTGGATGCCCCAGAGTGAGGTGGGATGTTCTGACTAAACCTAAGGAGAAAGGCGGATTAGATCTCCCAGATTTTAAGAAATATTATTGAGCATCCCAGATTCATCTGATGGCCTCTGCCCTTCCAAGGGAGGAACCTCCCCTGTGGGTTGAAAAAAAAAAAAAGTCACATGGAGAGTGTGTTGCACGTTGAGTGAAGAGGCAAAATTCCTCAAATTATTCTCCCAAATCTCTAGGGTGCGGTACTTGAATGGAGGAGAGGGGCGACAAAGGGTCAATCTCTTCTTGACCATGGAGGTATACTGGTGACATCTAAGGCTCACTGGTGGTACTGGGGTGTGGTCATTCAGTTGTATGGGCATACTGACCTTATTCTTCTGCAGGACAAAGTGGGAAGTTAGTAAAAAAGGGGAAGATTGCCACTAGGGCAAGGCAACACAGTTAGGTAGGGTGGGCAGACAGTGGACCAAAAGCCTTTTTTTGCTGTCAATATCTATGTATCTACGTATGCCTGGAGGCTAGCTTGGGCTCACAAAGAGGCTGCCTTCCTCAGGCCAACCAGGGGCAGTAGAGACAGCCCATCTCCAAATCTCTGGGGTGCAGAGGCCATTTTTATTATGGATGAATGGGTCGCCTGATGGACTGCTGCTAAATCCTCAATGGTAAATATGTCACTGGCTATGAGGTGGGGTTCCCAGAGGTGCAGGGTATGGCTGTCATGTCATGTCTGTCTATGTCTTGCAGGAAGGACTGTTCTGAACCTCTCCTGCTCCAGGAGGCACCAGCAGGGAACGAGACATCCTCCATCAGCTGGTGGTGGCATGGGGCACTCTGGCCACTAGAGGCACAAGAAAGGATGACATCAAGGAGCAGCTCCACTTGTTTGTAGCTAAATAGAGCCCATGTGTATCCTCTGCATTGTTACCCATGTAATTCTTGGCACCAATCATGTGTGTTGTTGGGAGGTGCATGGGTACTGTTGTGTTACTCTTCCATTATGCTGGAGAATGTGACTGCCAGCTCACTGCGGTTTTACAAAAGGAGGTAGTGTAGTGTACGCTCACATCACTTGTTGTGATCCTGTCTCATAACTTGCACTGTGCATTTGCCTGACTCGTGACTGCATATGCAAGGGCATGCACACTTGCCATGCACCTACAGAGCATTTCTGTGCTGCATTCCATATATGTGAATGTCACACACGTGAAGGGTACATTGCTTGGGAACATAACCTGCTATGCACCATGCTGTCAGGTGGTTCATACAAGTTACTTCTAATTTCACGAATAGAGCCTACAGTGAGGGTAATCCTTGCAAAAAGGAGGCTGACTGAGCCAACAGCACTTCCCGCACTGACCTTTTAAATGACCCGCAGAATCATGCACTCCACTTGCATGGAATATCCTAACACAGATTCTTAACACTGTGAACAATAAGGAAAACAAAAAGCCTATGTAAATAGATTACTGGCATGTCAACACACGCAGGAGTTGAGGCACCTTGTATACAGTATTAGTGTTTTGCGGGTTTGACTCTAGTTGTCATTCAACAATTTCTAAGTCAAATTAAGCTGTAGAAACACATTTGTTAGTGTTGTCCCTGTGTTCTCTACAGCCAGTGATGGTTTGAGAGGAGAGAAAAACACCTTATACATTATCAACAGCACTTGAATGTTAAAATCATACAGAAAATAAAAAAAAATAAAATAAAAAAACTTTTAAGACAGGAGACTGCTCTGCAGCTCCTAATTGCTCCGTTTAAACCAGCAAGAAATTTTCGCCATGCTCGTTCAAGTTAATTCTCTGGCAGGCAGATAGTTTCAACCCCAAGTTTTGCAACATTGGGGTAATGCTGGTCCACACCTTCTATCACAAAGTGCTGTCTGCATATTGGTAAGAGTTCAAACTTCTGACCAGTTTTTAAAAACAGCAGGACAAATGTGGCCCACATCTTCACCAGCTAGGACTGTATATGGACAGGTGAGTCAACTAGAGTCTGTTTGGACTGGTAAAGATTTGATCCAGGGAAAACTTGCATAAATACAATACATACATCCAGTAGCACAGGTAAGCAAACAAGGATGTTTGTGATTGAGAGTGATCACCCTGCATCACAGCCAGTCCACTTCGGAAGGTACCTGCTCCAAGAAAAGTAGCTCCTGTCCAGGGTTACTTCAACCATAACAACTTTAGATTCATTAATTTTGGCTCACTAGAAAGCATCCCTTATTTGTCCAATATGAGATGTAAACATTTTTCAAAAATAGCCCAGAGGACCTTTTTTTTAATCTGTCCCAGGCAGCCTGAAATGTAGAGTATTTAGAGCAGTGTGCTTTGCCAATTATATAACATGGACAATTAAGACTGAAAAGGCTGACCCAACAGCCAGTCCCAGTGAGAGGAAGAATGACATCACAACTCCAGTTGCCTCTGCTAGTTCCTTCTGTACCACTTTCGGCCCATAGATCATTGACAGAGTCCCAAGGTAACCATTGCTCAACCCCAGGAGGGAGATGAAAATGACCGGGTAGAAATCACCGTCAAAGAGAACGACCTTAATTTGATTTCGTGGCTGGTAGTTGCAGAACATGAACAAAGGCAAGAAGACTGTCCTAAGGAGCACCAAGGTGGGTAGGAACTTGCTTTGTGGGCCGGGGATCTGCACCCAAGCCGTCATCTGCCGTCCACACCAGTCTGCAAAGTTGTACAAGAGGAAACTTGTGAGTGGGGCAAAGTACTTGTTGGTCCACACATTCCCAGAGTCCTTGTGCAATGAATCGATGTTGGAGGAAATAGAGGGAAAGATGATGATGGAGATAAAAAACACATAGAAGACACTGAACCCCAGTATAGCCGTCTTGGAGAGGATAGGCAGTAATGGTGGGACTGCTCGGTTTCTGCTTTCTCTTTTGGCGAGAGGAGGGTTGGGAGAATTTGGGTGTGCCTCCTCTTCATTGAAGGAGCAGCGTCTCACAGCATCGGCAGGAAGCAGCATTTCTTCTGGTCTTTTCATGTAGTACCTAGACATAATTAAAACAAATCCAGATATTACATATTTATTTATTTAAATATTTTTTTCTCTTGTTATTATGTTTGTATATTTTATCTAAACAGAATGAAAGCTATTATCTGACTGGTAGGGAATCTTCTGTGTCCTGACTGGTTGAAAGGATTCCATCTGACTGCAATAGACAACTAATGGTTTCAGACTTCTTTTACAGGAAAAAACATAGTGAAATATCAATACCTCCCAGATATGTTTTAAAATAAAAAATTATGGCAGCCACCTTGGTATAGTATAAGTAAACAATAATACCCGACAGGGTGGGCGGTATTGGGAAATACCAGGCCACTCAGGGGTGTAATGAGGCCCAACGCTGCAGGCAGAGAGCCTTATAGCCCCTGGAAGGTCCGGTATTTCCCAATACTGCCGACTCTGGAGGGTATTATTGCACTTAGAAAATGGCCCATAAGTTACAATTTTAATAAATAAAAAAAGTTTTAATGAAGTGTAATTAATTAAAAAAAAAAAAATACATTTACCTTGTACAGTAGTCCCTGTCTTGTGTTGTCTTTGCCAGTAGAGGGGGCTTTCTTTTAATAGAAGGAATTTGTTTGAATGCATAGTTGCCCCACGTGTTCATGGGACTTGTAGTCCTATGTGTAAAATTGGGAAGGGAGCTGAGGCTACAGTTGGGAGTGCCAGTTGAAGAAATTTGGGGTCTGAGGACAGGTTTTATTTTGGGAGGGAACATTTGTGGAATTAGCCACTTGTAATGGAATCTTGCTGTCCCAGTATCGTGATTAATTAGTATGACAGCTGGCAGGGAAAACCTCCTTGGGAATGCTGGTAGCAAGAGATTCAGGTGAAGTTTTTACAAATGACGAAAAAGAAAAAAAAAATGACAGAGGAAATCTTGGGTCTAAGGAGATGATTTAGCAGGTAAGGAAGTGTACCTGATAGGGTGGGGGTTATCTGAGCTCCTACTGTAACTTTAGCGGATCGGGAGAATGGGACTGAGGAGCAGAGGCGCTTAACTTCGGCTTCCTGGACATGCAGACTCCTTGCCGGTTTGAAAAGAAAAGTTTTTTTTTTTTTATATTGTGATACGAACTGAGTTTTTTGTTTGTAGCCTGTGGAGTGAGCAGTCATTGGTGGAGTGGGACGGTCGCTCTGTCAGGCACAATTGAAGACACGCTCTGACAGGGAACTTGGAGAAAGAAAAAACGAAGGTACTTTCATTTTGTAAAAAAAATTTGCTTGGTTAGGCCTTGGGGTGGTTTGTCTGTGGCTGGTTAGCAGGGTGGGTGTCCACCGGTGAAGATTTTCATAGATGGCGTGGGGCAGGCAGGGGCTTGCTCAGCTGCCTACTCGCTCGCAAAGCGAGATAAAAATGGTGGCTAGTAAGTTTGAAAATTCAGGGTGCCCAAATAATATTACAAGTAATGGGGCACCTGAATTGGTACTTGGTTTTTAGTGGTCTCTATCAGAATATACCAGCCCGCTATTGTCAGTCTCCTGGCCAATCAGAGAGTTAGGATTTACTTGTTCATTTTCTAACAATCTACAACCCGCCTCTCACAACTACCACAGTGCTCACTAGTATAAACCATAAACCTCCCGACCACTCCTCCAGACCTATACAGAAAACACTGCTATTTAAAAAAACAACTGAAAAAAACGACCTGTCTCTACCTTCTTGACAGGTTTCCAAGATCAAAAGCTATGAAGAGAGACTAGCACTCTTAACATGTTCATAGTGGAGAAAAGTGTAGTGCCCCAGAGTCATGGTGCCCTCCAAAAATGGTCATCCAGGTGCTCTGGGGGCTGGCTAGACAGGTTAGGTGCCCCAGAGTTAGGGAGGTGACCCATGCTGAGCCCCAGTGAAGTGATAGGTACCCCCCAAACAGGAAGCCTGAGTTGGGCTTCGTTTAAAAAAAAAAAAAAAAAAAAGTTTCTGCTTTCGTTTTCATGCCTGCAGCTCCATATCAACCCCGATACCTCGCGTTGAGGCACCTGCCCTTGTGGGCCCAGTTGCAAGGGCATACAGGCAGGGTTAGGCTCGTGAGGATTCCGTGACAGAATCTTCATCCCGTTTGAACGGAAACAGCTGTTCATTCCAGTCTGAGGAGGAGGAAGAGCAGCAGAAGGGAGCAGCAGCTAAGGAGAGGGGGAGCGATCGGCCGGCCAGGGCAGAGCAGTGGTGAGGGACTTACCTTAAGCTCCTATGTCTCTCCCATGTCCCGGTCAGTCCAGCATGTCAGCGGTTCCTCCTTTTGGCTCCCCAATGTCCAGTGCTGCGGCGATGCAGGGATGTCCTGTTGGGAGGGGCGGAGACAGCAATCTGGCCGGCCCCTCCATTCAGCAGCCCCGCAGATGTCCCGTTGTGAGGGGCGGCAGGTCCAGGCCATCCCCTCCAGTCCTCAGCCCAGCACATGTTCATTGGAAGTGGCGGTAGGTCCAGGCTGTCACCTCCACCAGAAGCAGCAGCAGGATGTTCGCTGGGAGGGGCAGCGGCAACAGCTGTAGGCTGTCCCCTCCACTAGCAGTTTCCGAGTATGTGAGTGGGAGAAGTGGGTCTAGGCCTCCTCACTGATCGCTTCAGCAGAAGTCCCGGCCCCAAGGGAAGAGGGTGGCAGGGTGAGTGGTGGCAGCACCAGGTCCTGGTGCTGGCTGCTGTCTGATGGAAAGGGACTTTTTTTTTTTTTTTTTAATAAATAACTTTGGGCACTGCCAAGTGCCAGCAGTGACTGTGGGGCAGGCAAGGCCCCGGAACCGTTCAGCCCACTGGGGTGGCGTTCAAAGGAGGCTCTGGAAAGCAAGAGAAATGACGGGGCGGGCTACTCACCATAGTAATGTTGTTTCTTCTAATGGAGTCTTGCTGTATTCTGACTCAATGCAGTTAGCCCCAGCATTTGAACTGCCCCGGAGAGTAAGGAGTTAAACTCTATGCAAGAGCATAGAACGTTGAGCTCGAGCTCGGTTTTCAAACCTATGTCTGTGGTACTTCCCAGTGTAACTGTCAGATTCTTACGAGCAACTAACTAGCTGAGCCTAGATACAAGAAGTGTGTGGATATTGTTTTAGTGTGAGCCAAAAGGCAACAATTTTGGCCCAGAAGACTCAAGTCGAGAACCCAAGAAGAAAAAGGTAGCGACAACACTAAACAGATTTATAACACAAACAGAATTAACAATTAACCCACCCAAGATTGGGGGCGGGGGTGCAAGGTACACCCCTGAGGTGCAACACTGTACCTGCCAGTCCACTTCCCAAAAACTAGGTTCTGAGAGGGGAGGCGGGGGGTGGTCAGTTTGGTAAGAGAATCCTTTTTCTGAGACCAGAAAGACCTTAGGTGAAACTGAATGTCCCTCATCTGGAATCTTACTCTCTGCACCACTGCAGTGGAAGCTGCCATGTGGCCCAGAAGCTGGAGGAAGTGTCTTGCTGGGTGAGAGACCTAAGGTCGAAAAGATGAAGCAAGATCCACTAGGGCCTTCACCCTTGCCAGGGAAAGGAAAGCTTTTGCTTGTACAGTGTCTAAATCTATTCCCATAAAGCTGAGAAGTTGAACTGGTTTGAGGACAGATTTTGGAAGACTGAGAAGAAATCCCAGGGAACTGAGTAGGTCCTGGGTAGTTTGTAGAGCTGACCTGACCTGTAGAGATGACTGACCCACAATGAGCCAGTCGTCCACATATGGGAAGATGGTGATACCCTGTCTTCTGAGGTAAGCCACCACCACTGCAAGGCACTTTGTGAACACCCTTGGAGCTGATGTTAGACCGAATGGCATGGCTCTGAATTGGTAATGACCTGAAGGCAACTCAAACCTGAGGCATTTTCTGTGGGAGCACCTGATAGGGATATGGAAGTAGGCATCCTTGAAGTCCAGAGATGCTAACCAATCTACTGGCGTTAGACAGGGAAGGATTATTCCCAGAGTTACCATTTTGAATATGGGCTTTGAAATGTGTCTGTTCAAATACCTTAGGTCTAGGATGGGTCGCCACCCCTGTTTTCTTTGGGATAAGGAAGTACCTGGAGTACAGTCCTTTTCCCTTGTGCTGAGTAGGAACCTTCTCTATAGCTCCGAGAGCTAGAAGAGAGGAAACCTCTGCCTCTAGGGCAAGGGTTTCTGAGATTGATGCAGGTGGAAAAGACTTGGCCCTCTTTTTTGGAAACTTTTTGAAGCTGAGAGCCAGTCCCTGGCTTACTACTTCCAGGACCCACTTGTCTGAGGTCACAGACTTCCAGGCCTGGAAAAGTAAGCCAGCCCGCCTCCTACTGGAATTGGGGAGTCAACCCGGGCTGACACATCAGGGTGTCTGCTTGGCAGGAGCCTTAGACTGGGAGGAGGAGGGAGCAGCCCTGCTCATCCCCCTCCTGCCCCTCCCTCTGAAGAACCCCCTCTGTGGAAAGGGAGAGGAGGCCTGGGCTTGGTAAAAAGGCGTGTGAAAAGGCCTGCCCCTAGACTGCTGCTTTTGTGGAGTGGCTTGCCTTTCCTTGGCCTGTGCACCCCTGTACATGGTCCTGTATTCATCCATTTCTTCATGTAAGCCTCTGTTTGCTCCTCAAACAGAGAGTTACCCACTACAGGAAAATCCATAGCCTTAGTCTGGGTATCCTGTGAAAGGCTAGTACATCTGAGCCAAGCATGTCTTCTGAGAGACACAGATGTAGCCATGACTCTGGATGCCACATCACTGGAGTCCACAGCAGCATGAAATTGCATTTTTGATGCCTCAATTCCATCAGAAGCCCTCTCCTCCAGCTCTTTGGCTGGCTGGGGGGAGGTCTGTTTAGCCAGTTCCAGAACCGTATCCCTATCTGGATTTCTGGTACTTGGCTGTGTAGGCCATATAATTAGCCTGCCTGAGTCCCAAAGAGGATGCCAAATACTGGCCATGGCATCTACTTTCTTGGAGTCTTTATCCGGGGGTGTGAAGCCAAAGGAATGTTAGCCCTGTCACAGGCTGCAGCCTGCACTACCCCAACATGGCTGCTATGATTATAAAGGAACTCCATAGCTGAGCCTGATAACATATACCTCCTGTCCATTCTCTTGTCCACAGGAGGTTTTGAATTAGGAGTTTATAAAATTTTGTGTGTCTGTTTTCCCAAGGACTTATGAAGAGGGACAGACAGCCTTTTGGACTCTGGGATGTCCATCATTTACACAAAATCAGGCTCTTCCTCCTCTGCAGCTTCAGCCAAGGGAAGCTGAAGGCTTTTGGCCACCTTTTTGTAAAACAAAAAGTGTGAAGGGGACTCAGAGTCTGGGAGGAGAGACACCTGAGGGTCTGTCTCGGGAGATATCCGGTTCAATGGGCACATCCAGACCCCACTGGTCATCATCATCACCAGGACAGTCTTCGTCTCCCTCCCACTCCTCATAATAAGCATCTGGATCATAATCCGAAGGAGACGGATCTGACCGAACCGACCCCCTAACCGGGGATACTGGTTCGGACGGAACTGATCTAAGCAACTGAATAATGTTAATCGCTTTGGCTATTTGGTCCGCGGTTGGAGAATGCGGTACAGGATCCGAACCGCTGGACTTACATTTTTTTTTTGACGGAACCGGCCCCTCAGGGTCAGCTCTTCTTTTGACCGAGGAGGTATCGCCTAGGTCAGTAGGCACCTCCGTGTCTGGCTGCAACCAAACCGGCTGGCCATCTGATCCACGACTTCTCAGCCTCCTCTCCTTCAGCCTACTCAGTCTCTTATCTAGAGTGGATTTAGGAAAGTTTTTACAAATTTGGCAGTCCGACTTGAGGTGGTCAAACCCCAGACAATAAACACAGATGAGGTGGGGGTTGGCCTTGGCAAAGGCCTCCCCACACTCAATACAGTGCTGAAACCCAGTGGGACCAGTTTTCTTTTTGGGTTTGTCAGACATGGTCAACCTACTAAATTACCCTATATCAACTTTCAAGCCAGGTAATAAAATAACCGATCGGTTACAAACCTTGTCATGGGTTTTGAAAAAGAACCAGAAAAGGCTCGGTTCTTTTGAAACTGATCAATACCGGAACACCACTCTAATCCCAGAAAATGTTTCTCATAAAAACAGAAGAAATACAAGGTGGGTTCCTAACCAGACCAACCGAAAAGAAACCAAGGAAAAAAGTAATTTCCACACACTTTTACAAAATAAGCACAGTCACTACCTATCAACAACACTACCTGTACCGTAGACAGAGGCTGGAAATCCGAAAATATAACAAATAGAATGGTTTAAAACTGAACACTTTACTTTTTACCGAACTGAGCAGAGGAATCTCCGGAGCGACTTCACTGTTAGGCGGAGTAAAGAATCTGACGGTTACACTGGGAAGTACCACAGACAGAGGTTTGAAAACCGAGCTCGAGCTCAATGTTCTATGCTCTTGCATAGAGTTTAACTCCTTACTCTCTGGGGCAGTTCAAGTGCTGGGGCTAACTGCATTAAGTCAGAATACAGCAAGATTTCATGTTGTTTGAACAATGAACTGCTCACGGGGCAGTGTGAAAGAAGGCTCCCTTGAGCCAAATGACTGTGGGGGTGGGCACGTCCCTGCCTATGGACCGCCCTCTAGACGGAGTTAAAAGCAAGAGCCCCATAGACAGTGAGCAAGGGACAGGAACTTAAAACAAAGTGACAAAAGTGGTTTAAAGGGGCAATGGCAGGCCCATGAGTTAAAGGAGCAACATAGAAACATAGAAACATAGAAACACAGAAACATAGAAACATAGAAGTTGACGGCAGATAAGGACCGCAAGGCCCATCCAGTCTGCCCATTTCTTTTTCTACCTTATAAATGTGCCATCGGCCTTTGCTATGTCAGTGACCTATCTATTCATAGTCATTTGTATTGCTCCCTTATGCCTATCCCATGCCTGTTTGAAGCCCTGCACTGTATTCATAGCCACTACTTCTTGTGGTAAGCCATTCCATGCATCTACCACCCTTTCTGTGAAAAGAATTTCTACATCTCCCTTAATCGGCCTCCCTCTAATCTCATGCTGTGTCCTCTTGTCCTGCTATTTTTCTTATATTTAAACATGTTAGACTCTTTCACCTTTGTTTATGCCCTTAAGGTGTTTAAATGTCTCAATCATATCACCCTCTCCTCCTTTTGCTCAAGGGTATACATATTGAGTCTGCTAATCTGTCCTCATATGTCTTCTGATGCAGTCCCCGCACCATTTTGGTTGCCCTTCTGGACTGCCTCAATTTGGTTAATGTCCTTGTGAAGGTGTGGCCTCCAATACTGCACGTAGTACTCAGATGGGGCCTAACTAATGTCTTGTACAGAGGGATTATTACCTCCTCTTATGACTTGTGATACCCTACTAATACACCCTAACACCCCTAGCCTTACCTACTGCTTTAGAGGTCTGCTTGATGATTTCAGGTCATCAGTGATGATGATGCCCAAGTCTCTTTCTTCCTTTGTGACTGCTAGCAACTCCCTCCCAGCCTATAAGTGGCTTCAGGGTTTCTCTTCCCTATGTGCATGATTTTGCACTTCTTTGCATTAAATCCCAGTTGCCACTCTTCTGACCATTCTGCTAGTTTATCCAGATCTCTTCTCATTCTGCCCACCCCATCTGGATCATCTACTCTGTTGCAGATCTTGGTGTCATCTGCAAACAGACAAGCCTTTACCCTCTAGTCCATCTGCTAGGTCACTAATGAAGATGTTGAATAGGACTGGCCCCAGGACTGATCCCTGAGGTACCCCACTTGTGACTTGCATCTCTTCTGACTGTATACCATTTACCACCACTTCTGTTTTCTGCCAGTCAACCAGTTTGCCACCCAGTTGACCAACTTCTGACCAATGACAGATCCCTCAGGTTTAAAGGGGCAGGAGCAAGTGCAAGCCTCCATTGAGCCATGGAACTGTAGATAAATGACTGCTTGCTTAAATCCAGATTTAGTATTTGCCATATTGTTCCATGTAAGAACAGATCCAGAAGCAAATGATTTGATACCTTTTATTGGACCGACATAGATGTAACAAAAAGAACAAAATGCTGTAGCTTTCAGACCAACAAGTCCTTCGTTGGAAGCGTAATGACAGTTTTTTAGAAAAGTCAATACTTCTAACACCCAGATCATTCAGAAAAAAAAGCAGAAAAAATCCCTATTGGTTCAAATAACTCATTTAAAAAAACAGAAGATGATGTTGGAGAGGCTTAATAGTACAATTTCACCTTCATCTGAGAAGGTCTAAAGGTCAGGGGTGCTTAGTGCAGAAGACATGCAAAGGATTCCACTACCTATAAATTAGATTGACTTAGAGATACTTTAGAATAAGATAACTACTTGGGCAGAGGGCTCTTAAATCAAATTATGAGTGTCACAATGTGTAAAAGAATGCAGTTATTGAAAAGCAACCCCCACCTGGATTAAAGACATACTAAAATTGTAAGTTAAAAACAAGCACCACAAGCTAGGACTACAAGAAGCATCTATATATGGCATACAAAGAGTAACCAGTAAAGTTTTCCTAAAAAGAGCAATAGTTACACACTGTATGAATATAAAACTTAGCTGGACCCATTACCCAACTATACTCTCCAGCTAGATATTATGCTCCATAAACTTCAAAAGCCTATAGTGTAGTAACATAAGTTTATAAATGATAATATAAATATAAATTGGCAGTATAAGTGGAGTCAAACAAAAAACTACTTGTCAAGGACCACCAAGAAATTAAGACCATGCAGCCTGATATGTATAGATTTCAATAAATTCTCAGTGTATAATATAACAACTTGCTGTACTGAAAATGTCTAAGGAATATGAATAAAAAATCATAGGAATTAAATTCTCTCACCCTCCCCAAAACACACCCCACCCCACCATATCCGGGGGGGGGGGGAGATAACTAGTTTTAAGGAGATATATACATACATACACACACACTCACTCCTAATGCACCATCAATCACATCAATCACTGCAATTGTTACCCAAAGGAATTCAACTTGTCATTAAATTCTAAGTAAACGGGATCATGTATCCAAACATGTACAAAGTAAAAATGTGACATAATGTAACCATACTACTACTGTATCTGTGCAGTAACAGTCCAAGAATTCTGAATAGAACCACAATGAAATAAAACTTCTACCCTCCCCAGGGTAAGGTAACTAGAAGTAAATGTGCAGTATGTATGTGAGACAAGAGTCCTAACGTACCTACATTTCCACAAATCACTACAATATTAGCCCAATGTAATTAGATCTGTCAAGGACCCCCATGCAAATGAGATCTCACACCCCAATATGTTCAGATTTAAAAAATGTGACAGTATATAAGGAAACTACTGTATGTACAGTAACAGGCTAGGGAATCTGAATAAGATCCAGTGGCATCAACCCCGCCCCCGGGGAAGGTAAATAGTAAGAAGGAATTAATATTCATTATGTGTGTGAACTAAGAGTAATAACACACTGTAACTCCATGTATCTGAATAGATGCCTACCTCAATGTAACAGCAAACCCCACAGCTGCCATATTCACATACCACCCCCTACACACACACGTGCTGAAGTTCTATAATACTTTTATCCTAAGAAGAAAAGGTCTGTGGATGTTAAGTCCTATAATATGCCATGAACCCCAAATCTGTGTTCATCCCATCTGACACCATATTGAGATGTAAAATAAGTTTGATCTCAAAAGCTCATCTCTGTTGTGTACTTTTGAGATTTCCTTTTAAGACCATTACTGACATATCTGAAATTGAGTGGTCAGGCCGAGAGAAGTGTTGCCCCATTGGTTTTTCAGCCATCTTCCATTTAATATTACTGTATGTCTGTGCGACTTCATCTTAGTGCGGAGCGGTTGGATTGTCTCTCCAACAAAACCTGTTTGTGGACATCTCTTGCACTGAATGAAATAAACAACATGTTGTGATGTACATGTATAACTCCCATGTACCTTGAACTGTCTGTTTTGTGATGTAACCACACAGTCCGAACTGGAAATGTGGTCACAAGTCTTACAGGTGTGTTGATTGCAGGGTTGTGTACCATTTAGTGTCATGGTATTCTGTTCTGGCGAAAGTTTACTCCTTAGGCTGGCTAAGTTTGGTGGTTGTTTAAAAGACAGTAATGGTAGTTCCTTAAAAATACAATTACGGGTCTCATCCTCACTAAATATTGGATGGAGGTCCTTAATAATCTTATGCAGAAGTTCAAGGTCTGGATATGTGACTACTAAGGGTATTCGGTCAGTAGCTGTCCTTTCTTTATACTGAAACAGCTGTTGTCTTGGCACTTGTGTTGTACGTTCTATTGTCCTGTCAATTTCTCTGGAAGAGTGTCCCTGCTCAATAAAGGTGTTTTTCAACATAGCCAAATGTGTATCTCTGTTCTCCTCATTTGAACAGATATGGTGACATCGAAGTGCTTGACTACATGACAGATTTTTTTGTGTGGCTTGGGTGATTACTTTTCTTGTGTAAGTATCTCTGCCTGACTGTTGGCTTCCTGTAAATACATGTATGCAAGGTTCCATCCCTAATGGTGACTGTGGCGTCCAGAAAATTAACATTGGTGGTAGAATACTCCAGGGTAAGCTTTATGGTAGGGTGAAGGTTATCAATTCCTAATGAAAATCTTTGAGTGTTATCTGTGTCCTCCGTCCAAATGATAAACAAATCATCAATGTAACGGAAATAAGTGAGTAGTTTGTGGGGACAGTGCCTTAAGAAGTCCTCCTCCAAGTCTACCATAAAGAGGTTAGCATACTGTGGAGCCATCCTGGTGCCCATTGCCGTTCCCATAGTTTGAACAGAATGCTTACCATTGAAGCTGAAGTTGTGTGTCAAAATGAATTCCATGTTTCCCCACCACTTCAGGGTTGGTGTTGTGGCCCAGTCCTTTCTCCTGTGTGTATTAAGGCAGGCTGAAATGCCATCCATGTGTGGAATATTAGTGTAGATGGATGTTACATCCATCATCATTAAAATGGTATCACGTGGTAAGTCCTTATAACCAGTAAGCACACGCAGGACTTGTTGGTCTGAAAGCTAAAGCACTTTGTTCTTTTTGTTACATCTATGTTGGTCCAATACAAGGTATCAAATCATTTGAGGGGAAGGTAAGGGAGAAAAAGGTAGCATTCAGGAAGTGTAAGGAAACACAGAAGGAGTAGGACAGAGAACTGTACCAGTTAAAGCAGAAGGAAGCGGGAAAGGCAGTCAGAATAGCAAAGGCCCAAACTGAGGAAAAGATAGTCAACTTGGTTAAGAAGGGGGATAAAACCTTTTATAGGTACATTAGGGAGCAAAGAAAGACTAAGGCAGCGATACTGAGGCTGAATAAAGAGGAAGGTGGTTGGGCAGGGAGCGACACTGAAAAAGCAGGGATATTGAAAAAATACTTCTGCTCAGTATTCACAATGAAAAAGCAGGGAGAGATCCCTAATCCAGTCAATAGAAGCACTCTGGATAGGGGGGTTGATATTAGTCCTTTCACAGAAGAAAGGGTTCTGAAAGAACTCTTAAAACTGAAGGTGGACAAAGTAAAGGGGCCCAGTGGGATTCACCAAGGGAAGAACTAGTAACACCACTGACTGCCCTTTTTAACAAATCATGGGAGGATGGTGTGGTACCTGAGGACTGGAGGAGGGTGGATGTGATTCCCCTTCACAATAGTGGGAGCAAGACAGAGGCAGGAAACTACAGACCTGTCAGTTTGACCTTAGTGGTAGGGAAAATGATGGAATCACTTCTGAAGGAAAGAATTGTTGAGTACCTAGAGGCCAGTGGGGCACAGGACCCAAGGCAGCATGGGCTCACAGCAGGAAGGTCATGTCAGACAAATCTAATTGATTTCTTTGACTGGGAAACCAAAGTAGTAGACCAGGGAGGGGCTGTGAACATGGCCTACCTAGACTTTAGCAAGGTATTTGACACAGTCCCGCACAAAAGATTAATAAACAAATTAGCCAGCCTGGGAGTGGGTCCCAGGGTGGTAGCCTGGGTAAAACACTGGCTGGACAACAGAACACAGCGAGTAATAGTAAATAGAGTCCACAGTGAAGAAAGGGGGGTTACAAGGGCCAGTCCTTTTTAATGTCTTTATAAGTGACATTGCAGAGGGACTGGAAGGGAAAGTATGTCTCTTTGCAGATGACACAAAGATCTGCAACAGGGTTGATATGCAAGGTGGGGTGGAAAGGATGAAAAGGGACTTGGCAAGGTTGGAAGAATGGTCAAATGTATGGCAGCTTAGATCCAATGCAAAGAAGTGCAAAGTATTGCACCTGGGAAACAAAAACCCAGGGGAAGAGTACACAGTGGGGGGTGATACTGGGATGCATAGGGAGAGGCATCACCAGTAGAAAACAGGAAGTTGTTGGCCCAGTTGGTAAGACCACATCTGGAGTACTGTGTACAGTTCTGGAGACCCCATCTCCGCAAAGACACGGACAGAGTGGAAGCTGTCCAGAGGAGGGCAACCGAAATGGTGCAGGGTCTGCACCAGAAGACATATGAAGAAAGACTAAAGGAGCTTAAGATGTATAGCCTCGAGGAAAGGAGGGAGGGGGGGACATGATAGAAACTTTCAAATACCTCAAGGGAATCAACAAAGTCCAAGAAGGTAGCATCTTTCAGAAAAAGAGATGTGCAAGAACAAGGTTGCACAATTTGAAGATAGAGGGGGGATGGCTCAGAGGTAATGTGAGGAAGTACTTCTTCACAGAGAGGTTTGTAGATGCATGGAATGGCCTTCCTGAGGTCAGAGAGTCAAAAACAGTGGGGGAATTCAAGAATGCATGGAACAGACATAAGGCGATTCTGGTGGGGGGTAGGAGGAAGTAGGCTGCTGGTTAACTAGGATCTGCAACTTATCTGTTAGGAAGGGAAATGGGAAGACTAGGTGGGCCAAGCGGTCCTTATCTACCATTAAATTCTATGTTTCTCTGTTTATTGCTTCTGCTTGCTTAAATGAATGTGGATTAATGCCTGCCAGCCAAAGATGGTCACCAAGAAACAGTGCCACTGTGATTTTCATTTAATCAAATGACTTGAACTGTTTGAGTTTGCAACATGCCAACTAAGTAATGTGTTTGCTAGAAATAAAGACACCAACACAGGGTTTAATAAATGTTTTATTGTGCCGCCATCCCTTTGCTTGCGTGTGGTTCCAGGTGCCCCGACCCGGTTTTCCCTGACCAGCTGTCTTGCACCCATCTGTTGCCTCCTTTATTCCCATGTCCTTGTCCGTTCTTGTGTTCCGGTAGTCCACATAGGGGCTGTGGCTGGGTGATCTTGTGTCTCAGCGGTCCACACAGGGGCTGTGGCTGGGTGATCTTGTGTCCCAGCAGTCCATGTAGGGGCTGTGGCTGGGTGAGGATGGTAGACTAGTTCCTAGAGGGGTGACCCGTGGAGAACTGTGTGCCAATGACCCGCACCACCTAAGAATAGTCCTTTGGTCTGTATCCCGTTTGGTGTTTTGTCCCTGCCCCGGACAGCTGGTTCCCAGTCTTGTTTCTTTCCCTTACCCTTTTGGACACACAAGGGTGGCTGGCTGAGAGTGTTCACAGTTGATTTGCAGTAGGGTAGGTTATAATTATTTAGTAATATGTAGATATTTAGTCTTTCAGAGTTTAGGATTTAGGGATGTGGTACATCAGTTTAGTAACAGTTTTTATAGAGTTTTAGAATTTAGACATTTCTTGTAATAATATTTTAGAATGTTTAATAAGCTTTGACCTCATTTTTGCATTTGAGTCAGCTTCACGCCTCTCCTTGTGTTCCCAGCAAGTTACCATTAGGCTTGGGCCCCCTTCCCCAAAATTTCCCCCAACACCTGCTGGCCGGGCATCACACAAAAATCCATCTGTGAGTGGTTGGCATAGTTGGATTACATGTGTTCCCTTCCAAGTTGTAGCTATGGTGGACCTGTGCCTTGACCAGACCAGGCCATTTTGAAAGCGGTCAGTGTCAGTGGCTTTCCTCGCCCATTACAAAAGGAGGCTGACAGGGGACACAAGCTCATCTTCCACCCACTGAAGTGTATTATCAAGAAGACAAAACAGATTATCTTGCTTTGAGGGGGCTCTTGCAGCAGGCAACACCAGTAGAACTGAAGCCACCAGGACAAAATGGAAAACTTCTAGCTAGCAGTCTACAGTGGGGGACCATCTCCAGCAACGTCAGCATGCTGATGTCCACTTATCCTATAAAAGGGGCAGTCCCCCGGGCCCCTTAGTTCTTTTTCTGCCATCAACCCATGTATGTTGGACCGCCACAGATGCCTGCTTCAGTGGACCACCATTTTCTTTGTGCTTTACCCATGATTTATTTCTTTTTTCATTGTTCATTGATTTTCGTCATTTTTCACCATCTCGTTTATGTCTTCTTCTCCAGCTTCATCTTCTGACCGGCCTACAAAGTATTCCTGTGGCTAGAAGATATCTGCCAAGGACAGCCACTCTTACTGCTTACTCTGCTTAGCCCCAACCATGACACCGAGGCCTGAAAGCACTGGCAGGGCTTCAACCAGGCTACATAGAGAAGCCACTTGAAGACCCTCCAAAGCCACTTACTTCAGCAGAAATTATCTGCAATGGAGCAGGAGCTTCAGGCTAAAAGTTCTTCTACCTCCTAGCCCTCCAGGGCTTCGTCTTCTTTCCAGGAGAAGTCTAGTGGTAAGCACAAGCACAGGGACTATCCTCGGTCAGCCTCTCGCTCACAGTCGCTGCATACACTGGCTTCCGCTTTGGGGTCTTCTTCCTGTGGGGGTCGGCTCTGCTAGTCTCAGCAGCCCTCACTCCCTCTGGATTGCCAGTGGCCCTGCCATCCGCCTCATCTCTGTCATAGGTGGCGGCTCTTCGGGGCAGCGGATTTCTTCCTCCCAGTCCCGAATGCTCAGGCCCTTAGTTCCCACAAGTTCTCAGCTAGGCAACTCGACGGGGGTTGGAACCTCTGTCGGTGTGTCCTCGCCTGTCGTCCCCCCGATCAAGGCATTGCCTTCATCTGTCCCCAACTCAGAGGCCAGCGCCAGCTCTTCCAGGCATTGCTTGGAGCAAGCGCTTGCCTCTTCCTCAACATAGGCAACACCTCCATCTCTGTCTTGAGGGAATTCCCTCTCGCAGGCCCCAGGCTCTCCTCTGGGGCTTATGTAGGCTCCTTATCTGGAGTGGTACCAGCCTTCGCCTTCTAGACTGGCGCCGGCTCTGCCGACACCTACAACGATAACACCACAGCGTCGTCATCTCTGACCCAGCCTGCGCCTCAGCCGTCACCTGCTGGACTGATGCCAGGGTACCTTACACTGCCTCCTACACCGAAGTACCAGTACCTCCGCCTCACTATCATTACCCACCATACAACCCTCCTCCTCTGGTAGATTACAATGCATTTGTTCAGAGCCTGGTGGGCCTTTATGAAGGACAAGGATACACCCAGGAGGCGTCCCTCTCCAACCCCCGTGACCCAGACTGGGCTGGACCCAGCAACACCTGTACTACAAGGACATCTGGGGGTCACACGGGTACCTCCCACCCATGTATGGAGGACCGTTGCCCACCGATGCCAGTCCCAGATTATGACCTTCGGGAGAGGATTCCTCTTCCTCCTCTGAGTCATCGGAGGAATCTAGAGGCTCCTCTGATAGTCAGGAGTGAGCCAAAGAGACCCCGATATCTCCCCTGAAAGATCCTTCCTTCATGGATGTGACGCCATATCCAAACCCTTATGAGATGAGATACTGAAGAACTTGACCTGGAACGCCATTGCATGGTGCTTTACTTGCGAAAGATGGAGACCCTTCCTTTGGTGGTCCCACCTTTGATTGAGGTATATGATGATGTTACTAAGGTGACGTGGAATCACCCTTCTTCCACCACAGCCTTGGCTAAGAAGGCGGACTGCCTCTATCACATGCCAGTCGGCAAACCCTTCTATGGCGAATGACCCAATGCAGATTTGGTGGTCATAAATGCTGCCCATGACCATTCTAAGAAACTCAAACATTTAAGCACCCACCTGCCGTACAAGGAATGCCACCAGCTGAACCTGTTGGGCAAACGGGTGCATTCTTCTACTACACTGGCCATTTGGGCCCAGAACTATCTGGCCCATATGATGCAGTACCAGAATGCTCTTTTGGTTCAGGTGAGGGATTTGGTTGCAGCCCTTCCCGATGATTCCACCAAAACTCAGTTGACCCAGCTTCTTAAGTCTGGATCTGATGTAGGCACTCACATACTCCAAGGAGCCTATGACATGGTTGATGCCGCCGGGCACTGGGCGGTGGCAGGAGTCTGCATTTGCCACCATTCCTGGCTCTGGGTGTCCGATTTTGCATCTGATGTTCAGGCCAAGATAATGGATGCCTCTTTTCCGGGCTCAGTCTTGTTTGTTGGAGTTGCCCAGGATATCATCTCCTGCCTCCAGGAATTGGGTAAGACCCAGAGGTCAGTACACTCCATGTATTGCCCCCAACCATGGTACTCCCAGCGTCAGTCCTTTCGCTGGTCCTCCCATCAGCCTTCCAAGGGCCAGCAGTCAAAGGGACCCTTTAAATGCAAAATAACCACTTCACCTTCCGAAGCAACTACGCTAGGGCCCACCAGTGTGCCCTCAACCACTCTGCCCAACCCGGCTCCACTGCCTGACTCCTTGCCTACCCCTCCCTCCAGCAGAGGCCTTGGAGGAGGTGGCCAGGGATTGGTTCTCCCTATACCTAGAAGGGTGGTGCACTGTAACCTCAGTTCAGTGGGTGATTCAGATCATCAAGCCGGGTCACAACCAAGTTTCTGGAGCCCCCACCCCAAGGAAAGCCCTCCCTCAATCTCCCATTACACACAGGCCCACATCTCCCTTACCCAGGCTGAGATTCAGGCGCTCCTACATAAAAGGGACATAGAACCCGTCATCCCAGCTCAAAGGGGAAAGGGATTCTACTCCCACTTCTTTCTAGTCCCCAACAGCGTCCGTGGCTCAAAGCGGCAGCTGGCCACACGGCCTTCCTCTGCCTGCTCCAGCTCGCCTTGGGTAACCGGGTAAGCCTGACATTTGACCTGGGACTGCACTGTGGGGCTCTGATAGGCTCCTGCTATGCTCTGCCTCGTCCTCACTGGCTGCTGCTTTACGGCTTTCGAGACGACTGGACAATTCTTTCACTCTGTCCCTGAAGGGCCTCTCTCACTGCAAGCACTCCTAAGCGCTTCCTAAGCAGAACACCAGGGACTTTGAATTTTTTTCTTTAGGGGGAAACTGCAATCTTTCTGCTGTGGAGCAATATTTCTCTCACCTCATTTTAAATTACAGCAAATGTGCTTATGTGCAACTGGAGAAACTGTTGCTTGTGCTTAATGGAGAATGTGTAGCCTGCTACTGTTTTAAAACTATATGTGGGGAATGTACTGTATTTGTTTTTGAGCCTAATCCTCTTCCCTATCACCCTAAACTTGTAATCTCTACCTTTCTCTCTCTCCCCCTCTCTAAGTGAGCTTACTCCGATCTCTCTCTCTCATTCCCTGAACTGTGCCATTCTCTGATTCTGTGCTTTCTGCCCCCGGCTCCTCTACTCCTCACTAGCTCCTTGGTGCCACAATTTAATTTAGGCAGTCTTTTGCTGTCTGGCGGACTGCCCTCCCTTCTCACCTTGCATCCCTTAACTTTTCTTTTTTCTATTCCTATCCCCTGCTCACTAATTTAGCCTGCCTTTGTAATTCCTTTCCCTTAAATAACCTTCGCTCTCTCTGTCTTTTTCCCTTCCAGATCCTCAGCCTTGATTGGGCGCCCCGCTCCCGTAAGCGGCTGTGGCTGTAAGCGCTCCAGCCGGCCACAATGCCTTCCTCTGCCTGCTCCAGCTCGCCTCTCAACCAGGTAAGCCTACCAGTCGGTCTGGGATTGCACTGTAGGGCTCTGATTGGCTTCTCCTATGCTCTGCTTCGTCCTCATTGGCTGTTGCTTTACGGCTTTCGAGCCAATTGGACAATTCTTTCTCTCTCTCTCCCCCTGAAGGGCTTCTCTCGCTGCAAGCGCATCTGAGTGCTTCCTACGGGGAACACTAGGGACTTTGAATTTTCGGCCCACCCCCCTCCTACTCCTACACCCTTAATTAAATACTTTTCAGCTCCTCCCCTACACGCCCCTAATCTAGCTCATTGGTTACTGGGACTGTACCCTATAGGCACTTTGCCGTTGTTAGTTGGAGACCGATATTGTCACATCCCTCCTTTAGCTGTCACTCCGCTAGTACCTTTCTAAGCCTACTCCCAATGTTCTCCCTCCCCTTTCTGTGTAATCCTCTGATTTTCTCTATTCTCCTACTGCTGAATTTTACATCCCTTATTATTCTCCTTGGTGAAGGCCCCACCCTGTCTCTTTTGCCTATCCGTGAGCTGCCAATCTACTCAGCTGTAAGCCTACCCCTCTGCTTGAGTCTTCTCAGCTATCATGGGTTGCCGCTTTTGGTGTGGTATATTGCCCTGCCTCGTACTTGTGTGCCTTGCTGATCACTTCATTTCTATCTCCCTGCAATATCCACCTTATCTCTGTTCCCCTCGTCCTCCCCCTTGTTTCTACTTGCCTGACTTCTCCTCTGTGACCTTGTGCTCTCCTTATATCCCTAGACCTGGTCCTGCATTACTGGGGCAGTGACTTCGCAAACGACTATGCATGCCTGCTGCTTCTACTGCATGCAGCATGGTGTTACCATGCATAGCATCTTGTGTCTGAATATCTATCTGCCTCCTCCTCGCCCGTGCGGGAGTGCTGAGCTAAATCCTGGTACCCCCTACCCTGTAAGCTCCCATTACTCCTACCCTGTCGACACCCAAAGGTCTGTTAACAGCCCACATGAATATCTGCAGCCTTCGAACAAAAATGACTGAACTAGAGGCCTGGGTGACTCAAAAGTCTCCTGATATACTCTGCATCTCAGAGTCATGGTTTAAGCCTGATGTCAAACAGCATGACATGAGGTGGCACTTCCTGGATACAACTGCTTTAGGAAGGACAGGCTGGGCAGAAAAGCTGGAGGGGTCCTTATATACACTCGTGCTGACCTGGATGCCATCAAGCTGTCTATGCCTGACTCTGGAACCCTCCCTGTAGAATCCCTATTCCTTTCCCTGACTCTTGGTAACATTAAGAAACTTATCAATGGATGTGCCTACTTACCCCCTTAAAAGCCTCCTTCTGCCCTTCCCCCTTTCCTTGCCTCCCTTGCTAACCTCCCTCACCAGGACCTAATCCTCTGTGGAGACTTTAATACTAACTGGCTTACCTCAGTGGCTGATAAAGCACGCTCATCATTAGCCAGCTCCAACCTAACTCAGCTCATCCTTGAGCCAACACAGATTAATATCAAGTCTGGAAATCATACTCTGCTGGATTGGATTGTTACCAACTGCCCACTGAAGATCAGAGCAGTGGGTATGTTATCTGATTGTATAAGTGACCATTCTCCCACATACTGTGTTTGGAGAAACAACTACCCCAACTCCCTTCCCAAGATCTCCCTCATCTGGGATATGTCCAGGTTTGATAATAGCTTTATTTCCTCTATTCACATTACGGACGGGAGCCCCATCAGTACTCTTCCTGATATCAATCTAGCCCTGGATTTCTTTATCTACACTTTCTCCAAAATTGTTGATAGCCAAGCTCCCCTGAAAAAATGTAGATCCAAAGGTGTAAAGGCTCCTTAGATCATAAAGACCTGCATCTGCTTATGTCCTCCCATGACAGGGTCTGGTGCACTTACAAAAATAGTGGACTACCCTCAGATTGGCAGTACTATAGACAACTCAGGAAAAAATGCAAAAACTCCCTCCTTAAAGCTAAACATCATCACTTTAAAGCTCTACAAACTGAACACCCCTGCAACTCCAAAGAGTTCTGGAGGCAGGTGAACTCACTATTCAAAGATAGGGCGGCTGAACTACCCAATTCCATCACGGTCCAAGGCAGCTCCCTTGCTGAACCCTTGTCAATTGCTGCTGGATTTAATGCCTTTTTCACTGACCTTAACAAATACACGTCACTCTTCGACAACACTCCTGCTCCCCCTCCTGCCACTTGTGACAATGGGGCTCAGCCACCGTTCTATTTGAAGCTTGACACCCTTAAAGAGGTCCAGAGACTCCTTGCTGCCTTGAAAGTGGAGAGTTCCATAGGACATGACACCTTTGAGCCTAAATTACTTAAACTGGGTGCAACAGCCCTTGCACGTCTTGTTTGTGACTTATTTAAAATCGGTCTTTTCTCTCCTGCACTATGCCCGACTTATGGAAGGTTGCCGTATTTGTACCAGTGCATGGGGAAGGGTGGCCCCAACTCTGTTGCTGAAAATTTTAGGCTTATCTCTATTCTATGCCACTTTGCTAAGATTCAGGAGCTTATAGTGAACAGCCACCTCCAAGACTATCAAACTCCATAACCTGCTTTCTCCCTTTCAACATGGCTTCAGAAAGAACCATAGCACCCTCTCTGCATTAATAAAGGTTACATCAGACATCTATCAGGCCATGGACCAAGGCTCTGCCACTGGAGCCATTTCTGTCAATCTCATAAAAGCGTTTGATCTGGTGAATCATGATCTACTGCTTCAGCGGCTTGGGGTCCTTGGTCTTGATACTGGTGCCCTCCAGTGGGTCCAAAGCTACCTCTCCTGTCATTACCAAACAGTTAAATGGGCTGGTTCTCCCTCAGATCTTCGTCCTATAACACAACACATGGGGTACTGCAAGGCTCTATCCTGGGTCCTTTGCTCTTCTACCTATTAATCAATGATCTACCCAAAAACTGTGGTGGGGCCTCTGTGCACCTGTATGCAGATGATGCAATTATCTACCATTCCTCCTCTAACTTTGACCAGATTAACAGTGACCTGGTGTCTGACTTTTCTGACCTTGAAAAATGGTTTAGATGTATGCAACTAGTCCTTAACACGAAAAAAACAAAATGTATGCTCTTCTCATACATACAGTCCACTTCCTGCACCCTGCCCCCCAGTATTACTTCCCTCAATGGGGATACCCTTGAATCTGTCAGTACCTTCAAGTATCTCGGCATCACCCTCGATAATTCTCTCTCCCTTAATGTCCATGTCACCATCCTAATAAGAACTCTCAATCGTAATAGGTCTCCTATATCAGATCCACCCCTTCCTTCCTTCTGCCTCTTGTATGAAAATAGCATCATCTCTTCTTCCACTCCTTACCTACAGTGCTCCACTATTGCTCTCTACCAGTGCTACTAACCTGTCTCTCTTTTCTCAGGCCTAACACATGGTGGAAAGGTATGCCCTTGGTGTACCTGCTCATCACCATCACTGCAATATACTCTCCTCATTGCGTTCGCTTACCTAGGAGTCTAAACAAAGATTATCCATTCTAAGCTTCCTGCATAAGCTTGTCCATAGATATACCCCCTCCCATGCCTTACAGAAGCAAACCACCTCAGACAAACTGTTCGTGCACTTAGATCAACCACTCTCCCCCTCCTCTCTAAGCCTAACTTATGTCTAGCATTTGCTCGCAAGTCCTTTTTCTTTGCGGCAGCATCTGATTGGAACTCTCTGCCCCATTCTGTTCTATCCTGCCTCAGTTCCAAGCAGAACTACTTACCTATCGCTCTGCCTCTAGGACCTGCTCCTGCTTCCATTAATTCCTTGTCTACTCCTTGCTCCTCTGCTGCTCTCTAGCTCCCCCTATCGTTCTTTCCCCTCTCCTCTTCCACTGCCTTTTCACAATCCTCCCTACCACTCTCCCCCTCCTTCTCATGTCACTCTTCTCCTGAGTATTATACATTCTCCTGGCTCGCCATCTTACCACGTACCTGCTAATATAAATATTGTATCTAGATATCTGCTGTAAATATTGTATCTTACTTGTATTTTACTGTATGCCAACCTTGTTGTGATGAATTTGCTCCTACCATTGCTATCTTGTTACCTCTGGTGTATATACATTATTTCGCACCTAGTTTGTATTGTAATCCTATGGCTGAATGCTCCAGGTCGACCCTGGAAAAAAAGGACTGCGACTGTCTCAATGGACTTACCCAGTTACCAAAACTCAATAAAAAAAAGCCAACAGAAAACAGGGGATCTGTGACCGATTCTGGATGCAAGTTGCCTGAACCTCTACATAGAGTACAAGCGCTTCAGGATGGTAACTCTTCAGGGACTGTTACCCTCATTCACCAGGGGGATTGGCTCTGTTCCCTGGATATGCATGAGGTGTATCTCCATATCCTGGTTTTCCTGACCCACCGCCGCTTCCTCCATTTCTGCTTTCAGGGGGACCACTTCCAGTTCCAGGATCTCCCTTTTGGCCTTTCCTCGGCACCTCGGGTCTTTACCATGTGCCTAGCAGTGGTGTAAGGGGCTCTGTGGAATAAAGGGATTTTATGTGTTCCTTTACCTGGACGATTGGCTACTGATGGCCCCCTCCAGGGACTGTTTGCTGCAGACCCTGGAAAGCACTTTTCAGCTCTTCCAGCTCTTGGGGATAATTATCAACCTGCCAAAGTCTTGTGTCTCCACGAACTAATGCCTCTTGTATATAGACACGATCTTGGACTCATCCCAGGGCAGGGCCTTCCTGCTGGAGGACAGGGCAGAATGCTTGACAACGCAGGCCCGGCAGGTCGCTTCCAGTCGCCAGGTACCAGCCAGAGCATTTCTTGTCTACTGGGGCACATGGAAGCAGCCATAACCATGGTTCCCCTAGCCCGTCGGCATATGAGAATTCCCCAGTGGACCCTTCGGGCCCAATAGGACCAACGCACCAATGATTTGGAACAGTCGGTGTTGGTTTCCAACTCAGTGAGATGGACCTTGGAGTGGTGGCAGAACCCCGCCAATCTTCTGATAGGGGTTCCTCTCCACACGGTATCCCCCCAGCAGATTCTAACTATAGATGTTTTGGGTCTGGGCTGGGGAGCTCACCTAGGGGATCGTCAGACCCAGGGAGTTTGGTCTGAGTCAGAGCAGCATCTCTAAATCAACGTGTTGGAGATGCGGGAAGTTCTTTATGCTCTCCAGGCCTTCTAGACCCACATTATTCCAGGCCCACTACTGGTATAGATGGACAACATATCCATAGTCTTCTACATCAACAAACAACGGGGCACTCACTCTTACCCCCTTTGTCGAGAGGCCATAAGAGTCTGGTACTGGACCATCGAGCATGACCTGGAACTCTCAGCTGTCCAGGTTCCAGGCATCCATAATGCCCTGGCCGACAGTCTAAGCTGGTTGAGGTCGAGGGTGCACAGGTGGGAACTCCTGCCCTCGGTGGCTGAAGATTTCTTCTACAAGTGGGGACACCTGGAGTTGGACCTTTTTGTATCTCACTCAATGCAAAAATGCCACCTTTCAGCTCGCTCCATCCAGGGCCTGGAGTTTTCTGGCATACACTCGTTGTCCCTCTCCTGGAAAAGGAGGTTCCTGTATGCCTTCCCTCCATTTCTGCTCCTGCAGAAGGTTCTTCTCAAGCTCCAGTCAGAGGGGGCAGAGATGATTATCATAGCTACCTACTGGGCACGTCAGATTTGGTTCCCTCTACTGCAGCAGCTGGCAGTGGAACCTCTAGTTCCCTTGCCCCTCTGCACCGGCTTGCTCTCCCAGGATCAGGGCATCCTGGTCCATCCAGAACTCAAGTCCCTGCATCTCGATGCATGGCTTCTGCACACTTAGGTATCACCCCTCTGGGGGTGTCTTCCAGGGTTGCTGATGTCCTGGTGGGTGCCAGGGAACCGTCCACAAGAGACACTTATGCCATGAAGTGGAAGCGCTTCTCCCTGAGAGCTACAACTCACCATCTGGATCTCTTCACCTGCCCCGTGAATCTGATTTTGGAGTACCTCTTCTCCTTTTTGGACTCCGGTCTGGTACACTTCATTAAAGGTGCATCTTTCCGTCATCTCTGCGTATCATGCACCTACTGAGGGCAAGGCTGTTGCCCAACTGGACCTCTCTCACACTTTTTTGTGGGGCACTCTGCATTTGAAACCTCTCATTCAGGACCCTGTCCTACCTTGGGATCTTCTTTTCATTTTGGAAAAGCTCACTCTGCCTCTCTTTATGCTGGCCGCGAGTTGCGAGCTATGCTTTTTGTCGTGGAAAGCACTGTTTTTAGTTGCTATTACTTCTGCTCAAAGGATTTCTGAGCTTCAGGCTCTAATGTGTAAATAGCCTTATTTGGTTTTTCACAAAGACAGGGTGTCTTTGTACACTAACCCTAAGTTCTTGCCTAAGGTGGTGTCTGAGTTTATGTTAAACCAATCCATCCACCTTTCAGTTTATTTCCCTGAGTATTCTAATCAGGGGGAGGCTTTGTTGTATACGCTTGATGTTCCTAGGGTGCTACTTTATTACACTAACCACACCCAACCCATTCGTAAGACTGATCAGTTGTTTGTTCTGTTCGTCCCCAAGAGGCAAGGGGCACCCGTTTCGAAACAGTGTTTGTCTAAATGGTTGGCAAATTGTATTGTGTACTGTTACTGCACATACAACAAGCCCTTGCCTGGGGTGGTTAAGGGACACTCTACTAGAGGTATGGCAGCCTCTACCACCTTCTTCAGTAATGTGTCTGCTGCGGACATTTGTCCAGCTGACACTTGGAGCTCGGTTCACACTTTCATCCAGTACTATAGTCTGGACATTGCTTGCCGATGCCAGACCAATTTTGGACTAGCTTTCCTTCAGGGCCTTCTCTCATGAACGGCCTTCTGCTGTCTATTTTTACCTCCTCCCAGCTGACTTATGGTCAGTTCCGGTACTGCTTGGGACTCAGTGCTGCCAGTGTTACCTGCTGCAAGAGCCCCTTTGAAGCACGATTGTACAGTTACGTAAGAACTTACCATAACAGTAAATCTTCGAGAGGAGCTCTTGCAGCAGGTGCTGCTTTCCCTTCCTCCTTCCCATGACTGCTTCTTCTCCTTTGCAGCACTAATACTTTTCCTCAGCCTTGAGGAACTGCCTTGGTTCTCCTTTTTCTGCTTTGTGTGCCAGGGTGTCCAATGGGAGAACCACAGTAGGTCTGGGGGACCGCCCCTTTTATAGGATAGGCAAACATCAGAGTGCTGATGTTGATAGGGTCAGTCCCCCGCTGAAGACTGCTAGCTAGAAGTTTTCCGTGTGGTCCTTGCGCCTGCAGTCCTACAGGTGCTGTCTGCTGCAAGAGCTCCTCTCGAAGGTTTACCGTTATGGTAAGTTCTTAAGTAACTGTACTTTTTTTCCTGTGGTACTCCCACAGAGAAATACACTGAAGCTCAAAGTTGGTAAATTTAGTGGTAATGTTATGAAGAATGTCTCTTCCCAGAAAGTGGGGAAACTATGTAACATTTTACTAGCGGAGACAGAGGACAGGAAGACAGCACAGGTCTTCAATGTAATCTTGGACAAAGTTCTGCTTAATAGGGAATCATTAACTTCCTTGGGTAGCAAAGTGAAAAGAGAACACATTTAAATTAGTACAGGTTTACACAGCATACTTATTCATACCTGCCTTTGAAGCAGGAGAGCTGACATGATACACCTAGAGTTCCCTGACTATAAATTACATTGATACATGGACGTTTATGGACAGAAAATAACTTGTGGTTCATCCAGTCTGCTCAATACCTACCTAGGCCCTTACCAGTCTAGCACTGGCTAGGACTCCAGCAGATCAACCACCCCATAGTTCTGCATGAACTGACACCAATCCACAATTTGCTCCAACCCCATTCAGTGTCAGCCATTTCCATGTGTCTATCTACCTCCTCTTAAAGCCTGCCACTGTGTTAATGCTGACCAGCTCCACTGCCGAATGGTTCCATTTTACCACTACCCTCTCTGTGAAGAAGTATTTCTCACGTGTCTCCTAAATTTCTCTCTTGCCATTCTATAGTTGTGGCTCACTGTGATGGATTCCTCACTAACCTTAAACAGTTGCTCGCTGTCCACCATTATACCCTTTAGATACCTGAAGATTTCAGCCACATTTCTCCTCTCTCCTGGCCTCCAGGGAATACATAGTGAGGTCAACCATTAATTCCTCACACAAGTCTTCCCCTGCTGGCATGGATCATTTCAATTGCTCACTTCTGGATAGACTCCAGGCAGTCCTTGGCCTTTTTCTGGAAGGTTCCATATCTGCAACACAGTAGTCTATGTGCGACCTCACCAAGGAGTTGTACAGAAGAAGCAACTCTTTCTGTCTGCTTAAGAAGGCCCTACCTATACACCCCAGCAGCCTACTTGCTTTCCCATATGCCTTTTTACTAATGTTGCTTGGATAGTGCTTTCGTGGATCCTACCACTATCTGTCAGATAGTGCTGGTATCCTGACTTGGATTTTACCAGATATCCTGCCAAAGACAGATGCAGGATCCAGGGTCAGATAGTGATGGATCCTAGTTAGGATCCAGGCATCCTGGTTAGAATCCACGGATCCTAGGGCAGATAGTTAGAATCTGGGACCAGATAGAGATGGATCCCAGTTAGGATCCACGGATCCTAGGGCAGATAGTTAGGATCCAGGGCCAGATAGTGATGGATCCTGGTTAGGATCCAACAGCCGGATTCACAGGCAGATAGTGGAAGTATCTGGCAGATCCACTATCCTGCCACAAAGGGCAGGTATCTGTGGATCCGGATTTGTCCAGATCATCTGAGCAACACTACACTGGGCTAAGGTCTTGAGGCCATTGGTAATAAATAACTCATAGATCCTCCTCTTCTGAGGTTTACTTCAGTTGTACCCCTTCCATCCAATATACGACCCTTAGAGTCCCCCGCCCAAGTGCATAACCTTTCATTTTTTGGCATGCTGAAATTAAGATAATTCCATGCACTTAAAACACAGGTTACTCACCTGTAACAGTAGTTCTAGAAGAAGTGGTACATGTTGTTCATCCACAGGTTCTGGCAGTGACCTTTCCTCTTTAAGATGTACTGGAAAGTCTTCAAGCTGGCTCCTCCCTCCCACACGGGTGGTATATCCCTCGGCTCCGCCCCAAGACACCAGATCTTGCCCACTGGAAGCAGAGGTTGTGTGCCTGAGCAAGGGGAGGTCGGGTGGGTTTGTGTGGATAAACAACATATATCATCCTAGAAAATACAGTTACGTAAGAACTTACCGTAATGGTAGATCTTCCGAGAACTGTCTCTTGCAGTAAGTCATTACTTATGGAAGTATCCACCAGGTGGCACTGTCACATGGCAGCTTCTTCCAGCAGTCTTCCGTGGGGGCTGCCCACATGACATCACTTCCTGTGGGTGTGTATAAGAGGGGGCGGCCCCCAGTACCCTCTGTTCACCGTTGGCTTTGGCTAGCACTGCCTGGACCGAAGTAAACGAGGGCCAGAAAGACAGAGAACAGCGATCCCACCCAATGTCCTGAGTTGCAGATTCGAGGCAACAAGGCAGGGGGATTGAGGGCAAGGGACTTACTGCAAGAGACAGTCCTTGGAAGACCTACTGTTACGGTAAGTTCTTACATAACTGTATTATCTTCTACGGACTGGTCTCTTGCAGTAAGTCATTACTTATGGGAGATTACCAAGCAGTAAAATCCAAATGGGAGGAAAGGCAAAGCCAAAGACGTAAAAGCACAAAAAAAGTCAACTTCAACCACAAACCAAGAGGCAGATAGGCTGGAGTGGGGTAAGGACTAAACGTTTGATAAGTAACAGAAATGTCCAACTCAAACCTCTTTCGTGCAGGCAGATAGGCCAACGGTTAGGCGAAGACATGTGGCATGAAACCAGGAGAAATATCCAACTCAAACCCCTTCCATGAAGGCAGATAGGCCAATGGTTAGGTGAAGACATCTGGCATGAAACTAGGAGAAATGTTAACTCAAACCACACCCGCTCAGGCAGAAAGGCACAAAGGTGGGTGAGGACAGTATTGCAGGAGGCATGATGTGGAAAGACCTGTAGGTGGCCAGGCACAGTAATTCATCTTGATGAGACAGAGGTCCACAGGCCCTGGCATAAAGTCAAAGTCAGTAAATAGACAAGGAGAGCAGATCAGATAGTAGAAAAAGGAGCACCAGGAAAAAGACATCCCGGATGGTCATAGGAAGGAACAACCGAAGCGCTCCAGCAGGGAGAGTGGCAGGAGTTCCAATCAGATCCGCATGGAGAAGTGAAGAGTCCAGTCTGGGAACAAGCCTCCAAGAACGGTAAAGAGATCCCTGGGTGCCTCCGAGGCCTATAAGAGGAGGCGGGGGATACCCAAAAAGTGAGTTAAGGTGCAGAAGCAGGTCCCACCCCACGTGAGGGACAGAGACGCCATGGAGGGGCAGACTGAGCCACCCCCTGGAGGCCCTACCGCGGTCCCAAGAGGCACCCCTGTAAGGGGGCTGGGCATGAGTTGGCCCACCCGCGGGGGCTTAGAGGTGGGACCTGGGGGCATGATAGAGGTCCTGAACAGACCGGAAAGTATGCCCCGAAGCCTGAAGGGAATCCAGGATGGACTGAGCACCAGGTCCAAACAGCAGGTTCCCAGAAAAAGGGGCATCAGCAACCGACAGCTGGTCGCCGGGCAGCAAACCCAAAACCCATGGCCAGGCGAAGCGCCGAAGGGTGACGCTGGAGGCAGAGAGGTGGGCCAATGCGTCAACCGCATCGAAGCACGCATGGAGCAGGTGACAGGAAAGGGAGTGCATGGCAGACAGCGGCTGAGCTGATCAGGGCCACGAGGGGCAGGCTGAGAAGAAGCAGGATGAGACCAAATATGAGAACGTGCATGAAATCTGCAGGAATCAAAGGTGGGACAACCATGGCAGGCTCCTCGGGAATGGCGAGGTAGGCAGCCACGTCCCGACGAAAGGAGTCCTGATCTGCAGCAGGAAAGCCAAAAGCGTGCTGGATCTGCAGCACGAGCACCATGAAGGAGGGATCCAGGAGCAAGGAGGAATCAGGAGGTGCAGGCGGGCAACCGCCATAAAGGAGGACACTGACCAAGAGGAACCAAGGTCCCCAGAGTCCGAGAGGTCCCTGCCAGGAACATCCCCCATGAAGGGAGCCCATCTCCCAAAATCACCAGAAAGGGACACCTCAGATATGGGAGGGGGGGGAACCAGGCAGGAAGTGCTGGGTCTGGGCACAAGCACCCAAGCGATGGGGAAGGGGAATGGGATGAGGCTAGACCCTGACCCATGTGCCGCAGGACCACTATCACAATGCGGGTGATGCCCGGAGCCTGTGATGGGTCCAGAGGTGGAGGATGCCCAAGGGTGGCATCAGGAAGAGGGCAAGCCAGCCTGGGAAGCACCAACCCTGAGTAGCAGGGGGAGGCACCCTGACCCCTGCGGACCAGGACTAGTAAAGGAGCAAGGGACTAAGGATGAGGATCATGCAGCGGGCCGAAGGCCAGGAAAAAGCACGACCAAAGGGCACAAAAAGAGCGACAGGGGGAACCCCGAGGACGTTGTCCAGTGCTGGGACAAGCGGGGGGCAAGGAAACAAAGCTCCAAGCAGGGAGAGTCCCCTGGGTTGGAAGCCCCCATTGTTGATGAGGGCAGCAGCCCTGACGACAAAGGAATGAGGAGAGGCCCCTCCATCGACGGTGGAAGCATCCCCATTGACGAGGGAGCAAAAGGAAGCCGTCCCATCGATAAGGCATGCAAGCATGCTGTCCTGTCGATGGAGAGGCTGCCCACAATCAAGAGCACTCCCGACAGAGAAAAGCCTCGGCCGATGAAAAAGAACAGGAAAACATGATCTGTCGACGGGAGAGGAGCCCGGCCGAGGAGGGAAGCATCCCCGCCGATTTAGGAAGCGAATGACATCGATAGGCAACACCGTTCGTCAACAGAAAACATTCAGAAACGAGCTCAGTTGATCAGACATGGCCAGTCGAAGATAGAACATGCCCATCAGGTCTGGCGACGGGGGGAGCAGCGCCATCAATGAGGAAGGTACCATAGACAACGGAGGAGCCATCATCGGTGGAGCAAGGCAGAGGGAGTATGAGGAGTGTGAATCCTGTTCCCCCCATGCCGAGAACGAGTGCCCTGGGCTGGGGAGTCTTGAAGGTGACCCCCCCAGGTCCATTCCAGCCTGGCTAGATGATCAGCCATGAGCAAGTCCCAAGGCCCAGCAAGACAGCCTGGGCCAGGGAGCAGCAGGAGTGCTGTGAGCAAGGAGGGCCGGGGGCACTGTGAGGAGCACAGGCCCAGTCTAGTGGAAGTAGGAGAGCCAGAGCCCGGGAGTAGTACACATACCCAGGACCAGAGGCAGGAGCCGGGGGTGCAGCGAGTGGTGCACAGGCCCAGGTCCTGAAAGTAGAAGAGCCAGGGCCTGGGAGTGTTCCACAGGCCAGCAGAGAGAAGCAAAATTGGGCTGGGCTGTTAACAGCAGCCCTAGTGAATCCCCAGACCCAGCAAGAGTGTCTGGGCCAGGGAGCAGCAGATGTACAGGGAACTCTAATGGCCTGCTGTAGAAGAAAAAATAAAAATAAAAATCGGGCTAGACCCTAAAGAAGCCCCAGACCCAGCAAGACAGCCAGAGTCTGGGAGAAGCAGGGGTACTGTGAGTGGGTCACAGGCCTGCTATGAAAGATCAGGAGTGTTGACAGCAAGTCCCAGGTCCCGGACTCACAGGTAGAAAATCGGTTCAAGTTCGAATCGAAGACTGCAACCCAGGAAGTCAGGAGAGCTGACTGTGTGTGCTGAAGCCGGCAGGAAAATGAACAGAGGGTACTGGGGGCCACCCACTCTTCTACACATCCACAGGAAGTGATGTCGTGTGGGCGGCCCCACGGAAGACTGCTGGAAGAAGCTGCCATGTGACGGCGCCACCTGGTGCATACTCCCATAAGTAATGACTTACTGTAAGAGACCAGTCCGTAGAAGATTTACTGTTACAGGTGAGTAACTTGTGTTTCTAGATACATTGATAAGTTGCTCTATCCACACATTCTGGCAGACTCCTAGCAGTTCTCTGGGAGGAGGGAGGCAAGGTGCACACCCCCTATTTAGGGAACAGAGACTGGAGAACTGAGGCCCCAAAACCAGCATCCTGGCATGACTCGAGGTCAATGTGGTTATGGGAAATGAAGATGTGTGCTGACTTCCAGGTAGCAGCCCTGCAGATTTCCTGGATAGGGACGTTCCTAGAAGCAGCCACCAATACAGCGGTATGGCGGGTGGAATGAGCCCTTATCCCTCCGGGAGGCTCCCTACCCACCAACCTATAGAAGAGATCAATGCAGGCTATGATCCACCTGCAAATCATCTGTTTGGCTGCAGGTCTGCCAGGTGCGGCTTCAGTGTAGGTGGCAAACAGCTGGTGAACCTCTCCCCG
Source organism: Neoceratodus forsteri (assembly GCA_016271365.2). Classification (NCBI taxonomy): domain Eukaryota; kingdom Metazoa; phylum Chordata; order Ceratodontiformes; family Ceratodontidae; genus Neoceratodus; species Neoceratodus forsteri. The sequence goes on from CM028135.1 coordinate 765,858,660, forward strand.
AACTCCAGTCGTGCGCTCTTTGTAATAAGTGAACGTTTGCCTCAGGTCTGAGTATGGAGCTAGTGTTCGGCCTCTGAGGTGTGATTCAGGAAGAACACCAGATGAGTCCTCACCTGAGTAAGGTGAAACTCTGACAAAACCTTTGAGAGAAACTACATGTTGGTGCGCAGGACAACCTTGTCCCTGTGAAGACCAGGTAAGGAGACTCCACCGAAAGTGCCTGAAGTTCGCTGATCCTTCTGCCTGATGTGATAGCTACCAAGAAGGCAGTCTTCAACAAAAGGTAAGACATGTCATACCTGTGCATCAGTCTGAATGGCTTGCCCATGAGCTTTGCCAAAACCAGCAGCAAGTCCCACGGTGTAGGTGGTTGACGCACCAGAGGGGAAATGTGATCTAAGCCTCTGAAAAAGCATCAGACCACCTCATCCTGCACCACCAATTTCTGACTAACCCGCACCCAGTAAGCAGAGATGGCTGCCAAGTGCACCTTAAGGTTCGTTGACCGAAGTCACCATTTGGAGAAAGACCATAGATAATCCAAAATGCTGGCCACAGGACAGGTCAAAGGGTCCAGCCCCTTGCCCTGACACCAAATGGAGAATCTCTTTCATTTTAAGGCACAGCATTTCCTGGACAATTCCTTTCTAGATGCCTCCACCATGGTGAGGAGATCTTCGGAGAGACCCAAAGCCTGGAACTCTAGCCGCTCAGGAACCAGGCTGTCAGGTGCAGGGATTGAAAGTTCGGATGGAGTACCTTCTCCTGATTGATGGAGAGCAGGTCTGGGCGGAGTGGAAGACACCTCAGGAGCCTACTGTTGAGGCTGAGGAGATCGGGGTACCAAAACTGGTGTGGCCAGTTGGGAGCCACCAGGATCACCTATGCCTTGTCCCTCCTGGCCTTGAGCAGTACCTTGTGGATCAAGGGAAGTGGAGGGAAGGCAAAGAAGAGGCCTAGGGTCCAAGGGGTCCAAGGCCTTGAGAAGGCATCCCCCCTGCAACGAGCCCTGCTGAGGGGGGGGGCAGGCAGAGAACGGCCTCAGCTTTGCATTCTCCCTTGAGGCAAACAGGTCCACCTGAGGGGTACCCCACTGGGAGAACAGGCCGTGGACTTTCTCCGAATGGAGGGACGACTCATGAGATGTCTTGCCTACCCGACTGAGGGCATCCGCCAGCTGACTGGAGGCTCCTGCCACATGGACGGCTAGAAGATCCACCTCTAGGCTGCACACAAGGGTCCCCACGTGGATGGCTTCCTTGCACAAAGGCAGGGGGGTGCATCCCACCCTGCTTGTTGAGGTAGTACATGGTTGTGGTGTTGTCCGTCTGGACTTGGACCACTTGACCCTAAACATACACAGCAAATGCAGTCAGCACCTGCTCTGGGCTCCAGCAGGTTGATGTGGCATCGGGACTCCTCAGGGGTCTAGAGCCCGAGGACTCTGTGTTCCCCCAGATGGACACCCCAGCCCATAAGAGGCACGTCGGTCATCAGGATGACCATCAGCTTGGGGTGGACAAACGGGGATCCCTTCCTGCATATGCTCTGGGACTAGCCACCACTGGAGGGCATCCCATATCTTCTGGGTGACAGTGACCAGCTGGTCGAAGTGACCTTTGCGCTGAGACCACTGGCTGGCCAGCTCCCACTGCAGGGAGCACATATGCCAATGGGTCCATTGGACCACACTGGTATAGGCTGCCATGTAACCTAGAAGGTGCAGGATGTCCCAGGCAAGGCGCAATTGCCAAACCTGAAATGACTGGGCAAAGCAGGAGAGAACCTCCGCCCTGTCTGCCAGGAGCAGGGCTCTGGGTCGAGCTTTGCCCCGATAAAGCTGATCACCTGCAAGGGCACGGGTTCTGACTTGGCCTCGTTGACCAGGAGGCCTGGGGAGGTGCAGGTCTGGAGGGCTAGGTCCTGGACCTGTCCGCCTCCTGCCTGGAGGAACCTGCAATCAGCCAGTCATCCAGGAAGGGGTACACCCAGACCCCTCAGTGCCTCAGGTAAGCTGCCACCAGTGCTATGCATTTGGTGAAGACCCTGGGGGCCGGCTGAGGAGAGGCTGAATGGCATGGCTTGGAACTTGAAGAGGGTTCACTCAGTTTGAAAGTGGAGGAACCTTCGATGGGACAGATGGATCGGGACGTGAAAGAACGCATCCTGAAGATCCAGGGAGCAAAACCCCATGTCTTGCTCTAGAGATGGCATGATCTGGGACAAAGTTACATCCTGAAGGTGCAGATCTAGAATAGGGTGCCAGCCTCCCCATCCACTTTGGCACCAGGAAGTACCTGGAGACTAACCATGAGGTGTTCCGGAGGATCCGCTACTCTGACCACGACTTCCCTGTGGAGGAGCTGCGCTATGTCGTCTCGAAGAGCCGACTAAGTATCTGCAGATACCAAGTCCTCCCCATGGGGCGCAGGCTCGATTGGGAGGGTACTGCTTGAATTCCAGAGGCAGACCCTGACCGACCACTTCCAGAACCCACTTGTCTGTGGTAACATCGGACAAGGGGGAAAGGAAGTGGCGGAGCCGGTCCCCCACAAGAGGACCCAGGGGAAGTGTGACAGGCATGAGGGTGGCATCCCTCATCCCATCACTGAGAAGGCTTTGGAGAAGGAGGACCTGGCTGAGAAGCCACCAGGTCCATTCCCTCCAGGCATACGGACCACCAAGGCCACTGACTTGAGCCTGGGTTGCCAAGACTAAGCCTGCTGGCCAGACTGATACTGGGCTGGTTTTGCCACATAAGTGGAGAACTGAAAGAGCTTTTGCTTCTGCTGCCTGGAGCTCTTGGGGTCCTTCTGTGCAGATGTAATGAAGCCAAGGTAGCACTGGACTTCTCAATACGCTGGAGGTGACCCTCCACACTGGGCCCAAACAGGTCGGTGCCAAGGAACGGAACATCCACCAGCTTGTGCCGAGTATCTGCCAAAGGTCAGGATCCACAGCCAAGCCCTACGGTGCATGGCAACTGTGGCCGGCACAGGAATCCCCCAGATCCAAAGCCGTCTGAATTTGCTGCTTGGCCACAGCCCCACCCTGATCTCGGACCTGCTTGACCATGGTCTGGAGGTTCACAGGTAGGTGAGTGATCACTTAATCCAAAGAGCCCAACACGGCATGGGAGAAATGTGCCATTATGATGGCCGAACTCGCCTGATGGAGACCAAGCAGGGAGGCAGCACAGACTTCTTTTGCCGATTGGTTCAATTTCTTGGACTCCTTATCCAGCGGCTTGTCGGTGTCCCCGACATTTCCCAAGCACCGAAACACAGAGTTGGCCACCAGCCCCTTGGCCAAGGGGTGTTCCGTGAACACCAAAAGGGTGCCAATGGGCACTGTATATTTGCAGGCCATATGGGCAAGACGCGGGGTGCTGCCAAAACTCCAAGGCCAAACGGACAATGACCTCGGCCACTGGAAAAGCCTCTGGAGAGTCCGATTTGTCTAGAATCTCTGTAAGGGGATAGTGAGCCCGTCTCTGGATGGGCTCCATCTTCAACCTCATGGACCTGAAAGTGACGCGGAGGATGCCCAGGAAGGAAGTGGGCCCTTCCTCCATTGAGAGATCCCTCACAGACTTCTCGTTGACCGGACGGGAGTGCAGTAAGGAAACCCTAGACTTGAAGAGTCCACATAAAGCGGCCTACTGCGCAAGTCACCTTCGAACCGCCACAGGTGGTCAGGTATAACACTGACCGACAGCCTATGGGGAAGTCCCTTGGCCAGCCAGGACTCCTTGGTTGGAGTGCTGGTGGATGGCTGCTTTGGCAGCAGCTCCACCACAATTGGTGGAGAGGCCGGCTTCGGCTGAACCAAATACAGTCTGGACCAGCTCCGCTGGAGGAGAAACAGTCTTGACCGACTCCACAGGGGGAGTCAGTATCAGCCTCTCAAGCGACAGCCAAGTGATGGCTGGTGTGGGAGCCAGGGTCAGCTTTGGACCGGCCAACATCAACTGTTGCCGCATGAGGTCTTCTTTGCACCGAAGCATCTCCTCACCCAAGGAAGATGAAGACAAGGAGTAGCAGCAATGCCGCTTCCCGTGGCACAGAGAGCGGGCGCGCTGATGATGGCGGGAGCTGCTCAACCCACTTGAATAAGACAGAGACCTTGGCCACCAGGGGTGCTGATGGGGATCTCAGAGGGAGCCAGGGAATGCCACAGCTCCTCCTGGTCTGGGTTGGTGATTCTAGGATCTGCTCAACCGGCTGAGCAGCCCCTTCTGAGGTCATAGGCAGGACTGGAGTCCTGAAGAGAGAACTGCCAGCCTCTTCAGATGACAACCGGTCAATAGGGGGGAGAAAAATCTCAGCCGCATCATCGGCTGTTGTCTCGACTGACTGGCCTGACGGGGTCTCCATGAAGCCAGCCGCCAAGGCCGCAGTTTCGACCATGGTCAAATCCTGAGACCGAGAACATTTCCGGTCCCAGGAATGTTGACATTGAGTCCTCTCTTTCCTTGACTCCTTCTTGAAAGAGTGGAAGCTGTGAGACCCAGAAGGGCCCTGCCCCTTAGTTGGGAGGAACTGGCACAGCTCCTTAAAGGAGCCCTAAAAAGTGGAGCCTAACTGGAGCGGAATGAAAGAAGAAGCTGAGGAGGACTGCGCGGCAGCCGTAAGCTGTTCCAACTGCTCGGCGGACCCTGCAACTGCGGAGACCACCCAACGGGCATCTTTTGATTTGACCGGCAGATGTAGTTTTTCTGGGTGGCCCAACTGAAGACAGGTGAGGCGGTCCTGGAGGACCGTTCCTTGAAATGACCAACAAATGCTGCAGACCCGAGTATCATGCTCATGGCCCAGGCAGTAGATGCACGTCGCGTGTGGGTCAGTGTGCGACATCTTCTGCCCGCACAGGCACCGATGAAATCCGGGAGCGGACTTGTTGTCCAGCACGGTAGCGATCGAAGATCGAGCTGAAGACAGAAAGTTTATTAAACTTTTTAGGAAGTAAATCCGAAGATTTAGAGTGCAGAGGCCTACTCAGCGTGAGAGTGGTAAGGAGGGAACCTACTTCTCCCAGCAGAAAGGAAGATCTGGCATCATGGCATGAAGCAGAGGGATATATACCACCCGGGTAGGTGGGAGGAGCCAGCCTGTAGACTTTCTGGCACATCTTAAAGGGGAAAGGGGAAAGGACACTGTCAGAATGTGTGGATAGAACAACATATCCACGTCCCTAGAATCATATTTATTTTTATTGGAAAATTCGCAGGATAGGAGACTTGTTACACAAAACAGACTTGGAAGGCAGCCTACTAAATTCACTGAATTAAGATTTTGTAAACAAAAAGAGTTATCTACTGTTTATTTAAAGTGTGAATGCTTGTGCACTAATTAGCAGATATATCACATGTTGCTTGAATGTCCATGGTATTTAAAGTTGAGGAAAAGGTACTTGGGATCACTGTTGACAGAGACTCACAATTTTATGAGTGCAATAAAGTACTTAATAAACTCACAGAATAAAATTGTGAATACTCATAGCACGAATTAGAAGATATATAATGTCTTGTTTAAATGTCTATGGTATTTAAAGGGAAACTCCTGCATGCCCTCAAAGTGCAGCAGCAGCTGCTGTAGAAATGCCTAATTAGGACTTTTAGCATTAAACCGATGTTTTTATTTTTACTTGTTGGTTAGGATTTACTTTGATACCGCGACTGTCCATGTCAGCTCCGGAGAGCTTTACGCGGCTATTTCAAGACACCTGAGTTGGTTCTTCACGATGTGGGTTATGCTAATGAAGGCTACCAACCAATGGCAGAGTTGGTAGTCATTAGCATAACCCACGCAGCCAAAGTTGCCCGGTTGCACGCAGATGGTCATGGCGGCTCTAGAGATTTTATGGACAGCGCAGATCTTTCAAAGTAAAATCACAACCCAGCAGGTGTAAAAATACATCAGTGTAATGCTAAAAGCCCTAACATGGCGTCTCTGCAGCAGCTGCTACACTTTGTGGGCTTGCAGGAGTTTCCCTTTACAGATTAGAAAAAGGCACTTGGGATCATTGTTGTCAGAGATCGATAATTTTAGTTGAGTGCAATACTGTGCTTACTAAACCCATAGACTAAAGAGGTGACCATAGCTGTTGCCTCTTCTTCAAGTTTAGTACTGAAATTAGGAAAAGCAGAACATGCAAGTTTGCTAAAGATTTGGGAGCACAATTATAGAAACTCTTAATCCTTGCTCTGCAAGTGTAAATGTCATGCTCTGTTTTTCAGTCCTTTATATATAATGTATTTACTGTTGTAACAAACTGCAAAGACTCCTATGTTGATCAATAAATTTATACTGACCGACACTGAATTTTAGTTGCCAAAACTTGGACTACCATTCCAATTTGCCCAGGTCTATTTTCTTTTTTTTTTTTCCATGTTTATTAATTTTTTCACAAAATACAACACATACCCACATACAAAACTGGATTCCCCAGTTACACAGAACCAACAAATACACCACACTGGGATATACAGATATAAAACACAGTTTAGGAAGCACGGTACATTTGGATCACTCTAACTTCAATGGCGTGAATACACCTATGAAACATAACAGATGAGGGGCCTCCTGAAGGGATGGCCCCATCTATCAGCCCAAACTATAACACTTACTTATGGCAGTGGACATATTAAAATAAAGACCAGTGCCCCTTCATACTGCAATTTGAGTTCTATACTTCATAACCCTGTATCCTTCTGTAGCTATTCCTTAGTGGCAGGATCTTTTATTGCAAACAACAGGGTCAAACTACTGTATATACATGGTGGTGAAAACAGTACTATTCCGAATAAAATCAGATCTAAGGGGATGTGGTAGGGTGCAGTGGCTGCAAGCCCTCTTCGGGGCAACCAGAGATAAACCAACAGTGAGAAGAGTGATGTCTGATGCCACTACTATTTAAAAAGAACACCTAGTTTTTAAACATACAGGATCTTCTATGGCACAAAGTCAGGGATGTACTCCAAAGCATAGTGTACCCAATGTATCCAGGTGTCCTCAAAAGTTGTCCATGTTGATTCTTTCTAAAACTAATCTTCTCCACTGAGTATAAGTGTACCCCCCAGTTACCCCTAGGGCTACAAGGACCCTGGTCATTTAGTGGGTTTGCTAACTGAAAGTGCTGGGCAGCTCAGGTTTAACCTGTTTGAACTCCCTTGGCAGCCCCTGTCAATCATTTGGCAGAGGTTCCAAGTGGATGGAACTCTCACAGCAGCATGAGCCACTTTGGAATTGTGTTGCAGTAGTCAGTTGTTTTCTGCCTGAAGGCAGAGTAGGGGTGTGGGGCCGGCTGAGGGGAGCCTCAAGGGAGGTAACTCCATTCATCTGCCTCTGTCAGCCCCTATGTTGGCTAAAAGGGAGCAGCGCATGAGCAGTGGTGATGGCTGTCTACCATACCATGCCCTTGTAGAGGGCAAAGAATCCTGTGAGAAATGGTTTCAGCAACCGTGTGTAATTTCTTGGGGACATCCACCACATTGAGGAACATTTAAAAAGGAAAAGTGCTGCCCAGTGCTGGGAATGGCCAGCTTTTTCCCTTGAACTCAGGGAATTCCTGCCAGTTTTGAGAAGTTTTACTACATGGACTGTTGGAGGACTACATAAGCACTCATTTGGTGCCTTCACGGTCATGAAAGTGTTTGGAAAAGAGATGCCTCCCCTCTGTCCAGAGCTGGAACTGCCACACTTCTGACTGACATAGGAAGAGAAAGATCTCTTGTAGTTTTTGGATGAATTTCATTTAAACTCTTCCACACAGTTTGGAAGGCATGCAATGTCCAGTGACAGAATCTGTAGTTTGGATACTGTGGTAACAGGGGGAGCATGGAGTTGTTCATCCCTGGGATGTGCAAAACTGAAGTTGTCTTATTTCATTTTTGAGACATGCGCTGTCCTGGAGTACATAGCCCAGAACAGGGATGGACAGGGAAGTAGTTTTGATACACCACACAGCAGGGATAGGATTCGAACATGTGAACTGTAGCACACCACTATTGAGATCTTGTGGACTTTTTTATACCTGTTAATTCACCTGCAGCCCTAATGGGCAAATGTCTACGTTAGTTCAACTTGTCAGAACAAAATCTACTACTTTGCTGTATTCTCGCTTGAGGACAGCTTTCTGTGAATGACTGTGTGATTTATCGGTGCCCCCAGTGCCACATCCCATTTTGATTTCCAGTAAAAAATACAAATGTTTTTGTGTCCCCCCCCTTTGTCTTGAGGCTGATCCAGAGATATGCTTTGCAATGGAGTGTGTGAACCGTCTGTTGTCAATGCCAACTGAGGTGCCAAGATAACAAAAGGGATCCTGCATGTGTCATCTGTTGTTTTGCCAGTGAAGGGGGTGATTACACAAGTCTGACACTAACTTTCTCCATTCCTCTAGGGTGGGCACTTGGATGGTCAGCCACTTTCTAGTTAAGGTTTTTTTGCAGGCCACCAGTAACACCAACATTTTTCTTTCTTTCAGAGCTTGAGGAGGAAGGCCAAAGTAGGCATATCAAGGGTCATCAGGGAGTGTTTGTCCAATCACTTTCTATATTTCCTCTAAACACTGCACCCAATACCTTCTGTTTTTGGGCAGCCCACAAGACATGGGTATGAGGTGTACCACACACACACACACACACACACACACACCTTCCCCCAACACCTGTCAGCAACCTGGGGCATAAATATAGTTGATCACAGAACTACGGAAGCATCTGATCGTTTCCTTGCATTTTCCTCCAGCTAGGTGCGCTTGTGGTTTTGTGCCAAAGCAGACACAACTTGCTCCAATTTTTGTCAGAAATCTATGTGCCCAACTCTCTTACCATTTATGTTTAATGTTGTGCAAGTTCCAGGCATCCAGGGCCTCAAGTGCTTTATTCAGTCTGGAGATCAGCCTGTCTTCAGGAGGGCCTTGCCCACTGGCAATTAATAAGGTGAGGAAGAGCCAAAGGTGTCTTTCTGTACCTCTTTCCAGTCCGCTAGGGAGCAGATACATGCCCTGAGTTGCAAGTACAGTACTTCCCTAATATAATGATCAGAATGGGAGCCTTAACCTACAGTATGTTCGTTATAGCTCAGTTTGTGGGATGCTGAGAAACAGTCAGTCAGTACTGTCTGTGCTGTATGCGACAGCATGCTTTTACCACCCCCTTCTAAACAGTTATATCCGATGTGAAAGTACAGCACCTTTATTTCATTAAATAAAATGTAATAAATAACTATAGCAATTCTACCTAGGCGTTTTATTTTCAAATGTGCTGGCGTTCATCACTCCCACCCACTCACTCCCCTGACTGACAAGCATTTCCTGATTCACCAGACTGTCTGCTGAATTATCTCTTAAAGGAGTACTTCGTCCTCATATATTGCAGATACTATTTGTTTCCTTGTCAACAGACAACTCTTTTCATGTAGCTGTTGGGGATATACATGTCTGCCTTAGTTTATGTCCACTGTTCATACCAGTCCTGGTAACTATCCTGGAGTTTACAGTTTCTGGTTGTTGAAATCTCACTGTGCCTAAGAGCTGCATTAGAATACAAGAACATGATGTGTCACCACCTTTTAGACTCCACAGTATGCCTGTCTGCTTAGTTACAATTCAATAAAACAAACTTCAGCAAGGTGCAAAGTACCACATTTACCTTGAATTAGCTTTGCAAACTGTTTTAGATGTAATGCAAAAGTTTTTCCTTTAAACTGCATTCAATCTGAGTGTTTCTAGTGAGTTTTTTCAGGTTATGTGTTCCTTCAGCACAGAGATACACAATATAAATGGGTGCTGTGGCATCATGTTCTCATATGCTAATGCAGCTCTCAAGGACAATGAGATTTCAACAACCAGAAAATGGAGACCTCCAGGCTAGTTACAGGGGCTGGTATGAACAGAGAAAACTAAAGTGAACGTATATCCCCAACAGCGACACAAAAATAGTTATTTGTTGACAAGGAAACAACATTCAGCAAGATATTAGGGTGTGGTACTCCTTTAAATACAGTACTGTAACTACTGCAACTCAGCTGCCACTAGAGGGGGTGACAACACAAGCAGCACGGAGAGAGACGGCAGTGGCGAGACTGTTGAGATTGACCATCATGACACTGTTAGTCCGGGGGCAAATGTGAGCATGTGTGCTATAATTACTGTACTGTAACAGCTGACTTCACATAGGAAGGGGATCAGAGGTGCAGAAATGTTCTGAGGTAGAAGTGATACTCAGAGTCTCCTTGCAGTTTTTTTTAATATTCTCTAGTACTAGCGGCATGGTAGCAGTAAGATGCTGGTCTGGCAGCGGCACGCCAGTCAGGACAGTGTGCAGTGTCACAGTGTGCTGTAAACTGGAAAGCAATACATTATACATAGCTATTGTACTATGTGCTGTATGTATAGGCAGGCATCTCATTTAATTGTACTAGCTGTATTCAGCGAGTCTTTTTGTGCTTGCATGTTGAATCAGAGGAACCGCTGATTCAGGCTGAGAGCAACATCGCTCATTCATAATAACTGAGGTTTCATTATACCAAGGTTCAGTATAACCAGGGAGCACTGTACCTATAGAAATCAGTAGGATTAAGGCTGTATTCCTGTCTGAATTCCTCAAAAGATTGAAAGGCTTGACCATTTAATAGCTGTTGGGCTGTCGCCAGCCTGAGTCTGTCCAACGCTGAAAGCAAGTATCTAACCTCACCAGGAGGAAGGAAGAGTCCTTTGCTATTCTCAATAACGGTCTCACATGAGAGGCGAAGCCAAACTTGGCACCCAGTCTCCTCTACAGAAATATCAGATCCATGGCCCTAGGCTCTTTTCCCAGCTGATTTTCCACAGGGACTGTGTCATTAAATAAAATGTCTAGAATGTGTAGGTCGCTATTAGTGTCCATCTCTACTTCTTTCCATCCGGCTTCATACCCTAGGGAGCACCAGTAAAGGGTATGGATCTGTGCTGCCCAGTAATAACTAATGCAGGAAGTCCTATTCCCGCCTCCTTATGCGGGAGCAAAGTTTTACAGTGTATTCTAGGGTGGGCACTATTTCATACGAATGTAGAGATCATACTGTTCCATTCCTAAAGGCTGTCTGGGGAACTGCTACTGGAAGGGTCTGAAATAAATATAAAATGCAGGGGAAGAGATTCATTCTGATCACCTATATTCGGTGCATTAATCTCAAAGGTATTGCACCCCATCTCTGTAAGTCTTGTTTCAAATGGGCAGCTAAAGGTAGATAGTTTTCCTTGTATAAATTGCAAAGCTGGTGGTGCATATGAACTTCCTACTATTTCAGGGTGTTTATTTTATTTATTATATTTAGTTTTTGTTGACCGCGAAAGGAGGACTAGACAATTCTTCCTATTTTCAGCCTCGTCCCAGGGGAAGGGGATACAGATGGATGCCAACTGACATTGGACCAGATTAAGCTGTTAGTAGTATTTTTAGTGAATGGGGGAAATTTGGCCAGGACACTGGGGAAATTCCCCTGCTCTTTTCTAGAAGTGCCATGGGATCTATATCATCTATCAGAACAGGCAGATGGGACCTCAGTTTAACGTCTCATCCAAAAGATATCACCTCAGGAGGGCAGCAACCCCCTCATGATGCACTACAGCGTCAGTATCGGGATTTAACCCAAGTGCCTGGCGTGGAGATAGAACCCATAGCCTTCTGATCTTCCAGCCTCAGAGACAAGTGTGCAACCTGCTGAGCCACTGACACTGTGAAAGGCCTGGTCCCATTTTAGAGGGAATCTCACCTTTAACATCTCCAGTGGGGAGAAGTTCAAAGTCATTACTTCTGTTTTTTGTGCATTAATCTTCTATCCTGAGAATTCCCCAAATGCCCGTAGTAGGGCTGAAGATTCAGTAAGAGACTGTCCAGAGAGGCTCAGGGTCAGGAGGGCATCCTCTGCAAATAAATGTACTTTGTATTCCTGTCTATTGATATCCCCTATATCCTGTCATTCTCCCTAAAGGCTTGGGCTAGAGGCTCAATGCAGAAAGTGAAGGGTAGAGGGGACAGAGGGCAAACCTGTTAAGCTCTCCTTCCCAGTTAAAACTCTGGGCACATGCCCACTTACCCTCATCTGTGCCCGCAGGGATGTGTACATTCCCTGGATTGCTACCATCATGGAATCTGGGAACCCAGTATCTGCGGCATCCAGAGTAGATGGGGCCAGTCCACCCAATCGAATGCTTTCTCTGCATCTACTCCCACTAGCAATGCAGACGTGTGGTGAAGTCGAATATGGATGAGTAGATGCAGAGTTTATTTGAAGTTATCCTGGGTTTACCTGTCAGGAACAAATCCTGTCTGGTCTAGGGCCATCACGGAATGGAATTCTTCTGGTCTTTTATTCAATAAGCTGGTGTATAACTTATAATCCAGGCTGATGACAGAATGGGTCCATAAGATTTTCAATGAGCCCGATTTTCAAAGGTTGACGCAGGGCTTGTATCAAGCCCTGCATTAACCCCGCTGTTTGGTGCAACTGTGCCAAACTCCTTTGATGCAACTGTGCCCAATTTTAGTACATTGGGAACAGCTGCAACAGTTTCCACAGTTTATGGCAGCTTGTGGCAAATACTTGGCACCAGCCCCGTAAAAAGGGTCTCCCAAATGGCGCATGTTAGACCGGGGGAGCTGGTATAACTTGCGGCATTTGGCACAAACAAGACAAAAATCGAAAATGGTGCCGAGTGAATGCCAAGCCCTCTGCGCCGTATGTTCTGCCCACCATGAGCTTGCGGCATTTGTAAGTCTTTCAAAAAAAATCGGGTCCAGTATGTTTTATCTCTGCCCTCCTTGGGGATCATTGAGATAAGTGCTTCTGTCCAACTTGTATACAGTAGGTGGCAGAGTACCTAACTGTAGCTTTTCATTTAGGGCTTTGAGAAGCAGAGGGTGCAGCATCTCACTAAATATTTTTATACCAATAACTGGTAAAACTGTGACTTGACTTGTATCTGAGTTCAGGGCAGTTACTGCAGCCTCTAGCTCCGCTGCTGATAAGTGTTGTTGACAGACTTTCTGTTGGGGTTCTGATAGTGATGGCGGGGTATGCTTAGTCAAAAACTCCTCTCAAGCCTCTGTGTGGTTCTCTGTAGTGTCTGTATATAAGAACTTACAGTAAGCCATGAAGGCTTCTGCTATAGCTCTAGTACAAGTCTCCATGTGCCCAGACTCCAGGTGCTAGATTCCTGGTACCTGTGCCCCTTTCTGTTGTTGTCTTAGGTGGCAGGCTAAGAGCTTCGCAACACTGCTCCACATTGTACTTCTGTCTAAGGAGGCATAAAGCTAGGTCACTCTATGTGGAGGAAATTCTGTCTTACTAGTAATTCCTTTAACGATTTCTCATGCCTCAGTGTCTCCCTGAGAATGTGTAGCCCTAGCTCCTGCTAGCTGATACTGAAGCCTCAGCTTCTTTTCCTGTTGTTGCTTCCTACTCTGTGCAGCCATACTTCTCCCTAGTAGTTACCTTGATTGTTTCCCATATGGCAGTGGCTGGTAGTGTTAAACTGAATCATCTCTCGCATATGCTCGGCTATCTCATTTCTATGCAATTCTTTATATAGTAGAGTGGGCCTGAGTCTCCACAAAGTGTCCTTTTTTCCCCACCCCAAATCCCGTTTGAGTTTTAGAAGGACATGGTCAGATATCGTTCTGGGTAAAAATTCCAAGGACTGAACTGGGCTCTGGGAAGCAGCTCTGTTTTACATAGAAACATAGACTTTGACGGCAGATAAGGACCACTTGGCCCACCCAGTCTGCCCATTTCCCTACCTATTGGATAAGCTGCAGATTCTAGTTAACATACAGCCTAATTCCTGCAACCCCCAACTATAATTGCCTTGTGTCTGTCCCATGCATATTTGAATTCCCCCACTGTTTTAGACCCAACGACCTCCTCAGGAAGGCTGTTCCATGTATCCACCACTCTCTCCATGAAAAAAAATTTCCTCACATTACCCCTGAGCCGTCCCCCCTCTATCTTTAAATTGTGCCCCCTTGTTCTTACACATCTCTTTCTCTGAAAAGGCAGCACTCAGGACTTTGTTGATATTCCTTGAGGTACTTGAGCGTTTCTATCATGTCCCCGTCCCTCCTTTCATCAAGAGTATACATATTAAGCTCTCTAGTCTCTTCATATGGCTTCTGCTGCAGACCCTGCACCATTTTAGTTGCCCTCCTCTGGACTGCTTCCATCCTGTCTATGTCCTTGCGTAAATGAGGTCTCCAAAACTGCACACATACTCCAGATGGGTCTCACCAACTGTCTGTATACAGGGATAACCACTTCCCTTTTTCTACTTGTGATGCCCCTTTCTATGCATCCCAGTATCCCCCTGGCTCTCCTTACTGACTTTTCACATTGCTTACCCACCTTTAGGTCATCTGATATGACTACCCCCAGGTCCCTTTCCATTTTGTTGTTGTTAGTACCTCCTGCTATTGTGTTCTCTTCTCCTGGGTTTTGTTTCCCAGGTGCATTACTTGCACTTCTTTGTATTGAATCTAAGTTGTCCATGTCTGACCATTCCTCCAACCTTGCTAAGTCCTTCTCATCTTTTCTACCCCTTGGTATCAACTCTGTTACAGATCTTTGTGTCATCTGCAAAGAGGCATAACTTTCCCTCCAGACTCTCTGCAATGTCACCTATAAAGATGTTAAAGAGGACTGGACCCAGTACTGAGCCCTGAGGTACTCCACAAGTAACCCCCCTTTCCTCGGAATGTGTTCCATTCACTATTACCTTCTGTGTCCTGTTGTGCAGCCAGTTTGCTACCCAGACTACCACCCTGGGACCCACTCCCAGGCTGGCTAACTTAATTATTAATCTTTTCTGCGGGACTGTGTCAAATGCCTTGCTAAGTCTAGGTAGGCCATCCACAGCCCCTCCCTGGTCTATTACTTTGGTCACCCAGTCGAAGAAATCGATTAGATCTGCCTGACATGACCTTCCTGCTGTAAATCCATGCTGCTTTGGGTCCTGTGCCCCGCTGGCCTCTAGGTACTCAACAATTCTTTCTTTCAGAAGTGATTCCATCATTTTCCCTACCACTGAGGTCAAACTTACAGGTCTGTAGTTTCCCGCTTCTGCCTTGCTCCCACTTTTGTGAAGGAGAATCACATCTGCCCTCCTCCAGTCCTCAGGTACCACCCCATCCTGCTATGATCTGTTAAAAAGCGTGGTCAGTGGTATCACTAGGTCCTCCCTTAGTTCTTTTAGGATTCTGGGGTGAATCCCGTCAGGCCCCAATGCTTTGTCCACCTTGGGTTTTAGGAGTTCTTTCAGGACTCTTTCTTCTGTGAATGGACTGGTGTCAACCCCCCTAGCCAGAGTGCTTCTATTGTCTGGTTTAGGTAACTCCTCCTAATCTTCTTTTGTGAATACTGAGCAAAAGTATTCATTCAGTATCTCTGCCTTTTCACCGTCTCCCCCTGCCCACCTCCCCTCTCCTTTATTAATCTTCACTATCCCTCCCTTAACCTTTCTATGCTCCCTAATGTACCTATAAAAAGTTTTATCCCCCTTCTTAACTGAGTTGGCTATTTTTTCTTCGGTTTGGGCCTTTGCTAGTCTGACTGCCTTCCCCACTTCTTTCTGCTTTAATTGATACAGTTCCCTGTCATGCTCCTTCTGTGATTCCTTATACTTTTTGAATGCAGCCTTTTTCTCCTTAACCTTCCCTGCCACCTCGTTTTAAAACCATAGTGTTTTTTTACTCCGCTTTGTTTTCTTTATTTGTTTCACACAAAGGCTTGTTGCCTCTATGATGGCAGTTTTGATTTTTCTCCATTGTTCTTCCACCCCTCCTTTTTGGTCATTTGCTAGTGCATTTTTCAGGTATTCACCCATTTTGCCAAAGTCAGCTCTTCTAAAGTCCAGTATCCTTGTTTTTGTATGGCTTATCTCCATGGTTGTGCTAATTGTGAAGCACACTGTGCAGTGGTCGCTTGTTCCCAGATGTCTACTGACTTCTAAATTTGTGATCCTCTCTCCATTTGAGAGTACCAGGTCTAGTATTGCTCCCTCCCGAGTGGGTTCCAGCACTAGCTGTCTAAGGTCTGCCCCTGCAGGGCATCGAATGACCCTGCTCTTGGATGTGGCTGCAGTACCTGTTATCCAGTTAACATCTGGCATATTCAGGTCCCCATCAGCAGTATCTCCCCTTTTTCAGCCATTTTGAGAATGTCCTCTATCATTTTGTTGTCCATTTCCTCCCCTTGAGACGGGGGTCTGTATACAACCCCTGTGCGGATTATGATGCCATTCCCTGTCTCCAAGGTGACCCAGAGTGCCTCTTGTCCTCCCCTTTACTTTTAGTTTCTGTAGCTTTGATCCCTTCCCTTATGTATAGAGCTACTCCACCTCCTCTTTACCTTCCCTGTCCCTTCTGTAGATTGTGTACCCTGGTATGTTGACATCCCAGTCATGGTTCTCGGTGTACCATGTTTCCGTGACTGCCACAATATCCAGCTGTTCATCTTCCATCAGGGCTACTAGCTCAGGAAGCTTGTTTCCCAGACTACGAGCATTGGTACTCATTGCCCTCCATTTAATGTTGGCTTTATCCTTTTTTCCCCCATCCCTGCTCTTACTGTCCTTGTCTATATATAAAGAGATGGTCAATACTAGAACAGGTACGGTAGGGGTGTGAAAAAAGGCATACTGCCAGACCATGCAGTACAATCCCCACCAAGCTGGGAAGCTTAGGAGTGTATCCAACAGTGGCAAATGATAATAAATTGGTTAGGGGACAGGCGACAGTGGGTGGTGGTAAACAGAGTTCACTCCATGGAAGGGAGGGTGACCAGAGGGATACCACAGGGATCAGTGCTAGGATTGCTCCTCTATAATGTCTTTGTAAGTGACATTGCAGAGAAGCAAGAAGGGAAGGCCTGCCTCTTTGCGCATGATACCAAAATCTGCAATAGGGTGGTCAGTGTGTGTGTGTGAGTGAGTGAGTAAGAAGGATGAGCAGAGACCTGAGAGAGTGGTCAAGGTTAAGGCAGCTGGGTTTCAATGCAAAAAAGTGCAAATAATGCACTTTAGGCACAGAAATCCAGGGGCAGAGTACAAAGTGGGTGGAGTGGTACTGACACCCACCAAGCAGGAAAGGGACCTGGGGGTATTTACAGTATAACTGATGACCTAAAAGTGACCAGGCAGTGCAAAAAGGCAGTTGGGAGGTCGGGTGGGATGCTGGGGTGCACAGGGCTGAGTATCACCAGCAGAAAGTGGGGAGGTGGTGTTGCCTCTGTATAGATCACTGCTAAGATGCCGCTTAGAGTACTGTGTCCAGTTCTGGAGATCACATCTCTGGAAGGTCACAGATAGAGTGGAGGCGGTCCAGAGGAGGGCAACTAAAATGGTGCAGTGTCTGCATCAAAAGCGCTATGAGGAAAGACTAAAGGACCTCAATATGTACACCATGAAATAGAGGAGGGATACGACAGAGACCTTTAAATACCTCATGGGAGTAAATAAGGTACAGGAGGGAAGTATTTTTAAGAAAAGAAAGGTCTTCAAGAACAAGGAGACATACAACGAAGCCGGAGGGAGGTATGTTCAGGATAGATGTCAGAAAGTACCTCTTCACAGAAAGTGTGGTGGACTCCTGGAACAGCCTTACAGCAGTGGTGGTAGGGGGCCAAAACAGTGGTGGGGTTCAAGAAGGCAAGGGAATCTTTAGTGGAAAGAAAGGGGGTGACAGAAAAAGAGCGGAAGATCAAGTAGGGTCTACGGTGATACTGTAGGTATGGAAAAATTAACAGCAGCAGTCGAGGAGATATCACACCTTATCTTTGCAATCTGGACCGCAAAGAAATAAGAAAACTGTTTGCATCTCTCCACAGAACGTGGCTCTGACAAAGAACCAAGACAGACTGGATTTCAGAATTTATCAACCAGTCTGGAGAGAGCTGCAGATCTGTTCTTCCTGACTGCAATGATGGAGAACTAAAAGGTTTTACTCATGCCAGTCATTGCCTCCTAATACTGACAGTGTGAAATCAGACCATGTTTGTCAGAGAGCAGGCCGAATCTCCTTCAACGCCTCTCAAGCCTCCACCTTCATCTTTTCATTTTCCTCAACTCGGCAAACCAAAGAGAACTGCAACATTCAAGATGTGGATGGAGGTGGACTGGTGCCACGAAGTCAGCAGCAGCAAGGATGGCTACATTATAAGTCTCAACTGCTGCACTGCTATGGAGGAGGCAGCCAATATCCCTGAAATGTCCACGTAAGCCCCATAAATATTGGGTACAACGCTCCTCCAACTAAGACACTGGATCATTTCAGCAGAAGGGGGAGTAATAACACAGAAACACAGAAACTGTCGTCAGACAAGGACCACTAGGCCCATCCAGTCTGCCCGTAGGCCCTATACATGTATGCATCCACTCACCCTAAGTGGCAAATGGCTTTTCATCACTCCCTTCCTGCCCAGGTTCCTCTGTGCTTGTCCCAGGCATGTTTAAACCCCTTCACTGTGCTTGCCCCTACCACCTCTTGTGGCAGACTATTCCAAGCGTTCACCACCCTCTCTATGTAGAAAAACTTCCTCATGTTACCTCTTAATCTCCCCCCTCCAATTTCATATCATGCCCCCTCATTCTGGTATCTTTTATACATTGGAAAAGATCACCCACCTGCACGTTGTTTATGCCATTGAGGTACTTAAAAGTTTCTAGCATGTCTCCTCTTTCTCTCCTCTCCTCCAATGAGTACATATTGAGGTCTCTTAGTCTCTCCTCATATGTTTCGTGCACCATCTTTGTCACCCTTCTCTGGACAGCCTCCACCTTGTTTATGTCCTTATGTATGTGCGGTCTCCAGTACTGCACACAGTACTCCCAGGTGAGACCTTACCAGTGTTTTATACAATGGCATCACCACTTCCCATCTCCTACTAGTAATACCTCTGTCTATGCACCCCAGCATGCCACTGGCCCTCCCTGCAGCCTTTGCACACTGCTTTGATACCTTAAGGTCACCAGATATGATAACCCCTAGGTCCCTCTTCTCTTTGGTGACCATCAGTACCTCCCCCCTATCCTGTAGCTCTCCACAGGGTTCCCCCTACCTAGGTGAATTATCTTGCACTTTTTTTGCACTGAACCTCTTTTGCCACACCTCCGACCATCTTTCAAACTTCTTCAGGTCCCTCTTCATTTTCTGCACCCCTTCTGGAGTATCCACGCTGTTGCAGATCTTTGGTGTCAACTGCAAATAGGCAGACCTTTCCTTCAGCCCCTATGCAATGTCACTAATGAAGACACTGAACAGGACTGGTCCCAGTACTGATCCTTGTAGCACTCCGCTGGTCACCCCTCTCTCCCCAGATTGGATCTCATTTACCACCATCCTCTCTCTGCCTTCTGTCAATCAGACAGTTTCTAACCCACTGTATCACCTTATGCCCCATGTCCAGACTACTCATCTTGTTAACCAGCCTTCTGTGTGGGACAGTATCAAAGGCTTTGCTGAAACCCAGGTAGGTGACATCTATGGCTCCTCCCTGAATCACTTCCCTAGTCACCCAATCAAAAACATCTATCAGATTCATTTGACAAGACTTTCCTGATGTGAATCTGTGCTGCCTCAGATCCTGGGCACCAATGGATTCCAGATGTGCCACTATCCTTACTTTCAGCAGTGTCTCCATGATCTTCCCCACCACAGAGGTGAGGCTGATTGGTCTGTAGTTCCCCGCTTGCACCCTACTGCCACTTCTGTGCAGTGGGACTACATGCACCCTCCTCCAGTCCTCTGGAACCCCACCTGTGTTGAGTGACTCTGTGAACAGGGTGGTTAGAAATGCTGCTAGTTCCCTCCGCAGCTCCCTTAATATCCTCGTGTGTATGTCATCTGGCCCCATGGCTTTATCTACCTTCAGCTTTGCGAGTTCCTCCCTAACTCTCTCCACTGTGAATGGACTGGTGTCCACCCCCCGACTTCCTCTGCTCCCCAACTGTGGTCATTGACCCTCTCCCTCCTCAGTGAATACTGAACAGAAGTATTTGTTCAGTATTTCTGCCTTGTCAAAATCCCACTCCTTGCACTTTCCCTCGTCCTCTTTGAGCCTCACAATCCCCCCACCCCGTTTTTCTTCTATCACTGATGTACCTATAGAATGTCTTGTCCCCTTTTTTCACAGTCCGTGCCAAACCCTCCTCTGTCTGTGCCTTGGCTTTCCTAACAGCCTTCCCTGCCTCTCTTAGACACTCAAGATACATCACCCTGTTCTCCTCTCTTTGGGTCCCCTTATACATCCTGAAACTTGCTCTTTTTGCCCTTACTTTGTCTCCCACCTCTTTAGAGAACCATAGTGGTTTCTTTCTTCTTTTCCCTTTGGCTACTATCCTAATGTATTGGTTTGTTACCTCCATAATGGCTCCTTTTAGTCTCCCCTACTGTTCCTCTACCCCGTCCATTACCTCTACTTTCTCCAGGGCTGCTCTTAAACATCCACCCATTTCATTGAAATCCACCCTCCTGAAATCTACTACTTTTGCCCTTGTGCAGCTTAATTGAGTCCCTGTCTCCATGTCAAACCACACCATGTGGTGGTTGCTGGATCCCAGCTGCCCTTCTACCTGATTTTTTCGACTCTGTTCCCATTGGTTCATACCAGGTCTAGAATCAATTTGTCCCTGGTGGGTTCATGCACCAGCTGTCTGAGTCCAATCCCCTGCAGGGATTCCAGGATGACCATACTTCTGGCTGAAGAAGCTGCCTGGGTGATCCAATCCACATCTGGCATATTGAAATCTCCCATCAAGAGGATTCCACCTTTAGCTGCCATGTCGTGAATTTCCTCCACTAGTACCAGGTCCACTTCCTCCCTTTGTGCCGGAGGTCTGTAGATCACACCTGTACATACTGCTATGCTATTTCCTGGTTCAAGGGTGACCCACACTGCCTCGACCTCCCCCTGCCTTACCTGTATTTCTGTAGTCTTTATGCCTTCTCTGACGTACATGGCCACCCACCCTCCCTTTTTACCTTCCCAGTCCATTCTAAACAATTTATAGCCTGGTATATTGACATCGCAGCTGTGATTACCAGAATACCATGTTTCTGTTATTGCTGCTATGTCAAGGTCTGCATCCGTCATCAAGGCTTCCAGGTCTGGAATCTTATTTCCCAGACTGCGGGCATTTGTGAACATGACCTTCCATGTTTTACTCCCTGCCCTCCCTCTGTAACTGTTTTCTCTACTTTGCCTCTTCGCCCCGCCCAGGTATTCATGCTCATGTGCTCTTGCCCCCCCCCCATGCCCCCTATAAACGTTTCCCTGCCTGCCCCTCACTGCTCGCTTCAGTTGTTCCTACTGTCAACTTGTACTTTTACATGTTCTCGCGGGGGAGGGGGGTTCCTAAGCCACCTGTCTCTCCTGGCTTTCCCTTCTTGGCCAGTTTAGATGCTCTCTGCTGAAGCATTCCAACTTCTCACTAAGGACTGAGGTCCCCTTTCCGGACAGATGCAGGCCAGCCTCCTGATACAAGCTCGCATCTGCCCAGGTTGGGCCCCAGTCCCCTATGAAGCCAAATCCTTCACTTCCACACCAATCCATCAACCAGGAGATGAAGGTTCTGATGTGCAGTGCCCTGGTCTCCCCCATGCCTTGGACAGTCAGCACCTCCAAGAATGAGACAGAATGTGCTACCTGTTTCAGGTCCCCTCCCAGCTTCCTGAAATCTTCCTGGACTCTGGCTAACTCTACCCTTCTCCTTGCCAGGTCACTGGTCCCCTTGTGGACAATGACATCCAGTTCCTCCCTCCTGGCTATCGTCTTAGCGATCCTATGGATTCATTTCCCATCCCTCCATGCAGCACTTCCTGAGAAGCACTTGACCTCCCTCTCCCCCCTGCTAGGTGTCCCTAATTTCACACCCCATAAAACAGAGTCCCCCACTAGGAGAAACTTCCCCCTCCTCCGGGGTCCCCTGCCCCCCTTCCCTGGGATTCCAGCTTGGAGGTTCCGATCATCCTCCCTGGTCCCAGCTGTGGGTGCCTATGTATGGCATTCCCATTCCTCCAAAACAGTACAGGAGTCATTAAGCTGGATCAGTTGGGGGATGTGCCTCTGACCCCTCCCCAGTCTCCCTGAGCCCACTGTGATCCAGTCACCTTTCTTCCTGGGCAACCTTTGAGGTTAATGTTGTGGACCCGGTGGTCCCTGGGTGGGGGTGGATGCCACCTGGAACCTGGCCACCTCTGCACGGAGACAGACAACCTCCTCCCTCAGCCCAGAGAGATGACTTCAGATAGGGCAGCATCGCAGCCTCCAAAGCATCTCCCTGAAGACTGCTGATCCACAGCCACTGCACTGCACCACTCCTGTCATATCTGATGTGACCTGGCCTGCAATATAATCTAGGTACACCCTCTAGATGAACCCCTATGCTCCTTCTGTCCTCGGTGTGGAACTTCCTGTGTGGTGTAGGAAAGTGTAATACTATGGGCCCTATAAAAGGAGGAGTAGCTAAGGATGGGAGGGTTGAGGGTGGTGGGTGGTATTACCCCCTTGCTGAGTCCAGAAATAATCAGCTGAGGACCCCTTTACCCTATGTTCACAGAGGACAAGCCCTAATAATCAAAAAAAAAAAAAAGAAAAGAAAATAACCTCACACATCATCTCAAATCGAAAGAAAAAATGGTTAGACCAGACTACTGGTTCAGCAGATATTTTAGAAATCCTCAGGCCACAAGTAAAAACAAATCAAGAGTTTGTCCAGCCACATGTGTTGGGTATCCTTACATTTTGATGGAAATCCATCAATTCCATCAAACGGAGAAAATCTCTTGCAAAGGCAGACAAGGAGGAGTCCACCCAGTCATTGAAGTCCCCCAGGATAAGACGACTTGAAGACTCACAAACTAGGGACAACATCAACTCAAAGAAGTTCCTCAGAAAATCACCATTCACTCCTCTGGTGGGTGGTAAACCAACATAAATCTACAATCCACAACCCCGAAGAGGTGAAAGCCACCATTTCAAACAAGTCATATGACTCCATAGAGCACACACATTTCGAACATAGTCCCAAGATGGCAGGCACTTCACCCCCACCCCCCATCCAATGCCATGGCAATGAATGATAAAGCAACCTGGTGGAACCAGCCCTGATGAAACAGGACCAGAATTATCTTTCAGTCAGGTCTCTGTTATAAAATACCAGGTCAGACTCCTTTAAATCAAATAAATGATTTAAAATCATGGTTTATTAACTACTGACTTAGCATTTAATAACATTGCCCTTGCAGGGACAAGTTGGTCAACTCGCACCCCCCCACCACAGTCGGAATACAAATGGAGAAGGGGATCTCACTTTACAAGTCTGACTACAGAGAGGTGGCTCACACCCTACCAGGCTCCTTTTCTCCAGCATCAGTCAGGGATTGCGAGGGGGAAACTCTGCCATTTCCATCACCCTCCCCACTTCTGATCGCCTCCTACAGCTGCCTGCTCCATTTTCCAGCATTGGGAAAAGCACACAGAGAGCTGTTCCTCCTCCTTCCTGCAACTCCAACAATCTGTGACCATCAGGACATGGGTGAGGCTTGGGAAAAGCCTGCTGAAAATGAAGCCCTGAATTAAGCTGAAACAAAGACTCTGGCACTCTCACTACAATGCTCCCATCCTTCAGCTTCAGCCAGGTATCGCGAAGGTGAACTCTGCCATGTCCCAAACCCTTAGATTGCCTCCTATATCTGTCTGCTCCATTTTCCAGCATCGAGAAAGGCACACAAAAAGTCACGTCTCCCTCCTCCTTCCTCCTGCAACTCCAATCGGCAGCGACCATCGTGATATGGATGGGGCTTGGGAAAAGCCTGCTGAAAATGAGGCCCTGAATTAAGCTGAAACAAAGACTTGGGCATTCACTCTACAAGGCTCCCTTTCTCCAGTTTCAGCCGGGGCTCGCAATGTGAACTCTGCCATTCATCTCCCCTTACTTCTTGCCGATTGCCTCCTACAGCTGTCATCTCTATTTTTCAGCACTGGGAAAGGCACACAAAATGCCACACCTCCCTCTTGCTGCAGCTCCAATTAGCTGCAACCATCAGCACATGGGCAGAGCTCAGAAGAAGGCTGCTGAAAATGAATTAAGCTGAAATAAAGACATGGGCACTCACCATATAAGACTCCCTTTCTCCAGTTTTAGTCAGGGGTTGCAAGAATGAACTCTGCCATGTCCCTCCCCCTTCGATTGCCTCCTATAGCTGCCTGCTCCATTTTCCAGCATCGAGAAAGGCACACAGAAAGTCACGTCTCCCTCCTCCTCCTGCAACTCCAATCAGCAGCGACCATCAGGACATGGGCGGGGCTTGGGAAAAGTCCTACTCCTCTGTTAACAGCCTAGGACCCTAGCTGTCTAGAGCACTGTGCAGTGCAAAGGGTGTCACACCGTGGGTGTCAGCTGTGGAGTCAGCTGCCAGCCAGTCACACTGCCCAACAGTGTGCACCCTTTGCTTAGTACCTGAAATAGCTGCAACTATACAAATGCTCTTGGACTCTTATACCTCCACAAGTTGCTAAATCATTACCATTACTGAACTTGGTACATTAATACCTGCCTGTTTACTCTTGCACTGCTAACTGTCCCTTGCTGTTGCTTACCCCTGGGTCTGTTTGCTCTTGTTAGCGAGCACTGATGGCATTTGTTATCTAATGAAGCAACTTATAGAAGCACTAGGGCTTACTTGTTAGCTTAATACCAGCATATGAACAGTTTACTCAGTTGCTGTCTTCAGTTATCTTGCTGCCTGCTACTTCTTTGCACTGCAACTCCCTCCCTATCTGGGGGGTCTGTTAACATGCTAAGAGGCTACTGGTACCTGTAACTAGTTTTCTGGTTATAATCTTATTTGATTGCTGTCTTGTACATAATTTTGCTGCCTACAAATCTGTTACACGGCAACTTCCTATCTAGCATCAAACAATCTAAAAAAAACACACACACACACATATATATATATATATATATAAAGCACGATAGTGCCAGTACAGTTAGGGTTGCATGGCCACTTCTATGTTAAACCTCAAATTTTGCACTTTAATAACTCTGCCACTATACAGCGGATTTGCCTGAAATTTAGCAAGTGTGGTCTGGTACAATTGCTCTCTGGATCTGCCAAGATTTGTTACGGTTGGATATGCGGCTGCGGAACGGCAGAGCAGCCAAAAATGAAAAAAAAAAACACGGGGTTTTTGCGCGTTTCTTTGCTCGTGGGTACAGCCCACACAATTTGTCAGATTGGTCTGAAATCTTCAAAGAAAATGCAGTCTGAGTCACTGATGTGCATTTCGAAGATTTGGTGAAAAAATATTAAACCACTCAAAAGTTATTCAAAAAACAAGTTTCCCATTATAGTCAATCGGAAAAAAATATATGTGTCTCTCGAAAGCTGCCGCCATTACATTTTACTGTCACAAATGGCTCTTTTACTTTCATGCAGCGCCATCTTGTTTTCAGTTGGTGGGAGAGAGAAAAGTGCCTGGCGTTTAAATGTGGGATCCCTTAGGTAAACACTGACTGTTGTGCTTAACTAGTCGGGTCCTGAGGATCACAGCCATATCTTTTTTGGGGAGAAATCTCCCAGAAATGCCTTTTTAAAAATCGGAGCATGACAGGAGGCCGCTGTGGTTCGGCAAAGTTGTTTTTCAGTAGAGGAGATTGTTCCCGGTCAGGTAGAGCTGTGAAAGACACTATGGAGTTGAAGATGTAGGTGAGAAGGGATGACTGCACCATTTTGGGATTGGATAAAACCATTTTTGAATGGGGATTTATTACTTTTTGGTAAAAAGAAAAGAAATCTCTAGTGAAAGAAGACCTCTCACCTCTCAGTGTGAATGCCGGTTTCACACTGAGGAGGTCGGGACTTGCAGCCAGCTCATGGGCATGGCTGGAAATGTGTTGAGGGGTGTGTCAATGCAGTTTGTGCCCATGTGTGGTAAACTACAGATCATGCCTTTCAGTGACCTACTGTGTGGATAAATGACCTGCAGTGAAGATAAACGTGATATCCTCATTGTAGGTCTGAGCACCCTGAGAATATGGAAGGTATTTGGCATTTTTAATCCTCACCCCCACTGCATATAGAACACTCTGGATCTAATGCTAATGGGGAGGCTATGAGGGAGCTAATGGTGGAGGACCCGCTAGCTGGGAGTAATCATCAATCGGTGTGGTTCACGCTCAGCATGGGCAGGGAGACTGTAGGTACAGAAACCAGGGTGGTTGACTTCAGGCGGGCAGACTTTAACAAGACGAGGGAAATTCTGGGAAGACACCTGGAAGGAATTAGGCCTGATCTGGATGCAAATCAGAAGTGGGATAGTATCAAACTTGGGCTGATTGAGGCTACTGGGTCATGTAGCAAGATGCTGAGCAAGAAGAGTAAGGCTAAGAATCCAAGCTGGCTGAACAAGGAGGTTTTGGAAGGAGTAAGGGCAAAAAACAGCATTTCAGAGGTTCAATAAGTCTGAGAGTGGGGAGGACAGGGAACTATATGTGAAGAAATTCAAGGAGGTAACCAGAGTGGTCAGGGCAGCCAAGGCTTCCAAGGAGCTGAGGCTGGCACAGGGCATCAGGGAAGGAGAGAAAGACTTTCTCAGATACATAAGGTAGAGAAGGAGCTGCAGGGACCAGATAGTGAGGATTAGGAAGGACAGGGGGTGGGTGGAGAAGGGAGCAGAACACACAGAAGCCGTAAATGAGTACTTCAGTTCTGTGTTCATGAAGGAAAAGGGTAGACAGCTACCTCAGGGAATGGGGGGATGGGCAAGGGGGGGGAAGAGGTGATGGATGGGGTAATTACAGAGGTCAGGGTTGCTAGAGGGTCTGAAGGCACTAAGGGTGGATAAGGCACTAGGTCTGGGTGGCATTCTCCCCAGGGTGCTGAAAGAACTGGCAGAGCTTCTGGCAGACCTGTTAGCGTCAGTGGCTTAGTAGGTAGCACACTCGCCTCTGAGGCCGGGAGATCAGAGGCCTGTGGGTTCAGTTCCCACATCTGAAACTTGGGTTAATATCCCAGTACTGACACTGTAGCGCAGCATGAGAGGGGTGCTGCACTTCTGAGGTGCCGTCTTTCGGATGAGACGTTAAACCGAGGTCCCATCTGCCTGGACAGGTGGTAGTTCAGGTGAATGTTAAAGATCCCATGGCACTTATCGAAAAGAGTAGGGGAATTTTTTATTTAAAATCATAACAAATCAAAAACAAGTCATATACAAGTCAATAGTACATCATATTCCATACAATGACCTCAAACATAAGAAAAAATAATCAAAACTACCCCCTTCCCTACTGAAAAAGTAGGGGAATTTTTTTTCCCCCCTTACCCCTTTTTCCAAACAAAATCGCAACAAAGTATATCCAAGACAATGTATCTTTATGCAAAACCAAAAGGAAAGAACAGGAAAACAAATACATATCAGAAATACAAATTCATACAATAATCCAAAAAAAGAGCATCTTTATATATTTTTTTTCCTCTCTCTTTCTCCCTATTCAGATGTCCTTTCCCTGATCCTAGTTCCATAAAAAAATCAAAATACGCCCATTCTGATCCCCAATTTATCATCTGGGGACATTTTAATTCATTATCTTTCCAGTTCCTAACTTTCCTCATAATAACAAAATATAATTCCCATGCTGAAATTTCTTGTTGCTGTAAAACCAAACGACATCTACAAATCCAGATCCAATAAACAAAATGAGCACACAAAATTCTAAACATTCCAATACGTATCTGAGTAAACTGTGAATCTGAATCCTAAAATAATAAGGTCAAGATGGAGGTATTAAACCTCAATCTTCCACCTATTCTTAACTATATCCCAGAATGTCATAATATATGGGCATGAATAATATAAATGTTCAATCGTTTCAATTATTTCCTCGCAACCCTTTCTCGGACAATACCTTTCATGTATTGCTTTAAGTTTCTGGTTTCTTCACGTTAATCTTCTGTGCAGCCCTAACCAGACTGTATCCCATATATGCTCAGGGATTCATGGATCTAAAACATAATTCAATATCAATTCTCGCTGAGAACAAGTACATTTTGAAAACGGATGCTCTTGAAATTGAACCACCAACAGTTCGACATAAAAACGCTTTCTAGTAAAGGATTGAACCATAGTGAAAGGTATGTCCCATTTAATTACCCAATCAAAAACCTCCTCCCAGCGTTTAGCCAAACGAGGCTTTCTTTTATTTTTATGAAAAAAAATGCCCTTTTCCCACTCCAATAGGATCCCTTTCAGCACCAAAATAACCCCTCTGCACCATATTTGTTTAGAGCCTTTAAGTAATGGAACAATATTAGCGTATAAAAATATGGAAAAAAAAACAAAATTGGGTTCAGCATATTAATACCCCCGTCTTTAATTTGTTTGTATAGTACGTTCCTTTTAATAGGGTTCGCTATCCCCAGAAACACGTAAAAATAATCTGGATAGTGAGACTTCAATTTTTTTGGTACCATAAAACAGCACTAATGTAAATAAAATTGGAGCTAAAAGGATTTAATCAAAAAACCTGTTTCTTCTTCCCAACCTTCCAATGATTCCACCTACTCACCATCTCATTTCCCACTGATATCAATCTAGTCCAGTTATAAACTGCCATGTCTTTCCACCAAATACACACCTAAAATTTTGCATGGAGCAGAGGCCACCTCACTATCCCCAATCATCCTAAAATCTTCTTGGAAACCTCAAGAATCAATGCATTTTGTTTTCGTCCTATTTAACGTAGCCCCTGAAGCTTGTCCTAGTACCTGAATCAAATTTAAAGCTATAGTTACTGAGTAGGCATCCCGGAGCAACAAACACATATCATCTGCATAAGCGAGCACTTTACAACCCGACGGAAACCCACCAGATAAACCTAAGATATTAGGCGAGTGTTGTATCAATCTCATAATAGGGTCAAGAAAAAACACATACAGGAGGGGACTCAAAGGACAACCTTGCGTACCCCTCTTAGCACCGGAATCTTTGGACCCATATTACTGTTCTCAAAAGGAATTACATAAGCAAGACTATAACATATTTTTAACCAATCTACAAATACTGTCGGTATCCCATAGGCTAATAAACATTCCCACAAAAAGGAGTGTGACACCTTGTCAAATGCCTTAGCCTGATCCAGACTAACCAAAAACCCAGAAGTTTCATCCATACTAGTCTTCCCGTCCCCTTCTGCTGTTTCTCGGAGTAACAGCAAGGCATCCGTAATATTCTGACCAGGGACTGAACAAAATTGAGTAGGGCTAATAAGGACATTCATAACCTGAGCTAATCGATTTCCCAATAATTTAGCAAAAATTTTGTAATCAGTGTTTAATAAAGTAAGTGGTCTCCAGTTCCCTAAATCCATAGAATCTCCCGATTTAAACAGAAAAAACAATAATCCTTTAAACATTTCATTCGGTAAATAACATTCTTCCTGAAAAAATTGAAAGACCTCTAACATTTCCACTGGAATAACGTCCCATAAAATTTGATACAATTCAGAGCGTAATCCATCTGAACCAGGCGAAATACTCTTACGAAGACTCTTAACAACCTTCTCCATTTCTAAAGAAGAAAAGGGGGATATCAAATCATCACATTGTTTATCATTAAGGCGGGGTAAAGCTGCCGCCTGTAGAATCTGAGAGGTATAGTCAGAAGGATCAACTGGGGATCCAAACATTCCATTAACATAATGTACTATCGTATCCATAGTGGAACCATTATCCAAAGCCAAAGTGCCCATTGTAGATTTCAAACCATTAATCAACTTCCGCTCCCTACGTTGCTGACAGGAAACAAAAGGGTTAACACCTTCCGCCTTTCCTTGTGTACCAAACCTTTGCTCCTGCTGGAGAGAGCATAACCGATCATACTGATACAATCTCATCTGGCTCGTAATACTAGCAATCTCCATGCTAAAGTCTATCTTCTCTACACATTGCCTAGATAATAACTCACTCAAAGAGCATCTTAAAGCTAAATATTCCTTATATTTAGACATAGCTTGAAACTTCCCTTGGCTCTTGAAAAATGCAACTATAAGAACCTTCAAATCCTCCCACCAAGATCCCACACTGTCATATAAAAACATTGTGGAAATTTTATCAACGATAAATTCCTTAAAGTTTGACAAAATCTCAGCATCTTCTAAGAGGGAGACATTCAATCGCCAAAATCCAGGGCCTGGTTCTCTGGGAGGTGGGATTTCAATGGTAACACCAATCAACATATGGTCAGAAGATTCCATAGGCATAATCGAAATGTCTGAAACATCTAATGATTGCTTTAAAAATAAAAATCAATCCTAGAAGAAAGAGACCCTTTAAAAGGTAGCTTTGGCTTTACCAAGCTTATGTTCCTGAAATCTTTAACCCAGCTTGGAAATCAAAGTCTTCAAAAAGTCTTATCACAATATTGTTTACTCATAGGTTCCTTAACCTGAACATTGACATTGAAGTCACCTCCCCAAAAAAATCTGTCTGCTAGTAAATAAATACGGCTGAATTTTGGTAAATAACTCAATCCTTAAGGCCTTAGTTTGTGGGCCATAAACTGTAATTAATCTACATGATAACCCATTGATAATAATATCCAACAAAAGTGCTCTACCAGGCTCAATATCTACTAAACGTAAAACCTGAACATTAGGGGCATGAAAACAAATACCCACTCCACAACAGTGGACCTATCGACCAAAAGGAAGAACCCCACCACCAATCTGTGGAAGCCTGTGAAATTTCCTTCAAAGTATGAAGTCCCGTGTCTTGTAACATAAAGATATCAAATTTCAACTGACTCAAGCAACCAAAGGTCAATTTACGTTTATAATGTGACTTAATACTATTGGCATTCAAGCATGCCACCCGTAAATTTAAAAAATCAAGGGGGTTTATTCACCACTTTCATGCTAGACCTAGTAACCCTTTACGTACTAATGTATTTTGAAAGGACTGTAATGCTAAATCAGAAATTTCATTATTTGTACCCTTTATCACACTTTCTAAAGGAACATCCTTATCCACTTGCTCCCCATGTAGCTAACGTCGAAAATCTATTCTGAAAGGGGTAGTGGAGACACTGGGAGTGGGGTGATTCTGAGATCTCCGCCTCCACACAACCTATGGGTGTAAGAGGATCTTGTGAGGCCACATCTTGCATGGTGAAATTGTCCGAAAGGTCTTGAAAGGGAATGGGTAGCGAAGTCAAAACTTGCTTTAGAGAACCCTGAGGGGTCGTAAAGGGCGTATCTACCTGCACCAAATCTGTTGGCCCACCATCAGGTTTTAAAGAAATAGGGTGAACTTCTGAGGCAAGGATAACCTTATGCTGAAACCCCACGCTACTTCTAGAAGAGGAGGCACCAATACCGCCCCTACCTCTCTGCCGAGGTGTGGGGGGGTGTATCCTACTCTGACCCACATCATCTACCCGTGGCTCCTGAGCCCGAGAGAGAAGTAACTCACGGTCAGAAACAGTCTCTACATTGTGGGCTGCCCAAGGACAGTCCTGAAAAGCATGGCCTCATCCCCACACAGATTACACATGGGAGGGGCTGAACACTGGGCAGCCGAGTGTCCTAATAAACCACACTGAAAACATTTAATCTCAACACAATCATTACTTAAATGAGTTAAGTCACCACATTTATAACAACTTTTCGGCTGACCTGCGTAGAACAAAATACCCCTATCACGCCCCCCCAAAAAAGGAACTCGGTAGATGTTGAATCCCTCTATCTGTTTGTGGTAGTTGAACTCGAAAGTTCCAACCACCAGTCCAAAAACCATTTAAATCCATAATAGGTTTGGGATGTTCAAAAATAGTGCATTTTTTTTCTAACCAAAATCTAATATCGGTAACATCAACCCCTTCATTCCGAAATAACACTGTTATTGTTTTAATTGTGAGCTTAGTGATAGGAATAGCCACAAAGTCTAACCAGTCACTCGAATCTTGTTGTTCATAATATAATCTCCAAAACTTGTCCAGCAGAGCCATAGAACAAAAGCTAATGTCATAGTTTCGGTCCCCTGAGGCATGAATAAACGCATAAACCTCCATAGGGGTAAAACCCATCCTTTCCTTAATCAGGGTTTTCCCTACCCAAACTCTGTCAGGGACAAGTGGAGCCGATCCCACATATCTAAGATGGACCAAAAATTTCCGGCGCACTGCTACCTCCTGTTTCCTAAACAGTCCAGCAAAAGTCTTCTCATTGTCTCTGTTACCTAAAGTAGCTAATGGAGTAACAACCTTATCAGCCACCTTACCCTGAACTGGCAGTGTTGTTAAAGTGTCCTCCTTATCTTGAAACCTTCCTACCATCTTGGGGAAAATGCCACAATCGCCCGACTGAGAAACAGCTGGAAGAGAATCAGACGCCACCGGAGCAACCGCGTCCGGTGCAACCTTCCGAATCGGAACTTCCGTATTACCATGCTTGGAAGCAGTAGAATGTGGCACAGACATTGATTGCAGCTCCAGTCCACAGCCAAAATGTGTTCCGGTGCTGTTTATTGAACCAGGAAGAGGGACCAATGGATCAGGAACCCACAGACTACCATCGAAAAACCAGCCAGCCCACTGTAACGCCGACTCCGTAGTCTATTCGGCTTGAGATGCCTGCAAATCAAGGTCAGTTCGTAAACCCGCACTCTCGTCTTCCATAGCTTCTTCTGTAACCTTCTCTGTAACTAAAGGGATGCACTTACCAGTACTCGATGAGGGACTTGTCGCTGGTCGTCTCCGTTTCCTTCTCTCTTCCTCTAGTTTGGATTTACTGAGTTCATAATCCAATTTCGCATCAGAAATGAGAGCTAGCAAATGAGATTTTTTCCTTCTAGTTCCGTCTTGCAATTTTATTTCTTCCAGGCTCATATCACCAGCTATTTCTTATGGACAAAGTGTTGCCAAACAGGTGTCAGAAACAACTTCAGTAGTTAAAATTTGTGCAGAAAACTGCCAACAGCAGACTGCTGATCTCCTTCCATTAGAGCTCCGTGAGCCTGACTTGTCCCCTCCATGGTCTGGGACAGACTGAACAGCTCGTCTCACGCCAACAGCGCAGCAGCGCTCTCTGCCTCCGCAGAGTAGGGGAATTTCCCCGGTGTCATGGCCAAATTTCCCTCATTCACTCAAAATACCACCAACAGCTTAATCTGGTTCAAGGTCAGTTGGCATTTATCTGTATCCCCCTCCCCTGGGTCGTGCCTGAAAATAGGCAGGATTTGTCTAGTGCACTTACCCGGTCAACAAAAACTAAATAAATAAAAAACAATACCTCCTTGGACACAGGTTGCGTACCACAGGATTGGAGGATGGCTCACATGGTGCCCCTCCACAAGAGTGGCCCAAAGGATGAACCAGGCAATTATAGACCTGTAAGCCTTACATTCATTGTAGGAAAACTTATGAAAGCCATCCTGAAAGAGAGGCTGTTGACCTTTTTGGAGGAATATGGACTCCAGGATGGTCAGCAGCATGGATTCATCTCTGGAAGATCCTTCCAGACCTACCTAATTGAGTTCTATGACTGGGTAACGAGGGAACTGGATAAAGGCCATGCAGTGGATGTACTGTATTTAGACTTCAGCAAGGCCTAGGATTCGGTGCCTCATGAGCGACTGGGGGGTAAGTTGAAATATGTGGGGGCAGGGACAAAGATGGTAAACTGGATCATGAACTGGCTGAAGGGGAGGCAGCAACGGGTGGTGGTGGGGGGCCACTCTCATCCCCAAGGACAGCGACAAGCAGGGTGTCGTAGGGCTCAGAGCTGGGTCCGGTGTCATTTGGGTTATTCATATTTGATATCTCACATGGCGTTAGGAGCAAGATCAGTCTGTTCGCAGATGATACCAAGATTGGGGTCGGTGGTGGATGATAGAGGGGTAGCAGGGGCTACAGGAGGACCTGACCAAACTGGAGGAGTGGTCATAAAAGTGGCAATTAAGCTTCAATGTAAAGAAATGCAAGGTTATGCACTTTTTAGCAAGGAACCCAGGGAAGGGCCACCAGTCAGGAGGGGCTCAGACAGAGATCACCGAGGAGGAGAAGGACCTAGGGGTGATCATAACGGGTAACATGAACAGCTCAGCTCAGTGCAGAAAGGCGGCAGCTAAGGCCAACAAGATGCTGGGTGTATTGTGAGAGGAATCTCATCAAGAAACAGGAATGTGATCCTGCCGCTGTACAGGTCACTAGTCAGGCCACATTTGGAGTACTGCGTGCAGTACTGGTGTCCCTTTCTGAAGAAAGATATCAGATTGCTGGAGGGGGTGCAGTGCAGGGCAACTAAGATGATCCAAGGGCTGGAGGGCAAAATCTACGAGGACATGCTGACTGCGTTGAATATGTACACCCTGGAGGAGAGGTGGTATTGTGGGGATATGATTGAGACCTTCAAATATTTGAAGGGGATTAACAAAATGGGCACAGAAGGGATACTTAAGCTGAGGAGAGGAAGGGACATGAGAGGGCATGGTCTCAGGCTGGAGGGTGGGAGATATTGGAGAGAGATGAGGAGGCATTTTTTCACAGAGAGAGAGTGGTGGAGAAATTGAATACTCTACCGGAGGAGATGAGATCCTGTAGCATGATGGGCAGTTTAAAGGGCATGGGACAGGGTGCAAGGGGGGTAAAGGTGATGGGGAGAGGAGGTGGGGTAGCTAGAATATAAGGGTGCTAGCTGTGCATTCAAGCAGACTAACTTGCTAGACCATAAGGCCCGTTTCTGCTGGCAGATATATATATATATATATATATATATATATATATATATATATATACATATACATATACATATACACACACAGTATACACACACACACACACACACACACACACACACACGTGACAAAAAAAATCAGTGTAATGCATCAGTTAGGGTTATTACACAGCGACAAAAGCGAGGAAATTCAATGTTAGGGTTCCCACCCCCCTTGCACCCCGCCACCACCAATAGGCATCAGGGTGTGCAGTTGGGCTCATCGGTCCTAACTCTCACCCCATCCCATGTGCAAACAAGCTGAGGTGGTGCAGTATAGGAGAATGGGGTGAGAGTTAGGACGACGACCCCAACGCACACCTGATGCCTGTTGATGGGGCGGGGTACAGGTGGGGTGCAAGGGGGGGTGGGAACCCTAACACCGAATTTCCTCACTTTTGTCGCTGTGGATCAACCCTAACTGATGCATTAAACTGAGTTTTTGTCATGAATTTCCTTCTTGAGAATGTAGTATAAATAGTGAAGTAACAGCAACACAAATGCAAGCGCCAACGCACATGGTGACGCAAACATAAACAATAATGCAAACGGTAATATAAACACAAGCGCAAATGTTAATGAAATAAGAAACGCAAATGCAAGCATGTACGGAAACGCAAACCGTAAACGCACACGGGCATGGTAACGTAATTGGAAACATAGACAGTTATGGTAACAGCAACGATGACACCAAAGGAAACAAACGCAAATGGAAATGCACACAGTGACGCAAAAGGAACGCTAACAAAAACAGTAATGGAAACGCAAATGTTAACAGTTACACAAACGCAAGTGCAAACGAAAATGCAAAGGGTAATGCACACAGTGGCATAGACGGGAACAGTTACACAAACGGAAATGCAAATGCAAGCACATATGGAAACTCAATTGGTAACGCGCACAGTCACGGTACCGCAATAGGAAATGCAAATGCTAACAGTAACAGCAACGATGACACCAAAGTTAACACAAACGGAAGCGCGTATGCAAATGCAAATGGTAATGCACATGGTGATGCAAAACGAAACGCAAACAGTAATGGAAACGCAAATGGTAACAGTAACGCAATTGCAAGTGCAAACAAAAAGGCAAAGGGTAACGCACACAGTGGCGTTGACGGGAACACTAACAAAAACGGTTACGGAAATGCAAGTTGGAATGCTAACTGTGACAGTAATGAAAGTGCACACCCTTTTTTTCACCAACAGCTGCCCAGAGAAACACAGTGAATACAAAGAAAGTATTCACAATAATGGGCCTCGAAGCAGAATATGAGCACTTGAACTACTAAATTGCTTATATCTCAGGAACCGTACGATGTAGAAAAAAAATTAAAAATTCATATAAATTATGACTTTCCTGGCTAGTTTTGTACTTATTAAGCATTTTTCCAACGAAAAGTCCGTATCTCAAAGCGTTTCCGAGATACGGGCCCCGAAAAGTGAGCGGATGCCTCAATGTTAGTCTATGGGAAAACGTGTCAACTTCGGAGCACCGTAACTTTCCATCCGTGCAATATTTTGTCACCAAACCACCAAAAGGCACATCTGTGGGATGTTGGCTTTCTTCCCTCCAAATTTCAGCCCAAAAGACCAAACCTTTGTTTTGCAGCAGGGTGGCAAAGAATTCCTGTTATTTTGGGCATAGTGTCGCAAAATAGTGTCGCAAATCATGACACTTTTGCAAATGAAATCACGAAAGTGTTGAGGGCAACAATACTTTGCAACACTACTTTTTACAAAAATTTCAAAAACATATTTCTGGGATGTTTAACCCCCCAAAAAAGACATGGCTAGCATCCTCAGGGTCCGACTAGGTGAACACAAAAGGAATTGTGTCCCTAGAGGGTCTCAAATTTAAATGCTAAGCATTTCTGTGACCACTAACTGAAAAAAAAAATGGCTGACTCACGACACTACAGGGGTCATTTGCGACACTAAAAACTGCATTTGCAACACTGTTGAACTTTTTGTTAACCTGTCCCATTGACTATAATGGGAAATTGTTTTGTTTTTTGAATAACTTTTGAACCGTTTAATATTTTTTCAAGAAATCTTTGAAAGGCACATCGGAGACCCTGGCCGCATGTTTCCTGAAGCTTTTGGACTGGTTGCACAACCTGTAGGCACGAGCAAAGAATGTGCAAAAAGCGTCGTCGCTATGGAATGTCTCTTTATAACTCCATAAGCGTATATCTGACCGTTACGAAACTTGGCCGATCCAGAGAGCTATGGCACCGCTCTGCGCCTGCCAAATTTCAGGTAAATCCGTCTTATAGTGGCAAAGTTATTAAGGTGCAAAATTTCACATTTTAACCTTAAATGGGGTACTTAACCCTAACTATAGTGGCACTACTGTGCCACTATAATATATAAAAATATATACTGAAACTTGGCTTCTCAGCCAATGCCCTTTGGGGTAACCATTGCCTTAGTGCGTGTACATATATCTATATATATATATCATCATTATTTTACCCCCCGTTGCCTCTGGTCTGCCACCTTCTGTCCTGTCCCCCACTTCCATCACCCAACTTCCCCGGGACCTACCTTCTCGCCTGGCATCCTACGCTTGCAGGACTTATGGCAAGGTGCCCAGTCACCAGTGTGGGGCCTGCAGAGGCCTGGATGTCATCCTGCGGTCAGAGGGGTTTTTCCCTCTGTGTTTTATTGTCTCCTAAGACACACACACATGCAGTGGCATAACGGACGTAGTCTGCCTCGCGTAGACATCCTCAACTGTCCATGACTGGCTTGTCTGCTTCTGTGCCCAGACTGTGCTACCACCTGGACATCTCCAGGTGGCAGACAAGCAGCAGGTCACAACTCCCATTTCCAAAGGGTGGAGAGCCATCCTTGGGACACACAATCCTTCCTCCCCTGACAACCCCCCTCGAATGACCCGGGACCATTTCCAAACCTGGGATGCCGGTGTGGCAGGAGGTAAGATGCCGCATGCCTCAGCCCTCCATGCCACTGGGCTGGCTTAACCATCCAATTTGACTACTGTCCTGTACAGAATTTTGCTGCCCACTAATCCGTTACACTGCCACTCCCTGTCTGGGGTCTGCTAACCTGCCTAGGGGCTAGCTGTTAACTATCTTAACAAATAGCTAGTCTTCCAGTTAATTTAAATTGGATTGCTCTACTGCAGTTTTTTTTTTTTTTGTGCTGCCTAGCAAACTATTAACCTACAACTCTCCCCAGGGCCTGCTAACATGTACTAGGGATCAGACTGTTGTGATTCCAACAAGCATCCAGGTGTGTGGTTGTAGCCAGTTTTTGCTATCGGGTAAACTGTTACTATGCAACCCCCTCTTTTGAGGTCTTCAATACCTCTGGGAAACGCCTGTAGGTGGCAGCCAAATCATTCCCTTTGTCTCCCACAACAACTTCAGTCAGCAGCCAAAGACTTCCAGTTTGCCCTGGACACTTCTCAGGTCATCAGCACTATTTCTCTGTATTACCTGGCAACCAAATTAATTAGAATTGATTGCACAGCACCGTTAGAAAGGCAATTATGTGTTGAACAACTTTGCCACTGATACTTTGTGTGTATCACGTATACTTTAGGAGTTATTCGCATTTGTTTATGGTATGGTGTATGTGGCTGACATTTGTCCCTCAATCCTCACCTAAGCACCTTGAATAAAATGGGAAAAATACATGTTTTATATTAGAAAAATCGCTTTGTAGTACAAATTACTTTTGTACCCACATCTAACATATGGATGCTTAATTTGGTGTTGATATGTTACATATATACCTACCAAAAATGGTTTACGTTGCCTTTTTTAATTGTAAAAAAAAAAAAAAAAAAAAAAACACTTTTTTGCTATTTTGACCAGTAAAGAAAAAAAACGCTTATAATTAATTGCATAGCACTGTTGGAAAGGTAATGTTGTGCTGAACAACTTTGCACTTTGTGTGTAGCACTTACGGTTCATAAGGTATTTGTATTTGTTTGTAGAATGCTGATTACGGTTTGATTTTGCTTAGAAAGGCACAGGATGCAGTGTTAAGAGTATTTCTAACATGGCAAAAAGCATGAAATAATGGAACGTCATTGGACAAAACGTACCACATGATCAAAGGAGGAACGTGGATTAATCACTGCTAATGCCCACTCCAACTATTAATCATGGGGTCACCGGGTCAAGCTGTAGCACCAGTACCTATCACAGCAGAAAACGCTGTATATCCCACAATGCAGCAGACCACAGAAAACATATTGCGGCGAAGACGCAGGATCTGATTGAGCCGATACAAAACCGAACAGTTCCAGCGAACAGAAGTGAAAAAACGGAAACAACAATAACACAAGTATTGTCATATTACAAGCACATTAATGCCCTTCAGAGTCGGCTTCTACTGGGGAATTAATACATGGTAGGGTGGTTGTAGGCATTCGGCCTTGTGCCACAACCTCCCAAACCATGCATTAATTCCCCAGTAGAAGCCTCCTTCATCAGGCATTAATGCTTACATAAGACACAGGTGGTGGAACTCTCAAAAAGCTCCTGTGGAGTGAATAAGTTACTTACAGGACCAGGGTTAGTAGCCCAATGTGGAAGTGCTGTTCCCTAACCACTAAGCTCCCGATGTCAATTTACCCGTCACCCTGAATCTCCATCCCTACGTTCTGCTAGTACCCTAAAGACTGCCCCCACATTTTTGTTATTCTGTGTACTGGCACAAGATGTTGGTGATTATTGCATCCCTCACCCTACATAGAAACATAGTATTTGGTGGCAGATAAGGACCGCTTGGCCTACCCAGTCTGCCCATTTCCCTACCTAATGGATAAGCTGCAGATCCTAGTTAACCAGCAGCCTACTTCTTCCT
This sequence comes from Neoceratodus forsteri, assembly GCA_016271365.2. Lineage (NCBI taxonomy): Eukaryota > Metazoa > Chordata > Ceratodontiformes > Ceratodontidae > Neoceratodus > Neoceratodus forsteri. Next base: position 765,898,307 of record CM028135.1, read on the forward strand.
ACCCCCAACCCCTAGAATTGCCTTATGACTGTCCCATGCATGCTTGAATTCCACCACTGTTTTTGACTCCACAACCTCCTCCGGAAGGCCGTTCCATGCATCCACAACCATCTCTGTGAAAAAATACTTACTTAAATTACCTTTGAACCACCCCCCATCTTCAAATTGTGCCCCTTGTTCTTGCACACCTCTTTTTTTGAAAGATGCTACCCTCTTGGACTTTGTTGATTCCCTTGAGGTACTTGAAAGTTTCTATCATGTCCCCCCTCTCCCTCCTTTCCTCGAGGCTATACATATTAAGCTCCTTAAGTCTCTCTTCATGTGTCTTCCGGTGCAGACCCTGCACCATTTTAGTTGCCCTCCTCTAGACAGCTTCCATCATGTCTATGTCTTTGCGGAGATTGGGTCTCCAGAACTGCACGCAGTACTCCAGATGGGGTCTCACCAGCTGTCTGTACAGAGGGATAATAACTTCCTGTTTTCTACTGGTGATGCCTCTCCCTAAGCATCCCAGTATCCCCCCAGCCCTCCTTGCTGCCCTGTCACATTGCTTGCCCACCTTTAGGTCATCTGATATGACTACCCCCAGGTCCCTTTCCATTTTTGTTGTTGTTAGTATCTCACCCCCCATTGTGTACTCTTCCCCTGGGTTTTTGTTTCCCAGGTGCATTACCTTGCACTTCTTAGCACTGAATCTAAGCTGCCATACATTTGACCATTCCTCTAACCTTACCAAGTCCCTTCTCAACCTCTCCACCCTGCTCCCTCTCAGCCTACTACAGGATCCTTGTAAGTCTTACCCTAATGAACACTACTTGATCATACAACCAGGTATTCTGCCAATAAACTGGTACACACCCGAGGCACTACTGAGGCTGAAGACCTTGTAGCCATATGCCATCCCTGAAAGTCATCACTCCAATGAGAAACCTACACAGCAAGGCAGTCAACTTCTACTACTCATACTGCTTATTCTGGGAGGGGATGTGGAGGTCAACCCCTGCCCACCCCATAAACCTGTTGTTGACTCTATCACCATACCCAAGGGCCTCAAAATATTTCATACTATCATCAGAAGCCTCCTCCTCAAGCTGGACCTAGTAAAGACATGGGTCACACTAAATAACAGGGTTTTAAATAACTGATTAGCAGTTTTTTTCCTTGGGACAATACTAACAGTACAGAAAGCATTAACATAGGTTTTCTAGAAGTGCTATGTTGGTTAAACACAGTGAGGCAAGTGCCATGCATTTTCACAATGTTTTAGAACTTTTATGAGCAAAACGCTAATCAATTTTTTGAGTTAAATAAAACCCTAAATAACCCAGACTTCCTTACTCTCGCAGAAACATATCTTTCTCCCCGAATTGCCTTCTCGGTCATTGACATTCCTGGCTGCCTCTCCCACAGGCAGGATCACTCTAAGAGAGGAGGCGGAGTACTCATATACTCAGAAAATGGAAACCACCAAAAGTAGCAACTGGTGTGAGCAAGGAAATAGCAATAGCGATTTAGTGCATAAATGCACATTATAATAGGATAAGTAATAAAATAACAGAAAGTGTTCTAAGACATTGGAGTGTGATAAAAACAGAGATAGATTTGAGAGGAATTATAGGGCAGAGACCAGTTGTCTCCTATAAAAGAGGAAATAATCTTTCAGATTTACTGACTCTCAGCTTGTATGAAAAAGACAGTAAAGGGAATAGAACATGGTTATCTCCAAAACCTATGGGGTACCACAAATGTGGACATTGTAACATTTGCAGATTCAATCAGCAGGGAACAAAATTCCAACATCCTACCCTAGCCCAGAAAACAATAACTAGCCAACATTTTATTAATTGCTCAACAACACAGGTTGCTGATGTTGTTCAATGTACTTGTCCATATATTTATGCTGGATGTACAAAAAGAACATCAAGGGAACGGATGAAGGAACATCTGCATGCAATTCAAAAAGAAGTGGCTAACACCTAAATTGTTGTCCACTTTGAGAGATTTCATGAAAAAGATCTCAAGTGTTTAAAATTTATGGGGGGTTGACCATATTCCAGATAACATAAGAGTAAATAAGTTGGCACAATGTGAACAAAGATGGATTTATACAATGAAGGCTCTATACCCCACTGACTTAAATGATAATTTAGATATAATGGTATTCTTATGATCTTTCCTTCTTAAAGGGAAAAAAAAAATTGAAAACATTTGTGTCTTATTCAATTAATAAATCTCTATGTCCTATTGAATAAAGCAACAGAATGTACATCTATAATGATCACAATTACCTATACCTTTCCCTACCCATTATATGTTTTTCTCACAAGGTATAGGAAGAATCAACATTTTCAAGTAGAAGTTTAAGGGAGTATATAAAAACTAGGAATTTTCCTACTGTGTTTTAGAATAAAAGTTTTTTTTTCCTGTGGTGGGACTAGAACCCACAATCTTGAATATCTGAATATAAAAGAAATCATACTGCACTTGATTATTTTAATACAGTATAGATAGTCTGGACATCCTACCTGTGGTGGGACTAGAACCCACAAATTTGAATATTTAAATGATAAGAGAAATCATACTGCATTTGATTATTTTAACACAGGACAGATAGTCTGGACATCATGTATATTATATACTACACATTACATACAGTACCAGTATGGGAATTTTTCCTAATGTTTTGAAACAAGACCTATACCATAGAAATGTCAGGTATTCCCTGTTCTAGTACTTTTTGTTGTAGTGACATTTATCTAGTTTTAAATTCTAACTGTGAATGAATTGAAATTGATATTTATGAGAGCCTTGTTTAATGTATGGTGCCTGAACCTTATGTGCATGAGTTTATTTGCATATTTACTCATTTTATGCATGTACTGTCACTTTAATACCGATGCCTTTTTTTATTTTCTTAATATTGCACTGTCACTTTAAGCCTTTCAGAATAAAAAGAGCATGAATAGCACTCAGGCCGCAACCCCTTGAGAAAGGGTCACGAGTCAGACCCGAAGCGCCGTGGAAAAGTAGCCGTGGACTCCTTGTATTTATTCACTAAATCGTTTTTGCTGTTTCCTTACTCACACCAATTGCTACTTTTTGTGGTTTTCATGTTCGTTTTTTTGTAGCACCTGTTGTCTGGTGTGCGTTCCCAAACTTGTGCTTTTTCTGTACTCATATACTTAGCCTGCAAACACAGTTTCAGCATCTCCTTTCAAGGTACTACTCCAAATCCTCCTGAGATTATCTCGGGGGTCCTTACTAGGCCCCATTCCATTCCAACTGGCATTACAGGTGCATACTGGTCACCGAGGTCCTCTCCTGATGCAGTCACAAGCATTCTGCAGAAAGTGCTTGACCCACTGCCCAAAGGAAAGCACATCATATTTAGGGATTTTAATGACATCTGACTGGCAGGGTCTATCCTCTCCCTATCCTCCGATCTTCACTCATAAAATAAAAGTCCTGAACCTTCATCACCTGATGTCTTCTCCTACCATTTTAATGCCAGGTCTAACAACCACAGCACAACAGACTGTGCACTGTTGTCCCACCTGCAGTGAATCCTGGCTACAGACACAGCCCCAGACATATTTATTGACCACTGCATGATCTTTTGTGTGTGGAACGTTAAAACAGTAAAAGATCCTCCCAGGATTACCCTAGCCAGAATCTTCAAAAGTTTTAAGTCAAATGTTTTAATGCAGGGCCTGTCTCAGCAAACTGGGCACCCACCCTAACAGCCGTTAACCCAGATGAGGCATCAACCCTCTTTACTGCCAGTTTCTCTGCAATATGCAATAAACATGCCCTTGCTAAAAAAAAATCCAGAGTCCGAGGTCACCATCTGCTCTGGATTACTCCCGAAATAATTGAAAGCTTCCAATGCAGAGATGCTGGCTGGGCCAAGCAAAAATCTTCAGGGCTCCCCGTCAGATAATCATGCCTTCAAATCTTTCCATGTTGAAAGGGGAGAAAATCTTTTGCAGGTACATCAGGGAAAAAAGGAAGGCAAGGGGGAATAGTGAGGCTAAAAGCAGAGGAGGGGGTTAGAGTAGAGGATGACAACAGCAGAGCAGACATACTGAACAGATACTTCTGCTTAGTCTTTACAGAGGAGGGGAAGGACATGGGCCAGAAAAGAGCAGAACAGAAAGGAAGGGCACAGAAATGGACACAAGTCCATTCCCAAGGGAAAGGGTCCTAAGGGAACTGGAAGCAATAAGAGTCAACAAGGCTATGGGGCTGGATGGGGTACACACCAGGGTGATGAGGGAGCTAAGGGAGGTGGTAGCAGAACCTCTGGCAACCCTGTTCAGCCTGTCACTGGAAACCAGAGAGGTGCCCAAAGACTGGAGGCGAGCTGATGTTGTCCCTCTATACAAAAGCAGGGAAAAGAGAGGAACCAGGGAACTACAAGCCAGTCAACCTAACCTCAGTAGTGGGTAAGATCATGGAAACACTACTGAAAGAAAGGCAAGTGGAACACCTGATTGCCAACGGTCTACAGAACCCAAGGCAACACGGTTTTACTGGTGGGAGGTCATGCCGGATTAACCTCATCAAGTTCTTTGACTGGGTGACAAAGGAGTTGGATCGGGAAGAGGGCAGTGGGTGTGGCCTTCCTGGACTTCAGCAAGGCCTTTGACACTGTGACACATAGAAGGCTGTTAAACAAGCTGGGAAACATGGGTGTGGGTAATGTTGTGGTAAAGTGAGTGGAGAATTGGCTAGATAACAGGACACAGAGGGTGGTGGTAAATGGCAGCCACTCCACAGAGAGAAACGTGACCAGTGGGGTGCCACAGGGTTGGATCCAGTCCTCTTCAATATCTTTATCAGTGACATCACAGTGGACCTGGAAGGGAAAATATGTCTGTTTGCTGATGACACCAAGCTCTGCAACAGGGTGGACATGCCAGAGTGTGTGGATAGAATGAGGAGAGATCTGCAGAAGCTAGAGGACTGGTCAAGGTATTGGCAGTTGACATTTAATGCAAAGAAATGTAAGATAATGCACATGGGGCACAAAAACCCAGGAGCAACATACCAGCTTGGGGGGGGGGGGGATATAGAATACTCCAAACAGAGGACAGACCTAGGGGTTACCATCTCTGAGGACCTCAAGGTAGGAAGTCAATGCGACAAGACAGCCAGAAAAGCAAACAGGATGCTGGGTTGCATAGGTAGAAGAATTACCAGCAGGAAAAGGGAAGCAATAATTCCAATATACAGGACATTAGTGAGGCCACACCTCGAGTACAGTGTCCAGTTCTGGAGGCCTTACCTTCATAAGGAGATAAGATAGGGTGGAGGCTGTTCAGAGGAGGGCAACCAAGATTTAATTTAAATTTCATTTATTTGTTAACCGGGTAATGAAGCACAGGGCTACATGGCCCTTTTACAGGCTTGATCTAAAGATGGTGCAAGGGTTACATCACAAACCCTATGAGGCTAGGCTGAAGGACTTCTTGTAAATATGTACTCCCTATAGGAGAGGAGGGAGAGGTGGATATGACAAACATTTAAGTCCCTAACTTGATAGAACAAAGTGAAGAAAAATACAATTTTTCAAAGAAAAAGATGCTCCAGGACAAGGGGACATAGGAGGAAACTGGAGGGAGGGAGGTTCAGAGAGAATATGAGGAAGTGCTTCTTCACAGACAATGTGGTGAACAAATGGAACAGCCTGCCAGAAGAGGTGGCAGGGGCAGAAACAATTACAGGATTCAAGAATGCATGGAATAGGCATATAGAGATTCCGGTAGTCGGGGAAGGAGGACACACTAGTTCCTGGGAAGCTTGAAGAAGCACAGTTGCTGGCATTCATGGGCAGATTAGGTGGGCCAAAGGCACTTATGTGCCAACAACATCTATATAACTATGTGTGTGTCTATGTAACATCTACCAACAACATCAATGTAACTATGTATGTATGTATGTATGTATGTATGTATGTATGTATGTATGTATGTATCTACGTAACCTCTGTAATATGCCTACAAGGAAGGGCAAAGCAAACTTGAGCAAGAAGGTGCAGATCTGTCTAAATTTTGGAACTCAATCCACAGCCTCCTCAACCTCCCTTCACTGTCTGTCAGGGAGCAGGCTACTCCTAGCATCATGCTGACAGTCGAAGATTTAAATCGGTACTATATTGAGGGCCCGAGGTTCTAATTCCCTAACCGTGCTCCACCTAGGGTTACCACCTGTCCTGATTTTCGCAGGACAGTCCTGATTTGGGCAACTGTGTCATGAAAAATACTGCATGTCCTGACTTTATGGTAGAAAAAATACTTTTTTATCCATCAGGTAGGAAAATGGGCAGACTAGGTGGGCCAAGCGGTCCTTATCTGCCATCAAATTCTATGTTTTTAACTTTCCACTAAATGTTGCAGAAAACTATAATACCTTAACTAAAATACCTTAGAATGATAAGAAACATTATAAGCCTCTAAGAAACTACAATACTTTGCCCTAATTCTGATTATATTATATAGAGAAAAGAAGTTTGTTGCATTGGTCGAGGTTACGTACTGTCCTGCGAAAAATCATTTTTCAGTAAAAAATGTCCCACTTTTGGCTTTTTAAAAGGTGGTAACCCTAGCTCCACCAGGAATAACCAGTCCCACCCAACTGGCAACTTCCACCTCCAGGCAATCCCAGTTGATGAGGTATACAACTAGCTCTCCATACTGAACATATCCATCCAGCTATGGGGATGGCAGCAACCCCCACAAGCCTGAGAATACGTACCCAACACAGTGACTCCCACTGCTCACATTTTTAACCAGTCCCTCAAAGCTGGCTCCTTCCCCAGTGACTGGAAGCATGCATTAGTCATCCCCCTACACAGAGGTGGTCATGTGGACACTTCCTCCAACTTCCGACCTATTTCTCTCCTACTACTCCTTTTCAAGATCTTTGAAAGGCTAGTGAGCAGGCAACTTAACTTCGATTCCAGGTCAGGCCTTCTGACCCTGTACTGGTCCGTCTTCCACCCTAACACTGCACCTCCACCTCCTTCCTCATCACCTACCACACTTCATTCCAACATGGACAAAGGCATGGGAACAGGAGCTATCTTTGTTGACCATGCTAAGACCTACACAGCAGACCACAATTTACTCCTGGAAAAACTGGTGGCCTCTGGAATCCACCCCCCCCCCTCGTGGTTCCGTTCCTACTTAACCAAACTAACAGAGTCTGTCAAGCTTTCTAGAACATGCCCACCCCCAACGATCACCCTTGGGGCTGTCATGATTTGTTCCTGGGCTCTTTGTTGTTCAAAGTCTTCCTCTTGCTTTATCTCCACAGGAGGTTCTAATTTTACCAGCAGTTTGTGGAATGCTTTTGGAGGGAGGGCTGCCCAACTAGGAGGTAAGGGAAGGTTTTTTCCTTGTCTTTAGGTGTGTTTAAAATGTTACAACAGCACCAAAACACAAACAAGTGAAATAAGATTCTGAGCTTTCTTTATTTCTTGGGGAAATTAGGTCACTGATTGGTGACTGGAGGGCAGCAGGGAAGGCAAGCAGCTTTGTTTCACCATCATTTTGTGAAGTACTTGGGAGGGAGGTTTGCTCAGCTAGAAGGTTCAAGTGACTACCTTAACATCAATCAGGGGCCCTGCAGCTTGGCAGGAAGTAACACCTGGGGAGCTCCTACTGGGAGGATAAAAGCCACTCTTAACATGTCCGCACATACATTCATGTCCCAGCATGTGAGTGGAACAGATAGGAGTGGGAAAGGTGTAAGACTGGCATCTTAGGCGTCGGCAGGCATCAGCAGAAGGAATCAGGGGACTCTGCCAGACTACTAAGGTAAGGCACCTGTTCACCACTGTGTAACCATCACTGCTAAGAAGGGCAGAAGGTAAAGGGTAGGCCAAAACTGGAAACAGGAGCAGCAACCTACCTAGGGTAAGAGTATAAAGAGTTAGACAAGGTTTAGGGGAACACAAACAGAATTAAACAAAAAAGGGGAAAACTAGAAGCACCCTCCCCCACAAAAAACAAGATAAAAAGACTCAAATACAGTGCGAAATACAGGTGCTAAAAGTGAGGATGGGAGGCAGAGCTGGATATCACTGTCCACCTGAGAACTAATGACCTGGCCAGGGAAATAGCTTGGATAGTGCAGGGGGAGTTTAGGGAGCTGCGGAGGAGTCTTAGCACACTCAGCATATTTTGATGAGGTGCTGCCTGTCTACAATGAGGAAGGAGAGGGATCTCTGGACCAGAAGCTTCAACTCATAGTTAAAGGAGTGATGCAGACAAGAAAGGTTTGGCTAAGCTGGGGACTGGCGATACACCTTGAGGAACAGGGCTTATACAGGGGTGATGGCCCGACTCCATCCAGGAGGTGAACTGCAGTCCTCAGTAGACGGTTTATATGTTACTTTGATGAACACTTAAACTAGCTGAGGGTTGTGGTGGACAAAACACAGGCTAAAGTACAGAGTAGGAAGAACCTGAGGGGAAAGGAATCCCCCAGGGTGCAAATGAATAAAGTGAACAGGGTGGTAGAAATGAGAGGGGAACGGGAGCATTAACAAGCATTTGTCAATACCGAACGTTCACCTGCAGGTATTTGCATTGGTGTTTGGCATTTATGCAGGCCCCCCCCAGTTGTATCCATGTCCCTTTAGCATCCATAGCCCAACAGAGTACCTCTCTGCAACTCCTCTTGCATCTGATCAACATTTCACCCTCATACTTCTTAAGTGTCTGTCTTAGGAACCCCAATGCCCTGGGTGTGCGCAAGGGAATGAGCCTGTGTTGAAACTGCACAACCTGCACTTATAACACAGTCATTCAGTGGAATTACTTCACCAAATTTTCAACATAGGCATTTTGTCACCTCTGGCCATGAACACTGTCACAATGGTTTTCTTACTGTGCACCGAACACTGATTTCCCACAGCAACCACGCTATTCTGCATCGGAAGTGTGAAAACACATTTCAGTCAGTATGTGAAAAATGACAGCTGAACTGTTCACAAGGAGGTGTGGAAAAATGCAAATGTTGGAAATCTGGAGTGAAAATATGACAAATTTGCGATGTTACGAGTGTATGTGGAAACTACACAATGCACGTTCGTAAAACAGTCATTGTTTGGAATTTTTGCACCAAATTTTCAACGTAAGCATTTTAGGACATCTGCTCTTGAACAGTGTCACTGTGATTTTCTTACTCTGTGCCGAACATGATTTCCCACAGTGGCTGCGCTATTGTACGCCGGAAGTGCCAAAACACATTTCGGCCAGGATGTGAAAAATGACAGCTGTACTGGTCATACGGAGATGTGGGAAAATGGCAATGTTCTAAATCTAGAGTGGAAATATTACAAATTCGCAAACTTATGAGTGTGCGTAGAAACTGCGCAACGCACGCTCGTAACACAGCCATTTTATGAACTTCTGACACCAAATTTTCAACATAGGCATTTTAGGACCTCTGCTCATGAACAGTGTCACTGTGATTGTTTTACTCTGTAGTGAACACTGATTTCCAACAGCGACCATGATATTTTGAGCTGGAAGCGCGAAAACACATTTCGGTCAGGATATGAAAAATGACAGCCATACTGTTCATAAGGAGGTGTAGAAATATGCTTATGTTGAAAATCTGGAGTTTTGGAATTTTTTCACCAAATTTGCAACATTGGCTTTTTGAGAGCCCAGCTCATGAACATCGACACTGTCATTTCATTAATCGGTCCTGAAAGGTGATTCCACGCAGAGACTGGGAAATCACCTTTCGGGACCAAATAACGCCATGACAGTGACTGAATTCATGAGAAGGGGTGTCAAGAACCCCATGTTGAAAATTTGCTGCCAAAAGTAAAAAAAAAATGGCCGAGATATCCACCTAAGTTGGAAAAACCTTATTTATGCCATTATACAGCTTACTGGCATTTCCTCAGTTCGTGGTCGGCTTTGAAGAGTGCAGACGTGCTCCTGGTCAACCGAAGATCGTCGCGCCCACCCACGGAGGGAAGTATGGGGTGAGGGTGTGTGTGTGTGGGGGAGGTGGGGCCCAGAGGATGGGCACGGTTTGGCGGGGGGACAAAAGGACTCACCAGGGACCGCTTTTGTTTACAGGAATAAAAAAAAAAAAGACAAACGGACGCTTTTGCACGCTGGGGTAGGCCCCAGCATGCCACCCTACCTTTTTGGGGGTGGGGGGAGGGTCCGCAGGGGACTGGGCACCCCGCCGGCCATATAGTGTGTGTGTTGGGGGATGTGAAGCATGATCGTGCTGGGGTGGGCCCCCAGAGTGCCATTTTTTTTTTTTTGGGGTGCAGCCAACAGGGATTGGGCACCCCCGTCACACAGTGCTGGGGGCTGAGCTGGCTGGGGTACCCCTCCGCAGACACAAGGAGGGGCCGGGGACAAAAAGGAGGAAGTGGAGGACGTTAGCAGAGGGAGGAAGTGAAGTGGGAGTGATTGCCGAGCTGTGCAAGACAGCAGTTCGGCTATGTATGCTAACTGCATACACGCTACCACCGCCGATTGCAGTGGACCTTTTCTTTGATGTGAAGACCAACACAGCCGAACTGCTGTCATACACAGCTCGGCATGTATTGGTCCCCTAGGGTCATGCCTGCTACACTGATCACTGCATTGGAGAGGAGGGTCACACACCTCCAAAACTCATACTGTTGCAAAATGTTCCTTGCGCAAGCGAACGTAAAAAGAGAGAGAGGAAGGAGACAGGTAAAAAGAGGGTAATAAACAGTGCAGTAAACTCTGGAATGCCATGTGTGTGAATGCTAGAAGTCTAGGAAATAAGATTCCAAGCCTAGAGGCTGATCCGGATATTGTGACCATTACTGAGTCATGGTGCACTGAAAACCACGACTGTGACATGGCTATACCAGGCTATACTGTTAAGAAAGGACAGGGTGGGAAGGAAATGAGGGTGAGTGGTGCTTTATGTGAAGGAAAGCATAAACGTGAAGGAATTATAGGAAATATAAAGGAGGGCGGAGGTACTTTGGGTCACCTTGGAGACAGGGAACAGAGCTACTATTTTCACGGGTGTGATCTACAGAACCTTCAGCACAGGGGGAGGAGTTAGATATGGTACTGGTGGAAGCCACTGTACTAAGCAGGCATTAAGCAGTGTCAGTGGCTCAGTAGGTAGCACACTCACCTCTGAGGCCGAGAGATCAGAGGGCTGTGGGTTCAGTTCCCACATCTGGCACTTGGGCTTGGGTTAATATCCCAGTACTGACAGTGTAGTGCAGCATGAGAGGGGTGCTGCACTTCTGAGGTGCTGTCTTTCGTATGAGACGTTAAACCGAGGTCCCATCTGCCTGGATTGGTGGTAGTGCAGGTGGATGTTAAAGATCCCATGGCACTTATCGAAAAGAGTAGGGGAATTTTCCCGGTGTCCTGGCTAAATTTCCCTCATTCGGTAAAAATACCACCAACAGTTTAATCTGGTTCAAGGTCAGTTGGCATTCATCTGTATCCCCCTCCCCCGGGTCGTGCCAGAAAATAGGCAGGATTTGTCTAGTGCACTTACCCGGTCAACAAAAGCTTAAAAAAAAAAAAAAAGATGGCAGAAACGTGGGAGGTGCTGCTGGTGCGGGACTTCAATCTGCCAAATGTACTGTAGATTGGAGCCTCTGCCTTAGCTTCGGGGGCATTTCTCAGGCAGCTAGTCAGTCGAACCCATTTGTCATGGGGCAGTACTGGACATGGTACCCACTAATAGAGACACAGTGTTGCAGATGCCAAGGTGGGAGACCAGCAATTACTATACAGTGTAGTTCAATATGAGGACGGCTGTGGAATTGAGCCATGCAAGGATGAGAGTCCTGGATTTCAGGAGGGCATATTTTATAAAGGTGGGTGAATGCCTCAGGGATGATCTAGCGTGCATGAATGCATGTCTCAGAGGGCATATCGTACTCCATGTTTCATACATTTTTTTTTTAAACACATCTTTATTGGTTTTCAACTTCAAACACAAGCAAGACAAACAACCCCGGCATCCCAGGGTACACAATCCAAAAACTGATTGTGTAAACTATGTACAATATAACTATTTACACGCACAAGGAAAGTATCACCCCCTCAAATCATGTCACACTCATAGCTTGACAGTATTCCCACATTCAGGCCACATATTATTCGCCACACCTACCTTCCCCTTTTTCTTCCCACTAAAATCCCATGCAGCTTGGCCTGTATTCTCCCGACCAGGTTCAAACTAGGCTATAACTTGTATAGGAGGTGAAACCTCCCTGTGCCCCCTGGAAAGAGAGAGAATCCCCAACCCCCCAGCATTATGGCAGACCTCAATTTTTACACTCAAGCACGTCCCCAAGCCTTACTAGACCGCCTGCCAACTCGACCTATCCCTAACATCTCCCTAACATTACTATATACCTTACTTCATTCAGATTCAGGTTTTCAGCTAAACACAGCCCTACAGACAGACCTGTGTCAATCAAATGTCCCTCTATTGGGAGTAAACTGCCTCCAAAGACGCCCACCTTTCAGTATATAGTTCTTTCCTCCCCTCTGAATGTAAATGCCTTTTAACCCTACTTAGGGCCCCAACAAGATCTCCCACCCATTGCTCATACTTGTAAAGCCGATTGTCCTTCCAATACTGAACCACGAATGATTTGACTACGACCACAATTAAAGATGCATGATACTTCGATGTAATACCCCTTATTTGCGAAAGATCCCCTAAGATACAAATCTGTGGTATAATGAATTCTGAGTAATCGAGCAGTGGGTCCATCCGCTTCTTAATTTCACCCCACAAGGGTGAGATTTTGCTGCAATTCCATAGCACATGTAATAAGTCCCCTTTCTCCTGACCACACCTAAAACACAGGTCTGTCTGCCTAAGGCCTCTCTCAAATAATTTCACAGGGGTAAAATATAGATTAGAAGCAATGAAGAAATGCAGACTTCTATATTTAGGTATTATGTATTTGATATTTTTCCACACGCTGGCCCAATCAATGTTTTGGGGAGCCAACCTGTCGTCCCAATAAGACACCGATATGGGGGAGCCTGGACCAAAAAACTCTACTAAAACTATATATTTGTGATAGAGGTCTAGATTTCGGGTCAACCGCCCTCAACTCGTCCCATTTAAATGAGTCATCCGAAAGACCCCCCTTCCTCTTTAAGAACCCCTACAACATCTGTGTAATTTGCAATCTTTGAAAAAAGGGCATTCTATTACACTGCTCTGGGAGGGCCGCTCTATTACCTTGAATAACATCCTTTAGGTACAAGCCCGAAGCCCACCTGACCCATCTCCCTTTAAGCACCTTATTCCCTATAAGTAAACTAGGATTGCCCACCAGTGGCTGATCTTGAGCCTTCATTTGAGCATCTTTCTGTGCCCGAGTCAAAAACGACCACCAGGCTTCTGCCCCCTTCATAACTGGGCTTCCCAATCCAAACTTAAAGCATTTAGCGATATTAGCATATAAAGGAACTTCTGGAGAAAGCCCGGCTTCTTTCATCATGTGAGACTCTAAATACAGCCATTCTGGAACATAATCTTCTCCCTCCATACTGCGGCCCCAGCAGGTCATCATACCCAGCTGTCCTGCTACATAATACAAATGAAGAGCTGGCAATTTAAGCCCTCCTAAATATGGGGTGAGCCGTAGATCATTATACTTTTTCCTAGGAGCTTTACCATTCCACAAGAAATCTGAGAGTACTTTCTTGATCGTTATAAACCACTTTTTGGGTATGCTATATGGAGCTAAATACACTGGGTATAATAGCCTCGGTAGTGGATTCATTTTAATGAGCCCCAGCTGGGCCATAAAATTCAGGGATAACTTATTCCACTTTATTAAATCCCCCTTAATAGCTGACAGCGTCCCCTCCATATTGACTTCCGCCCCTAAATCATTACTCCTTCTGATCCAGATAACCAGATACTTAAGTTTGTCAGACACCCATTGGACTCGTAACTGGGCAAAATCTGCCCGATATACATATGGTGTCAAGGGGAGGATCTGGGTTTTAGTCAAATTAAGTTAATAGTTAGAGACTTTAGTAAAACTATCAATTAGCTCTCTAGTCTTCTCAAACCCCTCCACCGGATCCCTTAGATGCAACAATATGTCAACCGCAAAGACTGGGAGCTTTAACTCTTTTCCCATTATCTCCACCCCTTTAATCTGTCTATCCATATTTACAGCCCTCAACAAGGGTTCCAAATAAATGTTAAATAATATCGGGGAAAGTGGACAACCTTGTCGAGTTCCATTTTTCAATTGAATCTCCCAGGAAATATAGCCGTTACAAAGAACTCTAGCCGTTGGGGCAGCATATAGATTTTTAATGCCTTTGAGTAGGCCTTCCGGAAAGCCCATCCTCTCCACTGTGGCAAATAAAAAAGGATGCGAGACCCTGTCAAACGCCTTCTCCGCATCTAAAGATATTAACGCTAGGGGTAATTGGGAGTCCACTGCATAACTCAAAATGTGATGCAGCTTCCTCAACACATCAAGGGCTCCCCTTCCTGGCATAAATCCCACCTGTTCCTGACTAATTAGAACTGGTGCTATCCGCCAAATTCTGTTAGCCAGTATCTTTGTAAGGATTTTAACGTCCTGATTCATTAATGCTATGGGCCTGTAGCTACCTAATTCATCTCTAGGTTTACCTGGCTTCAGGATTAGGGCAATATAAGCCTGGTAAAGAGGGGAGTAGGGCACCCCTTCCAGCATTATACTATTAAAGAATTCCTGGAGGAGGGGCATTATAGTGCATATATGAGTCTGATAAAACTTCGCTGTAAGGCCATCTGGTCCTGGTGTCTTACCCAAAGGTAATGATTTAATTATCTCTGTAATCTCTGCTACACTTATAGGCGATGCTAACTCCCTGGCCTGCCCAGGATCTAACACCGGGAGAGGCACTCCTTCCAAAAAAGCCCTAATTTCCTTCTCTCCCACCCTATACCCAATTTGATACAAATTTTTAAAGTAAGATGCAAACGTGTCTGCTAGCCTCTGGGGGTCTACTATAACCTTCCTTTCATGCCGAATAGATGTCACCATTCTACTCGCCTCCCACTCCCTTGCTCTGGCAGCCAACTGGCGTCCCGGAACATCTCCCTTCAATAAGTATTTAGCTTTAATCTTCTCTAGCCAAAAATCTATCTTACCATAAATAATATCCCCCAGCTCATGTCTTCATGAGCTTCTAAGCTCCCCACCTATTTCCTCTGTGGAAACCTCCATTGGAGTCAAATAACTTATAGCTCTTAGTATAAAGTCCTCTTTTGCCTTCCTCTGCCTATTGCTCTGGGCTGCCAGCTCCCGGGCCATTCCTGCATACAGAACCTTACAAGTTGGCCACGCCAACTTCCTGTTTAGCAATGTAGGTAATTGTTGCTGTATAATTCGTATCAAAGCTCGCTCAAGTTCTTCTTTAATTACCGGGTCCGCCAATAACGAATCACTTAACCTCCATCAGAATGGTCTAGATGCACCAATCTTCAGTTCCCAAGTTAACTTAATCGGGGATTGATCAGAAAAAATTCTGGCTTCTGTCACCAATCCTTTGATGCCTGCCAATACCTCACTATCAACTAAAAAGAAGTCAATACGAGACTGAGTTTTATGCGCTGCCGAGTAGAATGTCATATTATTGCCCCCAACAGCATGAGTCCGTATCGGGTCCACAAGAACCGTAGCTTCTAACATTTTATTCAAGGCCATTTGGGCCTTTGTTAATGGCCCTCTCACCGGTGGGATTCTGTCCACCCAATTATCCCCATAGACATTCCAACCCCCTGCTATAATAAGCGCATGCCCCGAGAAAACAACTACATCTCTCTCTATTGAGGCAAAGAATTCTGGGTTGGGGGGTGTCGGGCCATATATGGAGGCTAGTAAGGTAGCCCTACCATTTAGTAAACCAGATCTATAAGTCTCTCTACCATCGCTTCTTGTTATCACCTGCTCCACACTATATGAGCATGATTTCCCGACTAAGATTGCTACTCCCCCTGAAGCCCTCTCCTTACCTGTTCCATAAACCTGACCCACCCATAATCGCTTGAGACTGTTCAGTTCCTCAGTCAGTAAATGGGTCTCCTGTAAAGCGACAATATGAGCCCTCAACTGATCCAGATGTCTCATAATTATCAGCCGTTTATCTCTACCCCTGAGTTCCTTAACATTCCATGAGATTAATCTAATACTCGCCATACCGTGTCTGAGAATCATATTGGGACTACTGAACCCCAAAACCCTGCTTAAGCCTGCCATTTTTGTCTCTGCCCAGGCGGATTCTCTCTCTTTCCAGAACCCCCCTCCCCCCGATCCCTGGATCGTACACCTATCATTCCTCAGATCATCGATGAGCTCCTTCCCGAACCGCTCCCCTGCCCCTCTATGACCTCAAACTCTCTGGGATCTAGCTGTAGCCATCTTGAGGCCAATTCTCCATCGTAGCCCTAATTACCCTACAACCCTCATTTTCTTGTCACTGACAGATATCCAACCTCTAGCTCCAGAACCATCTTAAACTCCTATTTATCCACTCAGGATGTAACTTTTTCTCCCTGTCAGAGGAAGAAAAAAAAAAAACCCTTATCTTTTTATTTCTTGCTCAGATTACAGGGGGACAACGTGTATAAACCCACTCTGTTCCCCCCTTTACCACTATAAACTAATGTCCCTTCCATTCTCTGTCCCATTAATTCAGGCCTCGGACCCCCTTCACCCCATTCAATCTGCTAGTTTACCTAATATTCCTTTTTACCTTCACAATAGCCTTAAATCCTTTTCTAATTACTGACCTCACTCAATCCGCAGGTCAGATTACCATGGTAGATACTGTCGAGGTCAATAGCCCTCGTCTTACCCCAACTGTGATGTACCCCTTTTGTCCCTCCCCTAAACTATCGGGGTGTTAGGAAGCAAAAATAATCCTTAGTGCAACAAGCACTGGGAGACCAATGACTGGGGAATTCCTTTAAGTAGACCCTCCTAGCAGCTCGAAATTAGATGCCCCCTTTTGCAAATACCAGGGTCCCTCTATCCTTCCTTAAGTAACCTTGTTCACCCTCTCTCCCGTTTCTGCTCCCTTTAAATTTCTATCCTTCCCCCATCTTGTAACAGCCTATTTTGGAATCTCTCTCATGGTTGACTCATGTTAAACCCAATGAAATCTACGATATTGCTGAAATTTCAGTTCATCCCGCTTCCCAACCCCTTCCTCCCACCATCTGAGTGGGATTTCAATCCCAACACATTAACATGAAAATTAAACAAATAGCCAGTCCACAATCCCCGCCCAAGAGGCTAATCAGTTTTCTTCCAGAAATCTGAAAAAGGTCAAGTCGGTGCTCTAAATAAGTCTGGCAGCTCTACTCGCAGCCCTTCCAGTGCTTCCTTAGCCATGGGGTATCACTTCTCCCCCACCTGAAGCCGAACCACCAATGTCGCCGGATACTGGAGCCGAAACTTAATTCCAGCCATATATAGCTTCTTTTTAATGTCCACATATTCTTTCTGTTTTCCTCTCACTGTGGGTGTTTGATCCTGAAACATCCACAAGGTGGCACCATTCCACTGCAGAGATTTCTTTTGCCTTGCTGCCGCTAACACATATACCTTTTCTTTGTAATTAAGAAAATGCATAATGATAACTCGGCGTCTTGCCCCAGGTGGTGGTACCTCCCTCAGAGCCCTATGAGCTCTCTCAAGATTATATGCTTCTCCATATGGCGAAGGACCAAATAGCTTAAGCAGCATATCTTGGATAAACAGCACACAGTCTGATACTTCTGCCCTCTCTGGCAGCCCTGCTAAGATTAAATTGTTCCTTCTACTCCTCGACTCCTGGTCTTCCAGCCTTTCTTCCAGCTTTTTGACCTGCCTCTTAACCAACACCAGCTCCTGCTCTGATGCAGAGTCAGAGATTCTTCTCTCCTGAGACGCAATCCTGACCTCCGCGTCTCCCATTCTCTGGGCTAGCGATTACAGTGCTGGCTTAATCACTGCAAAATCCATCACTAGCCCTTGAAGCATCTGCTTGATCTCCTGTAAATCTCCATTATTTGTTTGAAGCTTTTCCTCCTCACCTACCACCTCCTCCTGCTCACTGGGGGTGGGGGACTGAGGCTTAGGCCTTTTGGAAGCCGGGAACCTTCCTGCCAGGGGTTCCACACTCTCGGTGTCCATTTCAGCTTGAGCGCGCAGCCTGAATTTACTCACAGAAGGCCGCCGCTTAACACGATGTAAAACTGATAAACCCCTTTCTGTATTTAAAATTAGCCCGCGACCAGGTCCTCTGACCCTTTAAACTTCCAGGCAGGGCGATTTACTGCTGATCAAGATAGACCCGAAGAGAATTAACATATAAAATTAGCTGCGGGCCTCGGAGCAGTTCAGAGAGCGCCTCACTCGGTTTAGCTAATCACGTGATCCTCTCCACATTTCATACATTACAGATGTTTTTTTTATTTTCATCATGGCATGTTTTAAGATCATGCATGTTATAATATTAGAAACAAGACTCTGACTCTGCATGTGAAAAGAACCCTATGCACGTGGGTCTTAGTGACTTATTTCAAATACATTTTTCATTTTTTTCCGTTTTCTTTTATTAGCAAAGGTTTATTCAGTATTCTACATGCTTTGGCTGGGTGTAACTTGCTCTTTTATTCATCATTTTGTGTTCTCTGATGTGCATGTAATCCCTTTCATGTTAATATACTTTCTTGTAATGCAGTTATTGTTTAGATCTGACCAGTGATATAGGTTATTATAAATGTTGCACTCTTATTTTTCTCTTGTAATTTTTTAGGTTGTATATTTTAATTATAGAATAGGCAGTTTATGATGTCTGTCTGGATAATGACACACTGTTGTTGGGTATGGTAATGTATTAGTGGAATTTCTCCTGCTTTTTTAGATTATCTGCAAGAGGGTTCCTCCAGCTAGGTATATGTATGATTTATGTATTTTGACCAGTTTTCCTTAAATTTTTCAATATAATGATTGTATAGAAAAAGGGATGACCAAGGCAGGGGGGGGAAGGGGACCTTTGTGGGGTGAAGGAACAGCGGGTGAAGCTAAAAGGGGGCACAGTGAAGGTAACAAACCTCTGTATTAAGCAAGTGAGCAAAAACAACAGGAAAAGGAGACCGCTGTGGTTCATGAAAGGTGGCAGAAAAGGTGAAGACTAAAAGGGTAGCATTCAGAAGGTACAAGGAGATGTAAAAGGAGGAGAATAGCCAGGAGTATTGGGGGAAATACAGTGAAACAGGGAGAGCAGTAAGGAGTGCCAGGGTGCAAAGTGAAAAGAGAGTAGCCCAGTTGGGTAATGAAAGGGGATAAGACATTTTTTAGGTATGCAAATGAAAACAGGAAGATCAGTAGATGGCTTGTAAGGTTAAAAAGGGAAGGGGGGAGACTGCAGAGGGAGACCAGGAAAAGGCAGACATCCTTAGCAAATAATTCTGTTGAATGTTCACAGAGCAAGAAGAGGAGGGGCCAAAAAAGGTAACAGGAGAATTGGAGGGAGGGAGATGGACACTACTCAATGTTTGACGGAGAGAGTGCTGAAGGGGCTTGCAAATCTGAAAATGGACAAAACAGTAGGCTCGGATGGGGTGACTCCACTGGCAGGAAGTACCACCTAGGGGAACTCAAGAGAGGTACTCGCTGTACCTCTGACAGTCCTTTTCAAAAGCTCATTGGAAACAAAAGTGGTTCCAAAGGACTGGAGGAAGGCAGATGCAACCCCTCTTCACAAAAGGGGTAGCATGGAGGAGGCTAGCAATTACAGACCAGTCTGCCTGATACTGGTGGTGGGAAAGTTAAGGGAATGACTGCTGAAAGAAAGGACTGTGGGTGGGCCAAGCTCTCCTTATCTGCTGTCAAATGCTGCGTTTCCATGCTTAATAAATGAACTCCTCCAGACCAGGAGAAAAATCAGGGGAAGTGTTTGTAAGATTAAGGAAGGAAGTGGTGGAAGCATGTGGAAGGAGACCAGGAAAAAAGGCAGATGTCCTGAACAAATACTTTCAGTTCAGTGTTCACAGAGGAAGGCGAGGAACCACAGATAAGGGACAAGAACATCGAAGGAAGAGGTGGACACAAGTCCATTTACAGAGAAGGGAGTTCTGACGGACTCACAAATCTGAAGGTGGACAAGGCAATGGGACCAGACGAGACACATCCACGGATATTGAAGGAGCTCAGAGAGGTGCTGGATGCACTCTTGACAGTCCTGTTCAACCACTCACTGGAGACAGGAGTGGTTCTGGAGGACTGGAGTGGGGCAGATGTAGTCCCACTTCATAAAAGTGGTAGCAGGAAGGACGTTGGAAATTACAGGCCAGTCAGCCTGACTTTGGTGATGTGGAAATTAATGGAACTGAAGGAAAGATTGTGGAATATCTTCAATATAGTGGCTTACAGGATCCAAGGCAGCATGGATTCACAACAGGAAAGTCATGTCAAACAAATCTGACAGATTTCTTTGACTGGGTGTCCAGGGAATTAGATTAGAGTGGAGCTGTGGGTAAGGCGTACCTAGATTTAAGTAAGGCCGTAGACACTGTTCCACATAGGAGACTCATAAACAAGCAAGGCAGCCTGGGAGTGGGTCCAAAGGTGGTAAACTGGGTAAGAAATTGGTAATAAATTGATTGGGGGACAGGCGAAGAGGGTGGTGGTAAACAGAGTTCACTCAGAGGAAAGGAGACTGACCAGCAGGGTGCCACAAGGTTCAGTACAGGGCCCAGTCCTCTTAATGTCATTATTAGGGACACTGCAGAGGAACTAGAAGGGGGGAGTATGCCTTTTGCAGATGACACAAAGATCTGCAACAGGGTAGACATTCCGTGTTGGGGGGGGAGGGTTGAACGGAGATCTAAGAAAGCTTGAGGAGTGGTCAAAAGTGTGGCGACTAAGGCTCAATGCAATGAAGTGTAAAATCATGCACTTGTGGCACAGAAACCCAGGGGTGGAGTACAAGGTGGGGGGAGTGGTGCTGACGACCACCAAGCAGGAAAGAGACCTGTGGATAATCATTTCTTATGACCTAATGGTGACCAAACAGTGTGACAAGGTGGTGGGGAGAGCTAGTGGGATGCTAGGGTACAGAGGGAGGTGTATAATGAGCAGAAAGAGGGATACAGTGATACCATTGTATAAATCATTGGTGAGACCTCACCTAGAGTAGTGTCCAGTTCTATAGACTACATCTCCGGAAGGCCGTAAACAAAGTAGAGGCAGTCCAGAGGGGAGCAACTAAAATGATGCAAGGCCTACATCAAAAGCCCTATGAGGAGAGGCCAAAGGACCTCAATAGGTACACCCTGGAGGAAAGAAGAGGGGATATGATAGAGACTTTCAAATACTTCACGGGTGTAAATAGGCTACAAGAGGGAAGCATTTTTCAGAAAAAAAAAAGATACACAGGAACAAGGGGTTATGATATGAAGCTGGAGGGGGGTTATATTCAGGGGAAAATGAGGAAGTATTTCTTCACAGAAAGGTGGCGGATGCCTGGCAGATCCTACCAGCAGAGGTGGTCAGGGCAAAAACTAATGGGATAGGCATAAGGGAATGTTATTGGTGGGGAAAGGGAGGGTAAAGCCAGTGACCAAGTATGGTTTACAGTTGTTACAGTAGGTAGGGAAAATGGGCAGACTAGGTGGGCTAAGCGATCTTTATCTGCTATCAGTTTCTGTGTTTCCCCCAGTCTCTCTCTCCTCCTGTGATTAACAAATGCATGCCGATAATGCAGTTGTCTATGCATGTGGCCCTTCTGTCTCCTCCACTGAAGAGACCCTGCAAAAGGATTTCTCCACTGTTCAAAAATGTTTTCAGAAAAACTGACTAGTTATGAGCCAGAAGAAAACAGCATCTACGCAGTTTGGAGCCAGCAGCTGGTTAAGTATACTGTAGCTCCTAACTCACTTAACTTTGCTCTTTACAAGGGGAACACCCTGACTCAGTGTCCTCATACAAATCTTTAGGCATGCACCTATACCAACATCTTAATTTTTCTGACCACACAGACCAAGAAACAGCCAAATGCACCACTAAGAATTGTGCAATTTCCAGGCTGTAAAGCTGCTTCAGCCACATATCAAGAAAAATAGTTACACAAGAACTTACCATAACATTAGATCTTCAAGAGAGGCTCTTGCAGTAGGTAATTACCTTGAGGACTGTGCCGCCTGGCGTCAGGACCACACGGAAACTTTGGTTAGCAGTGTCTGACAGTGGACTGCCCACTGACGTCATGTGACTGAAGTCAGTGTGACACTATCTAGTGGGCAGTCCCCATTCCCGCCCTCCAGTTCTCCCACTGGAGACCTCCCAAAGGAGAGACAGGAGAATGGAAATAAGAGGCTCCTGAAGCCAAAGTACAGTGAAAGAAAAAGAGCAGCAGAAGATGAGGGAAGGAGGGAGGGAAAAAGGTTACCTACTTTTTGAAATTCAAGTTTATTCAACTTTTCCCTAATACAGAGCAAGTTGCTAGTACATACAACACTCCAGCATGCAATACATTCTAATATCATTATGAACATGCCCAGAAACACTGTTCAGATGCTTCTTGCTCCCCTCCCTCCTCCTATCTCCTCCCTCAAGCAAACAGAACAATATGACAAGGTACATATCGTTGAAACACCATCCAGTTTAGTCTTGTACTCGTGAAGAATAAGCACCTGTCTGGAGTAGGTACAACTCATGTAGTTTTCCCCATACCTTGCGGTACCTCGGGCAAAAATTTATTCTATTCGCACTGAATTTCTCCATGTTCAAATTAAAAAGCAACTCCTGTAACCACTCTCTGTAGGAAATTGAGGTGTCGTTCACCCAATGTTTCAGTACTACCTTTTCGAGTGATGATGATATAATAGCCATATAATACCTTCTGACTTTTACCTTAACCCTGGAGTAATCCCCCAATAGGCAAACCTCAGGGCTGAAGAGAAGTTTGAGTCCCAACAGGGGGTCTGCTCTTTCCTTAATCGTGTCCCACAGGGATTTAACCCTGGGACATTCCCAAAAGATGTGGAGTAACGTCCCTTCCTGTTGTTGACAACAGTTACATTTTGAATCGGGAATACGGCCGATCTTATGCAATTTTGACGGGGTCCAAAACATGTTATTTAAAAATTTAAATTGCATAATTCTCAGTCTATCTTGAGTTATATACCTATAGGTATGCTGCCAAATTATATTCCAATCCCTCCCTGGCCCTCCCAAAATAGTGTTCCAGTACCGGGGGATACCGTCAAGATGCTGATATGCTTGACTGAATAAACAGTTGTAGAATCTGGAAACTACATGCAGCTCCCATACAGTCCGAGGCGAGGGTTTCAAATAGACCATCGTATGGCTGAGACCAGTCAACCTTCCGAAGGGATTGCACCATTAAATGTCTGAGCTGAAAAACTTTAAATATTTGACTAGGAGCCATACAAAATTTATTGATTAAAATCTGCGACTGACAGGCACTCCCCCTCCTGAAAGAGGTCTGTTACCCTCAAACTCTTTATCTCAGGAAGCCAAGAATCCTGAATCATTTTCCCCCCAATTTTTAAATTCTGATTCCGGCACAGAGGTTGGTGCCTATCCTTGCTGGGGGAATATTTTAAGAATGAGCATAACTGTGCATGAATTCTTAAAGAGGTTTTTATCGGGGTGGGAAATAAAAAAAGGTTACCTACTGCAAGAGCGCCTCTCGAAGACCTACTGTTATGGTAAGTTCTTATGTAACTGTATTATCTTACTTCAAGAGAGCTCTTGCAGTAGGTAATCACCTTGAAGACCGAGTCCCAAGCTGTGTGAATCAGAAGGAACTGAAAACATGGGAGGCAGGAAAAGACTACACAAAAGCAGAGGAATTAGGACAGGAGGCCTTAAAGGACAGCTAAACCAAAGCCAGCCCTGCACCTAGAGGCAGTGT
This sequence comes from Neoceratodus forsteri, assembly GCA_016271365.2. Classification (NCBI taxonomy): domain Eukaryota; kingdom Metazoa; phylum Chordata; order Ceratodontiformes; family Ceratodontidae; genus Neoceratodus; species Neoceratodus forsteri. Next base: position 765,922,255 of record CM028135.1, read on the forward strand.
TCAGACTGTAATGCTTGGTGAAAGTGTGGGTGGAGCTCCAAGTGGCCACTGCACAAATGTCGGAGGCTGACACATCCCCGAAACAAGCAGTAGAAGCAGCCATGCTTCTGGTAGAATACCCTTTAGCCTTCCCTGGGAGGGTTTTACCATACTTCTGGTAATGGAAAACAATACAGTTTGCCAATCATTTGGATAAACACTGCTTGGAAACTGCTGCACCCTCTCTCTTGAGTGCAAAAGAAACAAAAAGTTGCTCCATTTTCCGGACAGACTTGGGTCTGTCAGTGTAATGACAAGATTCTGTGAACATCCAAGGTACGCAGAATAGCCTCCCCTTGACTGGACTGTTCAGGATAATATTCTGGAAGTTGATTAGACTGGTTCAACATGAACTCAGAAACCACCTCTAGTAAAAACTGAGGACTGGTACTTTGAGCAGAAATGACTGCAACCAAAAAGAGCACTTTCCACGATAAATAGTGCACATCACAACTACCAGCCAGTTCAAAAGAAGGCAAGGTCAGTTTTTCCAAAATAAAATTGAGATCCCAAGGTGACATGGGACTGCGCACAGGGGATTTCATGTGGAGGATCCCTTTCAGGAAGGTTTTAGAAATCTCCAGCTGAGCCACAGCTTTGTCCTCCACTAAGATGTGGAAGGCAGAAATTGTAGACAGGTGAACCTTCAGCGACTAGTAACTCAGGCCCGTGTTAGAAAGGTGTAGCAAACAGGGGTAAACATAAGGTTTTGGCAACACGGAGCCAAGAATAGCTCCTGGTCATTGGCAATTTTTGGTCAACCAGGAGCTACTCAGGCCGACCAGGAGCTATTGCCTAAAAATGAAGAAAAAATTAAAGGGCATAAATATGTCTTGTTTTAGCTGGGATAAACAGCTAAGTATAGTAGGCACAGCAAGAGTAGAGTACCAGGAAGAGAGAAGAGAAGCAAAAGACCAGATTCAGGCCAGACAGACAAAGAACAGAATATGCAGAAGAAGGCAAACGAGCAAAAGAAGTTACTCAGAAATGCTGCTGAGAAGATTATGGACTTTACAAGAAGAACTGACTCATTCATTAAAGAATATTAAAACAGTTGTGTGGTGTCATTTTTTGATATGTACTCCGAATGCAAGGCGTTGGGGGGGATGGGGTTTCAAAACATGAAAAAAGCAAGCATCACAGGCAGCTAAAAATTCCCCATGGATTACTCCTCTTAGCCAGTTGAATTGGCACCTGATTGGCCTGTACAATAGGCCATCAAGTGATCAGAGTTTGTTCTCTCAGCTCTTTAGCACCTACCCACCCACCCTCTCAAGGATCTCTGGGCATATCTCAAATGGCAAATTCTCCATGTCCCCTCTTAAAAATATGGTGAGCACATGACAATATTCCTGATCTGGATGGGCGAGTCAGGTGACAATACACAGTTCCCCATACAGAGCATCATGATAACAAATAACACAATTTAATCAATGTTTATGTAAAAGCTGACTGGTCATTGGCAATGGGATCCGACATGCCTGTCATCAGCAGGGGAACAAAATTTGTACACTGATTCTCTGCATAAAGGAACTGGCAGCTTTGGGCTCCTCTCAATTTTTTTTTTTTTTTTTTTTTTTACAATCCCTTATGTTCCTGCAGCATCCTAGAGTGAATCGGGGAACACAAGCTGCTGCCTTCTTCATTTGCATTGTAAATTGTGTCCCCCTCCTGAGGATTCAAGTAGGATCCCATTACATACAGTCTTCAATAAGTACATATATGATTCTGAGAGGGACTCCGTTCTTGCAACAAATAAAACTGTTCAGTATAACATGCAGAGCGTACATGCAGTTTTTTGCACTACTTTTCTGTGCCATAAATCTGTAAAGGCAAGGCAAATTTTATTTTTCAGGCGTTGTGGGTGCCGTACGAAACACAGGGATTTAATTTCCACATAAATACAAAATATACCACCATACAAACCCAATCACTATATATAAACCCTCTTAAAGTTTAAAAAGGACTGATAACACTAGTATCAAATAGAATCTGAGAAGGCCTGACTAAACAGATAACACTTCAGGCGGGTCTTAAAAGTCTCCACCAATGGGGCCTCCCTCATTGATAACAGGAATGAATCCCACATGACAGGACCGGTGACACTAAAAGCTAGATCGCTGGCTGTTTTCAGTCTTGTCCTGGGAATCATCAGGAGGCCCCTCGAGGAGGACCGGAGGGGATGAACTGAGGCAGGGGGTGTAAGAAGGTCAGCCAGGTAACAAGGGCCCAGTCCGTGTAGGGCCTTATAGGTGAGCAAGCCCACCTTAAAAAGCACCCTCCATCGAACCGGCAGCCAGTGCAGTTCCGCAGCACCGGGGTGACATGACAGTATTTCGACTGACCTGTCAACAACCTGGCAGCTGCATTCTGCACCAGCTGTAGGTCAATGGAGGGTGCCTCCAGAGACGCTGCGGTACAGCGCATTACAGTAGTCAAGCCTAGATGTTACAAATGCATGTACCAAGGTGGGGAGGTCCAGGGGCGGAATCAGGTGCCTAATCCTGGTGATGTCTCTCAGATGAAAAAAGCTCCCCTTGACAACAGCAGACACCTGACATTCCATCGTCAAACCGCTGTCAAATATCATGCCAAGATTACGCACCTTAGGGGAAGCCATCAATGGGACAGACCCTAGAACATGCCCAGAATCTGCCCCGGGGGCAACCCCACTTGCCTCCTGTTCGACTCCACCACCAGTACCTCCATCTTATCTGAGTTAAGTTTCAACCAGCTGGATGCCATCCAGTCACTGATCTCTGCCAGACAGTTGTTTAATACTTTCACTGCATTGGATGTTCCAGGGGCAAAGGATAAGTACAACTGGGTATAATCGGCATAACGATGAAACCCCAAGCTCTACTTCCTGATGATCTCTCCCAGGGGCAGCATATACACGGTGAACAACATCGGTGACAACACCGAACCCCAAGGTACCCCACAAGACAGAAGACTAACAGATGAGGAGAAATTTCCCCTCACCACCCTGTCTTCTGTTTGTCAAAAAGGACTCGAATCAGCAAATGAGAGTGTTGGAGAGTCCACAGAAGTCCCTCAGGCGGTCAAGTAACACCCGATGGTCCACCATGTCAAAAACTGAAGAGAGATCGAGTAGAATGAGAATTGTCCCCTCCCCATGATCCCTCACCCTGAGGAGATCATTGTGCACCCGAACTAATGCGGTTTCTGTCGAATGTCCTGCACGAAAACCTAACTGGAGCTGCTCATAAATATCAAATACCACAAGGTGATCACCAAACTGATGCGCCACAATCTTTTCCACAACCTTTCCTAAAAATGGAAGGTTGGAGACCAGTCAATAATTCGCCTTGATATCAGGGTCCAATGATGACTTCTTCAAGCGGGGTCTCACCAGTGCCTCCTTCAAGGCATCTGGGACAACCCCTTCCGACAAGGAACACCGGACAATCAAGGTGAGCAACAGACCAACAGCATCGACACATCCCACTGTGAAACATGTCGGCGCTGGGTCCAGTTCACGATATATGTGCTTCAGTATTGAGATCACCTCAATGACATCAGCCACCTCCACTGGTTTAAACTCCCTCCAAGCGGGTGGAGTGCTTTGTCGACAATCTAGGTGACCACTGTTGGCCACAGTATGGCCCACTGGCGGAACTCCTTGCCTGATGGCGGATACCCTGTCTCAGAGAAACCGAGCAAACTCATTACATAAGGCTTCATATAAACTGTTATTTTCAGCTGAAGACAGGCAGGATGTAATAACCTGTCCACAGTCTGAAAGAGCATCGCTGGTTGGTTTCTCCTAGCAGCGATCTCCCTGGACAGGAACACTGCCTTCTTACGGTTGATTGCCCCATGGTATACACTGTAATGTGCACGCAAGGCCAGTTTGTCCGCCTCCAAGCCGGACCTCCGCCAGCAGCACTCCAACCTCTGATCCTTGATCTTCAATGCCTTGAGTTCCTCATCAAACCATGGAAACCTCAAGTGAGAAGATCTGGGTCATACATGAACCGGTGCAAGGGAGTCGAGTGCCTCAGTCACTGCCCTATTACTGCCATCAACTGCCTCACCCACACCTCCCCTGCATGCACTGTCCACACTAGATAGGTTTTTTTGGCACCGCCAAAAAACCCTCCGGGGTCAAACCCCTCAATGGGCGGTAGCTCACCATCTCTGCAGGGGGAGGGATCGCGGAGGGTGCACTGAGCAAGAACTCCATCATGCAATGATCAGACCAGACGACCTGATCAGTCCTGAGATTCTTAATCTCAAGCCCCAGTGAGAAGACCAGGTCCAACATGTATCCACCCTGGAGGTCACAGTAGTAACTGCTTGCGACAGGCCCAGTAATGTCATCAACTGAAGGAAGTGATAACTCAACCCGGATGACTCGTTGTCGGCTCAGACACTGAAGTCCCCCAGAACTAAACATCTGGAGGACTCCAATGTCTTGCCGACCACGAAGTCACCCACTTGCTGCAAGAACTCTCCAACCGCCCCAGGGGAGTGGTATAGCAACAGAATTCTGCAGCCTCTGCCTGGACCCCCACGAATGGACACACATTCAAATGAACCCAGTGTTCTCATTGGGTGCACAGTGAAGCCTAGCTCAGCTCTAAAACAGATAGCCACACCTCCACCCCTGCGTTCCACTCTGGGGCAGTGCACAACGGAATAACCTTGGGGTGGGGGACGGCGGCCTCTAACATTGGCCCAACATCGCCCCTCAACCAGGTTTCCGTAATGCAAGCCAGGTTGGCCGATGAAATCAGATCCTCAATAATTGCAGTCTTATTATTAATCGACCTGGCATTGCATAGCACCACCCTCAGGGGACTGGTGGACGGTGCAGCCCCTTTAGCTATCTGCCCACTTAATCTCATGGGAACCCTGGGAACAGGTATTAACTCCGAATGGCATCTTTCCAAACCTCGTCACATCGCAGGGCGCCTTCTGCACCCGACCACCTCTATCCTATCCTATTCCCCTCACCCGTGTACGGAGCTCCCTGCCAGCTTCTGCACACACGTCTCCTTCCAATTCCCACCTCCCGGCATCAGCGAGCTGTAGTATCTGATATCGGGGGGTAATAAAGGGCCACAGATCATAAAGCTGGGACACACCGTACACTATTCTGGTCTGCCCCAATTTACACACCCCTCAACACATATTTATCTGTCCTAACACAAAAATCCACTCCCCCACTCAACCACACATACACAAATTCTTCTTTATCATATACCCCCTACTAACATCTAACCCCCCTCCTCTACAACCCAATAAACCACAACCACAAAAGAAAAAACCCCGCAAAAAAAAAACCACCCACCCCACCCTCAATATAAATGTAGACACAAATGAACAGGACCTAATAAAATATAAAGCTATCTAAATTAGCCAAACCAAAAGGCTTTAGCCCAAGAACAATCATATAGTTCAGCAAGAAGTAGTCAATCCAGTATCACCGCAACCAAGAAATCACACAACGGTATCAAATCTCCCATTCCAGTCTCAATTCCTCCATGCTGTTAATCCATTGTAGCAGTTCCACATAAGGAGATCAGCCGACTGGCATAGAAGGCCACCTTCTCCAGCCCGGGATCTGCCACATAAATTCTAATGCCCTCAGCAGCAAGAGACAGGTTAGGTTTTCCCGAAAGGCAGCAGATCTCCCTCCTCTTGCCCACAGGTTACCCAAACTGCTCAACCACTGTCCCAGCACCACAGATCCCTTAAGCCCACTAGGCGGCCTCCATCGTAGGCAGTCCAAACATCTTCCTGCTCGCCTCCCACACACTCTTCCCAGGACTTCTTTTCAGCTGGTCCCAACACACAATAACTGACAGCTTCCTGCAAATCGGTCTGACTGGGCTCTCAACCCCGCCGGAATCAGCCACTCTGTCTGTTGTTCCTCCACACTATTCCCAGTCTTCTCCATGCTCCCTAGTCATATTCTGGTATCCTGGATCTTGTCAGGCCACAATAATGGTAAGCAGCTCCTTACACAATATTATGCAGGTATTATCTTCTCAGGACTTTTCAGGAGAATCCCCCGACAGCCCGAAAATCACCCAAATCAGCGGGGGCAGGGAATTCACCACTCCAGCTCTTAAACTAGAAAATAAGAAAGCTAGCTTCTCACTCTAACTCACTAATATGTCCCTTCCTAAAACTAAAAACCCCTACTCCTAATGCCTAGCCTTATTACTAATAGATCTTAGTCAATATGCCTAAAAATTCCAAATTAAATAATGCTGCAAAAGAAAACACTAAGCTGAGTACGGCCTCCACAAGCAGCACCCCAGCGTGGCTGCCATCAATACAAAACTCACTACTTCTTGACACTTTCAAGCTTAAAAAAAAAACAAAAAAAACAAACAAAAAAAAAACACTTTGAACCAAAAGTCTTGTGTACAAAACTCACCTAGCGAAAATTGTTTGTGAACACATTTTTGAGAAAACAAATACATTTACTTTGCCAATTCGGCAAAAGAGTAAAGGCCATTTTTGAAAACTGAAAAACGGCTGGCTCTAGTTTACAAACACTGCCACCACTCAAACTGAGACCTGCTGCCAAGTAAATGGACTCTATCAGGACCACTCACTAAACAAGAAACTTGCTGAAGCCCATGCCATATTACACTGCAGCAGTTCAATTTGGAGATTTGCGTATAACACTTCACACAGGTCTTCAACTAACAAGCCAGCTTGTCACCTCCTTTGTGGTCCAGTTAGAAGCGCTCAGTGTGCCTGGGACACAGAAGCTGCATTAATCTTTTCGAAAGGGATGAGCCTCCAACACAGGGTTGTGTGTACACTTTACAGGCTGTGGTATTAACCGGAAGTCAATGTGGCTTAGGTGGTAGCATGACCCCACCACTGTGCCAGCCATATGTTCTCAACTTTGCATGTAGTCTCTGCTTGGCAGCCCCCCCAACCCTGGGATTTTTTGTAAGCCAACAGTCTACAAGGTTCCAGAAAATGAATCCTCCCTCGCTCCTTCACCCTGCCCTCCAGTGGTTTTACTTACTACTCCCCTGATCACGCTCCAGCTTCTCGGCTTGCTCAGTGCACTCATCTGTTTTCGGACTTGATTCCAGCTCGTGCAACAGCCACACCTGCTCTGTGCTTGACAGCACCTCTAACCACTCCTCCCACTCCCTTGCTCAATCATTGAGCAGCTCTGTTTGATTGACTGTGCTGTCCCACCACTCCTTCTCTTGACTACTCGCCCAATCGTGCTGATTGACAGTGCCGTTTCCACACCCTCACATTCTCGCACTGATTGGTGCCCTAAGCAGTGCCTCTGCTTCTAAGTGAGCTACAGAAGCAGGCGCTGAATAAAATGGTAGTAGCGCTAATCGGCGCTTGGTGCCCCCTTATTTCAAGTCCTGAGTCGATACTACATGACCTGAGGAACGGGGCACGAAAAAGGGTCCCAACCCTTCGAGATGGGCCAAATGGAAAAACGCTTCCACTTCATGGCATATGTCATCCTCGTAGATGACTTTCAGGCCTCTTCAAGGACTGACCCACTCTGGAGGAAACTCCATAGCATGAAGCAGCTATGTCACAAGGTGCCACATATGATGGTGACAGGACTTTAGCCCTGGATGGACCAGTGTGCCCTTCTCCTGAGTCAGGAGATCATGGCAGAGAGGCTCTACCGCGAGTTGATGAAGAAGAGAAACAATATTTGGAAAGGTCGATACATGGCGATCAGAAATATGTGAGTCCCCTGCTCTTGAAGCTTGAGCAGCACCCTCTGCAGTCCTGGAAAGGGAGGGAAGGTGTACAAAAACCTCCCTGTCCAGCAAAGAGATAATGTGTCTTGCCAGAAAACACCATGCCCAGTAGTGAGCAAGCAAAATCTGGATAGTTTTGCATTGTATAGGGGAGGTGAATGGATCCAGGTCTGGATGACCCCATAGGTCGAAAATATGTCTGACCACCTCTTGCTTTAGCTCCCACTCGTGGACTCTGGCTGAGAATGTCCATTAGGATGTTTTGCACGCCCGGAATGTGAACAGCTGTGAGGTGAACTTGATGCAGAAATGGCCAATTTCACACTCGTATCGCCTCCCTACAGAGAGAGTATGAGCAACTTCCCCTTGCTTGCTGAGGTACCAGACTACACACATATTGTCCAAGTGGGCTAATAGTGGGGCCTGGCAAAGCAAATTCTGGAAAGCTTGAAGAGCACACAACACTGCCCTCATCTCCAGCTTGTTTATGTGCAGGGAAAGCATCGAGAAAGACCATAGCCCTTGAATCTTGTGGTTCTCCACAAGTGAGCACCCCAGCCCATCCCCAACATGTCTGTAGTCGGGGTCTGGGTGGGAGGAGGGGACTGAAATCTGACTCCCTTGGTGAGGTTGATGAGATCCTGCCACCACTGAATACCTTGCTGCATTGAGCTGGAGACGATTACCATGTGGTCTAAGTCATCCAACCTCTGACCCCATTGTGTTCTGAGTGTCCACTGCAAAATTTGCATGTGGAGTCTGGCCAGAGGGACAGTGGGGATGGCCGCTGCCATAAGGTCAAGGAGTTGTAGCACTGACCTGGCCATGACCCGCCTGCTGTAGGCTACTAGACTAGCCAGTTTCTGCAAGGTTTCCGCCCTGTCCAAAGGGAGGAAAGCCATACCCTGGGCCGTATCCAGCACCACTCCAATAAAATGGAGGTGTTGGGAAGGGGCAAGTTGAGACTTGGGAAGATTGACAATACTCCCCACCCAGAGGGGGAAGTTCCAACTGCTCCCTCGACGGGGCTGATAGAAGCCAGCCATCGAGGTAGGGGAACATATAGTGGCCCTGGCATCTCCGGGTCACTGCCACTACTGCAAGGCACTTGGTTAAAACACTGGGTGCCAACTAAAGGTAAGAGCTTTGAACTGGTAATGCTCCCCTTAAAAGGTGAACCTGAGGTAGCGGTGATGGGCCCGAAAAACTGGGATATGCAGGTAAGCATCCTGCATATCCAGGGCACAGAGCCACTATCCCTTGTGCAAGAGAGGCAGCAGACCTGGGAGGGTCAGCATTTGAAACTGTTTTTACTCTATGTATACATTTAGAGAGCTGAAGTCTAAGATGGGATGCAAATCTCCCATCTTTTTTGGAACCAGGAATAAGTGGGAGTAATACCCCTTTCCTACCTGGTCTGATGGAACAGACTCTATTGAGTCCTTTTGCAGAGGGGCCTCGATATCTTCCCTTAAGAGAGGGGAATGTGTGCCTTCAGATAATGAGATACCCCTGTAGGCCCATCTGGGGGTTTCTCAAGGAACTCTAGAGTGTGGCCCTGTCTGATCAACTGAAGGACCCACGAGTCCGTGGTGACTGCCTCCAACTCTGGCAGGTGACTGGTGAATCTTCTGCCCACCGGCTCCTCCAAGGGAAGGGGGAGGCGCAAGTCTAGAGATTGAGGGAGGGTTGGGGAGCGCCATGCTGCAGACCCTTTGAGCTCTGGCAGGAGGGGTGGCTCCTGGTGCAGGTGCCCAACATTTTGCTTGACATCTGGCTGTCTGCTGCTTTGTCTGCGGTTTAGCCTGGTGATGAAATGGCTGCTTGGCCTCAAATCGAGGGTGGTACATAGTGTGAACCGAACCTCTTGTCCTGAAGGCTGGTGATGTCTTGGGCATCACCTCCAAAGAGGACAGAGCCCCTAAATAGTTGCATCGGGGGACCCAAGGGCTGCTCCTCAGAGGGCAGGGCAGACTTGGATGCTGCAGCAGACTTCCTGGAGGAAGAGGGACGTTGGTCACCTGAGGGGCCCGAGGGTGACCTCAGGTGAGACGGGGACCTATCCTGGTCCCAGTGCTTCTTTATCCTTCTTTTTATTGTGGATAGGGGAGAAGGAAGTGCCTCTCAGCTTCTGGAGCTCTTTTTCCATCATGGTCATTTTCTTTTTCAATACATGGGCCTCAAGGGCCTGCTAGTGATGCTTCCGTGAGGCCTGGTCGAAACTGGAACTGGCCTCACAGTCCTCGACCTTGTGCTCCAGGCATAAGCACAAGAGGCAGAGGGAGTGAGAATCTTTGTGTGGTAGCTGCGTACCAGAAGAACCACACTTATTGTCATGCGACTCAATGGAAGATGGTGAAGACATGCGCAAAATAACATTTTAACACTAAAGAAAGAAAAAGGTGGATACTCATCCAAAGAAAAGGTGGTTGAAATGGAAGCAATGATCTCCACAAGGTCTGACATGCTCAGGTCGACAGCAGGAAAGAACTGGAGGGTGGGCTTGGGGACCATCCACAATACAGTGTCATGCTGATGTCGATCACTGCTAGTTAAAGTTTCCGTGTAGTCCTGATGCTGGGGGAGCAGTCTTCAAGGTGATTACCTACTGCAAGAGCCCTCTCGAAGTTAGATCGGATGGTTCAGCTTAGTAACTTAGGGACAAAAGAAGGCCGAAGCCCATCGAGATTGTCCCCCACTATAAATTGTGACACTATTCCCAAATGTGATTTGTTATAAGCCACTTATCCAGCCCCTACCTGAAGGCTACAAATGTATCCAAATCAACCAATTCCTGTGGAAGCTGATTCCAGTATCTAGAGGCCTGTAATGAGAAGCAGTGTAACATTTTATTAGTTTTAGCTTTACATACTTCTAGCTGTTTATTGTGGAGTCTAGGAACCGTCTTACGGGTTGTGTAAACTATTCCACATTGCTGTGCTAGGACAGGTGTTTTTAGTATTTTAAAAAGGAATAGTATATCACCTCTACAGCGTCTGTGTTGGAGGGGAATGGAGACCAATAGCTTGCAGTCTCTCTCTATAAGTTCTATTAGATAGGTGTGGTACCATCCTAATGGTGCGCCTCAGTATGCGCTCCAACATGGATATGTCCTTGATGAGATATGGACTCCATAAAGGGGACCCCAAGTCAGTGTAGGGTCCGACATGGGATTGGTACAAGGGAATTATACATTCTACAGTTTTTGAGATAAAGGTGTGATTGATTGCTTTAAGTAGCCCGTTGGAACGTATGGCTGTTTTAGCACAGTGCTCTGAAAATGATAGTTTATTGTTAATAATAATAATACCCAGATCTCTTTCACAGATTGAGGATTTGAGGGTGATGTTGTTTAAAAAGTATGTTGATCTAGGACTGTGTATACCAAAGTGCAAGACAGTGCACTTATCGGTGTTAAATAACATACCATTAGTGACTGCCTATTTTTCAATTTCAAGGAGGTCGTTCATTAGTGTCTTTGCATTTTCAATGCTCTCTACTTGGCCCCATAGCTTTGTATCATCTGCAAATTATGACAGAAAGTTAGTATGGCTAATCTGCATGTCGCTAATAAATAAACTGAATAATGTTGGTCCAAGGACGAACCTTGAAGGATGCCACTATTTACAGGACATGCGCAGGACTGTGTACCCTGAATTTTAACCTGCTGGGTCCCGTTTGTTACCCAACTATTTATCCAATGTACTAGGTGAGGGGAAAAGCACTGAAGTTCGAGTTTATTGATAAGTTTCCCATGTGATACTCTTGTCAAACGCCTTGCTGTAGTCCAGCAGAATGACATCCATTGGAATTTGTGAATTTAGGCCTTCACTAATGTGATTATAAAATGCGACTAAATTGGAGGTACATGAGTGTCCATGTTTAAAACTGTGTTGTGTGAAATCAATGATGTTAAGTGATACCATTTCTTTTTCAAGAAGACTTTCAATGATTTTTTCATAAGTTCATAAATCACTGAAGTCAGACTAATGGGACAGTAATTCTCAATATTAGACTTGGAACCTTTTTTAAAGATGGGAATTACTGTAGCATTTAACCAGTCTTTTGGTACCTCACCTTGTGATATGGATTTGTTAAATAGAATAGTCAGAGGGGATGCTATGGTATTAATGGTTTCCATAAGGAATCTAGGGCTAATATCAGGACTGGGGCTAGATTTAGGTTTTAACGTTTTAAGGGCTTGTGTAGTGTCTGTTAAGGAAATATTGTAGGGAGTGGAATTCACTAAGAAGTCAGGTAACTTTTGAGAATCTTTGGTGGAAAACACAGAACAAAAGTAGTCATTAAAAGGGTTAGCAGTATCTCTGTTAGATGTGATAGTGCAATTATTAACAATCGAGACTGATACTTTTGTTACCACCTTTTTTTACTATTTAAGTCAGCCCATTTCTTTCTCTACCTTATGAATGTGCCATTGACATTTGCTCTGTCACTGGCCTATCTATTCATACTTATCTGTATTGCTCCCTTATGCCTATCCCATGCCTGTTTGAAGCCCTGCACTGTATTCATATCCACCACTTCCTGAGGTAGGCCATTCCATGCATCCACCACCCTTTCTGTGAAAAAGAACTTCCTCACATTACCCCTTAATTGGCCTCCCTCTAATCTCATGCTGTGTCCCCTTGTCCTGCTATTTTTCTTATATTGAAACATGTTAGACTTTCACCTTGTTAATGCCCTTAAGGTGTTTGAATGTTTCTATTATATCACCTCTATCCCTCCTTTGCTCCAGGGTATACATATTGAGTTCTGTTAACCTGTCCTCGTTTGTTTTCTGATGCAGTCACTGCACCATTTTGGTTGCCCTTCTCTGGACTGCCTCAATTTGGTTAATGTCCTTGTGAAGGTGTGGCCTCCAGTACTGCACGCAGTACTCCAAATGAGACTTAACCAGTGTCTTGTAAAGAGGGATTATTACCTCCACCTTACGACTTGTGATACCCCTACTAATACACCCTATCATCCCCCTAGCCTTACCTACTGCTTCAGTGGTCTGCTTGGATGATTTCAGGTCATCTACGTTGATGATGATGCCCAAGTCTCTTTCTTCCCTTGCGACTGCCAGCAACTCCCCTCCCAACCTATAGGTGGCATCAGGGTTTCTCCTCCCTATGTGGATGATCTTGCACTTCTTTGCGTTAAACCCCAGTTGCCACTCTTCTGACCATTTTGCCAGTTTATTCAGATCTCTTCTCATTCTGCCCACCCCATCTGGATCATCTACTCTGTTGCAGATCTTGGTGTCATCTGCAAACAGACAAACTTTACCTTCCAGTCCATCTGCAATGTCACTGATGAAGATGTTGAAGAGGAATGGCCCCAGGACTGATCCCTGAGGTGCCCCACTTGTGACTTGCATCTCTTCTGACTGTATACCATTTACCACCACTCTGTTTTCTGCCTGTCAACCAGTTTGCCACCCAGATGACCAACTTCTGACCCACCCAGAGCCTACCCAGCTTATTAATCAATCTTCTATGTGGAACAGTATCGAAAGCTTTGCTGAAGTCAAGGTAGGCAACATCAACTGCTCCCCCTTGGGCAACATCAACTGCTCCCCCTTGGTCCACCACTCTGATTATCCAGTCAAAGAAATCTATGAGATTAGTTTGACAGGACCTTCCTGTTGTAATTTATGAGTGATGTTAGTGATTAAAAGGTCCAAAATACTGCTGCATCTGGTAGGTGCTGTAATTAGTTGTTCAAGACCTGCATCAACTAGCGCAGATACAAAGTATTTTTCATGACTACTAGAGCCAGAAATTGTTGCCCAGTTGATTCCTGGCATATTAAAGTCCCTAAGGATTATAACATCATGGGAATTGGACAGGTATAAAATGTCATCTGAGAGTGAGGTAGTATACTCAAGGTCTGCTGATGGTGGCCTATAACATACTCCAGTAGTTAGAAGTGGTTGACCTTGGAACTGGACGTTAACTCATATGCTTTCAGTATTTAAGCTACGATTGTTTAGGTGTGATGGTATATCATCTTTGATGAATAGAGCCACTCCCCCCAACACACTTGGTTAGCTCTATCTTTATGATAAAGTTTAAGTCCAGGTATCTGGTTGACCCAAACAGATGTGGGGTCCCACCAAGTTTCAGTTATGGCTATTATGCTTATGTTGTGCAGGGAACATTTGCTTCAAGTTTGGATATTTTAGTAGGTTTAAGTATCTGGCATTAAGAGATAGTATGTTGCATGTTTTCATGTAATTTGACAAATAGGTTCCTAGTTTCAGAGATGAAAGAGTAGCCCCATTCTCCCCCGTGACCATTAATTTAAATATTTGTTTATAACTGATGCAACAGATTTACCCAATAAAGTGCTGCCTCTTCTACTGAGATGAAGACCATCCCAACAAAATAGGGAGGGTCTGTCATTAAAATCTTCCCACTGTGTTAAGCAACAGATACCCTGTCTTATGCACCATTTGTGAAGCCATTCATTTAGAACTTTAATTTTGGCTGAGATGGAGCGGGTGGTTCTAGGTACAGGGAAAATTTCTGAAAAAAACACCTTACAACCTCTCTCTCTTCCAGTATGTTGTTAAGGGCAACAAAATCCTCTAAGTTGGTCAAGTGGTGAACGATTGATACCATTGGTCCCGGCATGAACAATAACTAGTGAGTTGTCCCCTGCATGCTGAATAATGTCTTTAACCATAGAGGTTAACTGGGGTAATCTTATTCCCCTGAAGCTGGAGCATGTACGAGTTTCTTTATCGGGGGTTACAAACTTCCCCATCTATGTGTTTAATATTCCAGTCTCCTATGACAAATACTTTTTTGTTTGATCAAGATGAGGGTCTGGGCAAGTTGTTCAAAGATGTTATAGCATTAGCGTTTATTTGCACATCTTCCTTGTTGATTATACTGAATAGATTACTGGATGTGGTTTTGTCCTGAATTTTGGACATCACTTGGGCTGCGATGTTAGAAGGGCTTACTGGGTTAAATAATGGCATTTCTGGGTTGTCATGATCCAGTATATCATATCTGTTTTGTAACAGAACTGGGGCACTGTTACATATTTGGCCTTCTCTGTGTTTTGTGAAGTGTTTAGTAACTGAGGCTCAGTCGTCCACCGTAGTTTGGGGGGGGGCAATGGATGGACCACCTAAAGCAGAGGTCAAATCACTAGTGACACAAATATTGGTGGAGTCAATAGATAATTCCAGTTTATCTGCCATATGATCAATATACTTCCCTATTGTTACAATTACCTGGTCTACCATACTTCTATCCAGTACTCTTGTTATTTCACTTTGTAGTGTTTGCACTAGCAAGCATGTGTCACAAATAAAGTTGGGTACCCGATATCCCTGCCCATACATTTGGCAGGAACTACAGTAGTTGTGGTATGCAAGTTATCCATATTTGGACTAGTTAAAAAGACTCAAGTCTGATAGTATTCACTTGATCAGGTGTTTCCTAGGTGGACTAATATATCTGGCCGTTGCTCCCCTGCTGCCCCAGCAGACATATGCAGGATGTGCATGGCCCCGTTCGCTAGTGCGAGCCGTTTATACTGTGAAACCAGAAGTAAGGAGTGCTTCCACATCAGGTTTCGGCGTTGTAAGCTGAGCCTTTAAAGTGCTTTAAAAATACTTAAAATGCTGCTAAAGCAGCAGGAGGATAAGCCCAAACAGTGGGTCAGTAAAACGTAAAAATAAGGCTGCAGTAGTAAAGCCACGAGTGATTCAAGGGCTATAGTAGGCAGTGAAGAGGTCTAAAATACACCTCCACTGTCCCAAGCAACCCTGCAGAGTCAGTCACTACCTGTCTCTACCTTTATGGTACTTGGAGTATTCCTTACACCCTGGATGTCAGAATAACAGCACAAATAATCAGTCTATACACACAGTTCAATATCACAGTGTTAATATTTCATTTGCTCTACCTCTCGCCAGAACACTCCATATTTCCCCTGATGGACATTGGGAACACTGTCAATGCAGGCATGAACTCCTCCATCCTGTCTAAACTGTCTACACTTTTCAATGCCCTATGCAAATTTGTACTTGTCTCTCCCCCTAGAGCACACCACTGTATAAAGTACAATGAACTCAGGTGACTCCCGCCCCGAAGAGGCACTCTCTGCACATTGCTCTGTTGGAGGCTAGGTACTGGACAGGAAAACTCCTTAGTTACCTCTTGGTTCTATTCACACCAGCTACAAATCACTTTTACTTAGGTCTGAGGATAGCTGCCATTTCCAGATCCCATGCTGCAGAAGAAACCTAGGGAAAGCCTCAATCACCTACAGGTTTCCCTCAGTTTTTGGAACAGTTTGCCTGCCAAAATCTCTGTAGCCAATTAATTTTGTTCATGTAAGTGGCAAGTCCAACTTCATCATGCCTCCTTGACTTTATGCCCCAGCTACCCCTCTGGTTGCAACTGTTAGAGACCTGACACTACATAGTCGGACTGCTGGGCTACCTGCTATCCTCCTCTGTCACCCAGGCTCACTTGGCACACTGCCTGTTGTATGCTATGTTGGCAACATGTTCTGTGGATAAAATGAGTCTCTGTTATACAGACTCCAGACGCACTTACCCAATTATTGCACCATGTATGTATTTGTGTTGTATCTTATGTACTACTGCTGTTTTACAAGCTCCTGTGTGGAAAAAATGTATTCTTGCATTTGTGACACTTTGTCACCATTACGCTACTCTCAAGACCCCTTGTGGGTGAATGTATTCTTCCCTATAACCTTCGTACATCCTTATCCCTCCTCCAGATCACAACTGGAAACAAGCCTTCTGGGCTCAGTTTGTTTACCTGATAAAGTATGTTTTTTTTTTTTTTTGTTCCTTCCCCTACCACCCGACCAACCACTCCTTCAGGCTGCCAAGGACCTCACCTACCACCCAGGTCAGTCCCCCTCCTGCCATCTGATGCTATCATGATTCCATGCCCCCAGACAGCCCAGATGTATCCCTTTATTGGGGTGGGAGGGGGCCCCTTCCTCTGGGAGGACAGGGAGTGGAGACTGGGACTCAATTCTTGGATCCAGAGAATGGGGTTATGGGTGCAGCCTGGAAAGGGCATCCCACGGGGGATTCATGGTGGAGGGGGAACCGGTGACAGTCATCTGGTTGGTCGGGCAGGCACTTTCCATTTTCTCTCCACCCACCCCTCCACCCCACTGGCGTTGCACCTCGCAGTATCCTGACTGAACACACCCACATGTGGTCACCCATGCCGCAAGGTGCATCACCTACAGGCTGGCCACCAGGAGGAGCCACTCAAGGGCGTCTGGCTTGCACACTCTCCCCCAGGAGAGAACCCGGGTCGTCAGCATGCAAGGTGAATCCCCCTCACCCGGTGCCTTGGCGCTGGTGGTAAAATATGTTTAATAAATAATTCTTGAGGCACTAGAGAGGACCCCTGTCCATACAATACCTCTTTTCCCCCCTCCTACTAGCTGTCCATGCTCCACGTCACCTTTTCCTCTTTAAACACCCAACTGTTTACATAACTTCGGAACACCTTCCTGAAGACCTGGTAGTCCCCTCCCCAATCACCTCAGTATTGCAGTCTTGAAGCACACAACATTTTAAGTCTTATGTCCCTTTGTGCTCATTCACACCCAGTTCAGCTGTGTACAGCAGACATCCTCCTCCTAAAAGCACTGCTGAAAGAGTTTCTCTAGCTACGCTGCCTTGTCGAGTACCAGTGAAACAAAAATCCACTTGTAGCGGGGAAGGAGGTTGTCGGGTTTGCCCCAAACCAAAATACTCCAGTACCAACTAATTTCTGGAGTTCTAGGGGGTGAGAACTCCAAGTTTACCTAGTAACTAATCTAGTTTTGTTTATCAAGATCAGGGTACTAGCCGGCACAGTGGCGCGGAGGGTTGAGGTGCCGGATGCCACACCTCGCCGCCATGCCGGCAACCCGGGTTCGGGAATGAGCCCGAGTCATCAGGGGCTGGCAGGGGAGGACTAGGATCGAACGTCTGACGACTGCTCTCCTAGTCCTGAGTAGGTTAGGGACAACCATCGCATGGCAGTGACCTCTGGGATGCCTGGGGTCTACGCAGCGTTGTGGCAGCTGGGGGAGAAATGCTAGACGTCACGGCACATTGTGCCTGACGTGAGTACGTAATCCCGCGTTCCTGTGGGACAGAAAACTGGAGGAAAAAGGGCTGGGCGCGACCGTGCAGCTTGATGGCCGTGCCCTGTGCTGCCCAGAGGACTTACGAGGAGTCCCGTCAGGGAGGATCCAGAGCTGTCCTGGCTGGGAGTGGCAGAGGGGGCCCTCCAGTAGGATTGCTTGATGGCTGTCCCGGACCCTCCTGGATGCGGTATGAGCCACCCTGCTCTCTAGGTGGGCAGGGCCAGCGGCTGGATGCCCCAAGCCGGTCACGCTGCAGAAGGAGACAAACAAATAGCAGCAGTGATTACAAAAAAAAAGATTCGGGTACCGTGAAGCTCCTTGCAGTCCCCCCAGCTCCCTGCTCTCCAATGCCTGGACTGTAGCCACAATAAGTCATGCCCACAGCAGTCTCCTAAATACTGAAATGTTTGTCTAGAGAATGCTAGTCTGGAGAGGAGAGAAGTTGCACCATGTAGGATGTTCACTGCATCTCCTTCAAAAACTCGGCAGGAATAATGTTGGTGGTCCAATAACTCCTCCTCTGAGAAACCTCCCAGGCTGTGCACTATGCCCACTCCTCGAATGCACCATGCCACTTTCCCACATCCAGGACACCATTCAGGATATCCTATTCAGGTCCCCCAACCCTGGTCCTCTGCCACAGAGTCAACAGAAAGAAAAAAGATACAAAGAGAATCCCTTAGCATCTGGGTGGAGGCCCGGCATCACTCAGACACCCTGTCGTACTTCCCCGTTAACCTTGGGGGCTCTCAAGGAGGAGGGGCGACAAAAGCTCATGCTCTTGCCTCAGCCTGACACCTTGCCCGACCCCCCACCAATTGACCTCGCAGAGGCGGTAGAGGGTCCGTTCTCCCTACAGCAAGACAGATGGGCAGAGATCACAGGAGACAGCTGGGTGCTACAGCTCATAAGCCATGTACACACTCTGGAACTCATACAATGGCCCCGAGAGACCCCCAGTCCCTTCTTCTTACCCCCTGCTTATATCCCAGTTCTCTGGGAGGAGATCCAGTCCCTGCTCAAGAAAACAGTGATAGAACCCATGCCAGAAGCCCAGCAGGGCAAAGGGTTTTACTCCCATTTCTTTCTGGTTCCAAAATGCACGGGTGACCGCTGACCCATTATGGACCTGAGAGAGTTAAATCTCTTCATCCCATACAAAAAGTTCCAGATGGTAACCATTTAGGGACTGCTGCCCCTCCTGAACAAAAGGGCATTGGATATGCTCTCTCAACATAAAAGGGCGCATATCTACATATCAAAAGATTTGTGTCCCACACAGACAATACCTCAGATTTCAGTTTCAGGGGGCACACTTCCAGTTCTGGGCCTTGCTCTCTGGCTTGTCCTCAGCTCCTCAGGTGTTTACAAAGTGCCTAGCATTGGTTGCAGCAACCCCCAGGAGACACGGGTTCTACGTCTTCCCTGACCTGGAAGACTGGCTGCTCAATGTTTCATCCAGGGACAGCCTTGTCCAAAACCTGGAACTCACCATTCGGTCTGTTCCAGGACCTGGGCATTAGAGTCAACTTGCCCAAGTTCATGTTCACACCCGGTCAATGACTCCAGAACACTCGGACAGTCCTGAATATGGCACAGGGCATGGCCTTCCTTCCTCAGGACAGGGCAGATCATCTCATAGCCTGAGCCAGACTGATGTTTCACAGCTGCTATGTCTCCGACCCAGTATTTCTCTGGCTCCTGGGCATGATGGCAGTGGCCATAGTCACAGTGCCTCTGGCTAGATTACATAGGAGAATCCCCCAATGGACAATGAGAGTCCAGTGGGACCAGCGTATGGATGTCCTAACCACAGATGCCTCAGGGATGGGCTGTGGAGCTCATCTGGGCCCATACCAAACACAAGGGACATGGAGTCCTCTCTTCATATCAATGTCATGGACAGGAGAGCGGTACTGTCTGCCCCCAGGCCTTCTGCTGGTGCGGATGGACAATATGACTATTGTCCATTGTATCAACAAGCAGGGAAGTACTCACTCATATTCCCTTTGCAGGGAAGTGATAAAGAGTCTGGTACTGGGCTCTGAACCATGGCCTAGAACTGTCAGCTGTCCATGTCCCAGGCATCCAAAACATCCTGGCAGATGATCTAAACTGGTTGAAGTCAAAGACATGAGTGGGAGCTTCTGACCTCAGTCATTAAAGACCTCTTGACAGATGGGGTTGTCCAGAGTTTTTACCTTTTTGTGTTCCCACTCAACATAAAACTGCCGCGTTTTTGCTCACTAGATCCAGGGCCTGGAGTTTTCTGGTGAGACAAGTTGCCCCTCTCCTGGAAAGCGCAGTATCTGTGCACCTTCCCTCCCTTCCCGTTGCTTCATAGGGTGCTAATCAAGCTACGGATGGAAGGGACTATGAAGATCCTCATCACCCCCTTTTGGTCTCATCATATCCGGTTCCCCTGGCTCCAGCAGCTGGTAGGGGAACCTCCCATACCTCTTCCTCTATGCACTGGCTTGCTCTCCTGGAACTGGGGCACCCCGGTCCATCCAAACCTCAAGTCCCTAGATCTGCATGCCTGGCTTCTGTGGATATTGCCATGGCTCGGTTTGGGGTGGTTGATGTTCTGATGGCGACTAGAAAGCCTTCTACTGGGTCCACTTATTCCATGAAGTGGAAGTGTTTTACACTATGAGCTGCTTCAAGCCAGTTGGACCCTTTCACTTGTACTGTGAATCAGATCTTGAGAGTACCTGCTGTCCTTTTCGGACTTGTGTCTGGGATACTCCTCTCTTAAAGTGCACATCTGCCATTTCTGCTTTCCATGTGTCCATTGATGGCTGTACTGGGGCACAACTGGAGTGTCATATACTTTTTTGAGAGGCATCCTTCACCTGAAGCCTCCTATCCTCAATCCCGTCCCTCCATAGGACTTGAGTTTTGTGTTGGAAAAACATACAATGGCTCCTTTCGAGTCTGCCACGACTTGCTAGCTATGCTTTCTGTCATGGAAAGCATTATTTTTAGTTGCCAGAACTTCTGCTTTAAGGATTTCCAAGTTATAAGATGCTCATGTGTGAGCAACCTTATTTGGTTTTCCACAAAGACAGGGTGTCTGTGTACTAAAGTACAGTTACATAGGAACTTACTGTAACAGTAGATCTCGAGAGGAGCTCTTGCAGCAGGCAACACCATTACAGCTGAAGCCAGCAGGCACCAGGACCCCACGGAAAACTTCTAGCTAGCTAGTAGTCATTAGTGGTGGACCACCCCCTAACGTCGTCGTGCCACAACATCTGCCTCTAGAAGGAGCGGTCCCCCAGCCGAACCTCGGTTCCCCCGCCAGAGACCCTGGCATGCACAGTAATTGGAGAACCAAGGAGGTTCCTCTAAACTGAGGAAAACTAAGTAACCATGATGGAAAAGCAGTCACCAGGGGGATGGAGGGAGGGAAAGCAGCACCTGCTGCAAGAGCTCCTCTCTAAGATCTACTGTTATGGTAAGTTCTTATGTAACTGTACTATCTTACTTCAATGAGGCTATTGCAGCAGGCAACACCATTAGGACTGAGTCCCAAGCAGTGTAAGGACTGACTCCAGTCAGCTGGGAGGAGGCAGAAGTCAGTGTATGGCTCTCAAGAGAGAAGGCCCTGCAGGACTGCAAGTCCAGAGGCTGCCCTATGCCTAGAGACAATGTCCAGACTATAATGCTGAATGAAAGTGTGGACAGAACTCCAAGTGGCAACTGCACAGGTATCAGCAGTGGACACATTTTTAAAGGAAGGAGCAATGCTCCTGGTACAATGGTCTTTGACTGGGCCTGGTAAAGGTTTATTGTACTTATGGTAACAATAAACAATGCAACTGGCTAACCATTTAGATAAAGATTGCTTTGAAACAGGAGCCTCTTCTGTCTTTGGGGCGACTGAAATGAACAACTAGTCAGTTTTTTGAATGGTCCAATTAACAGCGAAGCACCCGGTGGACATTCAGAGTATGAAGTAAGGCCTCCCCTTGATTAGAATATTCTGGGTAATATACAGGTAGGTGGATGCCTTGATTTAAAGTAAACTCAGACACCACCTTAGGTAGAAACTTAGGATTTGTCCGCCAGAATACCCTGTCCTTGTGTCAAACTAAATAAGGCTCTTTATAAATCAAAGTCTGAAGCTTGGAAATCCTTCGAGTAGAAGTAATGGCGACGAAAAATGCTTTCCATGACAGAAAGCTTGTGGCAGGTTTAAAGGGAGGTAAAGTAAGGATGAAATAAAAATAATAAAGCGCAGGTAAATCACAAGGAGAATGGCGGTCGACTAGACAGAAGGCATCCGTGGAAGGTCCGACTTGCATAGGTCGACGACTGGAAAAGAATTGAGGTTGAGCTGGGGGACCGCCCTTTTTATACTACAGGTGGACATTGGGGCGGTCCCCAACCAATAACTGCTAGCTAGAAGTTTTCCATAGGGTCCTGGCACCTGCATGCCAATCCAGGGGAAGCATTGCTTCACACTTTAGATGTGAATAGAATTTGACATTGCTATACACACCTTACTAAGGACTGCAGAAGGTTTAAACAGTTGTTAGTTTTTTTGCCCCATGGGAAGAGGGCATCCCTGTTTCTAAGCAGTGTCTGTCCACATGGCTGGCCAACTTCATTATTTATTTTATTTATTTCGTTTTTGTTAACCGGGTAAGTGCACTAGCCAGCAAGTGACTGTTTTCAGGCACGACCCGGGAGGTAAAATTACAGAACATAATGATACAGTAAGGATAACGAAAATACATGATGCACAGAAATACAAGAAGATACATATGGCAGGATACAATGCATGACAAAGGAAAATACAAGGCAAAATACATTTCAAGGACATTTTCCATTGAGCACATACATAAAGTGCATTGAAGGACCTAGGAAAGGGGAGAGGATAGGTGTAGGGGTAAGCCAGAAACAAGATGGAAAATGACAAAAGGGGGAAGGTGAGGAGGTGAGGAAAGGATAGAGGGAAGGATAAAGGGGCAAAGGGCCAAAACGGGGGGGGGGGCTAAAGAAATGGCTAACAATATAAGGACAGAGAGGTGGTGGCAGGAATAGGGAGGTAGGAGGGAGTAGAGGAGGGATGGCCAGGAGAGGGGAGGGAGGGGAGTGAGGGTTAAAAGAAAGCCGGCAAATACGGCAGTGGCGGTACAAGGTTCCAACCTGTGGCCGAGTCGGTGGAGCCGAAAGACGGCAAGTGGAGAAAGGGTGACAGGGGGTTACAGCAAAAGACGGCTACAGCGCAAAGGTAGCAGAATGCGGCCGGGCTGGTGGAACCGATAGACGTGAGGGGGCGGTGATGATGCCAGTAAGAGGAGGAGAGAAGCGGAAGAGCTACGGCAATAGCGGAAGGTAACACCAAGCCGAGCCAGTGGAACCGAGAGACGGCAGGGCAGGGAAGAAGAGGTCAGAGGAGGCTGCAAGTTTACGGCAAGTGGAGGTAATAGGGAACAATGCTCAGCTGGGAGGGGTGGGACTGAGCGAACGGGCAGGGGTAACTCAGGAGGAGGTAAAGGCGAGGGCAAGCAAGCAGAGAAAGGAAGGGGAGGCAGAGGGGAGGGAAAGGAGAGTGCAGGAGATGTGGTCAAGGGGGGAGAGAGAGCAGGGAGTTGAGTGAAGGAAGGCTGAGAGGTGAGGGAGAAGAGAACAGGGATCAAGGGGAAGCCAAGTGGTGGCCGAAGTAAACAACAACTTGTAAATGGCAAAGCTAATATTTGGCATACAGTCAAACAGATTCAAGCAGCAATTATAGTAAAACACCACATAAACAACCATTGGGAAAGGCACAGGTGCTAGCAATAAGGAAGTAGGGAAACAGGTTAAGAGCAAGGGGATCAGGTAGGATCAAAGCAAACACATTTGTCCAAAGCAGTAAGAAAAGTCCAGAGTTTGCCCTTAAAAGTTGCATGAGTAGGGACATCCCTAGTTCCTGAGGCAGCAGGTTCCTACAGGTAAGGAGAGCATAATGGAAGGAGCCCATGCCCTTTTTGTCCGACAGAGGGAATAAATAATAAGGTCTGATCTGCAGATCTAAGGTTCCGTGTGGGAATAGCTGGTCTAGGGAGTTCTGATAGGATAGCAGGTTTGGATGTCCTGATGATGGTATCTGATAGATTGTACAGGTAGTATTGTCTGGTAGAGGAGGGAGAGAGCCAGCCAAGGTCTTGATATAGTTGGCAGTGATGCTGCAGTCGAGGTGCTTTGGATGCATACCTGCATACATTATTGAAAGTAGTGTCCCACAGATGCAGTGCAGATTTATTGGCCAAAGACAGAATGGGACAACCATACGTAAGGGTTGGCAACAGTATACCTCTAGCTACTGCCAGTTTAGCAGCAGGGGTAAGGAGGTAGTTGGTTCTGAGGCAGCCCCAACTTGCAATTGACTGACTTGCAAGTATCCTGGATGTGTTTTAGGTCCAGGTTTGGTCGAGGTGGATGCCCAGGTAACGGAAGAAGTGACAGGTTCTAGTGGGTTCCCATCAATGTCAGGAACAGAGATAGTCAAGGACATGATCTGAGCTTGTGAGTGGAGCCAAACAGCATGACTTTGGTTTTGTTTGTGTTTAAAACAAGGCGTTGAGAGTTCAGCCAGTGTTGTACCAAGTGGAAATCAGCAGTGAGGGCAGCATTCAGTTCCAGGACGTTGTCAGAGTGAGCATAAACAACCAGGTCATCCGCATACAGCAGTGAGTGACCAATGGTTACCATCTCTGGGAGATTATTTAATAATAATGAAAATAGAAGAGGCCAAGTATGGACCCTGAGGGACACCAATGTTGATGACAGCACTGTCTGAAATCGCTGAATTAAACTTCACAGCCTGGGTTCTGTTGGTGAGGTAGCTTTTAAAACCAGGTAGTTGCTGGAAGGAGAAGCCCAAATTGAGGGTAGAGAGTAGTAATGTATGATCAACCAGGTCGAAAAGCTTGGTAAGTCGATGAAGACTGCCCTGTTAACTCCTCTATCCATGTTTGTGACACGTCAGAAGAGAATTTTACAAGTGCAGTCATGGTGCTGTGATGCTTTCTAAGCCATGCTGGGCTGGACTGAGCAGATTGAAATTCTCAATGTATTCTGTGATTTGTGTTGATACTATTTTTCCAGGATTTTGTTCAGGACAGACAAAATAGCAATAGGTCGGTAGTTAGATGTGTCATTTTTGCTACCTTTCTTAAATACTGGAGGATTCTGGCTGCTTCCAGACTTCAGGGACAACGCCATTGAGAGAGAGAGAGGTGAATATTCTTGCTAGGGGCCAGAGATGTAGTGAGAAGCCATTTTAGTAGTCTTGGTTCCAAGCCATCGGAGCTAGTGCTGGTGTTGTCAGAGAGGGCTCTGAGCAGCTTGAGAACTTGATGCCTAGACACTGCCCTGAAGTAGAAGGGGTTAGGTAGGTTAGATGGTTCGCCAGGTGCTGAGAAGTTAGGTTGTGAGGCAGGAGATTGTGATTGAAGGGAAGCTGTGTAGGCAGATAAGTCTGAAAACTGTTGATTAAATGCATTAGCAATTGTGGTAGAGTCATTGCAGTGTTCTGTTCTGTTCTGTTCTGGTACAGGAAGTAACGCAAGGAACATCCTGGAGATGTCAAGGGCCATTCCATCAGTCGTATGGCAGCTTCTGATGCCTGTTTCAGGAACATCTCAGCTGCACAGATTTGTGCAGTGGCTACTTGGGAGTTCTATCCACACCTATGCCAAGCACTACAGTCTGGACACTACCTCTAGGCGCAGGGCCAGTTTCAGCCTGGCTGTTCTTCAGGGTCTACTTTCTTAGGCTGTTGGTTCTTACCACCCGACTGCCTATTCAGAGGTCAGAACTGCTGGGGACTCATTCAATTAGTCTGGCCTGCTGCACGAGATACCCCCGACGTCAGATAGTACAGTTACATAAGAACTTACCGTAACAGTGGATCTGAGAGGGGATCTCTTGCAACAGGCTATGATGTCCCTCCCCCCTTCCTCCTAGTTCTGGTACACCTTTCTGTTGCCTGTGGATTCCTTTCTACTTCCATGTTGGCGAGAACCTTTGGTACCTCCTTGGTTCCTCAGCAAGAGGTACTCTGCTCTGGCCTCCAGCAGGAGAACTGGGGAGGGAGCAGGAGCCGCCCACTCTTACAGGGTTGGCCAATGTCAGAGGGTGACTTCAGAGTGGGCGGCCCCCAGACAGACTGCAAGCTAGAAAAGTTTATGGCTGGTTCTAGTGCCTGGCAGTGGTAGTTCCATAGTTGTGGCTTGCTGCAAGATATCTCCTTGCAAATAGTACAGTTACGTAAGAACTTACCGTAACAGTAGATCTTCGAGACAGAGAGGCTCTTGCAGTAGGTAATTACATATGGGACTGAGCCGCGTGAGGCCGGTAGCAGGACAAATTTCTAGCCAGCAGTCCCTGCAGGACCGCCCCACATCAGGTGACCGGCATCATATGACATCGGTATAAAGGGGCAGTCCCAGACGCCCACCTTCCAGTTCTTTCCCACCACATGCCAGGAAGGCCCAGACGAGAGAGAAGCGGATGATTCCATTACTGGAAAAGGAGCTGAAAAAGCCTAGGGGGATGGAGGGTGGGAAGGTATTACCTACTGCAAGAGCCTCTCTCGAAGATCTACTGTTACGGTAAGTTCTTACGTAACTGTACTATCTTACTTTGAGAGGGCTCTTGCAGTAGGTAATTACATATAGGACTGAATCCCAAGCAGTCTGGAACAAAGAAAAGGCACCGGGAGAAGGAAACTACTTCAAGAAGTAGCTTTAGCCGTGCAAGCCTCAAGACAGGAGGCCTTGCAAAACAGCCAGCCTGAAGCCTGCTCTACGTCGAGAGGCAATGTCCAAACTGTAGTGTTTCGTAAAGGTATGGACGGAAGTCCAGGTGGCAGCAGCGCATATGTCTGCTGCAGACACATTCTTGAAACAAGCTGCAGAGACAGCTACTCCTCTTGTGGAGTGGCCTCTGACTTGACCCGGGAGGGTCTTGCTGTACTTGTCATAACAGAAAGTGATGCAATGAGCCAACCACTTAGACAGGCATTGCTTGGAAACAGCATTGCCTTCACTTTTGTGAGCAAAAGAGACGAAAAACTGATCAGTCTTTCTGAGATCCTTCGTCCTGTTGGTGTAGTATCTTAGAATCTGGTGAACATCCATAGTATGAAGTAAATATTCCCCCTGGTTAGAGTACTGCGCATAAAACGCAGGTAGCTCTATGGACTGATTTAAGGTAGACTCTGCTACTACTTTAGGTAGAAACTTAGGATTTGTGCGAAGAGCAACTCGCTCTTTGTGAAAATCAAGTAGGGGATTTCGCACATCAGGGCCTGAAGCTTGGAGATTCTTCGAGCCGAAGTAATGGCCACCAAGAAGAGCATCTTCCATGAAAGAAATTTAAAATCTGCAGAAGCTGCAGGTTCGAAGGGAGGAGGAGTAAGTTTCTCGAGGACAAAATTCAAGTCCCAAGGGGGGGCAGAAGTACGGATGGGGGGCCTCAGATGGAGGACCCCTCTGAGAAAGGTCTGGGAGACCTCCAGTTGAGCGAAAGCTTTATCTGTGAAGGGAATATGGTAGGCAGAGATAGCTGCCATGTGAACCTTCAAGGAGGAATGGCTGAGACCCAGATCGAACAGATGACGCAAGTACTCCAGCAGAAAGGCCACTGAACAGGAGAAAGGCTCCATGTTCTTGGAGGCTGCCCAAACAGAGAATCTCTTCCATTTCATGGCATAAGTGGACCTAGTGGATGGCTTTCTAGCCTCCACTAAAATCTCCACCACTTTTGGAGAGACTCCAAAACGGGATTGGGCTAGGTCTGCAGGAGCCATGCATGGAGTTGAAGGGATCCGAGTCCTGGATGTACCAGGGTCCCCTGGTCCTGGGTCAGCAAACCTCGAGATAGAGGAAGAGGAAGAGGAGGATCCTCTGAATATTGTTGTAGAAGAGAGAGCCAGATTTACCTGGGCCAGAAAGGAGCGATCAGAATCATTCTCGCTTCTTCTAAGGCTAGTTTCTGCAATACTCGTGGGATCAGAGGAATTGGGGGAAAAGTATAGACGAATCTGTCCTTCCAATTTAGAGACAGAGCCGCTCAAAAGCACCCACGCCTGGAATGAGCGAGCAAAATGGAAGTTTTATGCTTTGGGAAAGGTGAATAGGTCTAGCTGTGGAGTCCCCCAAAGCTGAAAAATATTGTCTAGTACCCCTTGGTCCATTTCCCACTCGTGTGCCTGAGCAGAAGAGCAGCTTAGCTTGTCTGCCAGAGTGTTGTCGACTCCTGGAACATGAATCGCTGTTAGGTGAAGGTCGTGTTGTGTTGCCCAATCCCAAACCCTCATTGCCTCCCTGCATAGAGGGTAGGACCGAGTTCCCCCCGTTTGTTGATGTACCACACTACGCACATGTTGTCCGTCTGGACGGCTAGGTGGCCAGGAAGGATGTATTGGTGAAGGGCTTGGAGAGCGTACAACACTGCCCGAAGCTCGAGCACACTGATGTGGAGAGCTTGCTCCAGCCTCGACCAGGAGCCCTGAGTCCGATGAGGACCTAGATGGGCTCCCAACCTCGCCTGACGCTGCCTGTAGTCAGAGTCTGGGAGGGGAGGATGAAAGAAAGGAGCCCCGAAACAGGTTCTCTCAACCATCCACCATTGCAAGTCTCGCACCATCGCGGCGAGATCAGAACCACTGATCTAGGTCGCCCAGAAGTTGATCCCACTGAGAGCTAAGAGTCCACTGAGAGATCCTCATGTGGAGTCGAGCTCGGGGACCGTCGAAAATAGCGCCGCCATGAGCCCCAGAAGATGGAGGACCGACTGCCGAACCTCCTGCGGTCTGATAGCAGGAAATCTGAGTTGAAAGAGGCCGCTCTGTCCGGAGGCAGGAAGACCTTGCTCACGGTCATATCGAGGATGGCCCCGATGAACTGTAGTCTCTCGGAAGGATCCAGATGAGACTTGGAATGGTTGATAGTAATACCCAGGTAAGTGAAAACCTGCTGGGTGAGGAGAGAAAATGCCGGAGTTCCTCCCTGGACGAGGCCGTCAGGAGCCAATCGTCCAGGTAAGGGAACGCCTGTACTCCCATAGTACGCAGGTGGGCTGCTACCACAGCCAGGCATTTGGTAAATACTCAGGGGGCCGAGGATAGACCAAAGGGGAGTGCCTTGAATTGGTAGTGGTCCCCCTGAAACGCAAAACTAAGGTACTTGTGATGAGAAAGGCGAATGGGTAAGTGCAGATAGGCATCCTGCATATCCAGTGCACAAAGCCATTGACCCGGCCGAAGGAGGGGCAGAAGGCTCTGCAGGGAGAGCATCCTGAACCTTTTGTATTCGACAAAGATTCAGGGAACTGAGATCTAGAATAGGTCTGAGATCTCCCGTCTTCTTTGGGACCAGGAAGAAATGGTAATAGTAACCCGTCCCTTGAAGATGAAGAGGGACGGGTTCTATCACCTGCTGTGAGAGAAGGGCTGAGATTTCTTCCCGTACCAAAGGAAGGTGTTCCCTTGAATAAGACGACTTCAGAGGTGGGTGGCGGGGTGGTTTCTGAAGAAACTCTATGGAATGCCCTTCTGCTATAAGCTGGAGCACCCAAGAATCCGTGGTTATCCTCTCCCAACCCGGAAGGTGGAGGGAAACATCCCTCCTACCGGTTCCTCTGGGAAGTCCAGAGGCGTGAGAGGAAAGGAGTCAGGTGGTGTGGGGCAGCGCCGCAGCTGAAGCACCCGCTGCTTTTTTGGGCAGCTGCGGGGGCCAGACGTTTGGGGGCCCACCTTCCCTGAGGTTTCACCTTTGGC
The DNA here is from genome assembly GCA_016271365.2 of Neoceratodus forsteri. NCBI lineage: Eukaryota > Metazoa > Chordata > Ceratodontiformes > Ceratodontidae > Neoceratodus > Neoceratodus forsteri. The sequence continues at coordinate 765,951,958 of CM028135.1, forward strand.
CGAATTCATCTGCAAAAAGGACGGCGCTGCTGTTGTTGGGGACGGTACATGGAATCCACAGTTTTCAGAGCCGTCCCCTTCTCCTGCAAGTCAGTGATGATGTCTTTGACATCACCCCGGAAAAGTGCTTCCTGAATAGTGGATTGCACCTCCGGGACCATTCCTGACAAGCGGAGCCAGGCATGATGCTGTAGACCCACGGCAGTGTCCACTGCATCGTATGTCGCCCGCAAAATGTGGCGACTGGCCGAACAAGCAGAACGGATGAGGTCGGCTAACTCCTGTTTGACTTGGGAGTCAGGCAAGGAGTCCAGCTTGGATTCCACCTGGGTAAGAACAGTCTTCTGGTAATCCCCCATGTGGGCGACGTAGTTCAGGGCCCGAATTCCCAGTGTGGAGGAGGTGTAAATCTTTCTTCCATACTGGTCCAGAAGGCGAGATTCCTTATCAGGAGGGGACGAGCTCAGATGTTTTGGGTGTGTCGACCGGCCATGAGCGGCGCTAATCACAACAGAGTCGGCCCGAGGGTGAGAGTCCAGGTAGTCAACACCCTCAGGAGCCTGATAATGCCTGTTTGACTTCCTAGGAAGTGGGACTAATGCCGACGGCAGTTTCCAAATCGTGGTAACAAGGTCGGCGTGAGGCTTGATCCAGGGTGGCACTAATGTAGGAGCTGTCACAGGCAGATCCAGATGTTCAGCAAGTTTCAGTCGCTGAGGATCTGGTTCCAGAGAGTGCCACTGATGTACTTCCTGGATTTTTCTAAGCAACTCTGTGAAAGATGGATCCGCTGGAGGAGACTTCGGAGGAGTCCTCGGCCGGGGTTTCGACGGAGAGCGGGGCTCGTCGTCTCTCTCGAGCATCCCTCGGAAGAGTCCGAGGAATCTAAGAGTGAAGAAGAAGAAGAAGAAGAAGAAGAAGAAGACGACGACGACTCCCTTACTCGACTCAGGGGAGGAACAGGTTCCTTAGGTGGTACCCATAAACGCGTATCCTGCCCCTCTCTGGACCCAGAGGGAGAGCTCTGGAGTCTGAGGTGGCGAGGGAGTGCCTCAGACGCACGGGAGCCTGGGGTGGCACCGTCGAGCAGTGGCCTCACCTTGGTGAGCTGAGCCTTGGCCTCGGACCACCAGAGGTCAGAGTCTCTGCAGATCCACCGCGGCCGTGGGGGCGGTGGAGGTGGAGGAGGAGGGGAAAGTGTATGGGTTATACCCGTGAGGCGTAGTATCCAAACCCGCCTTCAGGAAACTCGGCCTGATATTGTGGCGCCGGCACATGGCCGGAAAGACCGCGCGGGTACCGCGGCACTGACACTGTGGTCCCGGTACGACGGTGTCGGATAAGACGGTGGGTGCCTCAAGCCGGGGCAGAGCAGACGGCCCGGTCGGCGGCCTCCACGGGCGGGTTCACACTGGGGGCTCGACGGAGGGGAACATCCGAAGAGGGATGTCTCCTGGAGCCGTAGAACTGGCGCGGTGCCGGGCGCCAGAGGAACTGGCGCCGGTCCAGTGTCGGAGGTACCGCCGAGGTACCGCGCCGAGATCCGTTCCAACGGAGGAGGAAGATCCTCGCATTGTCCGGGATGGAGGAGAAAACTTCGCATCAGGCTGGGTGACTCTGGCTCTCGGACGGCAGCGAGGCTGCGGGAACCGGCAACGACGGACGGGGAGGCCAGTCGGTTCTGCCGCTACGAGCATCGGAGGGGCTGACGGCGTTTTTAGGGGTGAGCTCCCAGCAGACGCCGGAGGAGCCGGCGTCCGACTTATGGGAGCCATCACCGGAGGCAGGCCAAGGAGAAGGATCGACCGGGTCTGGTGGGGTAGAGGTCGTGTGCCGCCCCGAAGGGTCAGGCGTCTTATCGACCCTCTGCATGCGGGCGTTGGAGGAGCCGACGCCCGACTTAGAGGAGTCGCCCACGCCAGTAGGCCGCAAGCCTGCGGCCGGACTGGGGGCGGAGGCCTCCATTAGCCCGGAGGTGCCCGCAAGGCCCGAGCGCGAGCCAGACAAGCGGGCCGACACCACCTCTGAAACCTTGGAGGCGGCCATCGAGTGGTCCCCCGGTGGGGACGTTACCTTAGTCCCAGCATCTCCAGCGGGAGACGCAGTAGAGGAGGTCTTCTCCCGGTGCCTTTCCTTGTCCTTCTTTTTCCGATGTCCTTCGGAGGAAGTGAATGCCTGCCTCAGTTTTCTCAACTCCTTTTCCATAGAAGACATCTTTTTCTTGAGGAGATGGGCTTCCAGGGACTGTTGGCGTTGTTTACGGGTAGCTACATTGAATTTGAGGCAGTGCTGGCACTTCTCGACCGGGTGATTGGGGCCTAGGCAGAAAAGGCACAGGGAATGGCCATCCTTGTGTGGCAGTTGGGTGCTGCACGAGTCGCACTTGTTTTTGTGCTCGGAGGGTGTAGGGGACGACATACACAGACGATGATCTGACATTATAATGGAAAAAATAACTAATTTTCGGTAAAACCGACGAAAGATAGGGCTGACGAAGCACGAATTTTACCACGAGGCGCTGCATGAGCTAACAGCGGGAAAGAACTGGAAGGCGGGCGTCCGGGACCGCCCCTTTATACCGATGTCGTATGACGCCGGTCACCTGATGTGGGGGCGGTCCCTCGCTAGGGACTGCTGGCTAGAAATTTTCCGTGGGGTCCTGCCGCCAGCCAGCGTCAGTCCTATACGTAATTACCTACTGCAAGAGCCCTCTCGAAGTAAGATCTACTGTTACGGTAAGTTCTTACATAACTGTACTTTTTTGTGTTCATGCGGTGATTTCTGTGTCTGCCCAAGACACGATGTTATTGTCAGACAATGTCACTGTCTCTAGGGCATGAATGTTTGGCACTGTATAATACCCATCTGTTCCTTGCCCTCCTGGATAAGGGACTCTGGCAGCACTTCCCCTCCTTAACTGTGAAGACTGACAAGAAGAATTAATTCAGAATACCAGCTTTCTACCTGTTGCCTTCCACCCATGCCTTACTCTTTTTCAGTCTTTCTATTCCACCCCTGTTTTTTCTATTTTTCTGATATACTTTATTTTTTTATTTATTACATTATTGGATAAATACTTTTGAGCTAATAGCTCTTTACATAGGTTCCATGTCAAAGAAAGTTCAAGACAATACATATAAATAATGAACAGTATTTCAAGGAAACATAAGTACAGGGTACATCTGGTGGATAAACAAGCAAGGCAGATATGAATAAGATATAGTCAGCCATGGGGAGCAGAAAATGGAGGTACCAGCTAGACCATTACAGCAGGCAAAGACAGTGGAGTGCACCACAAAAGCAGACAGGTAATATGTGCAGCCAGAGAGGCCTTGTCAGTGGTGGGGGGGAGGGAGAAACAAGGGTGGGGGGAAGTGAGCGATGGAAGAAAGAAGGAAATGGAAGCTAGTGGAAGTCACAGTGGGCCCCAAGCGACAGTTGCTGTTTAAGGTTTATTTTGAAGGCTCCAAGTGTGGGGAGATTGGCAATGTTATCCCAAAGGGAGTTGAACCACAAGAGGGGCTCTGAATGTGAATGACCATTGACCTTGGGAAGTGCGGCATTTGGGGTTTAGAAAGAGCCAGTGTTTAGAATTTCTAGTGGGACAGGGGTTGGTGCAAGAAAGAAGCAATTGTTGAACCCCTGTCGGTAGTTGACCAAGATGGATTTTTTTGGCCAGGAGGCAGATTTGATACTTCAGACAGTCTTGGAGTAGGAGCCACTTTGTCCTACAGTAAAGGTCACAGGTATGAGTCAGTCTAGGCGCTCCCATGATGAGCCTACAGGCATTATTAAGTGCAACCTTTATGTGCCGTAGTGCAGTGTCAGAGGCAGATCCATAGATGGTGAGACCATAGTCGACAAGGGAGACCATTGAGCTGTGAACTGCAATGCTTAAGGCTTCGGGTGTCAGACTGTGCTTGTGTCTGTGGAGAAGACCAATGTTTGAGTTGATTTCTTTGGCAGTGTTGTCTATGTGGAGGGCGTAGTTGAGTAAACTGTCAATGGTGATGCTGAGGTATCTGAAAATGTTGAACTGCCTCAAGTGATGAATCAGTGCGTATAGCGAGGTGGTGATCTCTGCCTTTATTGTGGGAGCTTGAGAACAGCATGGTCTTCATCTTTTTGTAGTTCATAATCAACCTGTGGTCCTGGAACCATTGCTCTACGCTTGAGAAATCACACCAGAGTTGCCGTTTGAGGACATCCGGGACTGCACTGCTGGAGAAGACAACAGCATCATCAGCGTAGAGGAGGATCTGTCTCTGGCAGGCTTGGGGGGAAGAGTATTAAGAAACAAGCTGAAAAGATAGGGGCCCAGGATGGAGCCTTGTGGGACACCGGAGTAGACAGGCTGACTGTCAGAAAGTACAGTGCCTATCTTCACTTGCTGGGAGTGGCTGCCTAAGTAACTACAGAACCAGTTGACAGAGTCAGTGGAGAGACCAATGGAAACAAGTTGGTCAGCAAGGAGGACATGGTTAACTGTATCAAAGGCCTTTGTTAGGTCGATGTAGATGGCCCCAGCAAGATGCCCTTGATCGAGGGATTTATGGATTGAGCCCATGAACTCGAGAAGAGCCGTGGTGGTACTGTGCCCAGTCCTGAAAGCATGTTGCTCGGGGCACTGGAGCTGGTATTTTTCCAGGTATTCGCTGAGCTGGTCTGCAGCAATCCTTAACTACTTATTGAAGGCTTTGTCAATTACTTAAAGATGACATTGTCATGCCCCCCCACCACACCTTCCTGCAGCTTTGAGTTCTATCTCTGCCTTCTCCTTCCTTATTAGCTTCCTTTTTTATGGCTGCATAGCAGAGCTATGCTGACGTGTTGCAATTACATCAGTAGAGAAAGGGGGCTGTGGAATGTCTGAAATGTTTGCTAACATAGCAAAGCCTGTCTCCTTCCATGAAGTAAACTTGAATCACATATCTCTGTGTCCTCTTCATTCAGTACACCGCGGTTGTTTTCTACCACCCCTCCCCCGCACTATTTTCTCACTCCAGTATACACTAAAAATGTGTAATTTGGGACAGTACTGAAGTAATTTCGTATGGGGATTTTTTGAGAGCCATACAGATGTGGTTGTATCTGGACTGGCGGCTGTGCTACAAACTTTGTTGGAGTGAACTGGAGGGTGGTGGCAAATCAGGTTGCTTGGCACAAAGGAATATCCGCTGCACCCTTATTTAGTTGAAGTAAGTCTAGTCGCTTCACTGCTGCTCCCCACAGACCTGTTCCATCTCACTGTGTGTGCAAATTCAAGCTGGCTGCCTTTACTTCCATTTGCACTATCTGTGACTATAAACTTGCACAACAAAGCAGCTCTGTCTCTGTAAGTTTCATCCTGTGACTGAGGTTAAAACCTACCTGTGCCCTGTCTATGACTTTACTACTGTCCCACAAGATCACCTGCTTCTAGTCATACTGCTTTGGTGGCATTCCTAAGGTATCATTCAGCCCTATATTCTGTCCCTTGCTGATTATGTCAGTTATCAGCTGAATTTGCTCAACGACCAACGAGCCTGCGAAGTAAATCCCCACATCTTACTCCTGGTGGTTTGCAGCTCGGGGGGCAGGACACAGTGGAATTTATTGACAGCCATCATACCTCTCAACCTCTTAACTCACAAATCAGGGACAAAGACCCAAAATCAGAGACATGTCTTAAAAATTGGTGACATTCACTCAAAGCTGATAGAATAAGAGGATTAGTGAAAGGGGCATTCTCTGAAGAAGAACAAGTCAGTAACTTTAATATTATTTTGTGCTTATAATCTCTACTGCTCAGTCAGAATAACAGAAATGTTACAAGGGACAGAGGACATTTTTGAGGCAAAATAAGGGATAGTTGAGAGATATGAAAGCCATGCAGATGTGGCAGCAGTGTGGCAAAGTGTGTTGGAGTCAACCAGAGGATGGCATAGCAGGTTGCCAACACAAAGGTACAGCCACTGCACCCTGATTCAAGCTGACACAAGCCTGTTAACATTGCTGCAACTTGCCACTGATCTGTTCTATTTCCATCAGTCTGTGTACAAATTCAAGCTGACTTGCCTTTCCTGCTGTGACTCTGTTGGTGGCACCCCCTGGGGTAACATTCAGCCCTGCACTCTGCTCCTTGCTTATTATGTCAATCATCCAGCAGCTAATCTGCTCTAACGATGCACAAGCCAAATGAAGGCAAGTCCCCCAATTGCCCAATCCCTACTGGTGTCAGCTTTGTGGAAATGGGCTATAGAGGGATTTAAGAACCATACAGAAGCAGTGACATCTGAAACAGTGGCCATGTGGCTTATTTATTTAATTTTATTTGTTTTGTTAAGATCTCGGAATTACATCATCTTTGAGCCAGAGCCTCATTTACAAAGGCTTCATGTCAAGGAGAGAAGGAACACAAGGACAGGGAAGGAACAAAGGGACAGTTTACTTGGTAAAAGGGCAAGAACAAGTAGACAAATTACAAAAAATATATAATACAAACAAACAGCCTAAATTATAGTAAGTACTGCTAGGTTACATGAGTTAGTTATTTTACACTTAGAAAGAGCGGTCAAAGGGAATGACCTTGCCAGTAAACCTCAGAGGCTGAGAATAAAGGGAACTGAAGAGCAGGGTAGTTATAGGAAAAGTCCAGAGTATAGCTGACAGCAGGTCGGTAAAGAATAGAATGGGGGTGATGTCATCCAAGTCAAACTGCTTAAGAGCAAGGAATAGGGTAAAAAAAAAAGGAATAGGAGTAAGACAAAGGATCTGCGTAAGAAAAGAGGGGGGTTAACAAGGGGTGGTGTTGGGAGGGTGAGATAGAGGGTGTGGTATGTTATTGCTGGGGGAGTAAGTCAGCAGAAGGTTTGGGGGAGCAATATCAAATAGAGTAAGAAAGAGGCAACAATGCCATGGTAGGTGGGGGAAGGGAGACAGACTCAAGTTGCTGAGATGTAGTCGAAGTATGTATGGCAAGCTGTTAGGGACATAATTCATAATCTCTGGCTGTATAGTAAAACACACACTATATGGTGAAATACATACATCATATAGTGAAATATGTACATTGTACAGTGAAATACATACAAAATGTAGTGAACCACATACAGTATCTACTGAAATATATACATCATATAGTGAAATACATATACTGTATACTGAAATACATATATAGTGAAACACATACGCTATATAGTGAAATGTTTACATTGTATAGTGAAATACACTATCTACTGAAATCCACATACTGAGTACTGAAATCCATACACTATAATACTGAAACATATACACTACCTATTGAGATACATACACTACAGACTGAAACATCCACATAAATTACTGAAACAAATACTCTATAGATTATAACGCATACACTATATATTGAAAAAATCTGCATACACTATATACTGAAATACACTTATCTATTGAAATGCATATACTACACACTGAAAAAAAGCACATACACTATATATTGAAACATCTACACTTTATATTGAAATACATACACTATCTATTGAAATAAATACACTATGCACTGAAAAATCTGCATACACTATATACTGGAACAAATATACTACATGGTGAAACACATACACTATGTATTGAAACACATACACTGTAGACTGAAAAATTCACATGCACTATATACTGAAACAAACTATATACTGAAATGGACTATGTTCTGAAACTACCCATCCCCCTGCCCCACCCCCTTGAATGGCCTGCAGCTGAACTCCTTGCCTGTTGCATTCATTTAGCTGCTAGCTTGATTAGAGGATGTTTAAAACTGCAGAGCAGGTAAACAAAACAGGGCTGTCTCTTATTTTACTTTTTTATGGGGTTTTGCATCTTGTTTTGCTTGCACACCTTTAATCAAATTTCAGAATATTGTGATGTAACAAGAAACTTTTAGAATTAATTTAAAATGCTCTAGTTTATTCTTTCAAATAAGTGCTGCCTTCATTTACTGTTAGACACTTTTGTATAGGAAGCTAATACTTAGGATATTCCTAACATACCATTCTCATACCATATAAACACAGGGAACTGCATGCATTT